>CM053028.1:326702044-327429544 GCA_028564925.1 Lithobates sylvaticus | reverse complement strand
AGCTCTGTTTCTGTGTGCTGTGTGAAGGCAGTGTGTCCCTTCCCACCAATCAGCTCTCAGAGCTCTTGCAGTGTGTAACTGCAACTCCCGTCCTCTGCTTTGTGAATCTGTGAAAAATCTTTTTCATCTTTGAGTTTTGCAAGGATATACAGGACAAATGGCTGCAGATAAACAGGTACAGCTTATGTAGGGGTATTTGTTTTACCTGTGTATCACCTGAGGCCAGTCACTTTACTGGGTATAGGTAAGGGTTTACAGCCACTTTAATAAGGGCCCACATTAGATCTGCTTTGTGGGGGAAAAAAAAAAAAAACACACATTTTTGGTAGAAACTTTATTTTGGTAATTGCATTTTGTAGTACTCTTCCAAGGGTGGAAGGATTCCGGTTTATTACCTGTTACAGTTAGACAGACCAGCGGTATCATGTAGAGCAGGGATATGCAATTAGCGGACCTCCAGCTGTTGCAAACCTAGTCCCATCATGCCTCTGCCTCTGGGTGTCATGCTTGTGGCTGTCAGAGTCTTGCTATGCCTCATGGAACTTGTAGTTCTGCAACAGCTGGAGGTCCACTAATTGCATAACCTTGATGTAGAGAAAGGGTCAGCTACGATCATGCTGAAGGCAATGGAAGTTGCCTTAGTCTTCCCTTTAGAGCAGCAAGAGAAAGGTCCTTTTCTTCTCTACATTGTGATCATCCCCCTTTTTCCCCTCGCCCGCAATGGCTGATATCAGTGGGATGCTGACTGTTCTGCAACAGGAGGCTGAAAGGGGGGGAAGCATGTCTTTTGGACTTGATCTCTGCCCTCCCTTCCTCAGCTGCAGCAACAATGGCAGTGCTCTCTACTGCCTTACCCCTTCTGTCCACTCCGCTCTCTCTGCTCCTCTCTTCTTATTCAGCCCTCTTTTCTCCCTTACCCTTTATGTGCCTTTGGCCCCCTCTGCTTCTTTAACCCCTTCTACTCTAGCAGCACCTTCAGACTTGTCAGCCAAATCTGCTCCTCTAGGTAGGCCACACTGTTCCCGGTGCTCTACAGCATGGGTAACCCCTTCACCATCAAGAACACATGCAAGGAGAGGCAGTGTTACCACCAGGCCACAGAGAGCTGGATCTGCAATGTGCTGGGTGGCCAGCGGTACTGGACGGAGGTCCCACAAACTGTGGGCAGCGCTTCTTTATTGTCTTTGCCAGTTTTAGAGCCCTCGGTTGTTCATTTCTCTGGTGATAGTTAGGGTTAGTACATCGATAGATTTGGGCTCTGAAAAAACCGACCTGATTTCCATAAGACCATTCTTATTTTGATTATGAAGGCCCCCCTTTTTGGTTACCTGGATACCATCTGGGAAGCCTATGGGACATATGACGGTATAGGATGCCTCAGGTATGATGAGCAATTCCAGCAACGGATGTTGGTGTTGCCTGATCTGAAGTGGGACCATCGAGACATTGGCATTTGGATGCATGCCATGAATGCCAAAGGAGGTACTTATTCCACAAAATCGGACCAATTGTCATTTCTTGACAGCGCCGCCTCTGTGGAGTCAGGTGCATCATTGGTCAGTAAAAAAGGGGCTGTGCTGGGCATTTAATGATACCCAGTAAAACTGGGGTGCAGTGTGTAAGTTCAAGCATGAGTGCTTGCACTGTGGTGGTAGCCACCCCACAGTGTGCTTTTTATAAGAGGCAAAAACTAGGTCAAAAACAGTGGGGTGATGGCCCTGGAAAAGGGGAGAGCTCCAGTAAAATTAGAAGTGCTGCTTCCATGGCTAAGTAGGTATCTGAATATAGAATTTTTTTTGCATAGTTTTATGATACCTTGTACTTTCTTTCCTGTACCTAAGAATCATAAAAACCTCAACTATGCTAGTGTTTACCCTGATGTTGTGCAGGAAAAATTGTATAAAGAGGTGCATTTGGGTAGGATGTGACATGGGAATTTATAGATAGGCAACTCCTATCCTCATATTGATTAGTGGTTCCAAATTAATAATAACTACTGCAGTAGGGAACAGACACAAAAGATACGCTCAGCATCTTTCCAAATAACTGTTCTGCTTTATTATGACGCAATTGAAGGTTTTTATACACATGATTACGTAGGTATCACATTAATATTAGAATTGTACATTTATGGTAACAAGGGGCGTATCATAGGCAGGCTAACTCTAATCAGGACTCGAAAGAATGTAAACACGTACTGAAAACATTATTAGTGCCATGTGCACAGTAAGGGCAGTGTGCAATACATACAAAATAGAATACAATTATATACAGAACTTACAAATTCCCATTACAGATGACAGGTACTTTCTCCAAACCATATTTAATGGTGTTCCTGTTGGGAGCTGTGCCAAAAAATGATCCAAGTAAATTCTGGCTTATTCCCCATTTATTGTACCCAAAGGGGGGGCCCAGTGACTGATGGGATAACAAAGGATTTGTCCTCTGTTACTTACACTTTTGATTTTGCAATTGACCTTGTTAGGGAGGCTGGTTCGGGGTGCCCTGATGGTGAAATCAGACATAGCGTCAGCTTTTCGGTTGCTACCAGTGTATCCGGATATCCTCTACCTCCTCGGCTGATAGTTTAAAGAAAACTATTTTGTGGATGGCTGCCTTCCAAAGGGGTGTGCCATCTCATGTTCATACTTTAGAGAATTTAGTGGGTGGTGAAGGGGAGATTAGGTATGTCTTCCATTACGCAATTTTTTTCTGGGTCACCCTGTGGATTTTAACTTTTTTAGGATGCTGTTGAGCTATAATGCTTCATATTTTCAAAATTTCAGGGTTCCACTGGTACGAATTAAAACTGAGGGCCCGTGTACAGTAATTACTTTTCTTGGGATCAAGATTGATTCAGTTCAAGGTGTTTCTGCTTTTCCCAAAAAACAGGTTGGCAGACCTTTTGCAGAATGTTTATTGTGCCCTGGGAGCAACAAAAAAAAAAAATGACCCTTTGTCGGGTTCAATCGCTTTTAGGAAAATGTAATTCTACACGTCAAGTGTTACCAGTGGAATATATTTTATTCATGTTGACTATCTCTGGCCACGGCTGCCATGCCTCATCACTATTTGCTTGTGTTCAAGACAGAAGGCAGATTTATGCATTTGGGTGCAATTCCTTAAGAGTTTTCATGGAAAATCTTACTGGTTGGCTCCTATTTGGACCAATTCTGTATTACAGTTTTACACAAATGCAGCAGGCGGGCCTGGTTTTGGAGCCTATTTTTTCCAATTGTTGAGGGACAGAGGCATTGCTACCCCATTGGAAGTCATCTGATTTAAATTTAGCCTTCGTGGAACTGTTCCCTTTGTTAATAGCCATCGTTCTTTAGGAAAATTGTCTCAGGAATAAAAGTAGCGAATGTTGTCACTAACATCTTGTGTATTACATTGTTCTTTCGATTTCCAGAATGTGTTATGAAATTTCAAAAGTTAATAAAAAATGATTGAAAGTAAAAGGTGTCTCTGTACTTTGTGCTGTATAAAAAGTTGGCACTGATACATGTCTTTCATAAAACGTGCTTACAATGAGTGTTTTACACCTTTGCTCAATAGTTTATAAGCTTGGTTCTAAATGTAATGTCAAAATCTAGGACAAAAACAGTCACATCAAGTTTAAAAGGTTCTGGTTAGCTTTATGTTTTTTTTTTTTTTTCAAAATAAGCCATTTTCTATACCTAAAAAGCTTTGCATGTCAATTCACAGCACTGAAGAAATGCAAGGACATGCAAATGAAAACCAAGTACATCAGCTAAATTGGTGTTTTCTGTCAGAAACCACAGCAAGGGGCTTATGGATTGCCTGTTTTTTTGTTAAGAGCTAAAGTTCTGCATGTGCAACAAATACAAAAATCTCATGATGGAGGATAACACACCATAACAGAAGAGTGAAATTTCCATTTAAACCGTTATAGCTATAGACTTTTTCTTCTTACTCTAAATTAAACTATAGTCTTTTACTGCCTCTATATTAGTGTCCGAGCTTTTTTTCTTAGAAAATAGGTGTAGTACTCACCCTCCCCGTCTAAATCCCCACCCACAACCACACCCAAACCCCACTCCCAGCCTGACACAAACCCCACCCCCAGACACACCTTCCTTAGAGGAGAGAAGTACAGCAGCGCCAAATAATTGTAATAAGTGAAGGCTTAGAACTGCGTATCACACAAGTCGCATGGTTCAGGAATGTGCAACACACAAAGTTACATAGTTAGTCAAATTTCTTCATCAATTTAGGCCAATATGTATTCTGCTACATATTTTTGGAAAAAAGAAATCCCAATAAGCGTAGATTGATTTGTAGACACTATAAATTTTGCACAAACCAACTATGGGATATTTTATTTATTTTATTTTTCTATTAGTAATGGCGGCGATCAGTGATTTATAGCGGGGCTGCGATATTGCAGCGGACAGTCAGGACACTGACACTTGACACTTTGAGGACCAGTGACACTAATACAGTGATCAGCGCTAAAAATATACACTTTCACTGTAATAATGACACTGGCTGGGAAGGGGTTAAACATCAGGGGCGAACAAAGGGTTAACTGTATGCCTAACCAGTGTTTTATCACTGTGTGGGAGGTGCTTTTACTTTTTGCTTAGCAGGAACACAGGATCAATGCCTGCCCTACTGACAGAACAGCTAGCTGCCTTGTTTACATAGGCAGACCGCCGTTCTGGCTCTCTGCCTAATGATCGGCCACGGTGCCCACAGATCAGCTCCTGCTGTGTCTAATCACAGCGGGAGTAGGTTGCCAGCGGTGTGCATGCGCACCCCAGAGCCGGAAGTGTCAGATCATGTACTAGGTTTGTGATTCGATGCAGATCGGCTGCCCTGCTGCAGTATATCTGTGGTGGGCGGGTGGGAACTGGTTAATAGGGAAGCAGAGGAACACCAGAGATTTCGCACAAAAAAAGCAATACAAAGGATACAGGATATTTATTCATACATGTACAGCAGAAATATGAAATTTTGTACTTACATAAAGTCCTCTATCTTAGTGTGGCGGCCTTAACTTTTGGGCTTATCAGTTACCTCTGCTTGGCTTGTTGATGCATGTTCAGGGGTTCCCAGGGTTAGTACCCAACAACTTCGGATGCCGACACCATAAAAGTCCTTTTAGAAGGTTTTTATTTGCAGGGGTAACATCCAATAACACCGTCTCAAATGGGAACAGAGGGCAAGGGGTGAAGAAACTCAGGTACCTTGAACTGCTGACAACTAGAATGTCTCCAACAAAAACCCAGAGAGTAGCCACTCCCAGCTGGGCGATTCAATGCTGAACAAATCTCTAGCCAGAGCTTATGGCAGTCAACACTTTGGTTCTGGAAACTTGTAAAGTCTCTGACATTGAATAAACTTTCAACCGAAAGTGAATAGGAACATTTTCTCAGTACCTGGAACGTTCTCTGTCTCCTTGGCAGTACTGCGAAACTGTGGATTCATTAGTGTCCATTACAACCCAGCAACCAGGCTCTTCTTGGGATGCCAGCTTGTCGGCCCTCCTCCGAAGAGTCCTCCCTCGGTCGCTTACACCAGCTGCGGTGCCCCTCCAAGGTTGAGAGCACACCCGGATGCCTTGAATCCTCCCTCAGTTACTGCGCCTCGGACCAGCTGGTTCCGAGACTCGGGAACAGATGGATCCTTTGCCCCAGACCAAGCGGGTCTATGGGGCTAGTCAAACTGACCATGTTGCGGGACGGCAAACGCTCCCGGGCCCGGGACCCCTCGCGGGGCTACCCTGGTCCAGATTCATGAACAGGCAGCTCGGAGGCGGGTGCCTCCCAGATAGCTGTGGCTTTGTCATTTAAGTATTTAGGAGTGGTTGTTTCACTGAACCCTTCTGAATATCTAAGGCTCAATTTAACCCTTCTATTGGATAAACAAAGAATTAAGTGCCAGGGTTAGTGTAAATTGCCTTTGTCGGCAGTGGGACGAGTGAATCTGATAAAGATGATCTGTATATCTTTCATAACTCCCCTGTGTGGATATCTAATCAATGGGTCAAGCGCATTGACTCCCAATATAGAGAGCTTATATGGAAGAGGAAGCAAGCCCGAATTAGCTTATGTACTTTGCAATATGGTAAGGTCAGGGGTGGATTAGTGGTCCCACATGCCAAAATGTATTTCCTGGCGTCTCAACTCCAACAACTGGATGGATAGGGAATTGGGTAAAATTCAGACCCTATAGTTCAATTAATCTCTCTATCCAACCCCACTTTGACAGCCAATTCTCATTTAGAAATGGATCTCCCGGGTATTCCCCCTTCCTCTCAAACTGCAGATTTGCTTAGGAGCGTTTGGCGGGCAGTTAGGGAGGCCTCATCTATCACAGGCCCTATGAGATTCACTCCATTGTGGAATAACCCCAATTATCCTGAAATGTGTAAATTGCAGAGATTCTCCTCATGAAGACAGCATGGGATCTGGTTCATTCACCAGCTGTATAATGGTAGTACTTTAAAGGCATTTGATTAGCTGTGTGCAGAGTTCTCTCTGCAAAATAAACAATTTGATCAATATCTTAAACTCCGACAACTCCAAACTTTTATGATGTGAACGGAGGCTTACATCCCTTTCACACTAGTAGTCCAATTGGGTACACTGTATATTCAAAATCATCACAGGTTTACCTTATTTGCCATGTCTCACTTCTTGAAGTAAACACATACCTTTCCAAAAAAACATTGCTTTTGTTAAGCCTGGCCATACATTATGCAATTTTCTTGTGCAATTTTCTTTTAGAGATTTACCAAAAAACATATGAGGTCAAACCTTAACATATCTTTCAATTTCTAGCCAAACAGGCAGGCCCTTGCACTATATAGTTGAAGGTAAATATAAAGGAAATTGTACAAGAATGTATTGCTAGCTTAAAGCAGGATTCCACCCTAAAGTGGAACTTCCGCTCATCGGAACCCTCCCCCCCCTCCGGTGTCACATTTGGCACCTTTCAGGGGGGAGGGGGGTGCAGATACCCGTCTTAGACAGGTATTTACACCCACTTCCAGGCATAAACTCCCACGGGAAGTGAAGCCGCAGCGCTACACTTCCTGATTCCCTCACCAAAAATGGCGCCGGCAGCAGCAGAGAGCCGAGCGATTAATCGGCCTCAGCTGCCGACATAGCTGGAACCTGTGACAGGTAAGTGTCCATTTATTAAAAGTCAGCAGCTGCAGTATTTGTAGCTGCTGGCTTTTAAAAAAAAAAATAAAAAATTCAGGTACAGTCCCACTTTAAAGTGGATGTAAACCCACTCTCATCCTTTCTAAACTACTGCAATATTGGTTATCTAGAAGGATATACATGTCTCCTGCATGTATCCTTACCTGTCAAATGTCTCCCCTCTGTCTGTTATGAGACCCGAAAAACTGCAGATTCTGTGGGTGGGTCTGTTGTCCGAAGCTCGGTGGGTGGAGTCGTGATGTCAGACTCCCTGCCCACATCTACACTCCTTGTCAACATGCATTTTCTCCTGTGTATTTCTTACCCTGAACTTCTGCTATGATCACGAACATCCAGTCAAAACCCAGAAAAGTCACCAAATGACTTCAGCATGCCAAATCATGCTGAGGTGTAGAGCAGCCAATCCTGGGAGAGCTGGAGAAGAAAGGAGTCGTATGGGAAGTACACGGAATACCTCTCTCAGGCTCGTGCATGAGATATGTAAATCACCTGTCACTCACAACAAGGCGGAAGAACTGACTCCTATTTGTCTGTGTCATTTTTTTTTCAGTAACATAAAAACTAAGAGGATTGCTCAGAGCTAGATTAATTCTTTGTGGCAAGACTGGGTACATACGACATGAAATCCTATATACTGTACAAAAAGGTGCAAACCTTAATTAAAAAAAATAATTGGGTTTACATCCACTTTAAGTGAGCAGCCTCTGCTATTTCAGTAACCCCACAACGTTTTGTCAACTTATCTGATAGTAGTGTGGAATTGGAAGGCAGAAATGAATAAAATACATAAAAAGTAGAAATTAGCCATTCACTTTGACAAGAAAGCCTTTATTAAACAAAAATAAACTTGAAATTAACTTTTCACATTATTTGACAATACTTTTTTTCAGGGTAAATTCTTTAATTGAAAATAAATTAATATTACCAACAAAAAAACGCAGATCGGTTGAAATTCACACACAGTGCATCTGTGTGATGCAAGATGATGGATTTGCTTATTCTTACTCATAATTACTAGGGAATTTAAATATATGACAAAGTATAAACGTTGCTGTGCAGCATATTTTTCTAGGTCATCTGTCATGGATGAAGGTTCTGTTTCGCCAACTCATTCCCTCGGCAGGAAAAAAACAAAACAAAAAAAAAAAAACTCGCACATTGCCATATGAATGTTTTGACAGCTCCACTATTGCGTTTTATTATAATACAATATATACCAAGTCATGCATACATTGACAGTGTTTTTCAAAATGCCAAGCATGACAAACAAAACACAAACAGTTTCTTCTTTTTTTATTATTCTTTTTTATCTTAACCTTATCATAGAAACGGTTTAACAAGGTGCCAAATCTCATCTTGGCCCTACCCTGTTCTTGAAAGCTCTCATTGATTTGGCCATCATTGGGGCAATCTCTAGAAAAGAAAAAAATGGTTTTGAACAATTATTATATTGATAAACAATAAGCATGTAAAGGCAAAAATGCAACAGACTTGAAATATGTATCCGGACATTTACATTTATGCCAGGCAAAAATATAGCCAACTAGGACAAATACCTTCCAGCAGTAAAGGTTAATAGTGATGCTATAAAAAAGCAACAAGTCAATAAAACAAATATTACAATACAATAGAATATTTTAGTTAATACAGCCAGATATATTTTTAGTTACTCAGTACTTTTACCCTTTTGTTCTTTAGTCAAATTAGTGACTCCATCTGTCGACAACAGCTGCTTCAGGAACCATTGCAACACAAGGGGTGCATTTTAACAGTGTGAGGAGGCTCATTTAACATTTCACTAAATTAGTAGCTTATCTTTGTGAAGTTAGAGTGGGAAATGTATACATAGTTATTTGAAATACTAAGCTGTCACAATTGTCCCAATAACCAAGAAGACCAAATATTGCTGAAGATACATTCTCCAATCATCTTTGAATTAATATTGCAGAGTCCCCCATATATATTCTAAATCTCAAATTATAGGAGGTTTTATGTTACCATTTTGACAGTCTAGTAAAATAAAAAAAGGACAAAATAGATAGTACATGGTCTCTTACCAGGTGTTACAATTGATGCAGTCAATAGAATTCTTTATACACTGGGAATAACTATTACAACATTAAATTAGCGCTTCTAATAAATATTAAAGTGATTTTTAAAGACTGAAGCTCCTATACTTGACAATTCTGTTGTCTTTTCTTTTTGCTACCTAGTGTGTAGCATTTGTGCAGTTCAAGAACCATGAAAAGCCACCAAGATCTCGTAGGCTTTGTACCACTAGTTAAAAGGATGAAAGTGCTAGACACACAAAAAGGGGACTAGGTTTAATATGTAATGTAACCCTTTTGTTGCAACTATTCAGGAAGACCTTTGAGGCATTGAGAGCTCCACCTTATACTTTATGTCCACCAGGTGGAATTCTTTACTTTCTGTGGACCTATTTTGCTAAACCATGCAGTAGAGGCCTTTGCCACATTATAGTGATACCATTTGTTGGCTAAAATATTAAAGATGCAAGTTTTTGGGACCTTCTGTGGGTCTGTTCCTCAGGCAATTTAAAATGATAAAAATGGTTCTGAACACACATAAATTTATATATAGAAGTTATAAAGAAGCAAAAAAAGTAATCTCCTATTCATTTACTCAAATGACACTCCTTGATTTTCATTTATATAAACATTTAAAATAGCCATTAGTAAACTCTGTCAAGTAAAAAAAAAATATTATTGGTTGTATTTTATGACTTCCATTTGTAACTACGTAAGCATACACATGCGAGTTTCAGAACCAAGTGGTTTTGAAAGCTTGCATTAATAATTACCGGTACTTAGATAAAAACAAAGCATATCAACCCCACCCCCCCCCCCCCCTATATTGTCCCTTACAAGACTTTAGATGTGGTGGCTGCATGTTTTTTTTTTCAGGTATATTGTCACACTTCCTGTCCAAAGGTGGCGATGCTCACTCACTTCACCTTATCTCTGGAGATTCCATATTGTCACATAGGCTGGACTACCAATAGGTCTTCCTCTCCTCCTCTCCATTACATTGGATTGGAAGGGAATAGCAGTTCACAGGAGGAAGATAAAATGATTTTCCCTGTCAATTCAGCTCATATAAGTGACCAGGCACTGTATTGCTGCAAGAACACCAGGTATTTTTCTGTACCTGCTGAAAATGTTCTTGGCTAAAGAAAAACAAAACAAATGCAATCACCACATTTAAGGCTCCAGTCACACTGTCACTTTGGCAAATACTGCATTCATTCGTACCTTGTTTATTCAGCTAGAGGTGTGTGCATGCTGCCAAGATTTCTCTATGGGGGAGCAGCAGCTGTACAGACACAGCCGTTCTCCTAATGTGGCAGGCATGCAAGGGCAGGTGTGGCCCAAATGGAGACAGTGTGCAGTGTACTGGGTGAATTTGCAGTCCTTGTCTGTCTAGGTTTACTGCCTACCTTTGTTACCGATCTAGACTCTTGACCAAGATTTGCCAAACAAATTCTGTACCTTCCTGCCTGCATGTTGCCAACCTCTGCTCATCTGACCTTGATCCTGCTCACGATTTGGTGCCTTACTGTGGTTACTGAACTTGATTTCCAACCCAGCTCTGAGCTTTACTAGACTTGGTGTATTCTGGGTGCCCTCATCACTGTGCTTCTGCTTATTTGACACCAGCATCTTCAGTTCCAGCTTCCTGACACCTGTGCACTCTTCCCTTGCCCTTAAAGCCCCTGTGCCAAGTTTCAGGGGTGCTTGGCAGGGATTGTGGACGAGGCTGCCCTAGGTATGTTAATCTCTTTGTGCAGGTAAGTGACAACCTTTGCTTAAGCTGACAGTAAGTAAAATATTAATCGCAATTGCATAGAGGAAATTTAATACTCTTAATGTCCACCATGGAGTGTACTTGCGTACCAGTGTAATGTAAACAAATCTGTACAACTTTAATTGCAATTATTGTATCAGGATACTACATAATTTTTTTTAATTATGTACCAATACAATTTTTGTTAAAATGTTATGTTTTAGCGGATGTTTTATCTGTCTAGGGTACCGAGATAGCCCACTATTTTGTCAGTTCCCCCCCGCATTGGAGACCTCTCTTGGGGAGCTGTCTCCTTGCTTCCCATTATTCCCCAATTGGATAGATGGCGATGGTCCAATTCAAGTATATGGTTATATCAATTTTTACAATGCTACGGTGAATAGTTAGATATTACAATATTTCTTGATGTTTAGCAACATCAGAAATATTCTGAATCTAAGCCGAGGTAGAATGTGTTTTTATATGCCCGTCAGAAACTCAGATCAACCTCAAGTATGTGAGCCTTCAGCTTGGCACAGGTATCACTTGGCAAGTCAATAAATTATTTTCTACATCTAGTAATGTGCGACAGACATCTGTGGGGAACCAGCTGTAAAAAAGACATTTACACAAGTTTATTTTTCTCATCTGTCACTGCAGGCTAGAAAAGTCATTACAAAAAAAAAAATGAAAAAAACTGCTCACTTACTCTTTACAATCTTTTTTGTGTCTTGACTTGGTCCTCCATGCTGGCTATTGCTCACAGGAACATTTGAAATTGAAATACTGGATTCCTTTGACTCTTGTTTTTGTAACCTAAATAAAGAAAACATTTGTCTTGTAAATCAGTTCAAACACGTTTGCAGGTATTTAACACCCTTATAATGAATTCAGAGGACAATGTTTGACTTCTATCCTCATATTTTTATTCAGAGGAGCAACAATATCTCATTTGATAGTATAGTTTAGATATTCGGGACACCATCATATAAGGTCTAAAAAAAAAAAAAAAAAAAAAAAAAAAATTACCTTTGTTTGTGCCATCAGTTTCAATCTGGCTATATGCAGGTGTGTACTTTGCACACCATTGCGGTTCTAGATATCTTAATAAGACTAATAGCAAATAAAAAACTTAAATAGATCTAAGAATCCACATGTGCAATAAAAAAAAAAAAAAAAAAAAAAAAAAAAAAGAAGAAGAAGGACTGTAAGTATACAATTTTCTACAGGTTAGAAAACAATTGTTTCGATAACTGAAGAGTTAATATGGAAGGGAGGGAGAAAAATAAATAAATAAAAAAAATAAAAAAAAAAAAAAAAAGTCTCATTAAAACTTATAAGAACAAAGCTAAAACTTTCTAGCACTAGGAGTGAAAACAGATTAATGCCTGGAAACTTGAATACATTTTAGAAATAGATGGTGGCAGTGATTAGCTAGTTGTTGTGTAGAAGCATAAAGACTAATTATATGAACACTAAATACCTTTGAATTATTTAGAATTTACATTTTGAAATATTAATAAAAACGACCTATCCCGATGTGAAACAATAAAGCATTAATGATGGTATTATCATACTAATTTTCCACGAGGATTTACCCATTTCAGTGTGTAAAAAGAAATCATACAGCCAGACAGTGCACACAGGTTGCATTATGTTGCTCCTTGCGAAGGAATAATACAACATTTAACAAAAATTTCAAACTCTAAAATGACAAATATGTTGCTGTGTATAGAGTTATTTTAGACTATAGAAGAATATACTGTAACTAGATTTGTATTGGTACTTGTCGAAGATACAACAGGACAACGTAGCTAGTGTGAGCTTTGACTGTCCTGTATGATTCAACATGAGCCTTAAAAGTGGTATAAACTCTTACATATACCCAATGAAGTGACAATCCTCAAATGATGCAGAGATTAAACAATTCCTCCTACACAAGTTGTACCTATTTATCTGCGGTCTTCTCTCTACATCTGTTCAGAATTTTGAAAGCTTGTCTGAGCTTTCAGAAAAAAGGGGGCGAAGAGCTGAAGTCACACTCTGCAAAGCTCAGTGAGGAGACGTCGGATAGCTGATTGGTGGGAAGAAACACCCCCTCCACTCAGCACAAAGGAACAGAGCTGAGGCTGTAAATAAGCTGGCGCTCCCTCCCATCATCTTTTCTCTCTTGGTGTCATGAAAACTTGTCACAAGTGACTCATGCCGATAGAGGAACAAAGCAGCAGATAGAAATGACTTAGTGCTTTTAATGGAGACATGTATACACTATAGTGGGATATGCTTTGTTCATATTTCACGTCTGAGGTTTACAACCACTTTAACCCCTTAAGGACCGGCCACCACATACTGTGGCAGGGTGTCCCTATTGCGCAAACTACATACCTGTGCATCGTTTCGTGTACGAGACACTGCGGGTGCGCAGGAGCAGCGATCTCTCTGTACTCCCAGTCAGTCCACCCCCCCAGTTTTGTAGACACTAACTTTTGCGCAAAATCAATATATGCTTATTTGTACCAAAAACATGTAGAAGAATACATATTGGCCTAAACTGATGAATACATTTGTTTTTTTACATTTTTTTTTATTGGATAGGTATTATAGAAAAAAGTAAACAATATATTTTTTTTTTCCCAAAGGTTCCAAGTTTTTTTTTTGTTTATAGCGCAAAAAATAAAAGACCGCAGAGGTGATCAAACACCACCAAAAGAAAGCTCTATTTGTGAGGAAAAAAAAAAAAAAAAAAGGACATCAATTTTATTTGGATACAGTATCACATGACATGCGCAATTGTCAGATAAAGTAACGCAGTGCCGCAACGCAAAAAATGGCCTGGTCATTAAGGGGGTAAATCCTTCCAGGGCTGAAGTGGTTAAGGCAGACAGTGATCCTATCTGGAAATGAAATTGTGACTGGCACCCGGAAATTAAATTTCCGGGCGCCAGACAGTGCACTATGGGAAGCGCCACATCTATGCAATCACGAGATTCCAGACTAGGCGCATCATTTGCGGGCTTTTAAACCACCTTGTGGTGCGATCCATCGCGCCAAACAGCATCCGCCTGAATGCTTTGTTGTTTAAGTAACTTCTGGCTTCCTTGTTCCAGAGACCAGATGGAACCGGGAAATGAGTCGGCAGCTCTGTGGGATGCACTGCCTGTGTAAGGTAAGTTACCTTACTGCTTGAGAGATCCCATTAGAGATGTTGTATGGAAAGGCTGCCTTATTTAGAAACATAAAGCTGGGAGTTGGTGACATATCACATCACACGTACTATAGATGCAACTTGGCTTGGCTCTGGGGAGATGTCCTACTAGACAAGAGTCCCGTCACTACAGTATGAGTCAGAGAAACTTTCCAGGAGTGATATTCTCTCTGCACACACCTTCAGCCAGCAGTGTGTGGATGCTGGCCACATACTGACTTCACTCAGTCATTGGAGTCATTGCCAGTGAAATATACAGGACATAATCAAATAAAAATGACTGCTCTGACTGCATGGGTGTCCATTGCTGAATACATAGATGCATAATCGATGGGCCTCTATAAGATGTCAAAAAGAAGAGCTTTTTTGATTGTCCACAACAAGTCATTACTAGGCCTTCATTTTTTAACCTGTACAGCACACCTCCACCGCACAGTACAGCACACCTCCACCACACCGCACCGCACAGTACGGCACACCTCCACCACACCGCACAGTACGGCACACCTCCACCACACCGCACAGTACGGCACACCTCCACCACACCGCACAGTACGGCACACCTCCACCACACCGCACAGTACGGCACACCTCCACCACACCACACAGTACGGCACACCTCCACCACACCGCACAGTACGGCACACCTCCACCACACCGCACAGTACGGCACACCTCCACCACACCCCACAGTACGGCACACCTCCACCACACCACACAGTACGGCACACCACACAGTACGGCACACCTCCACCACACCACACAGTACGGCACACAGTACAGCACACCACACAGTACAGCACAGCACACCTCCACTACACCGCACAGCACAACACACCTCCACTACACTGCACAGCACACTGTTGCAATTGATGGCACAGTGGCTGCAATTGATGGCACAGTGGCTGCAAATTGATGGGCACAGTGGCTGCAATTGATGGGCACAGTGGCTGCAATTGATGGGCACAGTGGCTGCAATTGATGTTTTTTAAAGTATTTTTCAGTTTGAGCACCAGCTGCCACTGGTTATAACAGAACCCCAGAACTGATATTCAAACCTTTTCTGGGACAAAGACTCGATCGTCTCTCCAAAGAAGTCCCTCTCTCGCCTGTAAAGGTATCCCTGATAGGACCAGGGGTAACTGTAGATGCCTGCTTCAGCTGTGACACAAGACTGGTCTGTAGCAACAGGAAGTTCCCTGCTGGCAAGATGGCATCTGATACCAGCAAGTCCTTAGGATCATCAAACATGCACAACAATGCATCAAGCTTGACATTCTTGGACCCAGTTCTGTAGGTAATATGAAACAAAACGTTGAAAAGAAACGTGCCCATCGGGCCTGGCAAGGTCTCAGTCATTTAGCAGTCCTTAAATATTCAAGGTTTTTTGATCCGTTTAGATTAATATTGGATGAGCTGCCCCTTCTAGCAAATACCTCTAATCTTAAAGGGCGGCTTTTATGGAAAGATGCTCACGATCGCCAACATCATAATTCCTCTCAGCAGGGGCAAGTTTCCTTGAGAAGAAAGCTACTGGGTGAATTAAATGCCTGAGAACTTGACACTGGAATAGAACCCCCCCCCCCCCACCCGACTTCACTCTCAGAAGCTTCTACTTCCAGGATATAAGGTAGTGCTGGGGTCTGGATGGCTTAGTACAGGGGCAGATTTAAACAGTCATTTAAATGTCTCAAAGGTAGCCTGGGCCGCAGGAGACCAGCGGAAGCTAACACCCTTCTTGGTGAGTTGCGTAATGGGTGTAATAGCTGAAAAGTTCTTAATGAATCTGCAGTAAAAATCTGCAAACCCCACGAACCGCTGGATCTACTACTTATCAGTGGGTGCCGGCCAAGTTAGGAATGCCGAAACTTGGAGGCTCCATCTCAATCCCTCCAGTGGAGATGATCAAGCCCAAGAACTAAAAACTTTGCTGCTCAAACTCACACTTCTCAGGCTTGGCATAGAGTCCATGTTGGCAGAGACAGCAGAGAACATTCTTGGCATGTTCCTGGTAGATTTCAAGAGAAGTGGCGAATAAAAGAATGTCATCCAAGTAGACAATAACAAAGATGTCCAGGTAGTCTTTAAAGATGTCATTAATGAAATGTTGAAATGTGTCTGGCGCATTACACAGACCAAATGGCATGACAAGGTACTCTTAATGGCCAAAACGGGTAAGGAAAGCAGTCTTCCACTCATCTCCTTCCTGTATGCGGATAAGAGTAAGCTCCTCTCAAGTCTAATTTTGTAAAGATGTTAGCATAATAAAGTCTCTGGAAGAGTTCTGGGACCAAGGGAAGAGGATAGAGATTCTTCACTGTGATCTTGTTTCACTCACGGTAGTCTACACATGGTAGCGAGACTTCGAGATTGCGGTGGACAGATCAGACACTTGACACTTTTTTGGGACCACTGATATTTACACAACGATCAGTGCTATTAATGCCACTGATTACTGTATAAATGTCCCTGGCAGGGAAGGGGTTAACACTAGGGGCAATCAAGGGGTTAAATTTGTTCCCTAGGTGTATTCTTGAAGCCTCCAGAAGACGAACGGAAGCAATGAAATTTGCAGCCCAGAGCAGACCCAACCAATCATATACTTAGCGGCAGTAGTAATACCGCCAACTAAATGAATGCCCTCCACCTGTGACAACCAAAAGGTTTGGGCGGGTGGTAGAGCTGGCCAAATCTGGCCATTTAGTTCTCCTGTTTGGCAAACTGTAAACAGCTTGGGTTCAGGTCGAAAATTCATGGTTGACCTGAACCCGAAGCTCATCCCTACTGAGCACCTGGTAACATGTTGGTTCCATTTTGTATATGTGACTAATAAGCTTTCTTCAAGGAGTTTATGCTGCAAACTAAAATTACACTAAGGATTTATTTTCTGGAGAATCTTCACCTTGAGAGACTGTCATTGCCTAACAACTGTAGCAGTACAGAGTTTAAAAAGGTCTCTGACCCTAACACGCCTTCGTAGTTTCCAAAAAGCTTAGGTACCACTAAAAGGACTCACAGAAAGGAACTACTTGTACATCAAATTTTAGATTTTGATGTTTATCTTACAAATTTAGCAGCTTTGCAGTAATAGAGCTATAAATGAGAAACCGCTAAAGAAAGTGTTGAAGCTGGTAACAGCCATAATTTCTGCCTGCTCATCTATGGAAAGGTCAACAAAATTGTGAACAAAACAGAGGCTGCTGGGAAATGCAGCTATATAACTAGATTTTACAGAGCACAATATGATCATATTTCTGTCATAAGCACAAAAAAAAAAAAAAAAAAAAAAAAAAGATAGATGCAGCTTAAGAGTTTTGTACCGGAACACAATAATCCACTGTATATAAAAGAAAAATGAGATGAACCTTTTCATAGAGCAACTTGAAGAAACAGAAATAAGATGTTCAGCACTTGGCAGTATATAGCATTTCTGAAAAAAAAAAAGAAAAGAAAAAAAAACAACTGAACAACTTAAGAACAAACTTAAGAACAAACCGTCTCAAAGACGTACGTTTCCGGGGGCGTGTGCTCCGACTATGCTGGAGTGAGGCGCGAGGTCTAGCAGCGGCTGTGCAGGAGCAGGAGCTCCGTGACTGATTGAAGCCTGCAGTGATACGCGAGGGGTGCGAGAGGAACTATGAGCGGTGGCTGGTGCTAGGGCGGACGCAGCAGAGAAAGCAGAGAAAGCCGAGAACTAGACCGGGAAGACCCCGGCTGGCCCGCCCGCCGCTCCCGCCGCTCCGTCGGTCCGTCTGTCCCAAAGCGACGGCCACGTAAGGAACAGGCAGCATCCTGCAAAGTAAACAGTTGCATTGGAGCCAGGTTCGCCAAGTGGAGTGGAAGTGGAAGAGTGGGACGAGCGGTGCCCTCACATGCTATAAGTCCTGAGAAGCGGCGGAGGACGGTAAGACGCAAAAAAAAAAAAAAAAAAAAACCTCCAGCTATCTGTGCTGTGCTGCTGCGGTGTGGGTTGTACTAGCGGTCTCTTCTCCCTGGGAATTAACTGGTTTACAGCGGTAAAGTGCATGGTCTACACATATTACTACATAGTGGATGTGCTGGATGTGAGCCCTATGCGAGCTTTATAGTATCAAATGACTCAAATGACTGTTGGGAACTCAAATGACTGTTGGGAACATTATAAACTATAAGCTGCGCATTACAAACTGTGCATTACAATTGTATTAACTGTGCTATTAAAGAGGCATTTATCCAGGTGGACCATATAGCCTACATAATCTACCTCATAGGGGAGAGTCTATTGTGAAGACCAGGAAGCTCAAATAATTAACAGTGCCGGTCTATGAACATTGAGCTGATACATATTTTATTTTCTTTTTTTTTTTTTTTCTCTTCACACATCATATACCACTAGCCAGCAGAAGAGGTAATACAAGGATACGGTCCCAGTGTGGGATAAGGGGCTAAGGGTGGTGTGGGTGGTCTTCATGCCGAGAAGAAGGGGACCTGGTAGAGTGGATAGCTCACCGACCCACCCATATATCACCAGATTCCTTACGAGGAAAGACACTGGACTACCAGTGGATGCCGGCGCTATAGTACACCCACAACGACCCACCCAAGCTAATTTAAAACAACCGCCAGTTGAGGAGGAGCCGGTTAGCAGCATGGCCACTAGTTTGGATGGGAGTATACGAGTTGAGCTTACGGAAGAGGTGGATATAAGTCTACCAATTACACCCCAGACCGCAATCCTACTGGAAGGAGAGATGGGCCTCATAACTATGAGGGGACAAGACCGTGAAAGGGAGCCCGACATTAGGCAGCTCATACAGGCACTTCCC
Organism: Lithobates sylvaticus; assembly: GCA_028564925.1. NCBI lineage: Eukaryota > Metazoa > Chordata > Amphibia > Anura > Ranidae > Lithobates > Lithobates sylvaticus. The sequence goes on along the minus strand of CM053028.1, from coordinate 327,410,534 downwards.
TCTAAAGAAGATATTCTAGTATGGATGGGCGACTTAAAAGCCACAGTAAAGGAAGAACTGAGTGAGATATGTGCCAAATTTGAAGCCGTAGACAGTAGACTCTCCAGATGTGAGGCCACACAGGTTACAGCTGACAAGCGTCTGGACATACTCGAAACCAAGCTCAATGCACAGCACCAAAAGTTGATAGACTTGCAACTACAGGCCGAAGATTTTGAGAATAGAAATAGAAGAAATAATTTACGTATCAAAGGTATCCCAGAGGTGATTAAAACACCCGACCTGAGGAAGGTGGTAACCTCAATTCTTAATTTATATCTAGAAAAGCCCCCAGAGTCCTACATAGAATTGGACCGAGTCCACAGGAGTCCAACAATACAGAATATGGAGCGGGGAAGCCCCAGGGACGTGCTATGTCGTGTTCACTTCTTTAAAATAAAAGAGGACATAATGAGGGCAGCATGGGCGAAGGGGGTACTGCCACACATAGATTATGAAGTACAAGTGTTCCCGGACATCTGTTGGCAAACAAAGCGAAGGAGGCGAATACTGAGGCCTCTGCTAGACTTGCTGCGAGCTACAGAAGCAACATATAGGTGGGGGTACCCACTATCTCTGATTATTAAAAAAGGAGAACGAGGTTTCACTTTACGCAACCCGGACCAACTGCCAGACCTTTTTGAATTCTTGGGCACAGAAGAAGTAGAAATACCTGATTGGTTAAACGTTTCGATGGAGCCAGGGGGATGGGCTAATCTTGGGAACAGAACAGCGATGATAAAGAAGAGTTAATCTGAAAATAACCTAGAGACCGACATGGTACCACAAGTTTGGTCTATATCTATTGAGGGCAACTACAGTAATGGATTTCCCCACCACTACTAACTCTCCCTTTTTCCTTTTTTTTTTTTTTTTCTTCTCTTCCTCTCTTTTTTTTTTTTTTATTTTTTTATTTTTTCTCCCCGGCCCCCCCCCCCCCCCCCCCCCCCGCTGCCCTCCCAACCGGCTCACTTTAGAGCTGTAGAACGAACTTTATAGGAGGGACAAGGAAATGAAGAAGAATACCTGACTATTTGGGGAAAAGGAAATTTTTGACTGACTCCATGAGGGCAGAGGACTAGTGCAAATACTGACCCAGACACTCCCCTTTCTTCTGGACACGATCAGTGTGAATTTGGTGTGTTTTTTTTTTTTTTCTTTTTTTGTGTGTTTGGTGTTCTTTTTTTTTTTTTTTTTTTTACCTTTTGGTATTAGTGGGATAAAGGATGGGATTAAGAGGGATTTAGGGGCACCAAGGGTATGTCCTAATAGCAGGGACATATAATTATACGACACACATAGTACACACAATACACATAGCACACATTTGACATAGGCTAATAGTCTATAGTCCATATCATTTTGAATGTAATATAGAATAAATACACATGATTTTTTTTTTTTTTGGGGGGGGGGGGGGGGTGATGGAATGAATCAAATAGGCACCAAGGACACGTGACACAGGGACACAAGGCATGCTTCCACAAGAAGGGAGGGTTAAATAGGGGGGGGGAGGAGGGGGGGAGGAAGGGGAGGAGAGACTCTGATGAAGAAGAGGGAGGTAAAGGCAAGGGTCGGAACCAGATGTATCGCATTGGGTGGAGTGGGTGGGGGGGGGGGAGAAATACAGGGGCCACATGGGAGAGGATAACGAGGGGGGGAAGAGAGGGGTGGATGCAAATTTTCTTTTTTTTTTTTTTGGTGTGGTGATGTAAAGATGATGTTAAATGTTTATATTGACTAAGACTGCCCAATAAGAAAGTAACAAGGAACATAGGAATGTATGATATGAATAAGGAATATCAGACTGACTACCAAATGTGGGGCCTATCTATGTTAAATAGTTGAGGCTGGCTCAAGAGGTGAAAACAATAATGTAATCAACTAGAGGGATCCGTAAATGTACTCAAACTTAAGAAACGTGCAGCCGCTGGGGCCTGCTACGAGCTCCTAGCGTACTTGGGGACAAACCCCCACATTGATCGTTCCTCCTCTGAGTAGAGGATAAGTCGGGGACGATCGAGAAACAGGGGAATCCTGTTTTTCTTTTTTTTTTTTTCCCTTCCTCTATGAAGGGGTGCACGCTGGTATAGGAAGGCCGCATCAGGGTTGTTCTACCCCCGAGAGTAGGGGATATTGTTATTTATTTTTTTTTTTTTCTTTCCCTTTTTTTTTTTTTTTTTTTATCTCTCTCCCCACTGGCGCCCCCCTCCCCCCCCCTCCCTTCCTATGGGACCCCAGATCCTCAACCTGAAAAAAAAATTAAAATGACTAAAATAAAGTTTACTTCCTACAATGTGAAGGGATTAAATATCCCGGAAAAACGGATCAGACTACTTGCCGAACTGAGAAGATTAAAAACACATATAGCTTTCTTACAGGAAACACATTTTAGTGGGAAAAAAATACCGAATTTGGGAGATTACGGATTCACCAGTGTATACCATGGGACATCTCAGAACTCTAAATCAAATGGAGTGGCCATTCTGATACATAAGCACAAAACAAGACGATACTTGTTTGATTGCTGAACATGGACTGATTTATTTGATATGACAAACAAATATATACAGCAGGCTTACAATAAGAACTGTAACCAGAAACCTAATTAACATGAGCTAATTATCTAATCCTTTAGACAGCCTAGGTGACTAAGAGACATGACCTTTAGGACAGACTTGCCGTTTTTTAGCTCAGAAGACACAATCAACATTATCATAAATCAACACAGAACTCCTTCATACAATAGCAAGGTTAATTAGCACAAGCCACAATGGGTGAAATACTCTTAGAAGTAGACAACAGGAGACACAGGGCTTTCCAGATCTCATTAATCAGCATTCCTTTCACATACATCTGTTATATGAGTCCCAAGCATGCAGAGACCATCATGGCCTCCTTAATAATGTCCTTTTGCATTACATAACAGACTATCTTCCTAAATGCTTGTAGCTTCCTCAAATGCCAGGGCCCATAGTCGGTAGGCAAGAGGCTAGCATTCAGTCCCCTCCAAAAGCCCCTGTCCTGGGTGAGTCTGTCACAAATACATTAAAATATTTTAACTAAAATTAATTTCAAATTAGATGAGTTCAAATAAAACAATTCAATGGTGTAATGACTAAAAAGTTCCCATCATTTATATTATTCTTCCAAGTATAGAAAAATCCTTGATCCGCTAATACAGAAAAGGCATGTACCAGAAGCGCATGCCTATCTCACTACAAGATTTGACAAACACTGCTTGTATTATTTCCTAAAAACAGGTGCATTCCACTTTAAGGCTTCAACTCCACTGCTGTCCTCTCCCTATTCAGTGGTTAGATTTCATAGCCAGCATAAAAGTAACAAAAGAAAACCCAGAAAAAAACAGGCTTCCATAGTGTAGTATCTTAAACATCCAAATGTATTTGACACAAGTAATCAAGGTACTCGCAAAAGCTGTTTAACCACTTCAATACCAGGCACTTAGACACCTTCCCGCCCAAGCCAATTTTCAGCTTTCAGCGATGTCGCAATTTGAATGACAATTGCGCGGTCATGCTACACTGTACCCAAACAATTTTTTTTATCATTTTGTTCCAACAAATAGAGCTTTCTTTTGGTGGTATTTGATCACCTCTGCGATTTTTATTTTTTGCGCAACAAACAAAAAAAGACCGAAAATTTTGCAAAAAAACAAGTTTTTCTTTGTCACTGTTAATTTTTTTTGTAAATAAGTGCGTTTTCTTCTTCAATGACGGGCACTGATAAGGTGGCACTAATGGGCATTGATAAGGCGGCACTGATGGGCACCGATGAGGTGGCACCAATTAGGGGGCACCGATGAGGTGGCACTGATGATAGGCACTGATAGGCGGCACTGATGGGCACTGATAGGTGGCATTGATGGGCATTGATAGGTGGTACTGGTATGCGGCACTGATGGGCACTCAGGTGGCACTGATGGGCACTCATAGGCGGCACTGACGGGTACTTATGGGTGGCACTGATGCACACATATAGGTGGCACTGATAGGTGGCATGGATGGGCACTGATAGGTGGCATGCATGGGCACTGATAGGTGGCATGGATGGGCACTGATAGGTGGGAATGGGTGGGCATGGATGGGCACTGATAGGTGGCACTGATGGACGCTGATGAGTGGCACTGATGACACTTATGGGTGGCATTGCTGGGCATCCCTTTTTTTAACTTTTTTTTTTAAATTAAATATGATGTGCCAATCAGTGCCCATCTGTGGGCACTGATTGGCATATTTTTTGATTTTTTTTTAACATGTGGATGGCCATGGGGGATGTACCTGGCCATCCACATGCTGGGGGCTTCCCTGGTGGTCCTGGGGGCTTCCCTGGTGGTCCTGGGGGCTTCCCTGGTGGTCTAGTGTGGGCATGTGAGGGGGGGCTGCGCTGATAAACAATCAGCGCATACCCCCCCTGTCAGGAGAGCCGCCAATCGGCTCCCCTCTACTCGCGTCTGTCAGACGCGAGTGAGGAAAAGCCGATCAACGGCTCTTCCTGTGTACATCGTGATCAGCCGTGATTGGACACAGCTGATCACGTGGTAAAGAGCCTCCGCCAGGAGGCTCTTTACCGAGATCAGTGTAGCGGTGTGTCAGACTGACACACCGCTCCACCGATCGCCGCGATGCGCGCCGCGATGCGCGCCCCCACGGGCGCGCGGCGGCTGTTATCCTGAAGGACGTCATATGACACCCAGTCAGGATAACGAAACCACTTCCCGGACGTCAATTTGCTATTGACCGGGCGGGAAGTGGTTAAGCATAAGCCTAAAACCAAGCATATAGTTTCGGCAACAAATAGTGTTGGCAAAGGTATACACTCCAAAGACATGCAGGTAGGTTAATTAGGACGTGTCAGGACCCTATGGGGTAAAGGACCACACTATACCGCAGATGGACACCGGCTGCAAAAGCATCCTGAAGCGATTCAGTTCGCATAGGTAGCGCTATACAAGTCACTCATTCATTCACAGACAAGCCATCGGACGCCAGCCACTTTAACCACTTTCAGACCGGACCAATTTGCAGCCAAAGGACCAGGCCCCTTTTTGCGATTCGGCATTGCGTCGCTTTAACTGACAATTGCACGGTCGTGCGACGTGGCTCCCAAACAAAATTGACGTCCTTTTTTTCCCACAAATAGAGCTTTCTTTTGGTGGTATTTGATCGCCCCTGCGGTTTTTATTTTTTGCGCTATAAACAAAAAAGAGCGACAATTTTGAAAAAAAAACACATTCTTTTTTATTTTTTGCTATAATAAATATCCCCAAAAACATATAAAAAATTTTTTTTTTTCCTCAGTTTAGGCCGATACGTATTCTTCTACATATTTTTGGTTAAAAAAATTGCAGGGGGCTTGGGGGGGCGTGGCTGTCAGCTAGTGAATGCTGATCTCTGCTACAATCACAGGGAGCAGAGATCGGCATCACTAGTTGCTAGGCAGAACGGGGAGATGCTGTTTATTTCCGCATCTCCTCGTTCAGCCTTCCCTTGAGACGATCGCAGGTGTCCCCGCAGCGATCGAGTCCGTGGGACCGTGACCGGCCTCACGGGGGTCCCGACCGGCGCGAGCGCGTGGCGCGCACCCCATGGCCCGAAGGCACGGCGGCATCTTAAAGGGGACGTATATATACGCCCTTATGCCTGTCCGTGCCATTCTGCCGACGTATATCAGCGTGCGCCGGTCGGGAAGTGGTTAATCCATCCCAGGTCACAAAAATAAATCAAAAATGACAGGACAGGTTCCTATTTACTCCTAGCGTCAGACATTCTACATGTTTCGTCTGTTCTGACTTTATTGTTTGAAAATAATTTTGGTTAGAAATATTTTCATGTATTGTTTGGAGGACTTTATTTGATCACAATATTTATGGAATGATTTATTGTGCATTGATTTTCACAAATAATATTTTTTAATTTTGAATCAGTGCTGTATTATTTTGCTATATCACTTAGGGGTTTATATTTATGTATATAGCAACTAGTTTTTGATAGAAGAATAAATTAGTTTTGGTTCACCGTTTTGCAATATAATATTCTCACAATTTATTATATTCATACAATTACCGGTCTCCACTTCACTTAACAATAAAAAAATAAATAAATATTAAAATCACCCAATGTTGTGATTTTAAGCAGAACTACTCTGCATCTGAGGACAACAAACAAAAAAGTGCTATTTAATTAGATTTTATTATTCAAAGCAAGCTCATCCATCTATCAGTTTCTCTTTATTTTGTTGAGAAATCACTTTGAAAAACACCTCCTTGCATTTCTGTTCATTGCCATCTTGAGTAAGGACAGATGATCCATGTAGCATTTACTTCCTGGAATCCATCTGCCCTTAGCTGAGGCATGCAGGGTGTGCTTAGCTAAGAAATTTCATCCTCCCCTCTTGAAAACTTATGGAGTGTATGAGAATATACAGGGCTACCTGACAGGGTTCTTCCAAAAGTTGACATCGTCTACGCGCCAGTCAAGAAGCAAACTGTGTCATGCGTAGGTCCACCACATGCTTATGTGCATGGCCAGAGAATGGGTGTCTTTAATAAAGTGGGTGCTTCACAGCGTGTGGCTTGTAAAGTGCCATCTTTCCCCCTTACTTTGCTATGTTATATAAAAAAATAGGGTCTGGCACTACACTGAAGGGATTGTGAGGGGCAATAATTAAAATCATCAGCATTATTGTTAGGACCAATGGTGACACCCATCATTAACCCTTAGCAAGTGTTGGTATTTGGGGTAATATTTGTAGTAAAATAGCTTGTCTCACTTATATACAGAGAAAAAGCAAGTTGTATTTTATGTATTGCAATTGCCAGTTTAAAAATAAACAAAATAATGCAGGATAATTACTGTAATGTGCTAAAGCAGTGGTCATCAACCCTGTCCTCGGGGCCCACTAACAGGCCAGGTTTTATATATGTTATATATGCATGTGCTATTGTTTTTTCAAAATTAAGTTGCCTTAAGCCACAGTTGGGCTTCAGCCTAATTATTCTAAAGTTCAGTTTAGCTGGGTTGCACTGGTTTCTCCTTGACCGTAGGTGTGCTGTCACCGCCGGTAAGTGTAGAGGCGCAGTTCAGCTGGATGTATTGAATGCCACCTACTGCTTGGAACCAGCCCTGTGGGAGTGTTTCTCCCACTGTGAATTCTGGGAGTTGGCATTTAAGGTACCGATGCCATTTTTTCGGGGTGTTTTTTTGGTTCTTTGGGTTTGGCCTGTTGGGATTTTCCCTAAGCGGTGCTTAGGGCCCGCTGCCCAGTCTCAGGGCCCTCCTGGCCCGAGGCTATGCAACTGAGGGGATGGGCCCGGAGTAGTTTCGGGTTCCTATTGATCCAGGGATGGTCCAGGGCTGTCTCGTCTGTAAGGGAGGCCCAGAAACTGGAGGATCCAGGGAAGGACTTTTTCCAAGGTTGGTACCTCTGGAGAAGCCTGGAAACTCGGTTAGAGGACGCAACCTGGATCAACACTCATACGGTATCGCCGGACTGGCTGAGAGAGACTGGTACCGTATGGCAGTTCTTTAAATTCATCCAAACCCCTCAGTAACGCTTAAGTGTAATTAATAAGTCTATGGCAGAGACTTTACCGAGCCTCCCACCGGCTGCTAGGCCAAGTAAGATCCTATCCAGGGGTTGCTGGATCCAGTCAGTGGAACGGTACTATCCTCTTGATTCTTCTAATACCTCCACCCTGCAATTATTAAGTGCCTGAACTCACCCCTAACCCTCTACCCTTTATTGAGAGACTTTGTCTTTATTCTAAATAAATAACCCAAAGGGGATTCAGTGTCAGTTTCAACATTCTTTGGGCCATCTTCCACAGGACCTTCAAGACGGAGATGCAAGCAGGTGAAGTATCGGTAAGCCCAAAATCAAACCAGCAGCTCCTTCGGGGGTTAGTGCTACATATATTACCTTGGGGAGATGCAGACTAAAATACTGCAATTACTGAGCAGGAAATTATATCACCTGTGATGTATTTTAGTTATCTGGCAAACCTGGCCTGTTAGTGGGCACTGAGGACAGGGTTGATGACCACTGTGCTAAAGGGAAACCTATTTTACAATGTATGTATCCACAGCAAGTGTCAAAGGGTTTAGAAGAGTGTCAAAACAATACAGTAGGACTTACACGAAGAACAGGGAAGAGATTAATTACCTGACTCCATATCACTTTGTTTTCTTCAAGATGTGAACTAGTGACCTAGTGACCATATCAACCTTTGTAGCTACATAGAAAAAGGTTTTATGACTAGGGCTCAGGGGATGCCTGATGCTAGAATCAAATATGTTTGTGGGGATTGAGGGCAAGGTTAAAGCAGTGGATAATGGAGCAAAGGTTTCATAGCATTACCTCCCTCTTCACAGCAGCCAGGGTACTGGCTGAAGACTGCCATATTATAATTTTATGGTATTAAAAATAACATTTCCTTTTCAATTTGCAACACTGTCGTTTTCTGTAAATTTCAATGCAATATGACAACCTGGAGGCGTTCAGTACATAGTTAGTGTACAGAACGACTCCAAACATGTAATTTACAGCTTGTGTTTTTGGCTCACAAAATTTTCCCAGGAGTCTACACTAAGATACAAGTCCGATTTTAGGCACCCACTGCAAAAAAAAACACAAAAAGTGCATCGGCTGATTAATAATGAAGCAGACCTTTTTAATCTAAATGAGTATGTGATCTGTCTGGGGAAACAAACAGTTATTTCTTCACAGCAACAAAAGCTAGGTATCTGATACAAAGTTTGTCAAAATAAAATGTACACTGATCACCCAGAGGGAATTGTTTTCTTCTTAAGAAAAGTGGAGGAACTCTTTAAGGTTTAGTCTGAACACAGATTCTATAAATAAAAAACACAAAAAATGGGCATTCTCTGTCCTTTCTTAACATCGACAGAGTCCAGTGCTTGTTTGTATAATTTTCAATATCGTACCTCAGTTGTATATGCATCTAATTTTGATTTTATTATGTTACAATCTATGTTTTTAACTTTACAAATAAAGTATCAATATATTTTCATATCCGTGTGATCACTAAGGAGTTTCTGCCTCTCAAAGTCCAATAGAGGATTTATTTTTTCCATGCAAATTTACTTTCTTCTTATTTCCAGAAGCCATAATTGTAGCTAAAACCATGCGTGAAAGCTCAATCAAAGCCAAACTTAGAATGTTGATCTGCCATGTCCATTGGTGAAACTGAAATTTCACTTATTTTACTCCACTAGAAATCCAGCGTTTTCACTTAAAAAGGTCATACCTTTAACCACTTCAATACCCGCGTATAGTCATATGACGCCCACAAGGTGGATCTACCATCCTGGGTGGGCGTCATATGACGTCCTCAGATTCCCGGCCGCCTGGGGGGCGCGCGCGCGCGCCCGCGGCATCGCTCGGGACCCGGTGCGAGTGCCCGGCGGCCGCGATGTCCGCCGGGCACCCGCGATTGCCCGTTAAAACAACGGGACCGGGCGGGACCGTGGAGCTGTGTGTGTAAAAACACAGCTCCACGTCCTGTCAGCGGGGAGGAGACCGATCATGTGATCCCAGTACAGAGGATCACATGATCGGTCTCCTCCCCTTAAGTCCCTCCCCCTACAGTTAGAATCACTCCTATTAGGGACACACATTAACCCCTCCAGCGCCCTCTAGTGTTAACCCCTTCCCTGACAGTCACATTTACACAGTAATCATTGCAATTTTATAGCAACGATCGCTGTGTAAATGTGAATGGTTCCAAAAATGTGTCAAAAGTGTCCGAAGTGTCCGCCGCAATGTCGCAGTCACGAAAAAAAAAAAATCGCAAATCGCCGCCATTACTATTAAAAAAAAAAAAAATTTCAATAAATCTATCCCCTATTTTGTAGACGCTATAACTTTTGCGCAAACCGATCAATATACGCTTATTGCGGTTTTTTTACCAAAAATATGTAGAAGAATACGTATCGGCCTAAACTGAGGGAAAAAAAATAGTTTTTTTTTTAAAAAATGGGATATTTATTATAGCAAAAAGTAAAAAATATTGTGTTTTTTTTTCAAAATTTGTCGCTCTTCTTTTGTTTATAGCGCAAAAAATAAAAACCGCAGGGGCGATCAAATACCACCAAAAGAAAGCTCTATTTGTGGGAAAAAAAGGACGTCAATTTTGTTTGGGTGTAACGTCGCACGACCGCGCAATTGTTAGTTAAAGCGACGCAGTGCCGAATCGCAAAAAGTGCTCTGGTAAGGAAGGGTGTTTAAAAGCCCTGTATTGAAGCGGTTAAGGTCAGTCAGTCTTGACTTGCATGAGGACTGTTTTTTTAGAGATGGTTAAAAAACATAAACCTGGTTACTATAAAGTGTTACAGAACATTTCTGTACTTGCTGAAGAAGTGTCATGACATATAAGAAGAGGCTTGCATTTAGGGCAGAATATTTCCCCATGGCTTTCATCTAACTGTTGCTTTGTTTACTAATCAGAAAATAACTTAAAAGCAGGTGACAGGTTAGGGGATACTCTTTGCGGCACATTTATAAACTGCAAAAACTTAATACATTTTACACCATGATAAATTGCTAATTCAAATTAGCTCTCTATGGACTCATCTCTTAAACATGCTGATTCCTGTCTTCCCTTTAAACCTTAATCAATAAATCTCCTGGAGGAATATACTAGAAATATTAGTGACACAGCATCTTAAAGAAACACACCTATTCTTTTCAGCAAACTACTATATATGCAATTAAATATGGTTAACCACTTCAGCCCCGGAAGAATTGGCTGCTTAATGACCAGGCCATTTTTTGCGATACAGCAAAGCGTTGCTTTAACTGACAATTGCGCAGTCTTGCGATGCTGTAACCAAACAAAATTGACATCCTTTTTTTCCCCACAAATTTAGCTTTATTTTGGTGCTATTTGATCATCTCTGCAGATTACATTTGTTTTACTAGTAATGGCGGCGATCTGCAATTTTTATCGGGACTGTGACATGGCAGATATATCGGACACTTTTGACACATTTTTTTGACCATATGCATTTATACAGCGATCAGTACTATAAAAATGCACTGATTACTGCATAAATGTCACTGGCAGAGAAGGGGTTAACACTAGGTGGCGATCAAGGGGTTAACTGTGTTCCCTATGTGTGTGTTCTAACTGTGGGGGATGGAACTGACTATAGGAGATGAGAGATTGTGGTTCCCGGCTCGTAGGAACTCACAATCTCTCTTTCCTCACAGAACTGCGATGTGTGTGTTTACACACACACACACACGTCCCTGTTCTGCCTCTCATGCCTGCAATCGCTTGTGGCCAGCGGTCATCACAACCGCCGGTCACGAGCATCGGCACCTCGCTGTGCAGCGGGCACACTTGCCTGCTATCCTGCTTAAAGAGACCGACGTACAGCTACGACGGTTCACAAGATCGTGCCGACCTAAAGCAGTATTATGACGGTGGCTGGTCAGCAAGTGGTTAAAGAATAATCTCTTTCAAAAAAGTCTTTACTTTAGGGTGTTCTCTACATCACAGCTACTGGAGTTCTCTTGAAATCCTAAATCAGTTTCAGGAAAACTGGCCTCTCTTGCCAATGTGATTACTTGCTTGACATCCCCATTTATTCTTAAGTACATTCATACAGAGGACGTTACTGTTTTAATTGTGCACATTACACTTTTAAATTATGGTTATTGGCTTAATTAATGATTTGGTGGAGCTAGAATGTTTTAACTGCTTATGCACAATTACACCCTTACTAAAAGAAAAGTTGCTTCAGATTTCGCAAAAAAGTCTGCAATGAAGAGCAGTTAAACAAGTTGTGGGGCACAAAAACTAGGTGGACATGTGTGCATTGGCAGTGAATTGAGATTTAAAACTTTCTAGTTCTAGGACAATTCAATTAACGTGATGCTGCAGTTTTAAGGACAGTCTGGTGAGCTTTGTTACATACTGGCTAATGGTATTTTTTTGGGTGGTCCAGTAGCCATGGGGCTCAGCCATAACTACTGTCTACAACGACACCCAATGTGGAATTTTAGATATTCTCATTCCAGCTGTCATAATATGCAATGTATATAACAAACAGAAAATGCAACAGTGAGAGTGGAATCTTCCTATAACTGCTGTGGCAGTTGCACAGACATACAGTATGCCAAAAGGGCTAAGGTTTTAAGCCAAAAGATAAAGCCAAATATTAAATTCTAGAGTCCCCAAATGATATTAAAAAACATTACTCGGTTTATCTCTCTGTCAAGTATCAAAAGTTAAAATATACATTTTGGGTTAATTGATCCATATACATACCCGTATACTCCTCTTGACATATCCTAGTGTATGTGCATTTGCAAAAGTATGGTCTCAATTAAGATGTGTATATACTCTTTTATTATTTAATATATACAACAGAGAGCCCCACACACACTTCTGAATACTAATGGACCACGAAGAAACTTACAGCCATAGCAAATTTATCTCTAAGTTGTATGTGCTATAAGTGACGAGCAGACGCTATTATTTTTCAAAATTAAGTTGCCGGAGGCCACAGTTGGGCTTCAGGCTAATTTCTCTAAATTACTGGTTTCTGTACCAGTCCAGCTGGGTTGCACTGGGTTCTCCTTGACCGCAGGTGTTGCTGTCACCACCGGCAAGAGTAGAAACGCAGCTTAGTTGGATGCATTTGGTGCCACCTATTGCTCGGAACCAGCCCGGTGGGAGTGTTCTCCTGCTGTGAATTCTGGGGGGTAGTATTTAAGGTACCGACGCCAGGTTGGCAGGTTTTTTTTTGTTTTTTCTGTTTTGTTTTTGGGTCCCTCTGGACCCAGACCCCATGGCCCTCCCGGCCTGGGGTGCGGAGCTATGTATCCTGTGTCTCGGGGCTGGCTGGCTCGAGGCAGAGCAACTGAGAGGATAGACCCGAGCGAATCTTGGAGCCTATTGATCCAGGGATGGTCTGGTGCCGTCTCATCTGAAGGGAGAGGCCCAGAAACTGAAGGACCCAGGGGAGGACTCTTCTAGGAGAAGACCGTGCGCAAGGCTGGTATCTCTGAAGGAGCGTGGAGACTCAGTTGAAGGACACAACCTGGATCATTATACCTACAGTACCGCCAGTTCGGCTGAAAGAGACTGGTATTGTATGGAAGTATTCTTAAATCTCTCAGTGACGCTTAAGTTCAAATTCACAAGTCTGTGGCAGAGACTGTGTCAAATGCCCCACCGGCTGCTAGGTCCAGTGTGAGGGGCTTATCCAGTGGTGGCTGGATCTAGTGAGTGGAACCATTGCCTTCTTGATCTAAAAATAGATATTAAACCTGCAGTACCAGGTGCCTGAACTCATCCTTAACCCTCGGACCCTTTTTTATTGAAAAACTTTGCTTTTATTTTGAATAAATAACCATAAAAATGACTAAGTATTGGAAATTTACATTCTTTGGGCCACTTTCCACGGGATCCCCAAGACGGAGACGCAAGCAGGTGAGGTAACGGTAAGCCCAAATAAAACCAGCAGCTCCTTCAGGGGTTAGTGCTACATATAGATAAACAATAAAAGCATTTTTTAAAGATGGAAAGAATAGCACTTATGTAACAGTACTGACCCTGGCATTTTACATCCCAATTTCAGAAAATAAAGTCAAAATGGTAAAGGAAATGGAAAAATGTTGAAAGAATAGCTAAAACAGAACTGAATGCTCTCCTTTTACCCTTTAACCTACAATTACTTTCACATTTCATACTGGTGACACACTTCAAGGCCAAACAATAGAAAACATTGCAACATCTGCAACAGCACGTAGACTGTTTATGGAATGTATTTTATTCTTGAGCAATGTAATATGCTTTAAGGCTAATTTTGAGAATGCTTTTATGCTATGGTGGAGCAGGTATACTGCAGGAGAGTATTCTAATACTTTTATTATGTTTTGTACTAGGTACTTTGGTGTGAGAGGTACTTCAAGTTAATTTTTCATGGACTCCAGGCAGGTAAAACATGCACAAATGAATAAAGCTCTAATCATAATAAATTGTTAATACTTTTTTGTTAAATTGTTCATACTTTAATAATGTTAATATTTTTATTGCAATTAATGTAACTACTTTGATTTGGAGTCCCCTCCCTTGCTAGACAGGACAAGGCTCTGTGCAAGAGCTGTGTAAGATTGGATAGACAAAAATACAAATCCTAAGGCAGATAAAACAGCTATCATATACAACTCTCATATGTGTAAGTGGTTATTTGTCTGCAGTTTTGATTTAGGTGACCTCACATATAGGCTATATGATCTACTAATTCTTGACCCTCTTCAAATTATTAGAGGTAGCCTGCATAATAAGCACTAACTTATTTTGAACCTGGCAAGCTCCTGGGCTGGAATCCTATATTTCCAATGGAGCCCTTAAACTGGAACACGCATGCAGGAGAGAAGTTTAGATTTTTAAGATTTCAATGGCTGCATGCTAGCCAATGGTTTACTACGAAATTAAGCCACTATCAATATGACTTAATTGTCATTCCTTTTGTATGAACTGTTTTAAAATAGCAGTGATCTAAAGCTGGCCATGCATACAACTGGCTCACAATCGATCCATGTATGGCTGTTCCTTTTTGATCAATGGATCTACTTTCCATGTAAAGTCCTGCTGGTAAAATTTCAATTGATCAGCACATGCAGCCATTGAGCTGTAGTGCTTATCAGTATATTCTGATGGTGGGGAAGTCACACTGTTAGAATACAATGACACATTCGGGAGGATTCCCGCATCCACAATGAATGTATGGATGGGGGAATCGGGTCAGTTTTTTTCATTCAGCCAGCTGGCTGAAAAAACTAAAAAAACATACCATGTATGGCCAGCTTAAAGTGGTTGTAAACCCTTACAAACCACTTGGACCTACAGGTAAGCCTAGTTTAAGGCTTACCTGTAGGTCAAAGAAATATCTCTGCGCCGTAGATAGCGGCGTGCAGGCGCACTGAGAAAGCCCCTCTCAACAGTGATATGCCACGAGTGGCGGCTCCCGTGCGCATGCGTGGGAGTGACGTCATTGCGGCGCCGTCGAATGACAGCGCCGGAGCTGCGAGACCCACCAAGAAGATGGAGGCGCTGTACACAAGGGGACAGCGGTGCCTTTGCTGGCTCCTGTGTCAGGTAAGTGACTGCTTTACTTTTGCAGGGAAACAAAGAGGAAGTAAACCCATTACCCATTTTATAAACTATAAAAGTTTTTTTTAACTTAATGCATTCCTTGCATTAAGATAAAAAATGTTTAGGTGGCAGCATCCCCCTCATCCCCCTTTTATTTACCTGAGACCCCTTTCAATCCAGCGCTGTACACATCTGACGATCTTTACTCCTTTCTCTTCCAGGTCTCACTGGCTTTGCTGGTGCACAGAGAGCCGTTGGCGAGGGAGCAGGGGGTGGGCTGAGTCTGAGGGACTCTGAGGAACTCTAAGGGACTCGGGTGCGAGCATGCACAAGTTTCCCCATGGAAAGCGGCTCACCATGGGGGCACTGGCCAGAGAGAAGGAGCCAGGAGCACTGGCGGGGGACCCAAAAAGATGAGGTTCCCGCCTGCTTTGTGTGATTCCATTGCACAAAGTAGGCAAGTATAGACATGTTTGTTATTTATTTTTATTTTTTTATTTACCTTTACAACCCAAAAATGAAGGTTGGATTAGAATGATAGCCCTGCAGCCTACACAATTAAGAACAGGTCAGTGATGGCAGCTTAAATATTTTTATATTTACTGAATGCCTTTAAGGGTAGTTTTATACTCATTGTGCATTTAAATGTGCAAAGCAAAAATTAAACATTTAATATTAAACCTTAATTATAATAATTTTGTAACATTCAGTTTTAGCCTTTTTTTAGCTGGCAATGGGGGTTGGAGAATGTAGTGAGTGTTTTTAAATATAAATACATATAAATGATAAATATAACTGCACATACATGGCAGGCAGTAAGTGTGATGACCCCCTGCCATTCTACTTCTGACCACCATATCTTTCAGCAAAGGAGGGGTTGAGGTACCCCATCTAAAAAAAAAAAGAACCATAGCCAGTGCCTGTTGTTGATGTAAACCACATAAAATAGTAAGTGCCTATATGTGTGAGGGGTTCTGTGCAATATACCATCCAACCTACATTGGGGCAATTCTTAAATATACACTTATGCCCCGTACACACTAGCGGAAATTCCACCAGCAAAAGTCCGATGAGAGCTTTTGGTCTGAAAATGCGACCGTGTGTATGCTCCATCTGACTTTTTCTGGTCGAATTCCAGCCAGCAAAAGATTGAGAGCATGTTCTCAATTTTTCGGTAGGAAAAAGTTCCGATCGGAAGTTCAGATCGTCTGTACCAATTCCAGCGTGCAAAATTCCTAGGCATGCTTGAAAACAATTTGACGCATGCTCGGAAGCATTGAACTTTGTTTTCTTGGCTCGTCATAGTGTTGTACGTCACCACGTTCTTGACAGTGGAAAGTTCAGCAAACTTTTGTGTGACCATGTGTATGCAAGCCAAGCTTGAGCGGAATTCCGTCGGAAAAAACATCCAAGATTTTTCAGACGGAAATTCCGCTCGTGTGTATGCGGCATCAGTGTTAAAGGGTTTGTGGGTTAATATCATTGTGGCAAGGGACCCTTCACTGGTTTCTTTGTCATTGGGATAAAAGCCTACATTCCTGTTTTGCTGAGCTTTGGTTGGAGGTAGAATTTAATTTTATTAAACACTAATTGAACTGTCAATTTAAATGTGATGAATATATTTCAGGGGCATCAAATACAAAATATGTGAAGGGCCTTTTTACTTACTTCAGAAATCAACCACAGACTGAGTAGAAAAGTATTTTCCATGTCACCATGCTGTAGCAAAGGACTCTTACATTCTGTGTCGAAGCAGTTGTCCCTCTACAGAGGTTCAACACACCCCTTGAGGAGATAGGTGTATAGCTGTGCAATCAGCAAAGCCCATGCTTTCTGATGTTTGTAAAATTCTAGGTCTGACTCAGCAGGGAATGAGTTGGACACCCGAAGAGACACCACTGCTTCCAAACAGAAAGCAAGGGTCTTTCTTTGCAGAGGGAGGCAGGGGACATTTCAACTCAGTAAATGGATGATTTCTATAAAAAATGTAAGATTTTTATCTAATGCATTTGAAATGAACTTTAACTGATTTAAACTGAAAGTTAATTTGGACTACAGAAGTAACCTTCAAGTGTGGCATATTTCTAAATGAAATAAATGTTTTCAGTAAGCCCTAGTTCACATCAGTGTGACTTGTCATGCGACTTGACAGTTTAAAATTGCATGACAAGTCGCAACGGAACTATGTAAATCGCTGCGACTCAAGTTGCAGTACCTTTGAAAAAGGTTCCTGCACCATTTCTGTTTAATTTCATGTGTGACTTGCAGTGCTATCTGTGTAAATAAAGTCGCACAGATGTCAGCAAGCCACACATGAGATCGCACTGATCATCAGCTTTGAAATTGCACTGAAGTAGTGTGATTTCAAAGCCACACTGATGTGCACCAGGGCTAAATGTTACAGAAAGCATCTCTCATTAAAAAATAGACGTTGTTTGAACATTGGCAATTGCAAGTAGTGAATCTGACCAGCATATATGTGACTGTGTGTAGAATGTCTTAGATATCACTGTATTATACCATTGATAAAGAATAATAAAAGGATGACCAGCTCATTCATTTGTAATTCTTATTATGCTTTAAATCTAAAGGAATCAGCTACATGTGTTGATTACAGTGTAGGCATCTGTCAGGATTTATTAATTTTATCATTTTGTAGATAGGGAGGGTTGCTTATTTAAATCAAATCTTAAGTAAAACAAATGGACAGTAAAAATAGATATGCAACTCTGTGCAGGCTGAGAAATTCTGCAAACCTTATTTTATACATGTGTTCTATTCCATTCTCCTGTAAAACAAGGGCATTCATAAAATTCAGACTGGTATCTAAACTTCTTTGCAATAATTGCACCTTCAATCTACATGGACGTTTGCAGTGGAACTTTGCAGCAATATGATTAACTACTCAAATACATATTGTCAGTTTGCAGTAAATGCACCCTTGGTACTCATACAGAGAAAAGAGGATAATAATATATCCACAACACTAGATGGCTCTGTCTGACCACTATTGAATCAAAAAGGAAATGCTGCCATTCAGCCTACTTGTTAGAGACAAATGAATATGAAAAATCCACATGGCCAGCGGTTTGTCTGATCCATTTTTGTGATTTTGCTTGGCAATCTGCTTGTGTTTTTTTTACTGTATTGATTTTTTTTTAAATGCTAGTATTATTCCACATACTGCATTTTAACAAGTTAACTGATTACTTTATATAAGTGTGGAAAAAACTTATTATCCCCAACTCTGAAAAAGTAAATAGTGAATTTTAACGAAGTTCACTACTGCTATAGCTGTAGCTTTGCTTCCCCAAGTTTAACTATAGCTGTTTTCTATTCTTTTTAACTATAAGAGAAGCTCATGTGAAGTAATGAAAACATAACATTGTGGGAATTTTGTGCATATTTTCCTTTTAAGTTTTACCATTATGTGAATGGTAAGGTGTTTATTGGATTTACGGATCAGCTAATATCAAATCTAATATTTGCAGATATTTTCTAATCTTTATGATCCAGAACAGGTTGTGATGTGTTCCTACAGTTAGCTTACAGGTTCTGTAGTATATTTATTCATCATTTCTTTTAAAAGGTTGTGTTTATATAGGGTAATATTTAGACTCATATCTGTTTAATTTAGAATATTACTGAAAAAAAAAAAACTATTTTACATCTTGGTGCCTTCTGCACAGAAAACAAAGGCAACTAATCTAATCATATCATAACTGTTTTAGAAAAAAGTTTGCAATATTCCATTATTATTTTCCTCCTAAGAGTAATATTTATAGCAATCATTGACAGGCATGAATGGTAGGCTTAGTTAATCAGACTGTTATTTAGTATATTACACTTAGGAAGCATATTTGTGTGCAATTATAGTGTCCTTCTTAAAGAGTGTTCTCCTGGCAGACACTTTAACACATTTATGTTCAGCAAGGAAACAATGGTAAAGCTGGATAGTGTTCTCATAATACTTTAAAGCTTTGAGATGCATTCCAGCTCACATGCATCTGTGACTTGGTTGGTAAATGTGTGTCTTCCTGCTGTCTAAGAATATACCTCAATGAAGCACAGGTAAAATATTTTATCAACAGTTCTTATTGAGAATGGAGTTTATACCTCTATTTCACCTTGACAGAAGGTGACACATATTCAGCAAATCTTTCAAACAGAGAAGTCAATCATTTTAATTACAAACCACAACCATCAGCACTATTTTCTGAAAAGAGGGCTGCCTAAGATGTCAGCAAAAGCTAGGGAAAATATAGTACAGACTCTAAATGTACGTATTGAATAGCTGTATGAACCCAAATTAATCTCCTACTAGGAAACAATGACAGTGCTTTACAGGCATCTCTAATACTGTTGAAATCCACTAGTAAATTAACAAGTCCATATTTTAAGATTGCCAGCCAAAGCAATTATTTACTTCAAGAGCCTAAGGAGCAGTTCAGTGGGAAATTATTATACAAGTTTAGATTTAAAGATGGCATCAGCATGCACCTGGATAATCATGAGTGCATTAAAAGCATGAGTAGTAGAGCTCTGGTGGATTTCAGCACCACTGTGCTGTGGACAGAGCCACCCTAGATAAACTAACTTGTAGCCTGTAATGGATCAGATATTTTCCAATGAAGTTCAAAAGTATTTGTAAGCTGTTTTATGATAGAATTAACTCTTTTATCAAAATAATTCTCACACATAGGACATACAATGCACACCCAATAAAATAAAAAAAAGGTGAATTGTGCTTGATTGTTATAAGTTACTGCACTCTACAAAGCTCCGTGCTATCCAATTAATAATTCTGAAAATGCATCATTAGAAGCAACAGAAATGATACAATGACCATTTACTTACCCAAGATATTTCCAATAAGAGCAATAATAAATACTGCAATATATCCAGCAATGAGCACCCATTCGTATTCCTTTGGGTGTAGATATTCCCTCCAAAGAAAGCGTAGAAACTCATCATCATAATCAGAAGATGGGTTCAGAAGTGGTTCCTGTGTCACATTTGTTTCCAGTGCAGACCTATTCCTATACAGATAATCATCAACTTTAGTTCCTGGCATTCTTCCAGCGCTTGATTGCTTCAGATATAACGCATAAAGAGCTATAAATTCCAGTGGATGAATCAACTTATATAGGTGCACACAAAAGCATCCTTTTATGGATATCAGAATCCATGCCAAAACAAAATGCTGCAGAAGTAGGATTGTGCTCAAAGTTAAAGGCACACAACTCTTTTCCTGTAGTTTTCCTTTACAAATGTTGTTACTTTACTTAACATTTTTATCCCTTTGGCTTGAATAAAGCAGAATAAGCATAGAGGGAGAGTAGAATAGCGTGCTTCAATCTCAGTGTTTGAATCCATGTCACTGTGTCCTGTGCAGAAGTGCTCACTCCCCCTGCAGTTCCTCCCCCTCCATCCTTATGGTTTAGAGCTTGGCTGCCTGTTGTGTACTACACAGAAAAGATCATTGATTCTCTCTATGAATGGTATAATTCATGCTAGCAGCTCAGTTCAACTGCAATCATCATGCAATTAATTGTCATCCAGGTTAGCTAATCCGTAACTCATTTCTAATAACTGTTTTACCCAGTCTGTTTGAAGGGTTATTTTTTTGCAGTCCCAGCTCTAGAACAACTACCCTGTTCCAGTTCCCAAAACTGCTGTCAGTCCACTGTGCTCCTTGATTTGTGTGTTGCAGACTGCAGAGAACTGAGGCAGTGTGCCTGTGATAAGGCTTTTTGTGACTGGGAGCTTTGCGAGTAGAATGAGCAGGGTGTTCGTTTTTGCACTGGAAAGCTGGTTAAAATTATTTGGAAATTGCTGTGTTATTGTCAGGGTTAAAGTGTAGAAAGAAAATCATGACAATGCAATGTAGTGGACCTTATTGATCTGTGAAAATTATAAAAAAGCTTTCAGTATGAAAGTACTGTATGCACTCACTTAAAAAACAAGATACATCTTTATTTTTTTAAGAGTGTTTAATAAGGTACTTTGTTTAGTGTAAAGCAGAACCTTAACAAATTACTGAAGGTGGTGCTGACAGCTGTGTAAAGCTACCAAGTCACTTCTGTCAGTGTACCCTGCCATGCAGCTGTGGTTCTGAATGCCACTCATACTGCACTGCAGGACACAGTAGTGACAATAAGTGCTGGCAGGAAGAACCATTTAGCGCATCAGAAAACCAGGCACTCGGCATACCATGAAGTATGATGGATATGAATATTCTGACAGAGGCTTAAAGTGCTTGAAGACAGTGTGGTTGATTTACTAAAGGTAAAAATGCTGTTTACTTTGCGAGACCTTCTTGAATTAACAAAGATATAGGGGTTAATTTACTAACAGCGTAGGCTGTTGACTTTGCAAGGGACTTTACCCTTAGTTTAGAAAATACAGTGAAAATTCACATTACAATTAATATCCAAACAAGGGTGGGGTTGATTCACTAAAACTGGAGAGTGCAAAATCTGGTGCACCTCTGCATAGAAACCAATCAGCTTCCAGGTTTTAATGTCAAAGCTTAATTGAACAAGTTGAAGTTAGAAATGTGGCCGTGCCTTTGAAACACTTTCTGATTGGCCAGACAGCGGTGGGTGGCTTCCCAGTTTGACAGCTCTGGACCACTCCCACACAAAGACACACAGCCGGTGTCTCCCCGAGGTTTATCAAGGCTTATCGAGGCTTCAGCTGCAGCTGACATACATCACTCATGGATCCTTACATACAGACCTCCCGGTGGTCCTCCTGTGATCCTATGACACTGAATGTGACACTGAATCCAGCTAGGTGTTCACCTTTCCCTGTTTTTCCCTTTTTGTATTGGGGCTAAAACCTTGCAAGTTATGAGGTTTTTCCTTTGACTCCACTTTGGCGTCCAAGTGCATTAGAACCTTAGTGGCCATTTAAACTGCATTTGGGTCCCTGATAAAAGGTATGTTTTACAAGACTCCAGCAAAAAACTTCACAGCAATAGCTTCCATACTTATATCCATGCTGTTATACTATCTGTGAAGGCTTTGTTCTGCTATTTCTTTTTTTTTTTTTTTCTATTGCCTGGGCCATTCCTATATTTATACTTTTATATTTATATATATACTTTTTTATACATACTTTTTTTATATATATATATATATTTATATTCTTATATATATTTTCCTATATATATTTAATCGGTTTTAATATCCCCCATTATATTGAGTGTATTTATTTACATTTCCCCAGATGGATTGCAATTTTCCATGAGCCGGGTCACCTTTATCCCCGCTCTATGCATATCATGTTCTATCATCTGGGCTTTGTTTCTCATTAAAAATCACATGTCTCTTCATTTCAGTTTGGCAAATATCACAGTTATTTACCATTGCCGTATGTCTGTCAAAAACCACAAAGAAATGGCCGCGGTTGTAGCCCTATCCCCAAGAAAATGGCCGCTCCATTATACATATAGGGATTCTACAACAAAATGGCCGACCGCTATACTTTAAGCGGCCCTATTTAAAGACACTTCCTACGGTCCTCTCATTATCCCAGATGAAGTCACGTGATGGTGACGACACGCGTAGGATACGGACCCCGGAAGTGACGCACTGGCTACGAGCTCGGCGCTCGTTTTGAATTTACCCTGTGATAATACTGCTTATGTGAGTACCCCTTTTTACACAATAAAGCTCATTCATTGTATCCGAAACCTACTACACTATACAGGTCCCTCTTGTGTTATTCTCTCCCCTCTCCATACCCACTATATCCTGGTACATGCTGAGCGGAACCTGGCCCTGAACACCAGGAAGCATCCAGACCAACTACCATATATGCTCCATACATCCCGGATAGGAGAGGAATACCGTGTAGGAGACCCCAGTGTAACATCCTCCTGAGAGACCCCCGAGCACCCCCCAGAGATTCCATCTTCTTGGCATCTACATACATGCTGCTTACCTTGCAGCCGGAAGGTAATTAGGTAGGACACCCACGGGTGTCATTAGCACTGAAGATTTCAGCACTTTCACCACCGTGGACAAGCCCATCCACCTCCACTTATCCCCACCTGGTACTCGACACCACAGTGCAGCCCAGATTGGATCACATCTGTCACCACTAGCTGTACGTTGTCTATAGAGCTAGATGTCATATGGACTGTCACCTATATTGTTTTCTGTGTTGATTCTCTCAATCACACTACACTATCACTTGTATTTATCGGTACCTTGATTACCTCTATTTGATGCCAATTATTGCACTATTACTGACACCAGTCGTTATCATCAGTACTATCACGTGCAATTGCTGCTATTCCATCCACCAATACTGTATTGGTTTTCACCACTCCCTTCATCCTTCCTTTTTTCTATACCTTATGGTTGTCGCTATAATCTGAGCCACTGGTCATCACTCTATTCTATTTATTGTTTTATTGTTTCACAGCGACCTAGTGATTATTCCTTATTTTATAGTCACTTTATTTATTTATTCACTTTTGGTTTTTCTTTGCATACTAATTTATTTATGCACTATAGTGTGTTTTTTATCACGGTTTTTGCACACCAGACACTTTATACATATATATTTATATACGTATAAGTTCTATGCTCATCTTGTATATTAATTGTTGTCATACAGTTGATTTTAGCCTATTACATTATATGATTTTATTGTTTCACTGATGTTTTAGCCTGAGTTGCACACAGTCACTTTAATTTGCATATAACCACTTGTTCGCTGATTTCACACAACAGCGACTTTATGCGATTTTTACACTGACATCAGTTTAGGAGCGCGACACCATCTATTGATTTTTTCCATTTCCTTTGACTCCACTTTGGCGTCCAAGTGCATTAGAACCTTAGTGGCCATTTAAACTGCATTTGGGTCCCTGATAAAACGTATGTTTTACAAGACTCCAGCAAAAAACTTCACAGCAATAGCTTCCATACTTATATCCATGCTGTTATACTATCTGTGAAGGCTTTGTTCTGCTATTTTCTCCTCTTCTCCCCCCCTTCATCCCTCGGTCCTTTTACTGCCCTCCTTTTTGGGTGGTATTTCTCTGGCACGGGTGTGCTGCACCTGGACATGAAATGTTTTTATCCTATTTTTGCACTTTCAACACCTCCCCAGGCATTGCTGTCTCCTTCTTCTCTGTTGAGCATATGATCTCCAGTGTTTGACATGTGTAACACATGAGATTCTTCGTATTCACTTGGAAGCTTTCAGCCCATTTCTTTTTTCCCTGAAGAAGACCCTCACCTCACATGTCGAAATGCATTGGATTTTTTTTACAGCTGGTTGGGCCTCTTCTATTATTCATGTTTTTATCTTGTGTCTAGATTATCTCATTGTTATCATGTGTTTTAGTTTTTGATGTAAAATGTTATTTATCTTTTGTAATAAGTTTTCACAATTTTACATCATTTTCATTTTTCCTTCAAAGTCCCAATTTTCTTTTACATATTGTACCAGGGATGTGGACCTGAACCTCTTTCCTTTCCCAATCAATTATGCCCCATACACACGGTCGGAAATTCCGACAGAAAATGTCCAATCGGACCAAAAAAAAATCCGACCGAGTGTGGGCTCCAGTGGACTTTTTCAGTCTGAATTTCCGACGGAAAAAATTTGAGATCCTGATCTGACTTTTTCTGATCGTGTGTAGAGAATTCCGACGGACAAAGTGCCACGCATACTCAGATCAAATTAGGAGACCAAACCTATTGGCTACTAGCCTCTATGTAGTTCCATCGTACGCAACGAACGTCACCATGTTCAGAATGATTGGATTTTCCGACAACTTTGTCTGACCATGTGTATGCAACACCAGTGTCAGACAAAATCCATCGGAAAAAATCCAACGGATTTTGTGGTCGGAACTTCCGACCGCGTGTACGGGGCATTAGTCTAAATTGTTTCTGTCCTAGTGTTTTTACCTTACATACTGAATACATCTTTATGCTGCTTAAGGATTGGCTTGGCGCTTCTCTCTCCCCTCTTTGAAGTTAGAAGTGTATTGGCTGCCATGCACAGCTGCACCAAATTTTGCACTCTCCAGTTTTAGTAAATCAACCCCAGTATGTTAGCTTGTGCATGATTTGATGGTGAGCAGAGCTTTACCTCAATCACTGAGCTAAAGATAAATTCTCTTTCAAAGTGAAAATTCCTTTGCAAAGGATCAATCCCAGAGAGGCAAGTATTTAGAGGTTTCTTTTTCAGGGCACAGTGTTGCTTGAATATTAATTAATTAATGTAAGCTACCACTGCTAACATGCTTTTTAAAAGTGCAGTGTTTAGGGTTGTAATTCTGATCCACGCTTCATTACCTAATGAGTAAGCAGCACAAGAGTTGAGACTTCACTGGCTGCATGCTAGTTTCTAGTAAGTGTCTTACTATTAGGGATGAGCCCGGTGTTCGATTCGAACCCATGTTCGAATCGAACATCGGCCGTTCGTCGAAACCAGAACTTTGTGGGCCATTCACATCAAATTCGTGTGATACGAACGGCCCACAATGCACTGCGCCAGTCGCAGTGCATTGCTGGCTGATGATTGGCCAAGCATGCACTGTGACCCAGCATGCTTGGCCAATAACAGCGCCGGCAAAGAGGAGAGCCAGGATGCTGTGGCCAATTATAGCTCAGGGGGGTTTATTACACGCCCCACACTATATAAGGCTGCCAGTGCGGCGGCCTTGTGTAGTGTTGTGCAGCGTTAATAGAGAGAAGGATAGGCAGGGACAGTGTCAGCTGTGCTTTATACTTCTTTAGATAGCGCTGTTACAGTGAGTGTAGTGTTCAGGGAGAGAGCAGGATAGGCAGGGACAGTGTCAGCTGTGCTTTATACTTCTTTAGATAGCGCTGTTACAGTGAGTGTAGTGTTCAGGGAGAAAGCAGGATAGGCAGGGACAGTGTCAGCTTTGCTTTACTTCCTAACCTAGCACTGTTACAGTGGGTGTAGTGTGCCTCCTACACACTGCACAGCATACACCTGAATCTACCCCCTAATTGCTGGTGTTGTGTAGTTGATTTGTGCAACACAGGCATCTGCCTAATATTCAGTCAGTGTAGTGTGCCTCCTGCACAGCATGATTCCTGGAGATGATCCACATCCCTGGAGATGCCAACATGGTACTGAGAGGAGCTACTCCATTTACTCCCATACCCAGAAGACATACTCTAGGATTGACCTGTTCCTGACCTCGGAAGGGTTGTTGTACATAGTCTCCACCTCTTTTATAGGGATAATGACATGGTCTGACCACACACCCGATTCCATCTCTCTCTATTCGCCATCCTCAGCCAAACACCATTCTATGTGGCATATGGACACATCAGATCCGAGATCACTTCCTTTTTCACCTCCAACTCTGGCTCTGTCGCTAACCTGACGTCTATTTGTAATGCCCACAAGTAAGTCATGAGGGAAACTTTCCAAAAACTAGGTGCCCAGGAAAAAAAAAATTGCAACACTACCATTAAAACAGAGCCTTCATATAAGAACCTTACTGAGTTTAGCAAACTGTGATCAGATTAAGGCTCTTATTTACAAAATGGCTTTGATTTCTATCTTAAAAATCTTCGACTCACATGGTGTGCCCAGGACAATAAGGCAAGTGAGGTGAAGCACAACAATATAAGCACAATGTGGCACAGCCTAAAATTCAATTTCTTATGGAAATAGACACTAAGGAACACAGACTCGCTAATCTGAAAGACATTGCCAACTGCTTAGGTTCCTTTTATTCACGGCTATATAATCTTCATCTCTCCCCTGCTGACCCACCACCTATTCAACCTTTAATTCAGGCTTTCTAGTCCCAATTCAACTCCCACACAACTAGAAGCCCTCACTCAACTGTTTACGCACAAAGGCAGCTATTAAATCACTCCCACTACATAAAGCTGATGGCTTTTGCAATGAATACTACAAAACCTAGGTGGGGGAGAGTGACTAGGTTCAGCTCAAACATGTATTGCAATATATGTGCAATAAATATCCCTGTTTTTCATTGCATAGTTTGCTGGGAAAGGTGTAGCAGTGTGCAGAGGGTCCATCCAAAACCAAGTCGCTCTCCCCCACCTTGAGTCTTTTTGCCCCATGTTAGCATGGTGTCCAACTTAGCATTTGCTTGCTAATTGTACATCCAATGCCCTGTGACAACTGCCCTAAGGTGAGAGGCTAGTGAGCACTATTTTATGATTGCATTTCCCTGCACCCACCTCCCCGTTTGCCTTAAGAAGACAAGTGTGGTCACAGTCACTTGCTCTGGCTTTGGGGCTGTAAAAGACGGATTTGGGACATATGGACATTGTGCAATTTTTTCTTTACTGTTCTTTGATAATCGAACTCTATTGCTTGTGCATTATCAGCACCAGTTGGTTTGCGTGACATTACCGATTTGTTATATACACGTATTGGTTTAATTTATTATTATTATACACACATCTGTATCACTATGGGATTTTAATGTTCTATTATGTATTCATTTTAATGCTTATTATTAGCAATTGTGCACTAATATAGTAATAACACTAATATAGTATCATCACTATCAATAATCCCTAATTTTACACTTTATTTATATATATTTTTATAAGTGCAATTATAGCGCGAAATCATTAATTTTTCATTTGATTTTGTGGTTCTGTGTTCACCATCAGATTTTGCTGCTACACTTAAGAATTTTATTCTACACTTTTGGCACTTTTTAGTTGGTTCTTATTCACATATTTATAGCACTATTTGAGATATTTATACACTTTATATGTGTTTTTCACGTGCGCTATTTTCCAGTTTCAAATAGCGCGAAGGTCACCTATATCACACCACCAAGCTGACCACTGCCTTGCTAAAGAAGCTGATTAAAGGTGATGGACTGTTGAAGCATGTCTCCAGACCTAAACCCTATTGAGCATCTGTGGGGCATCCTCAAATGGAAGGTGGAGGAGCGTAAGGTCTCTAACATCCACCAGCTCTGTGATGTCATCATAGAGAAGTGGAAGAGGACTCCAGTGGCAACCTGTGAAGCTTTGGTGAATTCCATGCTCAGGAGGGTTACGGCAGTGCTGGAAAATAATGGTACAAAATTGACACATTGGACCCAATTTGGACATTTTCACTCAGGGGTGTACTCACTTATGTTGCCAGCGGTTTAGACATTAATGGCTGTGTGTTATTTTGAGGGGGCAGCAAAGTTACACTGTTATACAAGCTGTACACTCACTACTTTACATTGTAGCAAAGTGTAATTTCTTCAGTGTTGTCACATGAAAAGGTATAATAAAATATTTAGAAAAATGTGAGGGGTGTACTCACTTTTGTGAGATACTGTATGTGAACTAAATATCTCTGTTTTTCATTGCATAGTTTGCTGGAAAGGGTGTAGCAATGTGCAGCGGGTCTATCCAGAATTTGTTCCATATCTGTAGGACACACCTTCTAGAAGATTGGCCTCTTTGCCGATGATATCATTATATCGCTCACTGATCTGTTGTGCTCACTTTCTCCCTTGTGCCAACTGTTAGAGCCTTTCGGTGCAGTCTTCATGTACTAAGTAAACCATTCCAAACAAGCAATGTTGGGGTCTCGCTTTCACAATCCCCAAACCAATAGCAAAAGGGTACCTCCAATACGTGGCAACTCAAATATACAAAATATATAGTAAAATATAAAGTTTTATTCGTTGGTGCATACATCACCATAGAACAAAATTCCAACACGTGTTAAAATATGACTGTTGGTAGAGCTAGATGTGGTATTGATATTCTCTTTGCACTATGACCGATGCATTTCAGGAACAGTTAATAATCCTTTATTCAGGGGCATGCCATAGAGAAGATCATTAATTTGCAATACTCTATAACAGAACATAACACACATTAAAAACCATGAAATAGGGATATAGAGTGGAAATAATGTTGAGAATGAATCAATGACATACCAACAAGACAACCTGTACCAAGCTTGTTATAAGTAAAATTAGTAGACACTGAGGCCTAAGATGCTCCTCAGAAGGATCACAAAATGTTGGTATCCTCAAAGTCACAGCTGGCACAGAAGTAGATACCAAAAAATACACATAAAGACAGATGTCAACAGGGGAGAAAGGATGTTTTCTGTGGGAGTATAGAAAACAGATAAAGAATATTCATAAAGGGGGGGACAACAAAAATGCACATATACAGTTGTGCTCATAAGTTTACATACCCTGGCGGAATTTATGATTTCTTGGCCATTTTTCAGAGAATATGAATGATAACACAAAAACTGTTCTTTCACTCATGGTTAGTGTTTGGCTGAAGCCATTTATTATCAATCAACTGTGTTTACTCTTTTTAAATCATAATCACAACAGAAACTACCCAAATGACCATGATCAAAAGTTTACATACCCTGATGATTTTGGCCTGATAACATGCACACAAGTTAAAACAAAGGGGTTTGAATGGCTATTAAAGGTTACCACCCCCACATGTGATCTGTTTGCTTGTAATTAGTGTGTGTGTGTATAAAAGGTCAATGAGTTTCTGGACTTCTGACAGACCCTTACATCTTTCCTCCAGTGCTGCACTGACGTTTCTGGATTCTGAGTCATGGGGAAAGCAAAAGAATTGTCAAAGGATCTGCGGGAAAAGGTAGTTGAACTGTATAAAACAGGAAAGGGATATAAAAAGATATCCAAGGAATTGAGAATGTCAATCAGCAGTGTTCAAACTCTGATCAAGAAGTCGAAAATAAGGGGTTCATTGAAACCAAAGCAGGGTCAGGTAGACCAACTAAAATTTCAGCCACAACTGCCAGGAAAATTGTTTGGGATGCAAAGAAAAACCCACAAATAACTTCAGGTGAAATACAGGACTCTTTTAAAACTTGTCGTGTGGCTGTTTCAAGATGCGCAATAAGGGGGCACTTGAAGAAAGATGAGCTGCATGGTTGAGTCACCAGAAGAAAGCCATTATTACGCAAATGTCACAAAGTATCCCGCTTACAATACACTGAAAAGCACAGAGACAAGCCTCAAACCTTCTGGCACAAAGTCATTTGGAGTGATGAGACCAAAATTTTGCTTTTTGGCCACATCAATAAACACTACATTTAAAGAGGAGTCATCAAGGCATATGCCGAAAGTTACACCATCTTTTGGGGATGTGTGAGCTACAAAGGCACAGGAACTTTGGTCAAAATTGATGGCAAGAGGAATGCAGTATGTTATCAAAAAATACTGGAGGAACATTTGTATTCATTAACCATGAAGCTACGCATGGGACGTACTTGGAAACTCCAACATGACAATGATCCAACACCCAAGGCCAAGTCAACCTGTCATTATGATACTCAGTAGAATAAAGTGAAGGTTCTGGAGTGGCCATCTCAGTCTCCTGACCTCAATATCATTGAGCCACTCTGAGGAGATCTCAAACATGCAGTTCATGCAAGACAGCCCAAGAATTTACAAGAACTGGAGACTTTTTGCCAAGAGGAATGGGCAGCTTTACCATCTGAGAAGATAAAGAGCCTCATCGACAAATACCACAAAAGACTTCAAGCTGTCATTGATGTTAAAGGGGGCAATGCATGGTATTAAGATCTGGGGTATGTAAACTTTTGATCAGGGTAATTTGGGTAGTTTCTGTTGTGATCATGATTTAAAAAGAGTAAACACAGTTGATTGATAATAAATGTCTTTTCTCTGAAAAATGGCCAAAAAATATTAAATTCTGCCAGAGTATGTAAACGTATGAGTACAACTGTGCCTATAAACCCCCTTGAGCCTTAGAAGACAAATACTCAAGTTTCCCCCCCATTGGTAAGATATAATACTCTGATATGGGTAAAGTAATATATCCTTTATAATGGCCAAAGGAAAAGTTTAAACAGATTGCCAGCATTCTTAATCTATATACACTCAAAAGGGGGAGGGGGGAGATGGTACATAAAATAAAAAAGAGATAACTTAGTGGGGAGATATAAATGCACCTCAGCTTGCACACTTGTAGTCCCCACCACCCAATGAATCACAGGTATGTGTGACCCTAAAGGTGAGATGGTGTATGGTAAATGATAGATGTATACCTCGTCCATGGCAGAGATGGACCAATGGCCGACAGTCAACGGCCACAATCCACAAAGAACAATATTACCAAAATGTCCCCCTTTTCCAGGGCACCAAATTCCACAATGACATACTTGGTCATCAAACTCACTTCCCCCTCTACTATGCTACTACTGCTACTACACACTAACCTTACTTCTCTATTACAGAAACTCCAGAATATGTGTACATCCATGTCATCAATTAAAGCCTCATGGGTGGGGCACATAGCTCTAATTAAGTTGTTTCTCTTGCCACATTTGCTTTACTTATTTGGAACTCTACTATCCAAAATCTAGCTCATCCTCAATCTGGGCATCTCACAAACCTCACCTGAAGTTGTCTCTGTTGAGTGTACCCACAGCTTTTGCTGGGCTCGGAGCATCTAATGTCAAATTATACTACAAAGTGGCTCTCCTGGACCAGGCCAAACAGTGGTGATCTACCTACCCACCACACCATGGTTTTTTTTTTACGAAAGGCAAATCCACTTTGCGCTGCAAGTGCACTTGGAAGTGCAGTCGCTCTAATTCTGAGGGGTAGATCTGAAATAAGTAAAAGCTCTGCTGATTTTATCATCCAATCATGTGCAAGCTAAAATGCTGTTTTTTATTTTCCTTGCATGTCCCCCTCAGCTCTATAGCGACTTTACTTCCAAGTGCATTTTCAGTGCACTTTCAAGTGCACTTGCAGTGCAAAGTGGATTTTCCTTTAGTAAATAACCCCCCATGGCTCCAAATTGAAGCAGCTTTGCTCTCACAAAACCTTGCCTTACTACTCGCGGTGATATGGCTAGATCATAATTCATCTCGCTCCTTCCTACCCACAGTTAACGCCATAAATATGGCTTGAAGCTATACAAGAATCCTCCCATAGAATCCATGTGCAGGCCTTACAACAGCAGCTTTCATTACAAGTATTATCCCCGGAATACCCACTACAACTTTGGGCCACAGTGGGAATTCCACAGATTGGGGACCAATTCTCTCATCAAGGCCTTAAATCCTTCCTGCAACTCTCAGTTACCTTTTTGCTCTCCAGCAGGGATTATATACATATATCTTTGAACAGGTCACATCCTTTCCTCCTTACCTATAACCACCAAAATCTCTACTAAAAATTTGCTTTCATTCTACAATGTGACAACAACCAACATCAGGGGGATCTCATACATTTATAATATGCTATCTCGTCCAGCTGCTGATGAGAATTCCACTACTATGGACTTTTGGGAAACAACCCTACAGATTAAAGTACCCCCACCCTTTGGTACCAAGCTCTCTGTACCACATCTCTTTTCTCCAGAAATGTGACTCACTGGGGAACATTAATGAACGTATACTACCACTAGTATTACACGCCGTGATCTTGGCTCCCATATACATGACCCATTCCTTGAAATCCTGGAGAAACTGCAATTTTAATATTACTATTTTTCATGTTTGATGCCCCCTTATCGCTATCTTTGGGAGAAAAATATCCACCATTATTTTTGACATTACTAATGTCTCATGTGTTCTAACCCCATAAATCTCTTTCTTTGGTCTGGGCTTATCTTTTTGGCCTAATAAATTTCACCTTATTGGTACACACATATTGATAGCAGCATGCTTGTCCATTGCACACTCATGGTAAAATACTTTCCTACCATCACTCTCCTCTGTCATCTCTACAATTAATGACCAATGTCAAATGGAATTTCTCTTTACTAAAACTCACTTGACAGCAGACAAATTTACTAAAAGCTGGCTCCCCTGGTTACTAAATTCCAGAATCATCTCACTCTCTTGATAAACTTATTCTCTAAGATTAACCCATGCCCCACTCTCATTCTTTAACTTCATCAGTTCTCACTTCACAACCGACAAAAAAACATTAACAGAGGGGCTTCTAGCATGTAGTAGATAAAAATATTTGTCTCTAGCACAAAAAGCACCACTGTCAATACCACAAAAGCCACCAACAGACTCTATTCACAAATGTTCTAAATTGAATTTTCTCACAAACCAGAAAAAAAAGAAAGATGTAGCAGCAATAGAAAATTCCATGCTGTCTGTCAGTCCCCTACATTGGTATGGTCGTTAAATTTATGACATTTTATTGGTGTGGGACGGAAACAGTATGGTATTAATGGAATTTGTGAAGTACCTTAATGACAACAACTACAATCTCCAGTCCACTTATAATTTCCATGGGGCTTCCATATATTTTTTTGGATGTCACCCTATGGGGCTGTTTTGTGACTGGGTCTGTTGTTTCTAAGGCTTATCGAAAAACGTGTTCTGGGAATAGTACATTAAATTGCTTGTCACTAGCTATCATCCATCCCACTCCATCAAAGCTATACCAGTAGAAGAATTTACAGGAACTGTTCCACAGAGAAATTATTTAATGAGGAATACAATGTCATTAAGTCGCAGCTTTTGGAGAGGGGATTTCCAATTTGAAGTATAAAACGTGGCAGGAGGGTAGCAGGTGCCAGACATCATGATGAAATATTGAAGGAAGAAGAATAAAAACAAAATTATTTATAAGAGTAAAGACAGAGATTTTGGAAATTCAGCAGTCATTTTTTGTTTTCTGCCATCAGATAGTACATATAGTGAAAAGTAGTCTTCCAATATTATAGCCAGACAAAGAATTACATTTTGTGTTATAAGGGGATGTAGATTCTCAAGTCATCGGGCACCAACCCTTGGTCTTTTATAGGAAAGTGTCTTCTGGCATGCATACTTTGTCTTTTCTGCATGCAGGGTTAATTCCTGGGGATATTGCCAAGTAAATCTATGTACTAAAAGCTTTGAATCCCTAGTCACCAGTGAATGTTTTAAGATTAAACACTACATTAATTGTGGGTTTTTGTTTGTTATGTACCTTTTATACTGCAATTTGTCATTTACACCATGTCGGATGAGCAATATGTACACTCAAAATCTACATTGGGGAACATTTCTGCAATTCAGGTAAAGCTAAACAGATATCAAATGTCTCTCTGCATTTTAGAGAAAAACATGAAGGGGACACCACTACTTTTAGATTTAGTGGTAGAGCCAGAGAGATTTACTAATACTGGTGCACACAAAATCTGGTTCAGCTGTGCACTTTAATTAACTTCAGCTTGTTCAATAACGTTTTGAAAATAAAACCTAGAAGATGATTGGTTACTATGCACAGCTGCACCAGATTCTGTGTGCACCAGTTTTAGTAAATCTCTTCCAGAATTTCTGCTTCCAAAAATAGGCAACAGACAGCGCAAATTATTGCAAAAAAAAGGCATGGTGGATACACAGATTACAGACCAGGGTACCCCAGGATTTAAACCTTAGGTGGGACCTGGATCTGCATCTGTGTTAGTCCATATCATTGCTTGTTCCCTTTTTAGGATGGATGTTATATTTTAATTCTATACTGTCTTTTCCCTTTTTTGAGGGGTAGTTTTTGAATATATTTATGCATACATTTATTTTTTATATTGTGTGGTATATTCTTGTTTTGTCTCCATTCTTGAAGCTAGCCTTCCTCCACCACTGCCTAAGGACATAAAGTTTTAAGAGAATGATTTATTTGCTGCAATTGTAGTGTTTGGAATTGTTTGTTTGGAATTGAGTGTGGAAGCTATATATGTGTCCTGTTATGCCGCATACACATGAGCGGAATTTCCGTCCGAAAAATCTTGGATGTTTTTTCCGACGGAATTCCGCTCAAGCTTGGCTTGCATACACACGGTCACACAAATGTTTTCTGAACTTTCGACTGTCAACAACACTACAACAAGCCGAGAAAATTAAGTTCAATGCCTCCGAGCATGCGTCAAATTGTTTCTGAGCATGCGTGATTTTTTGCTTGTCCGAATTGCATATAGACGATCGCATTTTTGGATAGGAACTTTTCCCGACCGAAAAATAGAGAACCTGCTCTCAAAATTTTGCTGGCTGGATTTCAGCCAGCAAAAGACAGATGGAGCATACACACGGTCACATTTTCCGACAAACAGCTCTCATCTGAGTTTTGCTGGCGGCATTTCCGATTGTGTGTAGGTTTGATGAAATTTACTACGACTAAGGCATTTGCAGGCAACACATGTTAGTATTTGTCTTGTATTGGAACATTGTACCACATATGAAGAAAAAAAGAGAAGACTTTTAATTTCTGCAATTGTACCTGGTTGCCAACTTTATTGTTGTTTGGATTACTCCTGTGTGGATACCACAGTCAGACACGGTGCTGATCCTTATCTTCCTGGACTTGGATGATCATTTAGAAGCAGCATTTGTTTTATTTTTGTGTTCAATGGCAAAAATGAAACCCTCTGTTATATTCAGCAGGCAGTCCCTCCACCAAATGCAACCCATTAAAGGTAATGGGGCCACACCACAACTGTCCTCTAACCAAATGCAATGCATCCATTTGTGGCATTGTAGTTTGGCCTTCTAAGGCCTAAAACAGGTGGTGAGGAGGCGACCTGTCAACCACCCTTTGAAAAGGGTCCCACTCCAACTGGAGCTGAAGGGTAATTTAAAAGGCTTCAAGAAACCTGTATAACATTTGCTGAAAGCTTTTCAAATGCTTTGTAAAAGCTTGGTGTACACACTGATCCTATACAAGCTGAGGCAGTTCTGGATTCATTTTCTTGAGCCAGCAGGCTGCAGTGAACTGCTTACACATGGTGTTTCTCTATAGGCCTCAATGGGGAAGCTGTCTCTCTGCAAATTGAAGATAATGGGAGAATAAAGGAGAGGTTGGCAAAATCTTTTAAAAGTAAAGTAGATCTTTGACTACACCAAGTTGAAAATGGTTTGAAGAAATATATACGGTTATACATAGTAAAAAAAACATTTTGTTATAACATGCATAACTGTTAATCATTTTTACAGTTTTTTAGACTCGTCAAGCTTTAGAGCAATTATTTGGATGATTTGTTTATTAACATCCAGCTGTAATGATTCTCATGTAAGCCATGCTTTATTGAAATGCTGATTACAGAAACTTCAATAACTTTAAACACACCAACTTTCATTTAATATACATTAGAGAGATTAACAAGTAATAAAAGCACAGTAAAATCTGTTTATGCTCGGGAATTTATGCTAACATCAAAGACAGTCTCAGTGAGAATAAAAAAGAGAAGATAAATACCCAAAGTAATCATTAAATAGAAAAGTCAATAGTCTTCAATTTTATTAAGCAAAACCTTGGGGAGGTACACATTGGCATTGTCCTACAGTGATAGGTAGCTGATTTAATAACATTAAAGTGAATGTAAACCCTTGCATATACCCAGTGAAATGAACAGCCTCAGATGATACACAGGGATGAAATAAATCTCCCTACATAAGCTTTTCACATGTATATGTAAAGTGCACATCATGTTAGGAGATTTTCTCTTCCTGGTGCAGTGAATCCTGGGCATACAGCCAAGACAGCTGATTGGAGGAAAGGCACACACCCCCTCTCCTAGTAGAGCCTTTCAGCTCTGTTTGTTGAATCGTTCAGCTCAGTGCTAATCTATTTAATGCATTCTCCCCCATACAAAACTCAGGCTTCTTTTATCATATGTGACGGAGAACTTCTCATAAATGATCAGGCTGATAACAGAAGAATGGAGCAGGAGACAGCTATGGGACATAGTGCTTTGAAGAGAGATAACAAAACACTGCAGAGATATGTGCCCAGCTCAAATTTCATGAATTGGGTTTACATCTACTTTAAAGTAATATCTTTTGTGTGAATGTATAAAGATTACCATTGTTAATTTTGTGGCTAGGTGATTTGGGGATGATTTTTTAAATGTAAATAGGCTGTTCACGTTGCAAGGGAATGTGGTGAACTTTCAATTTGCAAAGATTACCTGAACTTGTCCAAGGAAAATAAAAAATAATAAAAAACAGTATTTTGCTTGCACATAATTGGGTGATGGAAGTTAGCAAAGCTTTACCTCATTAACTAAGCAAAGGAAAAAGTCCCTTGGGAAGTGAAATTCCCTTTCCAAATTGAACAGTTTAAAAAATCTACTTCATTACTCTTCATTGGACAGCATTATTAACCACTTCAGCTCTCGTACCTGTATATCCTTTATGGTCAGAGACATTTTTACTTGTATATCCTTTTTTAGACAGAGCAATTTTTACATTTTACACTATGGTGTTTATCTGGTGTTAACTTCATCACTACCTAATATAATAAATAAATGGATTATTTTGGGGGAAAAAAAACCTAGGCTTTCTTTTGCAATATAGTTTAACAAAGTTTATGGAATTGTCAGGGCTGGGCTCAGCCCTTCCTTCCTCTGAGCTGGCCACTCAGCTGTCGGCTAATTGCCAGTTCCCATCTATCTCCTGCACTGTGACCCCGCATGCTTGGCCAATCACAGCCCCGAAACTCGAAGAGCCATAATTGGCTACCGGACGCCTGTAGCCAATTACAGCTCAGGGGCTGTAGTACACGCCCCCCCCTATAAAACGCCGCCACGCCGTCTGCGCCGGTCACATGCTGTTCCGGCGCAGATTGAGCAGGCTGTTCCTGTGACACTCTGCTGCATTTAGATAGATAGAGAGAGAGATTCACTTGCAGAGATTGAGTTAGATAGATTCAGTTACAAAGATTGATTGACAAAGAGGGGCTTGTAGTGTGCTCGTGGCAGGCAGGCAGAGCTCCTATATTTTGTTACCAGAAGCACCTATAGGACTTGTAGTGTGTTCGTGGCAGGCAGGCAGAGCTCCTATATTTTGTTACCAGAAGCACCTATAGGACTTGTAGTGTGTTAGTGGCAGGCAGGCAGAGCTCCTATATTTTGTTACCAGAAGCACCTATAGGACTTGTAGTGTGTTAGTGACAGGCAGGCAGAGCTCCTATATTTTGTTACCAGAAGCACCTATAGGACTTGTAGTGTGTTAGTGGCAGGCAGGCAGAGCTCCTATATTTTGTTACCAGAAGCACCTATAGGACTTGTAGTGTGTTAGTGACAGGCAGGCAGAGCTCCTATATTTTGTTACCAGAAGCACCTATAGGACTTGTAGTGTGTTAGTGACAGGCAGGCAGAGCTCCTATATTTTGTTACCAGAAGCACCTATAGGACTTGTAGTGTGTTAGTGGCAGGCAGGCAGAGCTCCTATATTTTGTTACCAGAAGCACCTATAGGACTTGTAGTGTGTTAGTGACAGGCAGGCAGAGCTCCTATATTTTGTTACCAGAAGCACCTATAGGACTTGTAGTGTGTTAGTGGCAGGCAGGCAGAGCTCCTATATTTTGTTACCAGAAGCACCTATAGGACTTGTAGTGTGTTCGTGGCAGGCAGGCAGAGCTCCTATATTTTGTTCCCAGAAGCACCTATAGGACTTGAAGTGTGTTAGTCCCATCACACACACAGAGCTATATTTTCTTCCCAGAAGCACCTATAGGACTTGAAGTGTGTTAGTCCCATTACACACACAGAGCTATATTTTGTTCCCAGAAGCACCTATAGGACTTGAAGTGTGTTAGTCCCATCACACACACAGAGCTATATTTTCTTCCCAGAAGCACCTATAGGACTTGAAGTGTGTTAGTCCCATTACACACAAAGAGCTATACTTTGTTCCCAGAAGCACCTATAGGACTTGAAGTGTGTTAGTCCCATTACACACACAGAGCTATATTTTCTTCCCAGAAGCACCTATAGGACTTGTAGTGTGTTCGTGGCAGGCAGGCAGAGCTCCTATATTTTGTTCCCAGAAGCACTTATAGGACTTGAAGTGTGTTAGTCCCATTACACACACAGAGCTATATTTTGTTCCCAGAAGCACCTATAGGACTTGAAGTGTGTTAGTCCCATCACACACACAGAGCTATATTTTCTTCCCAGAAGCACCTATAGGACTTGAAGTGTGTTAGTCCCATTACACACAAAGAGCTATACTTTGTTCCCAGAAGCACCTATAGGACTTGAAGTGTGTTAGTCCCATTACACACACAGAGCTATATTTTCTTCCCAGAAGCACCTATAGGACTTGAAGTGTGTTAGTCCCATCACACACACAGAGCTATATTTTCTTCCCAGAAGCACCTATAGGACTTGAAGTGTGTTAGTCCCATTACACACAAAGAGCTATACTTTGTTCCCAGAAGCACCTATAGGACTTGAAGTGTGTTAGTCCCATTACACACACAGAGCTATATTTTCTTCCCAGAAGCACCTATAGGACTTGAAGTGTGTTAGTCCCATTACACACACAGAGCTATATTTTCTTCCCAGAAGCACCTATAGGACTTGAAGTGTGTTAGTCCCATCACACACACAGAGCTATATTTTCTTCCCAGAAGCACCTATAGGACTTGAAGTGTGTTAGTCCCATTACACACACAGAGCTATATTTTCTTCCCAGAAGCACCTATAGGACTTGAAGTGTGTTAGTCCCATTACACACACAGAGCTATATTTTCTTCCCAGAAGCACCTATAGGACTTGAAGTGTGTTAGTCCCATTACACACACAGAGCTATATTTTCTTCCCAGAAGCACCTATAGGACTTGAAGTGTGTTAGTCCCATCACACACACAGAGCTATATTTTCTTCCCAGAAGCACCTATAGGACTTGAAGTGTGTTAGTCCCATTACACACAAAGAGCTATACTTTGTTCCCAGAAGCACCTATAGGACTTGAAGTGTGTTAGTCCCATTACACACACAGAGCTATATTTTCTTCCCAGAAGCACCTATAGGACTTGAAGTGTGTTAGTCCCATTACACACACAGAGCTATATTTTCTTCCCAGAAGCACCTATAGGACTTGAAGTGTGTTAGTCCCATTACACACACAGAGCTATATTTTCTTCCCAGAAGCACCTATAGGACTTGAAGTGTGTTAGTCCCATTACACACAAAGAGCTATACTTTGTTCCCAGAAGCACCTATAGGACTTGAAGTGTGTTAGTCCCATTACACACACAGAGCTATATTTTCTTCCCAGAAGCACCTATAGGACTTGTAGTGTGTTCGTGGCAGGCAGGCAGAGCTCCTATATTTTTGTTCCCAGAAGCACTTATAGGACTTGAAGTGTGTTAGTCCCATTACACACACAGAGCTATATTTTCTTCCCAGAAGCACCTATAGGACTTGTAGTGTGTTAGTGGCAGGCAGGCAGAGCTCCTATATTTTGTTACCAGAAGCACCTATAGGACTTGTAGTGTGTTCGTGGCAGGCAGGCAGAGCTCCTATATTTTGTTCCCAGAGGCACCTATAGGACTTGAAGTGTGTTAGTCCCATTACACACACAGAGCTATATTTTCTTCCCAGAAGCACCTATAGGACTTGAAGTGTGTTAGTCCCATTACACACACAGAGCAATATTTTCTTCCCAGAAGCACCTATAGGACTTGAAGTGTGTTAGTCCCATCACACAGAGCTCCTCTATTTTCTTTGCATAAGCACCCACAGGACTTCTAGTGTGTTAGTGGCATCACACAGAGCTCCTATATATTCTTCTCAGCAGCACCCACAGGACTTCTAGTGTGTTAGTGGCATCACACAGAGCTCCTCTATTTTTCTTTGCAGAAGCACCCACAGGACTTCTAGTGTGTTAGTGGCATCACACAGAGCTCCTCTATTTTCTTTGCAGAAGCACCCATAGGACTTCTAGTGTGTTAGTGGCATCACACAGAGCTCCTATATATTCTTCTCAGCAGCACCCACAGGACTTCTAGTGTGTTAGTGGCATCACACAGAGCTCCTCTATTTTCTTTGCAGAAGCACCCACAGGACTTCTAGTGTGTTAGTGGCATCACACAGAGCTCCTCTATTTTCTTTGCAGAAGCACCCATAGGACTTCTAGTGTGTTAGTGGCATCACACAGAGCTCCTATATATTCTTCTCAGCAGCACCCACAGGACTTCTAGTGTGTTAGTGGCATCACACAGAGCTCCTCTATTTTCTTTGCAGAAGCACCCACAGGACTTCTAGTGTGTTTAGTGGCATCACACAGAGCTCCTCTATTTTCTTTGCAGAAGCACCCATAGGACTTCTAGTGTGTTAGTGGCATCACACAGAGCTCCTATATATTCTTCTCAGCAGCACCCACAGGACTTCTAGTGTGTTAGTGGCATCACACAGAGCTCCTATATTTTCTTTGCAGAAGCACCCATAGGACTTCTAGTGTGTTAGTGGCATCACACAGAGCTCCTATATTTTCTTCTCAGCAGCACCCACAGGACTTCTAGTGTGTTAGTGGCATCACACAGAGCTCCTATATTTTCTTTGCAGAAGCACCTATAGGACTTCTAGTGTGTTAGTGGCATCACACAGAGCTCCTATATTTTCTTCTCAGCAGCACCCACAGGACTTCTAGTGTGTTAGTGGCATCACACAGAGCTCCTATATTTTCTTTGCAGAAGCACCCATAGGACTTCTAGTGTGTTAGTGGCATCACACAGAGCTCCTATATTTTCTTCTCAGCAGCACCCACAGGACTTCTAGTGTGTTAGTGGCATCACACAGAGCTCCTCTATTTTCTTTGCAGAAGCACCCACAGGACTTCTAGTGTGTTAGTGGCATCACACAGAGCTCCTCTATTTTCTTTGCAGAAGCACCCATAGGACTTCTAGTGTGTTAGTGGCATCACACAGAGCTCCTATATATTCTTCTCAGCAGCACCCACAGGACTTCTAGTGTGTTAGTGGCATCACACAGAGCTCCTCTATTTTCTTTGCAGAAGCACCCATAGGACTTCTAGTGTGTTAGTGGCATCACACAGAGCTCCTATATATTCTTCTCAGCAGCACCCACAGGACTTCTAGTGTGTTAGTGGCATCACACAGAGCTCCTCTATTTTCTTTGCAGAAGCACCCACAGGACTTCTAGTGTGTTAGTGGCATCACACAGAGCTCCTCTATTTTCTTTGCAGAAGCACCCATAGGACTTCTAGTGTGTTAGTGGCATCACACAGAGCTCCTATATATTCTTCTCAGCAGCACCCACAGGACTTCTAGTGTGTTAGTGGCATCACACAGAGCTCCTCTATTTTCTTTGCAGAAGCACCCACAGGACTTCTAGTGTGTTAGTGGCATCACACAGAGCTCCTCTATTT
Source organism: Lithobates sylvaticus (assembly GCA_028564925.1). Taxonomy (NCBI): domain Eukaryota; kingdom Metazoa; phylum Chordata; class Amphibia; order Anura; family Ranidae; genus Lithobates; species Lithobates sylvaticus. The sequence goes on along the minus strand of CM053028.1, from coordinate 327,368,194 downwards.
TCTTTGCAGAAGCACCCATAGGACTTCTAGTGTGTTAGTGGCATCACACAGAGCTCCTATATATTCTTCTCAGCAGCACCCACAGGACTTCTAGTGTGTTAGTGGCATCACACAGAGCTCCTATATTTTCTTTGCAGAAGCACCCATAGGACTTCTAGTGTGTTAGTGGCATCACACAGAGCTCCTATATTTTCTTCTCAGCAGCACCCACAGGACTTCTAGTGTGTTAGTGGCATCACACAGAGCTCCTATATTTTCTTTGCAGAAGCACCTATAGGACTTCTAGTGTGTTAGTGGCATCACACAGAGCTCCTATATTTTCTTCTCAGCAGCACCCACAGGACTTCTAGTGTGTTTAGTGGCATCACACAGAGCTCCTATATTTTCTTTTGCAGAAGCACCCATAGGACTTCTAGTGTGTTAGTGGCATCACACAGAGCTCCTATATTTTCTTCTCAGCAGCACCCACAGGACTTCTAGTGTGTTAGTGGCATCACACAGAGCTCCTATATATTCTTCTCAGCAGCACCCACAGGACTTCTAGTGTGTTAGTGGCATCACACAGAGCTCCTATATTTTTCTTTGCAGAAGCACCCATAGGACTTCTAGTGTGTTAGTGGCATCACACAGAGCTCCTATATTTTCTTCTCAGCAGCACCCACAGGACTTCTAGTGTGTTAGTGGCATCACACAGAGCTCCTATATTTTCTTTGCAGAAGCACCTATAGGACTTCTAGTGTGTTAGTGGCATCACACAGAGCTCCTATATTTTCTTCTCAGCAGCACCCACAGGACTACCGACTACAATGGCTGGAAGACCGCCAAGGGGAGGCAGAGCGTGCAGAGCCAAGAACACAGGGCAGACAGTCTCTGTTTCTAGTGGACGTGGCCGTGGACGTGGACGTGGTCGTGCATCGTCATCAGCACGTGGCCATGGGACACGCGCGTCTTTGTTTTCGGCAGCTGGACATGTGGAGCCGCATCATGCTGAAGGCTTGGTAGAATGGATGACCAAGCCCTCCTCATCCTCCTCATCCTCTCTCACCCAGGCTCAGGGTACTGACAGAGCATCATCAGCCACCCCTTCCCTAGACCCACCATGTCCTCCTGAGGAGTCCCCCGAACTCTTTGAGCACAGTGTTGGGTACATGCTCCAGGAGGATGCCCAACGATTCGAAGGCTCGGATGACGATACCCAGCTTGAGGAATCTGGCAGTACAGTTCCACCAGCTGCAGCTTACTGCCAGGTTTGCTCTAGTGGTGAAGAGGGAGGGGATGATGAGGTCACTGACTCCACGTGGGTGCCTCAAGGGAGAGAGGATGAGGAGGAGGACGAGGAGGAGGAGGATGCGGCGTCACATGTCCAACGAGGCAGGATGCCCCCTGGAGGCCAGGTAGAGGCCAGCACAGCAACTGTACAACACCGCAGAGCTCCGCCTGTGCAGGGCGCTGCCTCTGCACGTTATCAGAAAAGTTCTTTGGTGTGGGCCTTTTTTGAGACGAGTGCAGCAGATCGCACCACTGCTATTTGCAATATTTGTCTCAAGCGTATCTCGCGTGGCCAAAACATCAGCCGCTTGGGCACGACAAGCATGACCAGACATATGGCGACCTGCCATGCAGCTCGTTGGCAGGCACACATAAAAGACCCACACCAAAGAACTAAGCGGACCTCTCCTTGCTCCTCCTCAGCTGGGATCTCCATCCCCACTACACCTTCAGTCCTCTCTGAAAGCTGCTCTGAGAGGACTGAAGGTGTAGAATTCGGTGTGTCACAACCAAGTACTTGCAGTACACCGACGTCCGAATGCAGCAGGCAAATTTCCCTGCCCCAGCTGCTGGACCGTAGAAAGAAGTACACTCCCAGCCATCCACATGCCCAGCGGTTGAATGCTAGCCTTGCTAAATTGCTAGCACTTCAACTGCTGCCTTTTCAGTTGGTAGACTCGGCCCCCTTCCGTGAGTTTGTTCAATGTGCGGTTCCTCAGTGGCAGGTTCCCAAACGCCACTTTTTCTCGCGGAAGGCGATTCCGTCTCTCTACCGGCATGTGGAGGGCAATGTCCATGCCTCGCTGGACAGGGCGGTCAGCGGTAAGGTGCATATTACCGCTGACTCATGGTCCAGCAGGCATGGACAGGGACGGTACCTTTCTTTCACGCCCATTGGGTCACTCTATTGGCAGCTGGGAGGGATGCAGGACAAGGTGCAGTAGTGTTGGAGGTTGTTCCGCCACCACGCCTCCAAAACGCGACTACTGCTACTGGTTGTGACACACCTCTCTCCTCCACCCCCTCCTCTTCTTCTTCCTCCAGTGCTCTGTCCTTGGAACCAGCGGTGCTCCGTAGGCGTACAAGGGGCTACGCAAGTACGCAGGCAAAAAGATGCCATGCCGTGCTTGCGCTGGTGTGTTTGGGGGACAGGAGCCACACTGGGCCAGAGGTTCTGGCAGCTCTGCAGGGGCAGGCCGAGAGGTGGTTGACGCCACGTCAGCTTAAGCCAGGAATGGTCGTTTCTGACAATGGCACCAACCTCCTCTCCGCCCTGCGACAGGGGCAGCTCACCCATGTGCCCTGCATGGCTCACGTCCTCAACCTGGTGGTGCAGCGGTTCTTGGGCAGGTTCCCAGGCTTACAGGATGTCCTGAGGCAGGCCAGGAAAGTCTGTGTGCATTTCCGCCGATCTTATAATGCCAGTGCTCGGCTGACTGAGCTGCAAAAGGAGCTGAACCTGCCCAAGAACCGCCTAATATCTGACATGCCCACCAGGTGGAACTCAACGTTGGCCATGCTGCAGCGACTGCACACGCAGCAGAGGGCCATCAATGAGTACCTTTGCGACTACGGCACCAGGACAGGTCAGGGGAGCTTGGTTTTTTTCCCCACGTCAGTGGAGCATGATCAGGGATGCATGCACTGTCCTCTCACCATTTGAGGAGGCCACGAGGATGGTGAGCAGTGACAGTGCATGCATCAGTGACACTGTCCCTCTTGTCCACCTGTTGGAGCATACGCTGCGTGGGATAATGGACAGGGCACTTGAGGCAGAACAGAGGCAGGAAGAGGAGGACTTCCTTGCCTCTCAAGGCCCCCTTTATCCGGACAGTGTTCCTTCTGTCCCACCCATCACACAGGAAGAGGATGAGGAGGAGGAGGAGGAGGAGGAGGAGGAGGATTGGTGAGCATGGAGGTGGAGCCTGGCACTCAGCATCAGCAGCAGCAGTCTTTTAGGGATGATGTACAGTCCCAACAAGCCAGTGGACTTGTACGTGGCTGGGAGGAGGTGGCTGGCGATCATGTCATCCTCAGTGACCCAGAAGACTCCGGACCGAATGCCTCAGCTAACCTACGCTGCATGGCCTCCCTGATCCTGCAAAGCCTGCGGAAGGATCCTCGTGTTCTTCGGATCAAGGAGAGGGACCATTACTGGCTGGCCACTCTCCTTGATCCGCGGTACAAGGGTAAGGTTGCGGACCTTATCTTGCCGTCGCAGAGGGAGCAGAGGATGAGACATCTCAGGGAGGCCTTGCAGAAAGGTCTGTGCAACGCGTTCCCAGAAACTGGGAGGCTACAAACTCCTGGTCCTGGGCGACGAGTTGCTGAGGCTTCGGTCAGTGGCAGAAGGAGCGGTGGGGAAGGTGGACGTCTGACCGATGCGTTCAGACAATTTTTTAGTCCGCAGCCCCAAGGTATGATCGGTTCCAGCAACCATCGCCAGCGTCTGATATACATGGTGCAGGAATACCTTGGGGCAAGGTCAGACTTGGACACCTTTCCCACCGAAAATCCTCTGGCTTACTGGGTCCTGAGGATGGATCACTGGCCAGAGCTTGCACAGTATGCAATTGAGCTACTGGCCTGTCCTGCCTCCAGCGTTCTTTCCGAACGCACATTCAGTGCTGCTGGAGGATTTGTGACTGATCATAGGGTGCGCCTGTCCACCGCCTCGGTTGATCGACTGACATTCATCAAAATGAATCAGTCTTGGATCACCACCAGCTACCAGGCACCTGAGGCGGATATAACCGAATAATTTTTAATGTCACATCCCTTCAAGACTGCCTATGCTGATGCTGAGTGACTGTCCTCTTATGTTCACTGACTATCCTCTTCCTCCTCCTCAATGATCCATGCCACAGCACCAGTGCCTAAGGCACAATTTTTCAGCCCCTGTTTAACAGGGGCGTGTACTTACAATTTTTTAAAAAAATGCTTCGCAACACGTGTGACTGCTGTGCTCCAAGTACAGTCTCTGTGAGGGCCGTGTTGCAGTGTTGTGGCACCAGCACCAGTGCCTAAGGCACAATTTTTCAGCCCCTGTTTAACAGGGCGTGTACTTACAATTTTTTAAAAAAATGCTTCGCAACACGTGTGACTGCTGTGCTCCAAGTACAGTCTCTGTGAGGGCCGTGTTGCAGTGTTGTGGCACCAGCACCAGTGCCTAAGCACAATTTTTCAGCCCCTGTTTAACAGGGGCGTGTACTTACAATTTTTTAAAAAAAAATGCTTCGCAACACGTGTGACTGCTGTGCTCCAAGTACAGTCTCTGTGAGGGCCGTGTTGCAGTGTTGTGGCACCAGCACCAGTGCCTAAGGCACAATTTTTCAGCCCCTGTTTAACAGGGGCGTGTACTTACAATTTTTTAAAAAAAATGCTTCGCAACACGTGTGACTGCTGTGCTCCAAGTACAGTCTCTGTGAGGGCCGTGTTGCAGTGTTGTGGCACCAGCACCAGTGCCTAAGGCACAATTTTTCAGCCCCTGTTTAACAGGGGCGTGTACTTACAATTTTTTAAAAAAATGCTTCGCAACACGTGTGACTGCTGTGCTCCAAGTACAGTCTCTGTGAGGGCCGTGTTGCAGTGTTGTGGCACCAGCACCAGTGCCTAAGGCACAATTTTTCAGCCCCTGTTTAACAGGGGCGTGTACTTACAATTTTTTAAAAAAATGCTTCGCAACACGTGTGACTGCTGTGCTCCAAGTACAGTCTCTGTGAGGGGTTGCAGTGTTGTGGCACCAGCACCAGTGCCTAAGGCACAATTTTTTCAGCCCCTGTTTAACAGGGGCGGGTAATTACAAATCTTGATCTAATAGTTCACAGCAGGGCCCATTCCTGCGCCCACCAAGAGTAACTATGAGGGCCTACAGTCTTGTGGCAACACCGTCCACCACCACCGCCAAAGGCCCAATTTTTCTGCCCTGTTCATCAGGTGCTTGCAATTACAAATCTTGATCTAATAACTCACAGCAGGGCCCATTCCTGCGCCCACCAAGAGTAACTGTGAGAGCTTACAGTCTTGTGGCAAAACCGTCCACCACCACCACCACCACCACCACCACCACCCCCAATTTTTGTGCCCTGTTCAACAGGTGCATGCAATTACAAATCTTGATCTATTAACTCACAGCAGGGCCCATTCCTGTGCCCACCAGTCTTGTGGCTACACCAACATCTAATAGGGCAAATTTCTGCAGAGTATATTCGCCAGGCCCCTACTTTCAAACATCCAACTTACAAACGACTCCTACTTGCAAATGGAAAGAGAAAACAGGAAGTGAGAGGAAATCTACCCCTAGGAAGGGAAATTCTATCCTGTTAGATTTAATTTGGGAAAAAGGTATCTCCTCTCTACTGATACTTTATCACCAATCCTTGTTTCAATTAAAACCCCACTTTTCCAAAAACATTTATCATTGGGACGGAAAGTGAGGTGACATGTTCTGAACAGATGTGCAAAGACAGCAAATGTTACAGGGGTGATAACCCCTCCCTATGTTCTCCAAAAAGCTTAAAAATAGATTTTTTTGGGATGGAGCTACACTTCATAATGTACCTGTTCAGATTCTACTTAAGATCAAACCTAAAGCCGCAAGTGGTTTTAAATGGCTTCTTTTTTTCCTTTACAAATGTCATTTTGTGCAAGGACAGTTCTAAACACGGGAAACACATGCCACTTCACAGGCATACTTTGGACACCCCCCAGGTACCATATTTAAAGGAAAATGTCACTTTTTTTTTTTTTCACTTTATGCATCATTAAAATGACTGCTCCCGAAAAAACGTTAGTTTTTAAAAGTTCTTTTTGCATTGATATATGTCCCCTGGGGCAGGACCCGGGTCCCCAAACCTGTTTTATGACATTAACATGCATATTGGCCGTTGTAATTAGCACTTTTGATTTCGAACGTTCGCGTCCATTATAACGTATAGGGTTCGAAAATTCGCGCGAACTTTCGGTCCGTTCGAAGGTTCTGGTTCGAACCGAACCCGGGGGTGTTCGGCTCATCCCTATTGTTCATATCCTGCTTGTCAGTCCTGCCTACTTAAGCCATCCAGTCCAGAGGGTCTCTGCCTTTGCCTTAGTCATATCACAAGAAACATCTCCTGCGTTCCTGTTTAAAGACTGGCTTTGCTGACATCCCTTCTGGCTCCAGATCCTGCTTGCTGTTCCACTACTTTGCGAAAATTGCCGTCATTGTACGTTGGCTCTTTAAATAAGCTGTAGCGTCCCAGGAGCTGATGCACGTGGCCAGCGGTGGCGATGCCTGCCAGCCACCCACGATCGCTCCTCGCAGAGACAGAATGGGGATCTGTCAATGTAAAACAGACAGATCCCTGTTCTGTCAGGGTAGTAGAGAGAGATCTGCTGTTCCTAGTAATCAGGAACAGCTTTTTTTCTCTACTCCCTGTCAGTCTCATCCCCCCACAGTTAGAAACACCTCCCTAGGACACATTAAATCACTTGATCGCCCTCTAGTGTTGACCCCTTCCCTGTCAGTGACATTTATACAGTAATCAGTGGCTATTTTTAGCTCTGATCGCTGTATTAATGTCAGTGGTCCCAAAAAAAGTGTTAAAAGTGTCAGATTTGTCCCTCCGCAATGTCGCAGGCCAGCTAAAAATCGCAGATCACTGCTATTAGTAGGGAAAAAAATAATAACAAAAATGCCATAAATCTATCCCTTATTTTGTAGACGCTATAACTTTTGCGCAAACCAATCAATATATGCTTATTGAGATTTTTTTTACCAAAAATATGTAGAAGAATACATATTGGCCTAAACTGATGAAGAAATTTGTTTATTTATTTGGGATATTTATTATAGCAAAAAGTAAAAAAATATTGTTTTTTATTTTTCAAAATTGTTGGTCTTTTTTTGTTTATAGAGCAAAAAAATAAAAACAGCAGAGGTGATCAAATACCCCCAAAAGAAAGCTCTATTTGTGGAAAAAAGGACATAAATTGTGTGTGGGTACAACGTGGCACGACCGCGCAATTGTCAGTTAAAGAGACGTTGTGCTGTATCGCAAAAAATGACCTGGTCATTAAGGGGGCAAATCCTTCCGGTCCTTAAGTGGTTAATCTATAATTTGCTCATTTGAAATGACACTGAAATGATTTCCCAGTACAAAGCACAGCAAAGTTTTGTGGCACTGCAAAAGAGTAACAAACAAAACAAATCAAGGCATTAAAATATGAATGGTAAAAAAACATATAAAGAAAAATCATCAGAAAAAAAATAGCTAAGGGCAGAAGGAGAGAAGATAATGAATTAGGTCTGATTAGGGTTAACTAAGATTTAATATAATGTTCAATAGGAAAACATTAATTTTTTTGTAAAAAGGTAAGGTTTCTCTTTGACAGCCCGGTAATTACTGGTGATCTATATCTTGCATTCGAAATCCTCAAGTGGTTCAGAAAATAAAACTTCCTCAGTAATAACTAGTGATAATCTTTGCGTTTGGGTTGAACATGAGTCTGACTGAAACCCAGCCTATGTCAAACATGCTTCACATGCTGCTCCAGGCAAAATCAGGCTCCACAATCTCAGGTGTTCAGGTCGTCTCCACCGAAGCAATCAATTGTACCAGCAACAGCTACAGGAATGCCATACAGTGAGATGCAAAATAATATACCAGAACCAAAAAGAAAGTGCTGTGCCTAGCACAAAACATATCATATCATATCTCAATGTGCAGCATTTCTGTTTCTGGAACCCAGCTTGTTTGCAGTATAGTGAACAGACAAACTGGGCAGATTTGGTCGGTTCTCCTGTCAGTCCCAACCTTCAGCTGATGCATCTAGAAGTCTGTCATTTAGCAGTTGTATCACCATCACAACTAAATGAAAGATTCTTACACGTTTCTGTTTCAAATTGTTAACAAGTGTGTGGGGATCCCGGTTGGTGTCATCAAACAAGTATGGTCATGAACATATTATGGTCAAGACGGCCACCCAGGTTCCCTGATTATGTTGTTTACTTTCCAGAAACACCTTGAACCTGTTATTTGCAGGAGTAGCAATGGGGCAGCATTATTGTAGCTTTAGGTTGTCATTCAAGGTCATCATTCAGGAATTTCACATTTTGATTTACACTGGATTTTCATTGCTGTTTGTCAGGGTCCTGGCCGCTCCGTGCGACCCAGATTGCCTCTACGCAGGCAAACGGTCACTCCCGTGCCTCCCAGGCATCAGCGCAGGCGTTGGCGCGCGCCGCGGGCGCGTGCACACGCGCGACCGGCCCGCGGGCGCGCTCCCGTGCGCTAATAGCGGGGGCGCGCGCCCGTGCGCGTGCACGTGCGCGTCTAGCGCTGTTTGGCGCCAGTGCTCCTATTTAAGGATCAGAGCTGCAGCCCTGCGGTGCTGTTTGTCTGCAGCTCTGACCTGAGTCTCCTGTGTTAACCTGCCTATACCCGTCTGTGATCCTTGGAACCCGACCCGGCCTGCCTGACCCTGCTGACCTCTCTGCTCCTTGACCCCGGCTTGCCTGACTCTGCTTAAGGACTTACCACCTGTTGCCGAACCTCTGCCTGCCACTTGACCATCCTCCTGCCTGCCGTTAATGCCTATCTGCCTTTCCTGTGACCCGGCCTGTCTGACTACCTCTGCCGTCCGAGTGTGCCTCTCTCCCGCACAGGATCTGCCTCCGCTGCTGCTGCTCCAGAGACTACCTCTCTCTTCGGTCATCCGACCCCAAGCCTGCTGTGCCATCACCTGCAGTTCCTGCCATCTAAAGACCAGCACCAGCATCCTGCTTCATCCTGCACCAGCTGACTCACCGGACGGACACTCCTACTCCGCTGTGCTCACGGGTCCCCTGTCTCCATTCCAGTGGACCCTGAACCAGAGCCGTAAGAGAGGTTCCCTTCCGTCAAGCCAGGCTCGCCACCAGGTACCTGACAGTACGAACAGCCCAGATGACCGAGCCTGCGGAAGGAACCTCGTCCATGCAGGACTTCTGCTCCCACCTTGCAGCCCTCACCCAAGCAGTAAAGTCTCTACAGGAAGGCTATACCAGGTTAGAGGGACAGGTACAGCATCTCTCCGGTCCTATGGCCGCTGCACCTCCTGCGCCACCGGTGCAACCCACGGTTCAGCCTGCAGTAGTGATGCTTCCTCCAGAGCCAAGAGTGCCCGTTCCGGAAAGGTTCTCAGGGGACCGGTCCAAGTTTCCTTCCTTCCGAGATGCCTGCCAGCTTTATTTTGCACTTCAGCCCAGGACTTTTTCGTTGGAAGCCACCAAGGTGGGATTCGTAGTATCTCTCCTGCAAGGAGAAACTCAATCATGGGCCCACCGTCTTCTGAGAGTCGATAGCCCACAGATCCAGGACCTTGCTACCTTCTTCCAGGCAATGGAACAACTCTATGATGACCCCCAAAGAACCACTACAGCTGAGACCGCCTTGTCCACGCTCCAACAAGGCCGTAGAGTGGCCGAGGACTACATCTCTGATTTCAGGCGCTGGAGCGCGGACACTCGGTGGAACGATGCAGCCCTTAGGCATCAATTCCGCACAGGTCTATCTGAGAGTCTGAAGGATGAACTGGCTCGAGTGGGGGTCCCCGAGTCTCTGGAAGACCTGATTAACCTGACCATCCAACTGGATCGCCGGCTCCGGGAACGCCGAGCCGAACGTTCCTCCCAACCGACCCGCCCGGCCTGGATGGTGGCAAGGGCTCCAACTCCAGCCTCCCGCTATTTTCCTACACCTGCTTCAGTTCCAGCCAGTCCCGCCTAAGACGGCCCTGAACCCATGCAGATCGGACTTATGCGCTCCACCCTGTCTCCTGAGGAGCGTGCCAGGCGCCGGCAGCTGAACCTATGCCTCTATTGTGGTGGCTCTGGACATTACGTGAACAACTGCCCAGTCAAGATCCGTAAGTGTCTTTCTTCTGTCTCTTCTAAACCTGCACCTTGCCCCAACAACACCACTCACCTGGCTCTTCCCCTCTCGTTGCAGCTTCAAGGAAAGACAATCCACACCAACGCTATCCTTGACTCCGGAGCATGCAGTTGTTTTATCGATGCCACCTTTGCCAACTTACAAGGCCTACCCCTTCGAGAGAAGACCCAGGGACTTTCTGTCTTCTTGGCCGATGGATCACGCATCAAGTCAGGTCAAGTGACACAAGAGACCTTGCCCCTGCCTGCCACCATCTTGTCCCAGCACCAAGAACTGTTGATACTGGATGTAATTTCTTCTCCTCTCTTCCCAGTGATTTTGGGCATACCATGGCTCCAAGCCCACAACCCTTGCATTAACTGGTCAACGGGACAAGTAAAATTCCAGTCCTCTTATTGCCTTCAGCACTGCCTTCCTGAACCCGCTGGGGCACCCTCTGCTCTGTGTTGCCTGAACTCCGATCAGGACTTGTGCCGGGCTGTGCCCAAGACTTACCACGACTTCCTCGACGTGTTCAGTAAACGAGGGGCAGACTCCCTGCCGCCCCATCGTCCATATGACTGTCCTATCGAGATTCTTCCAGGTGCCGAAATCCCATTCGGTCGCATCTTTCCCTTATCCGAAAAGGAGCAGGAGGCCCTGAAGGCATACATCACGGAGAACCTCAAAAAAGGGTTTATCCGTCACTCCACTTCCCCAGCAGGCGCGGGGATATTCTTTGTTACCAAAAAGGACCAAACGGGGGCGTGGCCTGGCTCGGCGCCAAGATGGACGTGTAATCTCTCTGCTCCCGGACCCCGAGGTCTAGCGTCCTGTCCACAGGCAGCATCCGTAGGGCTGAGTATGGATAACGCACCCCGGAGCTCATCAGCGACAAGATCCCGATCCCCCAGGACACAGAGCTCTCAAAACGGCCGCCAAATCCCGGAAATCTTCCGGCCGCGGCCCAGAGACAGCGCGTCAGACAGACAGGCCTCATCCAGAGAGCCGCGCTCCTCGAGTAGGAGCTTAACCCGCTCACGAAGCCGAAGCCCCCCAGTGGCGGATATGGCAGCTACACCCACTCTCAGCATGGCAGACCTGCGTGCTGTGGCTGCTGATATAAAAAATTCCCTGTCAGCAACGATCGCTGAAGCCATTCAGGATCTCCGCACGGATTTACAGGCCATAAACCTGAAGGTGGAAGAGCTTGAGGAAACACAATCCCGCCATGATGCTTCCCTCTGCCACATGCAACAGGTGACCGAATCGCATGCTGTGCACCTCAGGGAGATTAACAGGCACATGGAAGATTTGGATAACCGAGGAAGACGCCGGAACCTCCGGGTAAGAGGACTCCCCGAATCCATAGATGTTAATGTGCTCACCCGCACGATCACCGATTTATTGAATGACCTACTGGAAAGGGCCCCTGACACACCAATCCCCATGGAAAGGATGCACAGAGCCTTGCGACCCAGAGGAAGAGACACAGATCCCCCTAGGGATGTGATCTGCTGTCTCACTGATTTCCTCACAAAGGAAGAAATTCTGAGGAAAGCCAGAGGCAGAGCGCGCCTCACATACAGGGGTACTGAAATAAAAATTTTCCAGGACTTATCCACCATTACACTCCAGAGGAGAAGGGAACTGAGACCCCTGCTGGACGTCCTGAGATCTAGATCAATAGTGTACAGGTGGAAGTTCCCTTTCTGCCTATCTGCCACAGCAAATGGCCGCTCTGTTAACCTTAGAGTTCCAGAAGACCTTGAGCATTTTTGCACTTCCCTCAACATTCCACTTGTCGCTCTGCCAGATTGGTACAGCGATTTCCGCCTCCCCCCGATGAGAAGAGCAACCTCCATGGATGACGTGATCGAAGCGGGCAACTTCAGCATCAGCCGTCGTCGCAGAGCTCACCCGCCTCCGTCACCCTCGAATGCCGCGGGACCACTGCGAAATGGTAGCCCTACTGCCTCTCCGGATCACCGCAAGGCACGCCACGCATGATCAGGTACCTAACCCTCCCGCTACTGGTAGGGTTAGTCTTTCACCACTTGCCCTTTCACCACACTGCCTCTCCACACAGTTACCTGTTATGCCTTGAACCTCCTCCACGGGATCTATGAACTGCATACGATAGAGCATATGTCTTTCCTTTTCATGAAGACCCCTCTTGAGAAGACTATTGGCCATTACGTGTACCGCCCCATAGAAATGCTTGCACTTTGCCACAGAGGACCTCGGCCCCAAATGGCGGACCCCTCCCCATTTGGGATTTCTACCCCCTAGATGCACTGTGTAACCCTCACCCTCACATACCTAGGGTTTACTCCCTGTATCGATTACCAGATGCTCTCCCACATGGACACCCAGGACTGTACTTACACTTTTGGTGAAGGTAATATTCCTTTCAATGCAAAGGCGGCGATATGTGACAAGGTCATGCTCCCTATCCTCTATCAACTTTCAGCCAGATGCGCCATATGTTTTTCCTGCCTCGCATTACCTTAAAAAAAAGGAAATACACTGCTTTGAACTCTCCAAATCACAGATATACCACCCCACCCATATGCATTTGGTGTAACATGTAAGATCGTTTATTCACTTTCTCTACAGGTAGCCCTACTATGTCTACAAAGGTGGACTTAGGATGGCGTGATGTACTAACACTTGTTTATGTCACCTTGATGAGGGAACAACGTGCTGAAATATGGCCACTGACTGTCGGAGGGGGGGGGGCAGATCAGCCCACTCCGGCACTCAAGGGCACCGATATACCGTGTCTTGAACCATTGTATATGCACTTCCCACTTAACACCTTAGGGAGCGGACCTCTGAGGAGGCCACTAACCACTGCTGGCACAGGTCACTATCACTTAAAATCTAGCACATAAAATATTCTGAGGGGTAGAGTGTATGAATATAATGAGGTAGGGGTGTAAGCAAAAAAAAAAACAAAAAAAAACAAAGTAGGGGTAGGGGAGGGAATAGGTCAAGGGGGAATATGTCTTAAAATTGGGGGGGGGGGGAGGGGACAATCATTCACCCTCTACATTGGTTCAGAGTGGCACGTAACTCTGACATACGGAGCAGGAACTGGGTTTCCAACAAGGGACACCCGTCCTATTTTTTACACAATCCAAGCCACTGGCCCTTCCCTCCCACCCTGCACTTGCTAGTGACATACAATTTGTCTATCCCTATGATTTGGAAAATTACCCCCCTATTTTGGGTTTAGTGGTGCCCCTCTCGGTAGTAATAGCTCAGAGGCGTATGCTTAAACATTGCCCCTCCTCATCATTACTAGCTTATATACCTTGCCTCTGCATTGGCTTGTGACCCTCTCACTAGCTAACCTTCGCCCTTCAACCTGCTTAGTCCTCATCACGGGTGCCACCCCGGCCTTCCCTACGGGATGGAGGTCTTTTCACCACGTTATGATCCTGTATCCAAGGGGGTCTTCATGTACCTACAAGCATATTGTCTCTTATGTGCATGTACAAGTCCCCGTGGAATCTATCGTTAGACGAGTTTGTCTCCTCATAATCTATATGCAATTGATTGTTTGTTAATGTTGCAATGTGGTTATTTACTTTTCATACCATATGATGCTATATATTGACGAAACACTGTATAACGACTAACACATGTCCCTAGCGGGCTCGAATCACACACCTCCCCGCAATATCCGGGTGCTGACCACAATACCTTCTGTATACTCAGTCCTCCCTTGCCTACATCTAACTACACATGACCTCTTGGGACCGTGAGATTATCTCCTTCTGGGAACCGTTCTCTACCACTCCCACACACAGTGGTCTCTGTGAGACTCCACTGACCCCTTCTGGTGCCTTTCACACCGGGTCGACCAGTGGTCTGACCCGCCACCAGACCGTACCCACTTACCTACCTATCCCCCCGTACTCCCCACGAGTCTCTCATCACTAGCCCTCTCACCTAGATAGATCTCTCTCTCTCTCCCTTTTTCCCATCCCGCCTGTCCTTTACCCGTACCTTTCCCTCTTCCCTAGTCTTACAACACCGTCTCCCACAAGTGGTCCATCTTGCTTCCCTTTCCGGACAGACCCCCCTTCTAAGAAAGACGTGAGGAGGGGAGGGGAAGGAAGAGGAAGATAAAAAAAAAAAAAAAAAAAACCAAGGGGGAAAGACACATCGAACACGACACTGTAGACAGCTCACCATGGCTACAACTAACCATAGTTCTTCTTGGCCTACTCTTAAATTGGTTTCCCTGAACGCGAAAGGCTTGAATATCCCCGAAAAACGTTCTAAAGTACTTGCCAATATGCGTAGCATGAAAGCTGACATAGTCTTCCTGCAAGAGACTCATTTCTGCTCAAATTCCAGACCAAAAATGGCCAACTTCTTCTACCCACACGACTTCCATGCTACTAATCCGGTAGCCAAATCAAAGGGTGTCTCGATTCTCCTTTCTAGAACTGCTCCCTTCCAAGTGACAGACACGCTGGCAGATGAACAGGGGAGATTCTTATTCTTGAAAGGGACCTGGAAGGATAAGCCCCTAACCCTGGCCAATATATACAGCCCCAATTCATCCCAAGTCCCGTTCTTTCGTGACATCTCTCAGCGCCTAGCCGCCTTCCAAACAGGTATACTAATAGTAGGCGGAGACTTCAATGTGCCCCTGGAACCCCTCATTGACACGTCCTCGGGTACTTCCCACTTGCCATACAAAGCTTTGCGCCAAATCAAACTAAGCCTTCAAAACCTCCTACTTCACGACACGTGGCGCACGTTACATCCCAAGGAGAGAGATTATACATTCTTTTCTAATCCCCACAACCGTTATTCCAGACTGGACTACTTTTTTCTGACCCAGCGTGATCTCCAATTCCTAACTAGGGCAACCATAGAGCCCATGACTATATCCGACCATCACCCCATCTCAATCTCGCTATCCTTACCAGAAAAAAACAGACGTTCACAGACTTGGAAACTAGATCCAACAATCCTGTCAGATATAGTGAGACATGATGAAATTCGTCTCTGTATAGAGAATTACTTCAAAGACAATGATACGCCAGACACGACCAGTATGACACAATGGGAGGCGCATAAATGCGTTGTCAGGGGAAAACTCATTTCGATGACAGCTAAAATCCGAAGGGAAAAACGCAAGACTCTTTCAGACCTATACGCCAAATTGCAAACACTTGAGACATTACACAAACGCACACTAGCCCAGAACTTACATCAGGAACTCATAGACACCAGGACACTAATACAGGAGGAGTTGGGCAGGACTTCCCGGAAAAAATACATGCTCACACAAAAAATTTTTTATGAATTCGGTAACAAAAGTGGTCACCTACTAGCCCAAGCACTTCGTACTAGGAAAGCTAAAAACACGATTCACAAACTTCACTCATCAAAAGGGGAGGCCTACACGAAAAACACGGACATAGCCACTGAATTTGAAAGGTTTTACTCAACACTATACAACATTGGGGGCACGAATTCTTCAATCAACACACACACCTCTAGAGCAACTGATATCAGACAGTTTCTAAATCAACATTGCCCCAGGACCATTACCCAAGAGGTGTCGGATTCTCTGGAGGGCCCGTTCACCCTACAGGAATGGGACACGGCCTTAAAACAACTGAAACCGGGCAAATGCCCGGGCCCGGACGGGCTACCTGCTAGCTATTATAAGACTTTCAAAGACTCCCTGGGTGCCCCGTACAGAAAGGCCTTCAACTCAATCTCTCCAAACAACCCCCTATCCCGGGACATGTTGGAGGCACACATAGTGGTTCTTCCCAAAGAAGACAAAGACCCTACTCAAGCAGCTAATTATAGGCCAATCTCCCTACTTAATGTAGATCTAAAAATTTTCTCGAAGATGTTGGCCAACAGGATATTGCCTCACCTCCCTTCACTAGTCTCCATGGACCAAGTAGGGTTTGTCCCTGGCCGGGAAGCCAGGGATAACACCATAAAGGCCATTAACCTCCATCACTGTATCACGTCATCCAACCAAAAAGGATTCTTTCTCTCACTGGACGCGGAGAAGGCATTCGACAGGGTTGCATGGGATTACATGGCAGCTGTACTGCACTCTATAGGACTGGGTCCACGCATGCTCGATCTCATTCTATCCCTATACTCACACCCTACAGCAAAAATTAGAGTGAACGATACCCTGTCGAGTGCCTTCTCCATCCATAACGGTACGAGACAGGGCTGCCCATTGTCCCCGATACTTTTCATCCTCACCCTTGAACCCCTTCTGAACAGCATTAGGGGCAATCCTGACATACATGGTATACAGACCTCTCACAGGGATTTCAAACTAGCCGCCTTTGCGGATGACATATTAATGTTCCTCACACAACCCCATACTACAATCCCGGTAGTACTAGCAGAATTCAAACGCTTTAGCGCACTCTCCAATCTTAAGATCAACTTTTCCAAATCCTTTGCACTCAATATTACGCTGCCCCCTCAAACAGTAGCTCTTTGTAAGGAAAATTTCCCCTTCCAATGGAAACCTGACGCGATCACTTATTTGGGCATTCAACTCCCTGCCAAACTACAAGATCTCTACACAAAAAACTATCTCCCCCTGCTGAATAAGCTAACGACAGATCTGGCCCGCTGGAATAAACCGCTTTTCTCGTGGTTCGGCAGGGCGGCGATCCTGAAAATGAACGCACTACCAAGGGTTCTTTACATTCTTCAAACGGTGCCTGTCCACATACCCCCCATTTTCTTCAAATCATACAGAAGTCTTTGCACCAAATTTCTTTGGGGAGGCCACAAACCCAGAATAAAATATGAACAACTCACGTTGCCTAAGCACTTAGGGGGGATAGGCCTACCCGACATCCACAATTACTACAAAGCTGTCCATCTGACGCGTATTATTGACTGGAACGTTCACGTCTCCACAAAAGACTGGGTATCTCTGGAAGCTTCCCTTACGTCGCTTCCCCTTGCCTCTCTGCCATGGATCAAAAATTGTCTTTCACGTTGGGATGTGGGTCTACACCCGCTGGTCAAACCCACTATCCACTCCTTTGTTAACATATGTCACAATACATCTCTTTCATCCATTCCGGGTCCCATGACTCCGATACTGATGAACCCCAATTTCCCTCCGGGCATGGCTAAGAGCTTTCTTGAAGATTTCTGGCCACAATCCCGAGCCCTAGCTCATCACTTTTATGCCTGTGAGCGTCTACTCTCTGCTTCCCAATTAGCCACGATACATGACAAACCTACCATACCGACCTGGAAGTTTAACCAGATTACTCACTTCTTGGGCTCCATAAACAGACAATCCCCTTGCCACAGACCCCTGTCACCCTTTGAAAAACTGTGTGTACAAACGGGTCCCCAAACGCACCTCATATCCGCAACCCACTCCCTTCTTTTCGCGGACCGCCGACCTGACGACTCAACCATGTGCAAAGCTTGGGAGAGGGACCTCTCCACTAACTTATCGGAGGCAGATTGGACAAACATACACACAAACATCCACAAGGGTTCCATGAATGTCTCAACACAGGAGAACGGATACAAGATTCAGACGCGTTGGTATCGCACCCCGTCCCTGTTACATAAATTCAACCACAATATCCCTGACTCCTGTTGGAGGTGCCTTGCAGACAGAGGCACTTTGTTGCATATATGGTGGCAATGCCCTCGCATACAGAATTTCTGGAAAGAAGTTCACCGTATCACTACCCAAGTCACGACCTACGACTTACCCTTTACCCCTTCTCAATTTTTACTTCACCACACACACCTTCCTCAGTCGGCCTACCACAAATCTTTGGCAATGCACATGATTAATGCGGCAAAACACTGCATTCCTGTTCACTGGAAATCCCAGGCCATTCCCACCCTTAAGGAATGGTTTGGGAGAATCAACAAAATATCTGAAATGGAAGAGCTCGTTCATTGCTCTCGTGACACCCCACAAAAATACGGACTCAAATGGGCCTGTTGGATACATTTCCAAACGACCACAGAATTCTCTCAATTATATACTCAACCGACTTGACTCTGAATAACTAAGAACCACCAGGGTGTGAATTTGTACTGGTTGCACACCGCCCTTTCTATCTCTTGCAGGAATACTGTACTCCCGTCCATATGAGAAGTATATCCTCCTCGCTTGCCGGTGATCTCCACACAATTGTTAGGCTATGCACACTCTGTCTGGGGAGGGAGGCAGGATGTGACCACCACGACCACCTTTCTATCCTTTCCTTGCACCTGTCACCTCTCTTTTCCCCTACCCCTCCCTTGACATACCCAACCCGTTACCCACCCTGTCCCCAATACATCACTTCTGACAACGTCATACCGTCAAACTGACCGTACCTTATGATACCTGAAATCCCTACCTAGGTAAAAGCTAACGTGACCCATACATGTCCTTACCCCTGTGCCCAACCCTAAGGGTAGAAACCTTTACTGCAATACACACACTTGATCACATGACTCCCTTATTGTTCCACTACAATCTCCCAGCTTGACCATGGGGCACTCTGCTTCCTATTTTAAACGGGTATACTTAATCTGCTTCATAGTCTCAATAACCAACACCAAACCCGACACAGCACTATTCTTCATCCAAAGCTACGTGCATATGTATGCGGGCCTATGTTAGATTCTTGATACTGAATCTCTTTCTATTTGTTTAGTCGGGTTTGTTTACCAGTTCTGGTGATCGTTTTATATTTGTCACTCCTGACGTTGTAATATGTACCAGTTCTGGTGATCGTTTTATATTTGTCACTACTGACGTTGTAATATGTACAATATGCTTGATGTTATGTCAAACTGTTTAAATTTTCAATAAACTTCTTTGAAAAAAAAAAAACACCAGGGGCATGTGGGCAGAGTACTACTTCGCCTTCGGCAGCATGGCCTATATGCTAAAGCAGAAAAGTGCCTGTTTGAACAGCAAGAGATTCAGTTTCTGGGACTTGAGATTTCCCCAGCAGGGATCAGGATGGATCCCCAGAAGGTAACTGCTGTATTGGACTGGCCGGCACCATCGGACAAGAAGGGCATTCAGCGCTTTATAGGATTCGCAAATTTCTATAGAAAATTTATTAAGGGATTCTCTACCATCGTCAACCCTATTATACAACTGACAAAGCAGGGTACACGCTTTCAGTGGGGCCCCGAGGCCCAGGAAGCTTTTGAAAAACTTAAAAGACTATTCACCTCTGCCCCCATCCTCAGTCACCCCGACCCTGCCCTCCCATACATTCTGGAGGTCGACGCTTCCGAAGTAGCGCTGGGAGCAGTGGTATCTCAGCGTCAAGGCAGCAAGGATTTGATGCACCCGGTAGGGTTCTTCTCTCGGAAACTAACCCCCGCAGAGAGGAATTATGACATTGGAGATCGGGAACTCCTGGCCATCAAGGCAGCCCTGGAGGAATGGAGGTACCTGTTGGAGGGCGCAAGTCATCCGGTATTGGTGTATACCGACCACAAAAACCTCGAGTATCTACGGACAGCCAAGCGACTGAGGCCTCGACAAGCCCGTTGGGCCTTGTTTTTTTCTAGATTTTGTTTTCATATCACCTACCGCCCAGGATCCAAAAACGTGAAACCAGACGCGCTCTCGCGCATGTTCGACAATCCAAGAGATACAGCAGCTCCAGACACCATCCTGTCGTCCGGCAACTTTCTTCTTGTACAACCGGATTTGCTCTCACAGATCAAGGAGGCATCTGCAAATGACCCAGCAACCCCAGGGGCGTCCCTGACTCCCAGAGACGGCCTCTTTTGGAAAGGAAGCCAAGTTTTTGTCCCGGAATCTGTTCGGACCAAGGTCCTGAATCTTTGCCATGACCACCCTCTGGCAGGACATTTTGGAGTCCGCAAGACTATCGATCTGGTGCAACGCACCTTTTGGTGGCCAAGTCTGAGGAAAGACTGCAAGGAATACGTCAACGCCTGCCCTGTCTGTACCCGGAGCAAGACCTCAAGAAGCCGAGCTTGGGGCCTCCTTAAGCCTCTTCCCGTACCCGATCGTCCATGGAGGATGATAACCATGGACTTTATAGTTGAACTTCCATGCTCAGAAGGATGCACAGCTATCTTTGTAGTCATAGACCGGCTGTCTAAAATGGCCCACTTCCTGCCCCTCAAGGGAACCCCGTCTGCTTCCGAAACAGCCCGTGTCTTCATCAGGGAGATAATTAGGTTGCATGGGGTCCCTGCCAGCATAGTCTCCGATAGGGGGGTTCAGTTCACGTCCCGTTTCTGGAGGGCTTTGGGTAAATCCCTAAAGATTGAGTTGGCGCTGTCCTCGGCCTATCATCCTCAAACAAATGGCCAGACAGAACGCACAAATCAGACCTTGGAGCAATACATTAGGTGCTTCACGTCCTTTGTGCAGGACGATTGGGTGTCCCTACTACCCTTAGCCGAGTTTTCATACAACAACGCCAACCACTCAGCTACAGGTCAGTCCCCTTTTTTCTCCAACTATGGCTTCCACTTATCCTTTCTCCCTGACTTTCTTCCAGAATCTCCGGTTCCAGCGGTGCAGGATACAGTGACCTTCCTCAACCACAACAATCAGATCCTCCCAGAGACGATAACCAAGGCCCAGGCGGACTGCAAAAGGTTCTTTGACCGGAAAAGAAGGGGAGAACTGGACCTCCAGATTGGAGATCAGGTATGGCTATCTACTATTAACTTAAAGTTGCCTTGCCCTTCCAAGAAACTCGCTCCCAAGTTTCTGGGACCCTTCTCTGTGAAAAGGAGGATCAACCAGGTATCCTATAAACTGTCGTTGCCCACCTCAATGAAGATACACCCGGTGTTTCATGTGGCCCTGTTGAAACCCGCTGTATCCGACCCCTTTCCTGATAGGGGAGCTGGACCTCCTGGTCCTGTTCTTGTCGAGGGCGGCGAAGAGTACGAGGTGGAGGCCATTATTGATTGTAGGAGGCGGCAAGGGCAGACACAGTTCTTGGTTAAATGGAAGGGGTACGGGGCTGAGGACAATTCCTGGGAACCCGATAGTAACCTTCATGCCAGAAGATTGATCCGTGCTTTTTTTTCAGCCCACCCAGAGAAGAGAAGTCTGTTGGGCACCCGGAGGTTGCCCCTTGTGGGGGGGCAATGTCAGGGTCCTGGCCGCTCCGTGCGACCCAGATTGCCTCTACACAGGCAAACGGTCACTCCCGTGCCTCCCAGGCATCAGCGCGGGCGTTGGCACGCGCCGCGGGCGCGTGCACGTGCGCGACCGGCCCGCGGGCGCGCTCCCGTGCGCTAATAGCGGGGGCGCGCGCCCGTGCGCGTGCACGTGCGCGTCTAGCGCGTGCACGTGCGCGTCTAGCGCTGTTTGGCGCCAGTGCTCCTATTTAAGGATCAGAGCTGCAGCCCTGCGGTGCTGTTCGTCTGCAGCTCTGACCTGAGTCTCCTGTGTTAACCTGCCTATACCCGTCTGTGATCCTTGGAACCCGACCCGGCCTGTCTGACCCTGCTGACCTCTCTGCTCCTTGACCCCGGCTTGCCTGACTCTGCTTAAGGACTTACCACCTGTTGCCGAACCTCTGCCTGCCACTTGACCATCCTCCTGCCTGCCGTTAATGCCTATCTGCCTTTCCTGTGACCCGGCCTGTCTGACTACCTCTGCCGTCCGAGTGTGCCTCTCTCCCGCACAGGATCTGCCTCCGCTGCTGCTGCTCCAGAGACTACCTCTCTCTTCGGTCATCCGACCCCAAGCCTGCTGTGCCATCACCTGCAGTTCCTGCCATCTAAAGACCAGCATCCTGCACCAGCTGACTCACCGGACGGACACTCCTACTCCGCTGTGCTCACGGGTCCCCTGTCTCCATTCCAGTGGACCCTGAACCAGAGCCATAAGAGAGGTTCCCTTCCGTCAAGCCAGGCTCGCCACCAGGTACCTGACACTGTTATTTTCAATTGTATCTTTATTGAAATGTTCAATTTTTGCAAGACATAACATACGAATGTAGATAATTGTCATATATCAAAAAGGACGTTCAGTATTCAAAATAAGCTCAGAAGCCATGATACATAATGTAACTCAGACAACAATTTTGAATTCACATCATATAGGTATTAGAACATATTACAAAGATGCATAGCATCTTATCAAGGTGTCTGTTATATAGACACATCATTCACCTAGTAGTGACCAATAGGAAGAAAATGAAGGCATGAAAAAGTGAGGAAATGTTGTCCATTGTTTAAAAATGTAAGCATATGTGGGAACAAAACCATGGGGAGCATACCAGAGTGTATGAGATAATTTTTTCAGTAATAAATTAGATAAAGTGGCACCGTCAGAAGAGTTGGACAATCCCACAAGTGCAACATTTGATTAAAGCAGTTTATTCTTTTGCCTTTCTTGGCTGTCCAGTCACTGTACTTCTGACATAATATTCAGGAGCAGTGTCTGTAAAATGGTTATAGAAGACCTCCATTAGGCAGGGTTATAGAAAACTTCCGCTTGACTACTAGTCTTTGAACAGCAGTCAGAATATGATTTGCCAGTTTTTTTGAGGTTTTGGGAATGCCGGTAAAAGGCAAGCCAAGAAGGCATTGAATGGGATTTACAGGCAACGCTATACCCAAAACTCGTTCCAGTATTTGTAGCACTGTTGCCCAAAAAGCTTTTATAACAGGACATTGCCAAAATATATGGTATAGAGTAGCAGGAGCCTGGCCACATCTCCAGCAATTTTTTGACATTTGTGGGCTGTAAGCATGTAAAACTTCAGGGGTCTTTTATTTTTTTTTTATATATCACACACAATGAGGATTTGGCAGCTGCTGTCCATATTGTATTACACAATGGGTAATATGGGGCGTTGAAGAGCCTTTTCACAATTGATCATATATAGATAGGGTTCTCCAGTTGTTGGCTTGGTTTTGTGCAGTTATTTGTAAATAGAGGAGATCAAATGTGTTTGGGAGTGGCCTTGGCACATGTACAGTGCCTTGCAAAAGTATTCACCCCCCTTGGCTTTTTATTGATTTCGATACATTATAGCTTTTAGTTCAATGTGTTTTTAATCTGAATTATATGTGATGGATCAGAACACAATAGTCTAAGTTGGTGAAGTAAAATTAGAAAAATATATATATAAAACTATTTTTCAGAAATAAAAAAATGATAATTGGCATGTGCGTATGTATTCACCCCCTTTGTTATGAAGCCCATAAAAAGCTCTGGTGAAACCAATTACCTTCAGAAGTCACATAATTAGTGAAATGATGTCCACCTGTGTGCAATCTAAGTGTCACATGATCTGTCATTACATAGACACACCTTTTTGAAAGATCCTAGAGGCTGCAACACCTAAGCAAGAGGCACCACTAACCAAACACTGCCATGAAGACCAATGAACTCTCCAAACAAGTAAGGGACAATGTTGTTGAGAAGTACAAGTTAGGGTTAGGTTATAAAAAAAATATCCAAATCTTTGATGATCCCTAGGAGCACCATCAAATCTATCATAACCAAATAGAAAGAACATGGCACAACAGCAAACCTGCCAAGAGATGGCCGCACACCAAAACTCAAGGACCGGGCAAGGTGAGCATTAATCAGAGATGCAGCACAGAGACCTAAGGTAACCCTGGAGGAGCTGCAGAGTTCCACAGCAGAGACTGGAGTATCTGTACATAGGACGACAATAAGTCGTACACTCCATAGAGTTGGGCTTTATGGCAGAGTGGCCGGAAGAAAGCCATTCCTTTCAGAAAAAACAAAATGGCACATTTTGAGTTTGCGAAAAGGCATGTGGTAGACTCCCAAAATGTATGGAGGAAGGTGCTCTGTTCTGAGGAGACTGAAATTGAACTTTTTGGCTATCAGAAAAACGCTATGTCTGGCGCAAACCCAACAAAATCACCCAAAGATCACCATCCCCACAGTCAAACATGGTGGTGACAGCATTATGCTGTGGGGATGTTTTTCAGCAGTCGGGACTGGGAAACTGGTCAGAGTTGAGGGAAAGATGGATGGTGCTAAATACAGGGATATTCTTGAGCAAAACCTTTACCACTCTGTGTGTGATTTGAGGCTAGAATGGAGGTTCACCTTCTAGCAGGACAATGACCCCAAACACACTGCTAAAGCAACACTTGAGTGGTTTAAGGGGAAACATGTAAATGTGTTGGAATGGACAAGTCAAAGCCCAGACCTCAATCCAATAGAAAATATGTGGTCAGACTTAAAGATTTCTGTTTACAAGCGCAAACCATCCAGCTTGAAGGAGCTGGAGCAGGTCTGTCAAGGAGGAATGGGCAAAAATCCCAGTAGTAAGATGTGGCAAGCTCATAGAGACTTATCCAAAGTGACTTGGAGCTATGATAGCCACAAAAGGTAGCTCTACAAAGTATTGACTTTTAGGGGGTGAATAGTTATGCACATTGACTTTTTTCTGTTATTTTGTCCTATTTGTTGTTGGCTTCACAATAAAAAAAAAATAAAACATCTTCAAAGTTGTGGGCATGTTTTGTAAATTAAATTATGCAAATCCTCGAACAATCCATGTGAATTCCAGGTTGTGAGGCAACAAAACATGAAAAATGCCAAGGGGGGTGAATACTTTTGCAAGGCACTGTATATTCAAATTTAGTAGGTTGATCTAAAGAGTTAAAAAAAGGTTGTTTTTTTAATGCCGAAATTGTATTTAAACCCTTCACGCTTAAGAGTAAAACAAATCTTAATGCCTAAGCACAATTTTGCAAATTTGACATGTGTTGGTAAAACTGTACATATCACCACAGCTACTTTGTGCATCCAGGTGAATTATAATTAGTTTTTTTTCAGGACAAATTGGGCTATCATTTGGTGGTAAATGGTTATGGATATTGTCTGTTTTTTTTTATTATTATCAAAGGTAAAATGGCTCAAAGTATACAAATATATATATATATATATATATATATATATACGGTGTATATATATACGGCGTATATATATACGGTGTATGTATATATATATATATATATATATATATATATATATATATATATATTAAAATGTAGTTGTATATTTCTTGTTACTACCATAACCTTCCACCAATGAACAACACAAAATAAATTCTTCTGCTCCTGGCGATCACAGCGATACCACATATGTGTATGTTATTTTTTGGTTGTACCCGTAGTACAGCCCAGAATCAATAGTGCGCATTTTGCTTTTTTTATGTTCTACCTAAAACATAACTGACACTGATAACAATTAAAAAAAAAATCCTGCCCAAAATAGACTGACCCTGACCTTGAACTTTGACCCTGACCTTTACCTAACCACTAACCTTGGCACTAACCTAAATCAAACCTTGATCTAGGTAATTTTTATATTTTCTTACATTTTTTAATATTTATTTATTTAATTACATTTATTTTTTACACACGCTTTTTTTCTCTGTGCAAGGAGAGAAAGAGAGAGACAATGTAACTTTGTCCTTCATTCACAGAGAAAGAGAATAATATGTTTCCATTTCTAATTCAAATACATTTTCAAATTCAAATTTATTTGAATCAATTTGAAAATAATGAATGTACGAAACAAATCTGAATACTTGGAATTAATTCCGAAAGCGAATCATTCTAACATAACGAATGTGATAAAACTAAATTATTAACTTATGTGACAGGAAGCCAGGAAAATCTCTGGGTTGTGTCCAGGATGGGAGATATATTTTTCCCAGGTTCATGCTGTACACGGATTGCTTTTGTGTTTGTGCTGTGTAGTGAGCCTGTTTGGGCTCAATGAGGGTTAACAAGACTCAGTTTTTCAATGTGTCAATAGGTGTTTGGGCAGCAGTAGGCTGTTCCAGACCAAGTAGATAGGTTCCTGTGTTTTGCAGTTAGTCGCCCAAAGTGGCAAGGCTTTATTTTCAGTTTTGTTTTATTTTTGCTGTTTTTGATACCTGCACTTTGTAACCACAGACATGTAAATAAACCATAGTTTTGTTTTCAGAAAGATCCCGCTGTCTGTCCATGCCTACTTCACTGTGTTGTGACACATCCATGGTGTCCTGTACACCTGTTACTGAGCCAATCCCTCACACTTAGAAAACAAATCCAAAACTAAACAAATTTTTTCCATAATGCACATCTCTACAGACGACCAGGAAGTGATGTGGCATAAATGGGTGAGCATAATAGTTCTGTGAGAGTCATGGAGACAAATAAAACTAGTAAAGGCCCTTATGTAATTGGGACATAGGACTTGGAACTGGAAGAGTCTTGAAAAGATATAATAATTTAGGAAGTACCAACATCTTAAGTGTTCTAATATGGCCTAGTGGTGAGAGATCACAGCTAACCAATCTTTTTTAAATTACCTGCCGAATGTTACAGATATGAGGAGGGTAATTTGCTGCATATAGATCTGGATATGTGGGAGTGATGTTGGTACCAAGGTATTTAATAGAGTGTTGACACCATTGGTAGAGATAGTTGGCCTGCAGAATTGCAAGTTCAGTGTGGAGGGGGGGGGGGGTGAGGATAGGCAGGACCTCTGTCTTTGTAGAGTTTATCTTATAACCTACGACAGATAACTATAAAAAAGCATGCAGGCAAAGGCTAGTGGTCAAAGGGGGGGGGGGGGGTTGGGACTTTAAATGAAGCTCATGGTTTGCAAACAGCAAGAGGTGGATTCATAAGATGTTTAATAATTCATGTTCCTATTGACACTTGACAAGACAACTAGAATAGGTAATAGCACTGGTGTACAGTGATCAACATACAAATTGCTAGTATCATATGGCAAGACTGGTAAAATAGGTAATAACACTTAATAACATTGATTGAAACAATAATGCTTATGTCCTACCTAAAATGATGGCCTACCATCATGGTGAGCATTCCCTCACCTTTACCTCTTCTGTTTTTCATCACTCATCATTTTTCACCCCTGCACTAGCTTTTCCACTCTGGTTACCTTTCCACTCATTATGGCACCCATTTTCTAACTTCCCTTCTTTTCTTTTCCACCTCTTTACAGACACTTCATTCTCATGGTACACTTATCACTTATCTCTCTAGAGTGCCTCGTGTTCCCGTGTCTCCTCGGCGGGTGGATGTGTCTGGTCGCCGTGGTGGGGTCGCCCGCCTCAGCTCCCGGTTGCGGTGGGATGGCTTACCACTTTTGGCCCTTAATCACCAACAAAAGTACCTTGATCCAGCTGGGGGGTTAGTTGCCCCTCTTGTACCCACTTTAATTATGTTGACCCATTATATTATTTCAAATTACAGAAATCTGGTGTGTCTGCTCCTGATGATTGGTCCAGAACCACGAAACGCGTCGAGATACCAGACTCCCCATTTACACAGTGTACCCTGTTTACGGATTATTCCTTATTACAGGAACTTTGAGGTCAGAGATTATGCAGGCATTACCATGCAATATTTGTCTATCTGTCCAGATATTGGTGGTCCCTTGGTTTTTACCTAGCAATATTGTTTCTATCAATGTTATTACCTGTTATTACCTATTTTACCAGTCTTGCCGTATGATACTAGCAATTTGTATGTCGATCACTGTACACCAGTGCTATTACCTATTCTAGTTGTCTTGTCAAGTGTCAATAGGAACATGATTGTTACCTTTGTAGATATATGAATTATTAAACATCTTATTAATCCACCTCTTGCTGTTAGCAAACCATGAGCTTCATTTAAAGTCCCACCCCCCCCCCCCTTTTTTTCCTGCTAGACTTTTCCTGTGTGCTTTTTTTTATAATTATATTGATGGGGATGGAAATACACAACCTTACCAGGCCGTGATTTTGCTCAAAGTCCCAAATTCCCCTCCCCCCTATTTTTTTACACTGACAGATAACTAAATGAGGCTAGTTAGATTAAATAAGAACAGCAGGACAGTGATACGATTTGCACATTAGCCCTGTGTAGCTAGTTAAGCAATACTGCTAATTTGATTTGGAATAAAATCAAATGCTGTGTTCAAAACTCATAGTTTTAAACGTAATTGGCATTGTCTCTTTACACAGAATTTTCTCTATTACTGAGAACTAGGAAGAGGGATCTCTGATTTGTTGACATGATTTCCTACTAGTGTTTGTCACCACATACTAAAACTACACTGCAACTACAAAACTCTCATCAAAACCCTCTAATCCAAACCTTGTCAACTTTTCTACCCTTAATTCCTTACTTACCTCCCCACTGCCCCCACCCACCAACTTGCTTACTGCTCAACAGATTGCCAACCATTTCAAAAGCAAAATCTACACACTTCGCAAGGAGATATCCAGCATTCAACTTCCTCCCCTACCCAATACATCAGGTCCAACACCACACTCAATACTCTCCTCCTGCCCAGTTACCACAGATGAAGTTGATAAACTCCTCTCCATGGCCCACCTCACCACGTGTCCCTTGGACCCTGTCCCCTCATAATTACTGCGACCACCTTCCCACTCTATCCTAAACTTCCTAACCCACATCTTCAACCTCTTCCTCTCCTCTGGCACCTTTCCTTCCCTGCTCAAACATGCACTGGTTACCCCCATACTTAAAAAAACCCTCACTAGACCCCACCTGTTTGAATAACTTAAGACCCATTTCCCTGCTCCCATTTGCCTCCAAGCTCATCGAACGCCTTGTCCATAATCCAGTGGATGTGGAAAAGGGCACACAGAATACTCCAGCTGCGCAGCGGGAGACTTGGACCCTCCAAGAGGCATTGTCTCTGGATCCACTGTGGGTATAGGAGTGTAATGTATATGGAGGTTTTCTATATGTGTGTGTGTGTTTTTTTTTTTTCTTCAGTATTGATTGAACTGCATGGACTTGTGTCTTTATATAACCAGATTAACTATGTAACTATATATAACTATATGTTTGTTGTTTTACTAATTTTCATTCTAAAGAAAAAATATTGCGCATTGCCCAGAAACAAGAGAAAATTACTTTTAACAGGTCAGAAGTACACGTCTTCCAAGATGTTTCCCCTATCACAGGGATATGCAATTAGCGGACCTCCAGCTGTTGCAAAACTACAAGTCCCATCATGCCTCTGCCTCTGGGTGTCATGCTTGTGGCTGTCAGAGTCTGGCAATGCCTCATGGGACTTGTAGTTCTGCAACAGCTGGAGGTCCGCTAATTGCATATCCCTGCTCTATCACATTGTGGAACCGTAAAGCCCTTCAACCCCTCCTGAAAGGTGATCCCATACCACTGACAATTCCCTTTTAGACTTTCAGTGACTTACATGAGAGGGACTATGGTGCTTTGGATCCCTGAAGACCTCTACCACTTCTGCGATATTCTACACATTCTACTTGTGAAAGTTCGGGACTTGTAGCAGGAGTTCCATCTCCCTGATGCATATCAGGCTTGAGATATGCAAGAACCTGGGCTCAACCCCAAAGGCTGAGCAAGATCAAGGGTGACACAGCGTACCACCCACCAGCAGGACTAATCAAGGACTCACCTTCTGAATGAGTTCTTTGGTATGGCTACAACTCAGAAAGGTACTTTTTTCAGTTTAATTATTTTTGAACTTTTGCCGTATTATAGCACTGAGGGCTTGGGAGTAGTCTTAGTTCCCCCTGGCTTGTCTCCAGACTGAGATACACATTTAAAGCCCTACTCTCACTGGGTTGTTCTACAGTTTTCATATTCAAAATTACATGTTGCCTCCTTGCACCTTAAAGGAACAGTGAGAGCCTCTGTGTATATCATCTGAAGAACTGGCTCATTTAGGGCAGTTTGCAAACATGCTCACTTTGAATGGAGCCTGGACTACAGGCTTTGCTTTCTTAGACTGAACAACTTCTGTTGAATTATTGTCCCCATGTGGATCTTTTGCCAATGGGCATCACCCAGTCTGCATGGGGAACTACTGCACCAGAGACCCTGCAGTGGGGGCTCTATGGGCTCTTGGGTGTCAGCTTTGAACAATATCCAGCTTTTGTTTATGTGCCCTGAGGGACTTGGACATCTGCACGGGAAGGTATTTGTTGGAGGACGGACCTCCATAAGCCCCTCTCCTCTCTTCACACATGACCCACCCTGCCTGACTCCCTCTTGTTCAATAGGGGTGTATCAAGGAAACCAGATTGTGGAGCATATTTTCTGTGTAGTAGAATATCAATGAGTATTTGGAGTTTTGCCACTGTAATGATGATTGCAGGGAGGGGCGCTGGATCTGCCTATGGGACCACTGCAGTGAGGGCTACTGATCTCTCTTTGTAGTAAGTTGCTCCGGGACCTCCAAGGCTCTATTGGGATCTTACTATAGTTTGACAGTTTCTGGTTACCCCGTTATTTTGGCGCTGCGAGAGGGACAGGTCTCATCATCTAAGTTAATCTGTATGGTCTAGTGGTCCTTTTAGTATGCAGATGGCTCCCAAACAGTCCCCGCTAGGTTACTATCTTAAAATGGACATGTTGTGATATTGCATATTACACTTGTTCACTTTTTCTTGCTTTCTTGTTGAACATGGCAGGTACTTTAACTGCCCCAAGCGGGCGGATTAGTGCTGGGTTTTTGGGCACCTGACAGCCTGGCCAGCTGCCTCTGAGGCTGGTAGATTCAGTTAGCTGATAATACAATGGACCTATGGGACCCTGGTGAGTTTGCTTTGACCAGCTTGCTACCACCCCCACATGTCAGCTCTTTAGACTGTTAAAAAATAAAACTTGGGCACATTCATGATATGAGATGCCTCTCTGCATTTGGCAGATGGTACATACAGTAGTCCCCGCCTGTGCCTGTGCAGTGGCAGTAGATCTACTTTTTTCCTGCGAATTAACCTTGGTCTTGTTTGCATTATTGGTTATTGATAGCATGTTTCCCGATCTCTCACTTGTGCCCTGGAGGGGTCTGAGGGGGGTAGAAATGGGGAGGTGGTAGGGGCATTACTCGGTGCATCAACACTCAAATGCCCCCACCTGGTACATGGGATGCTCTATCCTAAGTAGGGAGTGGATAGGGATGGGGGTATCGAGGTTGCGCTGTTTATGTCTGAGGCTCCCCTCTGAGACTCTCTCCTCTGCATGAGATGAAGACAGTTTGGCTTCTCTTGGGAGCAGTGGGGGGGGGGGCAGTACTGCCATGGAGTCCTAGACTATGGCTACTAAAAGGTATGGTGATCAGAGCAGGTTCTATCCTAGGCAGTTGTGGGCAGTATGGCGGTGTTGATCTCCACTCTGAGGGAGAACTTTGCACTTAGATGACTTGCCCTGTGTCAGGGAACCAACAGCAGGAGAAGGGCTCTAGGACCCAGCATCTCTACCAGCACTTATGGCAGGAGAAGGACTTTAGGACCCACCATCTCTACCAGCACTTCTGGCAGGAGAAGGAATTTAGGACCCAACAGCTCTTCCAGCAGGTCAAATGGGCCTATAAAAAGAAGGCTGCTAGTGGCTTTAGTTGCTGGTTGATCTTTGGCTTCTCCAGTGTGTTATCTCTGTGATATTCCTGTTCCTGTATCTCCTGTTACTGACCTGGCTTGTCCTTGACCTGTCTCCTGTTTGCTTTCTGTGTTCGATCCTGGCTATTCACCGACTATGTCTGATCTGCTATCCACCAGGCTCATGACCTAGGCTTCCTTCTGACCACCCTCCAGTCTCAACATTATCTGAATCCTGCAACACCTCACGGGTGCCACCTGTCTGCTGATTCTACGCCAGCACACCAGCTGTGCTCTGGAACCTCCTGCATACAGTCCAGCAGGCAACCCGTGCTACTTTGGGCCTGACCTCTCCTGTTTCCACCCTCAGGGGGGGTCTGGAACTTAGCCACAAGTGAAGCCCTCTCTCTCCATTGGCCTCTAGCATCAGGTACGTGATACCCTGGTAGACATGTATCATGGGGATATCTCGCTGACTTGTTTAATTTTCATATGCAGGAGCTCAAGTGTTACCCTTGATATCACTAAACATAGCCTGTTTCTGGTAGGGTTGGTCTCCCTGTAATTCCTATAGTATAGTTAGTGGTTACATACTTACTTCTTCTCCCACAATATGGTGTGACTTATTTTCTAGTAATTTTTTTCTTTGTGGTGTGACCACACTGACCTTCTCCAAGTCAATACTTTGACAAGGACTTTGACAGTGCATTCAAGGCCCTCTTCTAGTATTTTGGGGTGATTTAATATCTTGCCACTATTTTTTCTTTTCTATTTTATTCTATCTTCCTCTTCTCTGTCTTCCCTGTTTCTCGTTCTTATACTCCCCTGTCTGCTCTCTCTGTTACCCCTCTCTGATTGGAGGATTGGAGTGGGGTACCTCAGGACAAATCTGCCCCCCCAGGACCAGATTTGCTTTGAGGGAATGCTCTGGTGGCAGTTCTACCTGAAGATTATAAAACAGTATTCCTTGTATCCCTAATTATGGAGTCCTCAGAGCCCCATGCACACAGTCTTCAGTGGAAACTTGTGTCCCTAAATGTTTAGGGACTCAACACTCCTGAGAAACTCTAGACATGTGCAAATGTAAATTTTGAACAAATTTTTGGTTACATTTGAATTTCCGAATGAAATAGTAACACATTTTGTTAAAAATGTGTTGAAAAAAGTTTAGTTTACGTTTTCTAATGAATTCCAAGATTTTCGGGACATTTTGAATTCAGATCGGTTGAAAAATGATTGACCGATTCAAATTCTGTTTGAAGAATAGCTGGTTGTTAAGGAGCCACCCGCAGCATCCCGCCGCATCCTTAGGCCCCTTTCACACCGGGGCGGTGAGCCGCGGTGACGGTAAAGCAGCGCTATATTTAGCGCTGCTTTACTGTCGTTTTCACCGCGGTTTTCGGCCGCTCGCGGTGCGGTTTTACCCCCCGCGAGCGGCCGAAAAAGGGTTAAACACCCCCCGCAGAGCGCCGCCGTAGCCGCGGTATTGCCGCGGTTTTACCGCGGTCTCCCATTCTTTTCAATGGGAAGGAGCGGTATAGGAGCGGTGAACACACCGCTCCTATCCCGCTCCAAAGATGCTGCTAGCAGGACTTTTTTTGTCATCCTGCTAGCGCACCGCTCCAGTGTGAAAGCCCGCCGGCTTTCACACTGGAGTTAAAGGGGCCGGATTTTTTCATGCGGTGAACAGGCGCTATTTTTAGCGCTGCACCGCATGAAAAACGCCCCGGTGTGAAAGGGGCCTTACCTTAACAGCCACTACTGACTCACCAGCTGCAAGCGGGCTTCTCCACTGAGAGCTGAAATGTAAACAAAAAAATCCCGGCAATAGAAAAGTCAGAAAAAAACTGCTTCCCCCAATCCATACCTGGCCCTTGGGTGGTCTACATGTGGGAAACTTTCCCTGTTTCAGATTAGATTGAAAAGCTGCACATTTGTCCACTATCAAGGATCCCCCCCCCCTTTTTTGTTTGTTTTCTGCTTCCTGTGGACCTCTATGAGACTGATTCTATGTGTTTCCTTTTTACTGTGCAAGATTTTCCTATGATTTTTGGATCTGCGCTGTTCTGCATGTAAAGCCTCTATGGTTTTTAATATTTGAATAAACACATTATGGAGAAAAAGTAGGGCTGTTACCGATTAAAATTTTCGTGTTCGTATAATCATTTTTTTTTTTAATCGATTAATCGACTAATTTTGATTAATTATAACGCACATACAGATCCAACTACTTTTAGCTGATCTCCTTGCATTGCAACTCTGCATTACTCAGTGGTAAATGTGGTATACACTATATACAATCACCCGACACTAGTTCGTTTCCACAATCCATGACTTAACTTCACAGTTCACACAAATACGTTTTAAATTCAAACTGTAGCACTGATGTAAATAATTTTTTTAGCGTGACAATCCCTCCACCTCCGATCTAACTAATCACTCCCACCTTATGGCATGGACCACTGTGCAAACAGGTGGTCATGCAAGCGGGTATCAAAAGGGTTAACACGGACTATAAACTTCTCTCACGTCTCCTTAGATCTCAGCAAGGACGCCAGGTCATGGGTAGAAAAGAAAAGATCTAAGTGCTCACCGCTTTAGTATAAGATTTCATTTTTGTGTTCAAACACAAACTACTCACATAAAGATGATATAAACACAGCATGTAAAGCCGACAATCATGTTAGTTCCATAGGGCAGCAGCGGGTGACGTCATGCGTAGCTCCTCCCCCATACGCGTTACGTTCAATCAGAACTTCAATGTCACCGGGCTCCACCCCCCTTCCCGTTATTAGCAGACGGAGGCACTTGGGTAAGGGGGAGGAGTCAGGTGATGTCGATGTCTGTGATGTCACCGGATCTCCGACAGAACGCCCTGAAGCTGGTGGAGAAGTGAGTACCAATCAAAAGAATTGTAATCGATCAAAATAATGTTGATCGATCAAAATAATGTTGATCGATCAAAATAATGTTGATCGATCAAAATAATTAATCGATTAATTAAGGAATTAATCTTTAATTTCCACAGCCCTAAAAAAAAGTACAATAGAAATGAAACCATAGAGGGATGAAGAGATATAAGCAGAATAGTCATAAGTTACATAAATAGATTTATCAAGCTCATGTCTCACCAAGACAGTTCAAATTGGTAGACGAGATGGTGAAATACATTGTAGAGTCAACAACTTCTGTTTGTTTGCATTTAGCTGGGGTCCAGAATCTTGCTAGTTGTTGTGAATGAACGGGGTCTAGGAAGACAAATGGTGAAGGCCGCTTCCAGGACAGGTGGCATTCTCAGACTTTTTAGAACATCTTCACCTTGGAGCTCTCTGATGCTAGATCGGGAGCCCTCCTTGGTGACAATCAAACTGAAAGGGAAACCCTAGTGATACTGCAAGCAATAGTATAGGAGAAGGGTCGCTGAAGATATGAATTTTTTCACAATGGTAATCAGTGGTAGATTAATTTTGAGTAAGTACCTAAGTAAGGTTTCCTTGTTGTCATAGTAGTTAAATCAGACAATAATGTACTGTATAAAGGACGTAAGCCCACATGGGATTTAGGGTCCAGGGACGAATGAGCACAATCCATACGCCAGTCTATAGTATGGATGTGGCTAGGGTAGTAAATAGGCCCAACAGATATGTTTGCAGGTCCCAACACTTTCAGGGACAACCCTAGGGCGCAAATTCTGACACCTTTCCCTCTTCTCCAAATCTCCCTGTTGAAGTTGTAATTGCAAGACATTATGTTTCAAATAAACAACATGACCATATTGAATTAGAGCATCAAATTTAGTGTCAAGATGATCAATTAATTCCTCCAGTAAAGCAAACTCTTTTCTTAGCTCCTGAGCGATGTTACTCATCTCTGTGGAGATACTGCTTGTGATATGCTGCAACAGGGCCTGTAATTGATTATCTAGCATGAAGATTGAAATAAAGGGTCCAGAGGGTTGGATTTGTGTAGGAGCATTAATGGTGGTGTCATTACCTGGATCGATAAGGGGTATCAAAAAGCACAGAGGTAGGGGTGGGGCAGGGTTTTTCTGCTTTCGGAAATTCCCCATGGGGGCTGCCAGAATAGTGTATGCACTATGTCTGGTCCCCCCATGCTGAATGTGTGCGCTTACCGGGAAGGCAGAGGAAACAGACTCTCGGCCAAGCTCAGGATTAACATGTCTGACATCTGCTGCCCCTGTGCATGTGCCTTGACTCAGAGAGTTTTGAAGCCAGAGATAGTCATGCATTTTTATAAAGAAGTCAGCAGTGGCAACAATTATATTTATCTCATAACAGGTTTCCTTTAAAAATAAAGCAATGGTGGCAGTTCCTATATGTACATGGCTACTTTAATTGCATATATGCATTATCCAGTTAGACTGCTAGTGTTGACTGCAAAATTTGTAGTCTATCATTATGGCATTGCAATATGAATAATTCCGTGCATTGCATATTTGTCAGTATACGAACAATGGCAGGCCACTGCGATGTGATGCCTAGCAACAAGTGTACTTCTGGAATACTAATGGTAAAAAATACAAGAAAAAAAAAAGACAAAATTCAACAAAACCCAAATATAATGTCTGAAAGCTACAATATTCGTTTATGTATATATTTACAGTATGTTTTACTTTTCAGCTAGCAGTACTTTGTGCTAACTACAATACTCCCTAAGATGTTTAATGGGTACACGCATTGTAGTTATGTAATTGAAGATTTTTTATTTCAATGCCATTGGGTGGCATGGTGATGGTTGGAGTTCCAGTCATTTGTCATTACCTAGGTATTTCACAGCACAAAGTAGACATGTTCATGACAAAAAAATGTGTTTCGTGTTATTTGGTTTTGTTACATTTGGTTGATTCGTTCAATTAGTATTTAGGATTCGTATTCGGAATTCATATTCGGAATTTGTTTTATGTCTTTTTCAAACTTTCTTTGAATTTACAGATTTTTTTTTTATTTGAGCCTTTCAAATCGATAAATTTCTAATAGTTTGAATCAAAAATTTTAGATTTTTTTTCAATTTGAATGCGACAAAGGGGACAAAGAAAAGAAAAATCTTTATCAAATGATTACAATTAGGGTTGTCCCGATGCCACTTTTTTAAGACCGAGTACAAGTACCGATACTTTTTTTCAAGTACTCGCCGATACCGATTACCGATACTTTTTTTTTAATGTCATGTGACAGTTTTCAAACCACAATACAGACTAATGATATCTTCTTAATCTTTATAATTTTGAAGAACTGTAACTCAAGACATTATAAAAGAATAAAACTGTTTTATTTGCTTGTCACACAGTAAACTCAAAGAATTTTCACAGAACATGATAAATAAATACAAAAAATATATATTTTACAACATCAAAATATATATTAATAACAATAACAAATGTAAAAAAAATCGCACAACCAACCAAAAGTGCAAAAGAGTAAAGAATATAACAGTGCATTGTTTAATCATGGGGAACAGTATGGGCAAGATTTACAGGCAATATAGCTAATAGAATTATTTTTTCTCAAAAGTTAGTGGCAAGTTCTTTTTAAGGAATAAAAGCATCTCTGCATGTTCAGCCATAAGCCTGTTTCTTTTATCAGTAAGGATGTTAGACGCTAAGCTGAACAGTCTTTCACTTTCCACACTACTGCATGGGGCAGAAAGATATTTTTGGGCCATTTTAGCCAGAGTTGGAAATCTCACATTATGAACTGCCCAGTACTTCAGGGGTTTCTCTGAACGAGGTACAGTGATCTCTCCCAGGTAAGCTTCCAGCTGTATAGTACCAGCTTTTGGAGCACTGCTCTCAGACGTAGATGAACCTACACCAGCAATTTCTGCAAATACACTGTCCAGACTGGTACCTGGCTGGTCACGGTGAGGCCTTTTGGAAGCTGGTTCTTCATGCTCCTCAGATACAATTGTTGCTTCAGAAATGTTTTGCAGTTCCAGTATTAACATTTCTTTTGCCTCCCTGGAAGTGTCTGAATTACAGAAAAATCTATCTTTATACCTAGAATTAAGAAAAAAATAAACAATGAATGAATGCAGCATATTCTTTCTGTGATTTAAGAAAACAATAGCAGAAAAATGAACATTACCTTGGATCGAGTAAAGTTGCGATACAGTAAAGTGGGTTTTGCTCAGTATCAGAGAAGCGCTTCTGCAAAGCAGCAAGCAAAGTGCTCTTCATTGTTTTGATACCATGGTCCTCATCCACTTTTGATAAAACTTTCTGTAGCACTGTTACTGCAGGAATTACATCAGAGGCAAATGCATCTGAACAACTCACTTGGCGAGTCATCTCTTCAAAGGGAGCCAAGATATTGATAATCTTCTCGATCAGATTCCACTGGTTTGCAGTAATGGTGGCAGGGAGCTCATGTTCAGACACATACACTCCAAGGGCCCGTTTCTGCTCAATCAGAGACTTCAGCATGTAAAATGTGCTGTTCCAACGAGTCTGCACGTCTTGCTGGAGTCTTCTTACTGGCTGACCAAGTTGGATCTGGATGTCCTGCAGCCGAGAGTATGCCAGGTTAGAATGTTTGAAGTGGCCAATTATTCTGCGCCCGACTCCCACAGCATCTGCAATGCTGTGCTGTGATAACAGTCCCTCCGAGACAGCAAGCTGCAGTGTATGTGCCACACATGAAATACTGTGAAGTCCAGCATCTTCCATACCTTTTATCATGTTTTTGGCATTGTCCCGAACCACAACATGAACAGAACTTTTGGGAATCGCCCAAGTCTGAAGCATTTCCTCAAGTATGTTTGCTATTGCTTGACCGGTGTGGGATCCTTCAAATTTTGTAGCGTGGAGCATGACCTGATGCAGAGAGAATTCGCCATCTATCCACTGCGCCGTTAAGCTGATGAGAGACAGTGGACACACACTACTGCTCCAGATGTCAGTGGTGAAGCTAATTGCCTTTATGTCCTTCTGCAACATGATGGCAATGTGCTTTTTAACCGCGCCGTGGATCTTTGGTAAGATGATGTCTGTTATATAATGGCGACTGGGAATGTCATACTTCGGCTCCAACACATTAAGAAATCGATGAAAACCCATGTTCTCAACAATAGAAAGAGGTTGATCATCCAGAATAATAAATTGGGTGAGCGCCTCTGTTATTTTTACAGCTCTGGGGTTGTCTATTGACAGCTTTTCTCTTCTGGCAAAAGTTTGCTGCAGAGTTGGCTGCTGAGTGCTACTGCTAGCGGTAAATTCTCCATGCTCACTTTTATGTTTTAATTTCAAATGTTTTATCAGATTACTGGTATTGTAAGAGCTGATTTTTGTACCTCCTCTAGACAATTTTGCAGAACAAAGTTTGCAGTCTGCAATCCGTGGGTTGTCCTCATTAATTTTAAAATACTTCCACACAGCTGACATTCTGCTGGTGTCTCTGTACAGTGTGCACCGAAGGCTCTGATAATTTGCTCGACCTTGGGTGAAATAAAAAATGTATAAATTAAGCTTAAAGTGTCCATTGTTGTGAGGCACTAATATGCAGCACTGTTAGGATTGGGTGGCACTGATGAGGAGGCCCTAATATGCAGCAGCACTGTTGGGCACTGATAGGATTAGGTGGCACTGACTTATGGGCACTGATAGGTGGCATGCACTGATGGATGGCAACTGATGGCTGGCACTGACTGGCTGGCACTGATAGGTGGCACTGATTACGCAGCACTGATGAGCACTGATAGGTGGCACATACTGATGGCTGGGCACTGATAGGTGGCATGCACTGATGGGTGGCACTGACTGGCAGTGGCACTGATAGATACCACTGAGTGATGAGCACTGATAGGTGGCACTAATTATGCAGCACTGATTAGCACTGATAGATGGCACACACTGATGGCTGGGCAGTGACACTGATAGGTGGCACTGACTGATGGGCACTGATAGGTGACACACACTAATGGGCACTGATAGGTGGCACGCACTGATGGCTGGCACTGACTGATGAGCACTAATAGGTGGCACTGATTATATGCAGCACTGGTGAGCACTGATGGGTGGCACGCACTGATGGGTGGCACGCACTGATGGGTGGCGCACACTGATGGGTGGCACGCACTGATTGGAACTGATAGGTGGCACGCACTGATGGGCGGCACACACTGAGAGGTGGCACGCACTGATGGGCACTGATGGGTGGCACGCATTGATGGGTGGCACGCACTGATGGGCACTGATGGGCGGCACGCACTGATGGGCACTGATAGGTGGCACACACTAATGGGAACTGATAGGTGGCACACACTGATGGCTGGCACTGACTGATGAGCACTAATAGGTGGCACTGGTTATATGCAGCACTGGCACGCACTGATGGGTGGCACGCACTGATGGGTGGCGCACACTGATAGGTGGCACGCACTGATGGGTGGCACGCACTGATTGGCACTGATAGGTGGCACGCACTGATGGGCGGCACACACTGATGGGCGGCACGCACTGATGGGCGGCACGCATTGATGGGGGGCACGCACTGATGGGGGGCACGCACTGATGGGCGGCACGCATTGATGGGGGGCACGCACTGATGGGTGGCACGCACTGATGGGTGGCACGCACTGATGGGTGGCACGCACTGATTGGAACTGATAGGTGGCACGCACTGATGGGCGGCACACACTGATGGGCGGCACGCACTGATGGGGGGCACGCACTGATGGGGGGCACGCACTGATGGGGGCACGTACTGATGGGCGGCACGCATTGATGGGGGGCACGCACTGATGGGCGGCACGCATTGATTGGGGGCACGCATTGATGGGTGGCACACACTGATGGGCGGCACGCACTGATGGGGGGCACGCACTGATGGGGGGCACGCACTGATGGGGGCACGTACTGATGGGCGGCACGCATTGATGGGGGGCACGCACTGATGGGCGGCACGCATTGATTGGGGGCACGCATTGATGGGGGGCACGCATTGATGGGTGGCACACATTGATGGGTGGCACTGATTGATGGCTGGCTGCATGGGCACTGGCTGCATGGGCACTTTTTTATGGCTGGCAGTGGATTTAGGATTTAGTTTTGCTCTGAAAAAAAAAGCCCATCTTGGTACACCTAGCACTCAGCCTCAATAAAGCAGCAGCGGACATTTTGTTACACCCAGCCCTAACTATATGGGCTGGGTGTAACAAGATGTCCGCTGCTGCTTTATTGAGGCCGAGTGAGGGCAGGGTGTACCAAGATGGGCGTCGGGATAATAAACCACGTGGCATGTAACGGCAACACGGAGCGTCACTTGCATTACTGAATGTGACGGCTCCGGTCGCCTATCTAGTTGCATCCCTGCTGGGAACACGGAGACACGGAGTACTCACTCTCCGCTCGGCTCTCCGTAGTGTACTATTCTGCCCTCCGCTCCGCCCGCTGACTCCGCCCTCCGCTCCGCCCGCTGACTCCGCCCTCCGCTCCGCCCACTGACCCCGCCTTCGCTCCGGCCGCTGACTCCGCCCTCCGCTCCGCCCGCTGACTCCGCCCTCCGCACCGCCCGCTGCCGCTGACAAGGTATCGGCTAAGCATCGGGCGCATTTGTGCGAGTACAAGTACTCGCGCAAATGCTCGGTATCGGTCCCGATACCGATACTAGTATCGGTATCGGGACAACCCTAATTACAATGACTCTTTAAATAATCTTTGGCTTAACAAAAACTGCATGATTTTGAAATGGTACTCTAATAACACACACAGTCTTTAAATTCAGAAATATGTTTACAGTTCAAATTTGTTAAATTTTATTCCAATTTCAATTAGAATTTCAGAAATTCGAACAAATTTAATTTAATTATTTGGAGCATTCACTAAATGTAGTTTATACTGTGATTCAGGTATGTGGACATATAACGAAATTTGTCTGAATATTTATTCGGAACCAAATGAACCGCACATGTCTAGCACAAAGAGACCTTTACCCTTGTCAATACGATGGTGATATTAAAAGTTCTATAACCATTATTCCAAAGTGGCTTTGGGGCACATGCAGAGGGCTATTTAGGGCCATTTTAACCAATAATGTTAATGGACATGTAGCCAGGCGCTTGGCTAAGAATGGAGAATGAGAGAATTAGCTGCTCTCTGTAGCTGCTGCCCTGTGGTGCTGAATTGGTTAGGAGCTATATCAGCAAGAGGTGGAAGCTGCTGAGCAGGAGGACACTGAGTCAGGCAGCACTGCACTGTGGGAACTGTAGTCCTGAAGAAAGAGACTTTACTGTATTCAAGAGCTTTTTAATTGCATTTCCCAGAGGGAGTT
Organism: Lithobates sylvaticus; assembly: GCA_028564925.1. Taxonomy (NCBI): domain Eukaryota; kingdom Metazoa; phylum Chordata; class Amphibia; order Anura; family Ranidae; genus Lithobates; species Lithobates sylvaticus. Next base: position 327,326,353 of record CM053028.1, on the reverse strand, counting down.
TGCTAGGAAGAGGGCATATCTTCCTCTTGCCATGAGGGAGCGCACATTGATGTCTAGTGTGCAACTCCACTGCTGCATAACCCTGGCCTGAGCAGGATCCACAGTGCTGAGTTTAGGGTGCAGACAGCCAGAGTCACCTGGGTTCAGAGCAGAGAGTGGACTAATCACTGTGTGTGAAGTGTGAGGACTAAAGACTGTCCCCTTACAGCTGCTACACAAAGACCTTCACTTATTGCCTATGCTAATAGGTACCCCGCAGGGGACATTGCACCATATCATAGCCATTCTCCTAGAGTGCACTCTAGACTAGTACAGTATTATTGTTCACATTGCAGTTAATGCTTATATGCAATGTTTACTGCTGACTTTGCTGATTAATGAGTAAATCCCAGTCAAGTGGTAGGAAACTCTATTCTAAATTACCTTGGCATAGCGATTATACTGTCTTGCAGACTGTGTCTGAACCTACCTACTTTGTGTTCATTTATGTTCAAACCACCATTTATTTTAACCCATACCAATACATTGCGTTCATCTAACTAAACAGTCTTATGTCTATTTCCTGGTTCTAATTCACAGACGAGTTAAAGGTTAACTTTCATTCAACCAGGTGTGTCAGATGGACTGAGGATGTTATTGGAGTCAAGGCATAGAACAGATAACCTAAATTACTAAGCGGCTCCTGCGGGGGTAGCGCTACAGACATAATAGTAATATGCATAAATATATCTAATAGATTTTATAAACTATGCACTATGAAGCATGCTGCTGGAAGAAAAAGTCCTGCATGAAATGAGAAATATTAACCACATATTTCACGATCCCGCAAAATGTCTTAGCTGTACGTCGGCTCCTTCTAGCGGGATAGCAGGTGTGTGCGATTTTTATTACCAATAATATATAGAATACATATCGGCCTAAACTGAGGAAAAAATGTGCTTTTTAAAAAAAAAATTGGGGATATTTATTATAGCAAAAAGTACAAAATATTGTGTTTTTTTCAAAATTGTCACTTTTTTTTGTTTATAGCGCAAAAAATAAAATGATCAAATACCACCAAAAGAAAGCTCTATTTGTGGGAAAAAAAGACGTCAAATTTGTTTGGGTACAGCGTCGCATGACTGCACAATTGTCAGTTAAAGTGACGCAGTGGCGAATCGCAAAAAATGGCCTTGTCATTGAGCAGTCAAATCTTCCGGGGCTGAAGTGGTTAAATTGTTAACATGATCTTTTGCATTATACGTTAGATATAAGAAGGGGTAAACAGCTTTAGGACCCACTAGTAGTAGTGGGCATGTATAAAAGCAGATGGGAAACAGTTAATTGTGTTGAGAGTGTTTTTATTGAAACAATGACTTGGCTGGGATTGAAATCATCATAGTAAAAGTCGAGGAAAAGGAATTGTGATGATGGGCCCTCAGTGAAGTGACCACGGTGGTTGACAAGGTTATTCCAGCATTCAGCACTTTTCTGACTATGGATTAAGAGGTGGTTCTGGCTAACTCAGTGGATTGCTTTAAGAAAGGCCTGGATACTTTCCTAAATGTACATAATATAACTGGGTACTAACATTTTATAGGTAAAGTTGATCCAGGGAAAATCCAATTGCCTCTAGGGGATCAGGAAGGTATTTTTTCCCCTGCTGTAGCAGATTGGAGCATGCTCTTCTGGGGGTTTTCTTTGCCTTCCTCTGGATCAACTGTGGGTATAGAATGGGGTATATTGGATTGTACGATATTTTTTATTTTTATTTATTATTTCTTTTTTTTTATGGTTGAACTGGATGGACTTGTGTCTTTTTTCGGCCTAGCTAACTATGTAACTATGTAACTATGTAACTACTGTATGTAAGACTTAAGGCAGCAGGAATCTGTCTGCTATTGCAATTAACACCAATTTTACAGTAGCCACTTTTGACACTCCTGCAGGTTAGAGCAGAGCCCATCTGTAAAACTGTCAGTCAAATCCAGAGATTTTAGTGGTGGGGGGGAGAGCAGAACATACAAAGTACATAGATAAAGTTCTTATGGCCTGTCATGTGCATGCATGATCCATCACTGTCAAAAAGAACCAAATAGATTACACAGTAATACTCAAAACTGTCCCAATTGGACATGTGGGCTTTTCTTGACAATGAAACTTGGTTAGTCTAAGTATCAATTACGTTCTCTGCTTCATATCATCCAATCATCAATTTCCATAGCAATGTACTTTGCAATCTTCTTGAACATACTGTACCTAATAGTTAGAATCTGATTGTAATAGTCAGGTTCTCCGTTTTCATTTTCTCCAGTTTTTATACAATGTACTTACATCACATATAACTCAGTCACTAAAATGACATATAAGCTTAAACATAGTAATGTCATTTTTCAGAATTTTTTAATCTGCAGCTTTCAGTGAGCAAATACCTGGTGATCCTACAATGAACTTCCGTCCTGTCATAGGAGGACAAAATTCTGTCCCCGTCTCGCAAATTGTGATCATGTACTTTCACCCTAAAGTCAAGTCATTCATAGTTACTAATAGTAACTAATTACCAATAATGCACTTACTGGCCTTTGAACTGTGGTCTGGTTTTGTGCACTAAATCACCATATTGTTAGGCCCCAAGGCACCACATCCTCAACCCCTAGTGCCATCGCTGCTAATAATGTTAGATAATCATAGAAACATAGAAGAATTACAGCAGAAAAAACACTACGTGGCCCATTGAGTCTGACCCCCCCCCCCCCCTTATATATTTATTTACATATTTTTTTTAGAGTTTAGATCTATGTTTGTCCCAATTATGTTTGAATCCACTTACTGTTGACTGACTCAATACCTCTGCTGTAACTCTATTCCAAACATCAACTACTCTTTCGGAAATATAATACCTCCTTAGTTAGTCTTAAACTTTCCTACTGCTAGTTTGAGGTCCCCGTGATCTTGGCTTCATATTGAAAACACTGCCCTCCTGAACCTTATACACCTCCTAAAGCCTTGTCTCTGTACTGGTTTTAGCGTCTTAATATATTTTTTTAAGTGAGATTTCCAGAACTGGACACAATATTTTAAGTGAGGTGTAACCAGTGGCGGCCCCTGCATTGTAAGCGCACGGGTGCCGCCCCCCCAATACCTTTGCCACCCTCCCTATTCATGTGTCTGACCCCTTTCAGGACACCTGACACATGAAATACTATTCCAGGGATAGGCGGGGGGTGTGCATTTTGAAGCATTTGATTAGAGCCAGAGGCTCTAATAGGCTTCAAAATCGGGTGGGCTCGGGGCGCAGAGCACTGTGTCCCGAACCCACCCTGTTGTGTGGCATAGCAAATAAATTTTCGCTATTTTCACACTAACGTTCCTCCCTGACAGATATGGTGGAGGAAGCCTGAGGAGCCGAGCGGACACAGGAGCTGCAGCCGCCACTTCCCGCCACTACAGAAGAGGAGGAGGAGAGCCCTGTCACTCCAGGAGAGGAGCAGAGCCCCGCCACACGAGCGGTAAGTGCCGCCGGACTGGCCGCAGCGGGGGTTAGTGAAGTGACAGCCGGGGGGCGCGAAGTGACAGCCGGGGCACAAGTGGCTGCATATGATGGGCACAAGTGGCTGCATTTGATGGGCACAAGTGGCTGCATTTTATGGGCACAGTGGCTGCGTTTGATGGGCACAATGGCTGCATATGATGGGTACAAGTGACTGCATATAATGGGGCACAGGTGGCTGCATTTGATGGGGAACAAGTAGAGGCATTTGATGGGCACAAATGGCTGCATTTGATGGGCACAGTGGTTGCATATGATGGGCACAAGTGGCTGCATATTATGGGCACAAGTGGCTGCATATTATGGGCACAAGTGGCTGCATATGATGGGCACAAGTGGCTGCATATGATGGGCACATGTGGCTGCATATGATGGGAACAAGTAGCTGTGTTTGATGGGCCCAATGGCTGCATATGATGGGCACAAGTGGCTGCATATCATGGGCACAAGTGGCTGCATATGACGGGCACAAGTGGCTGCATATGATGGGCACAAGTGGCTGCATATGATGGGGCACAGTGGCTGCATATGATGGGCACAATTAGCTGTGTTTGATGGGCCCAATGGCTGCATATGATGGGCACAAGTGGCTGCATATCATGGGCACAAGTGGCTGCATATGACGGGCACAAGTGGCTGCATATGATGGGCATAAGTGGCTGCATATGATGGGGCACAGTGGCTGCATATGATCGGCACACTGGTTGCATATGATGGGCACAAGTGGCTGCATATGACGGGCACAAGTGGCTGCATATGATGGGGCACAATGGCTGCATATGATGGGGCACAATGGCTGCATATGATGGGAACAAGTGACTGCATATAATGGGGCACAAGTGGCTGCATTTTGTTATATCCTCTGAGTTGTGAGAGACACAAGACTCTGGTCTGGGACAATGGATGTTTATTTCAGTACTCACTGTACACTGCAACATGCATCTCAGGACAGTACATCTTATTATGCTTCCTTACATGTGCTCTAAGATGGCTACTATGCCCCTTGACCCTTGTCATCACTCCTGGGTGGCGCCAGCCTTAAAGTGACAGTACATGTGGAACCCTTCAGGTATAACAATATGCTGCCACTTGTGCCCGTCATATGCAGCCACTTGTGCCTGTCATATGCAGCCACTTGTGCCCATAATATGCAGCCATTGGGCCCATCAAACACAGCCACTTGTTCCCATCATATGCAGCCACATGTGCCCATCATATGCAGCCACTTGTGCCCATCATATGCAGCCAATGTGCCCCATCATATGTAGCCACTTGTGCCCATCATATGCAGCCACTGTGCCCCATCATAAGCAGCCACTTGTGCCCATCATATGTAGCCACTTGTGCCCATCATATGCAGCCACGTGTGCCCATCATATGCAACCACTGTGCCCATCAAATGAAGCCATTTGTGCCCATCAAATGCAGCCACTTGTGCCCCATCAAATGCAGCCACTTGTGCCCCATTATATGCAGTCACTTGTACCCATCATATGCAGCCATTGTGCCCATCAAACGCAGCCACTGTGCCCATAAAATGCAGCCACTTGTGCCCATCATATGCAGCCACTTGTGCCCGTCATATGCAGCCACTTGTGCCTGTCATATGCAGCCACTTGTGCCCATAATATGCAGCCATTGGGCCCATCAAACACAGCCACTTGTTCCCATCATATGCAGCCACATGTGCCCATCATATGCAGCCACTTGTGCCCATCATATGCAGCCAATGTGCCCCATCATATGCAGCCACTTGTGCCCATCATATGCAGCCACTTGTGCCCATCATATGCAGCCACGTGTGCCCATCATATGCAACCACTGTGCCCATCAAATGCAGCCATTTGTGCCCATCAAATGCCGCCACTTGTGCCCCATCAAATGCAGCCACTTGTGCCCCATTATATGCAGTCACTTGTACCCATCATATGCAGCCATTGTGCCCATCAAACGCAGCCACTGTGCCCATAAAATGCAGCCACTTGTGCCCATCATATGCAGCCACTTGTGCTCATCATATGCAGCCACTTGTGCCCATCATATGCAACCAATGTGCCCATCAAATGCAGCCACTTGTGCCACATCAAATGCAGCCACTTGTGCCCCATTATATGCAGTCACTTGTTCCCACCATATGCAGCCATTGTGCCCCATCAAATGTGTTATACCTGAAGGGTTCCACATGTACTGTCACTTTAAGGCTGGCTCCACCCAGGAGTGATGACAAGGGTCAAGGGGCATAGTAGCCATCTTAGAGCACATGTAAGGAAGCATAATAAGATGTACTGTCCTGAGATGCATGTTGCAGTGTACAGTGAGTACTGAAATAAACATCCATTGTCCCAGACCAGAGTCTTGTGTCTCTCACAACTCAGAGGATATAACAGTGGCGACGAGGGTGGGATTTACAAAGTGTCTATCAGTCTGAGAGAGAGACAGACAGTGTGGATTGTCACCTGGATAAAAGCAATCACAGATCCCAGCAAGACAATGGCATTAATCGGGACATTAAGTGAATTTGATGGAGAACAGACATCCTGGAGTTCCTGGGTTGAGAGACTGGAACAGTATTTCAGTGCAAATGCCATCCCAGATTACAGGCAAGTAGCAGTATTTCTGACAGTGGTTGGTGCTAAGACATATGACACTCTTAGAGATCTGCTTTCCCCTATAAAACCAGCAACTAAGACCTTGGCAGAGCTCCTGACACTGTTAGAGGATCACTTCCAGCCTAAACCACTAGAGATTGCAGAAAGATTTCGGTTTTATCAGAGGCAGCAGCAGCCAGGTGAAGAAATTAAAGCTTATGTGCTCGCCCTTCGCAGACTAGCCTCTACCTGTTCTTTTGGGGAGTACTTACCTAATGCACTGAGAGATAAGTTTGTCATGGGACTGAACAGTGAGTCTAGCCAAAAGAGACTGCTAACAGAGAAAGACCTTACCCTTACAAAGGCAATTGAAATAGCTTCAGTGATGGAAATGGCTGTGAAAGATACAGAGGAATTGAACCCCCAGGCCAGAAGGGAAGAGGTGAAACAGGAAGTTTTCAGAACAGCAGTCAAGCCCACAGTCGCAAACTGGAAAAATAAACCCCAAGTCGGGAGTCAGCTTGCTACCGTTGTGGGAATACAGACCATGATCATAAAGTCTGCCGGTTTAAGGATCAGACCTGTCATAATTGTGGTAAAACAGGCCATCTGAAACGAGTTTGCCGTAGCGGAAAGGTGCGAGATAAACAACCTCTGAATCCCAAGACAAAGACATATATGGTGGGAAGATATACATCATCATCTGAGTCAGAGGATGAGGAAGTGCTCCACAGATTAGACATACATCATATGCATTCAGCACCCTCCGCAATGACTGTAGAGGTAACCATTGAGGGAAAGAAACTCAAGATGGATGTAGACACAGGAGCAGCAGTTTCAGTTATCACTCAGAAACAATGGAGACAACTTCAGACCCGAACAACTGTCCGCCCAACACCAATCAAACTACAGACATACTCAAAGCAGATACTCCACCCACTGGGTTACGCAAAAGTACAGGTATTGTACAAGGGTCAGACAAAGAGACTGCCATTATATATCCTAGAAAATGGGGGACCCCCTCTCTTTGGGAGAGACTGGATTGCTCACTTTGGTATGCCAGACATCGCCATAAATCCCTGTAACACTGTTACAATTCCATTAGGAGATAATGAGAGATGGGTGGTGTCCCTGAAGCAGCAGTTCCCAAAGATCTTTGATGACCAGTTGGGGAAAATAAAGCATGACTGTGTGAGACTCAAGCTGAAACCCAACGCTCAGCCTAAGTTCTTCAAAGCTCGGACAGTACCTTTCGCACTCCGAGCAGGAGTGGAAGCAGAACTAAGTCGGCTGGAGGAACAAGGTGTCATCTCGAAGGTAGAGCACAGCGAGTGGGCATCACCGGTTGTACCAGTAAAGAAAGCGAATGGGGACTTACGCATTTGTGGCGATTTCCGCATGGCACTGAACTCCCAACTGGAAATAGACCAGTATCCTCTACCCAGAGTAGATGACATTTTTGCCTCTCTTGCAGGGGGTCAAAAGTTCACCAAGCTTGATCTCAAACAAGCATATTTGCAGTTTGAGGTCCATCCTTCTTCCCGCAAGTTTCTGACCATCAACACCCACAAGGGGCTGTATGAGTACAATCGGATGGTGTTTGGTGTAGCCTCTGCCCCAGCCATTTGGCAACGAAAAATGGATGAGATTTTGGCGGACATTCCTTTCACGCAGTGCCTGCTAGATGACATGCTCATCACGGGACGGACGGACCAGGAACACAAGCGGAACGTGGAGCTTGTGTTGGCGAGACTCCAAGAGCAGGGTCTGAAAGTGAACTTGGCGAAATGCCAATTCATGGTGCCTAAATTGGAGTTTTGTGGCCACCTTGTGGATGCAGAGGGTATACACACCACGGAAGCCAAGGTTGATGCTTTAGTCAAAGCTCCTGCCCCAACCAACGTCCAGCAGCTGCGATCATACCTTGGCTTGCTGAACTATTACCACAAATTCCTGCCAGATCTGGCACACACCTTGTTTCCTTTGAACAAGCTTTTGGAGAAACACTCCAGATGGGACTGGTCAGCTGCATGCCAACGTGCTTTCGAAGTCTCTAAGCGGAAGCTGTTGGCGTCACGCATGCTCGTGCACTATGACCTCCAGAAGCCTCTCACCTTGGCTTGTGATGCCTCACCCTATGGTCTGGGAGCTGTACTATCTCACATCTTACCAGATGGGTCAGAAAAACCAGTGGCATTTGCCTCCAGGTCTTTGACAAAAGCAGAAAGCAATTACTCACACATTGACAAAGAGGCTCTTGCACTGATATGGGCAATTAAGAAGTTTCATCTTTACCTGTATGGTAGGGAATTCACCATACTGACAGACCATAAACCACTCCTTCAGATCTTTAGCCCTGACAAAGGCATCTCTCAGACTACTGCGGCCCGCCTCCAACGCTATGCCCTATTCTTGGGAGCATACAGCTACAAAATCCAGTATCGTGGTCATGATGCCAATGCTAATGCGGACGCGATGTCCCGACTGACAGGGAGGTCGATGGACTCTTCTCCACCGGTCAAGTGTTGTCGTTACACCAACCTGTCCTTCTTGTCTTCTGGGGAGATAGCAGCCCATACAGCCAAGGATACCTTTCTGAAAACAATACTCTCCTGGGTACGGTCCGGTTGGCCTGCAACCGTCACACAGGATTATGAACCTTATTTCCGTAGGCGTATGGAATTAACTGTGGCTGGCAACTGTGTTTTATGGGGAGACCGAGTGATCATTCCACAGACCCTCCGGAGACACATTCTGGACTTGCTACATACTGGTCATCCCGGGGGCACACGTATGAAACAAAAGGCCCGAGGCTATGTGTGGTGGCAAAACCTAGACTCAGATATCACGACATATGGGAATGCTTGTGCTGGATGTGCACAAACGGCAAAAGACCCTCCTCGAGGGTGCGTCCAGCCCTGGACTTGGCCCACGGTTCCTTGGTTTCGCCTACACTTGGACTTTGCAGGCCCGATCAGAGGACATACCTTCTTGATCATAGTGGACGCCCATTCAAAGTGGCCTGAGGTAATTCCTGTTACTCAGCCAACGACTAAAGCAACGGTTTCCATACTGTTACATCTCGCTGCTACGTTTGGATACCCCAGAGAAATCGTTACAGACAACGGTGCACAATTCACCAGTCAGGAGTTTCAGCGTTTCCTGACTGCCCACAACATCAAGCACAAGTTGACCGCACCCTACCACCCGGCTACAAATGGTCAAGCAGAACGGTTTGTGCAGACTTTTAAACGCTATTTCAAAGCTACAGTGGCTGCAAGTAAACAACAGTCCCTGTCACCCCAGCAGCTGGACTCCTTCCTTTCTGCTTACAGAAACACACCACATGCAACCACCGGGAAAACTCCAGCAGAACTCCTTCTGGGTCGGCAGCCATGGACTGTTTTGGACATGCTCCGCCCTCAAACAGTCCAGGAACATGTACTGCAGTCCCAAGACAAGATGGTCAAACACCATGAGCTCCCCCGATTCACAGCCCAACAAACGGTATGGGCCCGATCTTATGGGGCTTCCAACACCCGTTGGCTTCCTGCTGTCATTGCAGAGACTTTGGGACCCAAGATGTATAGGGTCTGCCTGGAAGATGGTTCCATTTGCAGACGGCATGCGGACCAACTGCGTCCTCGGTTTCAACTGCCCGAATCCCTGACGCCGGCAGAACCACCAGTGTCGCAAGGAACTGCTCCCAGCGGATCAGAATGCACGGGGACTGATGATTGGGGGGACTCTGAACTTTTGCACTCGGCTCCAACAGAGCCCTCCAGCCCTGGTCCGGAGGTCTGTTCACCCACTGAGCTGGTGGATCCGTTCTTGGCCCCGCTGGGGCCGATTCCGGCCAGCCCTGTTTCCTCCGGTCCCGAGTCGCTGGGTGCCCGCCATCAACGACACTGTCGCCCTCCTGACCGGTTTCAGCTTCAAGACCCGTTACGAGACTTTCGACGGGGTCGCCGAAAGTGATCCGATGACATTGTATTCCCGCAACTGTCCCCGGTTCACATCTGGATGCAGGAATCTCCTGTGTTTGGAAGACTGTTATTGGACAGTTATTAGTTAATGTTTTGTGCCTTTTCTTGTTTTGTTGTAATTTGTTTTTTTTTAGGGATGGATGGAAGGTGTTATACCTGAAGGGTTCCACATGTACTGTCACTTTAAGGCTGGCTCCACCCAGGAGTGATGACAAGGGTCAAGGGGCATAGTAGCCATCTTAGAGCACATGTAAGGAAGCATAATAAGATGTACTGTCCTGAGATGCATGTTGCAGTGTACAGTGAGTACTGAAATAAACATCCATTGTCCCAGACCAGAGTCTTGTGTCTCTCACAACTCAGAGGATATAACACATATGATGGGCACAAGTGGCTGCATATGATGGGGCACAGTGGCTGCATATGATGGGCACACTGGCTGCATATGACGGGCACAAGTGGCTGCATATGATGGGGCACAATTGGCTGTATATGATGGGGCACAATGGCTGCATATGATGGGAACAAGTGGCTGCATATGATGGGCACAAGTGGCTGTAAATGATGGGCACAAGGGGCTGCATATGATGGGGCACATTGGCTGCATATGATGGGCACAAGTGGCTGCATATGATGGGCACATGTGGCTGCATATGATGGGAACAAGTGGCTGTGTTTGATGGGCCCAATGGCTGCATATTATGGGCACAAGTGGCTGCATATGACAGGCACAAGTGGCTGCATATGACGGGCACAAGTGGCTGCATATGATGGGCACAAGTGGCTGCATTTTATGGGCACAGTGGCTGCGTTTGATGGGCACAATGGCTGCATATGATGGGTACAAGTGACTGCATATAATGGGGCACAAGTGGCTGCATTTGATGGGGCACAAGTGGCTGCATTTGATGGGCACAAATGGCTGCACTTGATGGGCACATTGGTTGCATATGATGGGCACACATGGCTGCATATGATGGGCACAAGTGGCTGCATATGATGGGCACAAGTGGCTACATATGATGGGGCACATTGGCTGCATATGATGGGCACAAGTGGCTGCATATGATGGGCACATGTGGCTGCATATGATGGGAACAAGTGGCTGTGTTTGATGGGCCCAATGGCTGCATATTATGGGCACAAGTGGCTGCATATGACAGGCACAAGTGGCTGCATATGACGGGCACAAGTGGCTGCATATGATGGGCACAAGTGGCTGCATATGATGGGGCACAGTGGCTGCATATGATGGGCACACTGGCTGCATATGACAGGCACAAGTGGCTGCATATGATGGGGCACAAGTGGCTGTATATGATGGGGCACAATGGCTGCATATGATGGGAACAGGTGGCTGCATATGATGGGCACAAGTGGCTGTAAATGATGGGCACAAGGGGCTGCATATGATGGGCACAAGAGGCTGCATATGATAGGCACAAGAGGCGGCATATGATGGGCACAAGAGGCTGCATATGATGGGCACAGTGGCAGCATATGATGGGCACAGTATCTACATTTGATGGGCACAATGGCTGCAATTGATGGGCACAGGGGCTGCATTTTGATGGGCACAATGGCAGCACAGGAGCCGCAGCCACCACTTCCCACCACTACAGAAGAGGAGGAGGAGAGCCCTGTCACTCCAGGAGAGGAGCAGAGCCCCGCCACCCGAGCAGTAAGTGCTGCCAGACCGGCCGCAGGGGGTTAGTGAAGTGACAGCTGGGGGGCCCGAAGTGACAGCCAGGGCACAAGTGGCTGCATATGATGAGCACAAGTGGCTGCATTTTATGGGCACAGTGGCTGAGTTTGATGGGCACAATGGCTGCATATGATGGGTACAAGTGACTGCATATGATGGGGCACAAGTGGCTGCATTTGATGGACACAGTGGCTGAATATGATGGGCACAAGTGGCTGCATATGATGGGCACAAGTGGCTACATATGATGGGCACAAGTGGCTGCTTATGATCGGGGAAAGTGGCTGCATATGATGGGCACAAGTGGCTGCATATGATGGGCACAAGTGGCTGCATATGAGGGACACAGTGGCTGCATATGATGGGCACAAGTGGCATATATGATGGGCACATATGGCTGCATTTTATGGGCACAGTGGCTGAGTTTGATGGGCACAATGGCTGCATGTGATGGGTACAAGTAACTGCATATGATGGGACACAAGTGGCTGCATTTGATGGACACAGTGGCTGAATATGATGGGCACAAGTGGCTACATATGATGGGCACAAGTGGCTGCGCATGATGGGGCACAGTGGCTGCTTATGATGGGCACAGTGGCTGCAGATGATGGGCACAAGTGGCTGCATATGAGGCACACAGTGGCTGCATTTGAGCGACACAGTGGCTGCATATGATGGGCACAAGTGGCTGCATTTGATGAACACAGTGGCTGCATATGATGGGCACAAGTGGCTGTATAACATGATGGGGCACAGTGGCTGCATATGATGGGCACAAGTGGCTGCATATGATGGGCACAAGTGGCTGCATATGAGGGGCACAGTGGCTGTGTTTGATGAGCACAAGTGGCCATATATGATGGGCACAAGTGGCTGAATTTTATGGGCACAGTGGCTGAGTTTGATGGGCACAATGGCTCCATATGATGGGCATAAGTGGCTGCATATGATGGGCACAAGTGGCTGCATATGATGTGGCACAGTGGCTGCATATGATGGGCACAAGTGGCTGCGTATGACGGGGCACAAGTGGCTGCATATGATGGGAACAAGTGGCTGCATATGATGGGAACAAGTGGCTGCATATGATGGGCACAGTGGTTTCATATGATGGGTACAAGTGGCTGCATATGATGGGCACATTGGCTGCGTATTATGGGGCACAGTGGTTGCATATGATGGGCACAGTGGCTGCATATTATGGGCACAAGTGGCTGCATATGATGGGCACAAGTGGCTGCATATGATGGGCACAAGTGGCTGCATATGATGGGGCACAGTGGCTGCATATGATGGGCACAAGTGGCTGCGTATGACGGGGCACAATTGGCTGGATATGATGGGAACAAGTGGCTGCATATGATGGGAACAAGTGGCTGCATATGATGGGCACAGTGGTTTCATATGATGGGTACAAGTGGCTGCATATGATGGGCACATTGGCTGCGTATTATGGGGCACAGTGGTTGCATATGATGGGCACAGTGGCTGCATATGATGGGCACAAGTGGCTGCATATGATGGGCACAAGTGGCTGCATATGATTTGCACAGTGGCTGCGTATGATGGGGCACAGTGGCTGCATATGATGGGCACAAGTAGCTGCATATGATGGGCACAAGTGGCTGCATTTAATGGGGATAGTGGTTGCATATAATGGGCATAAGTGGTGGCATATGATGGGCACAAGCGGCTGCATTTGATGGGCACAGTGGCTGCATATGATGGGCACAATGGCTGCATTTGATGGCCACAGTGAGGCTGCAATTGATGGGGGGTCAGTATTTTTGTTTGCGCCCCCCTATAAATTTTGAACACCAGTCACCACTGGGTGTAACTAAAGATCTATATAGGGGAATCAGGAGCTCCTTCTTCCTACTGGTGACGCATCCTACTGGTGACGCTAGTTATGCATCCTAGAATTCTGCCTGGCCACATTGTTTGCTCAGCAACCGTCTGAAATAAATACTTCCAAATCTTTTTCTTTATTTACTAGGTGCATTATTTTGCATTTAGATACATTAAACTTCAGGTTCCACCGCTTTGACAAATCTTCTAGAAATGACAAATCATGTTCCATGTTACAGACACCACCAGGGACTTTAACCCTATTGCACAGATTTGTGTCATCATCAAAAAGACATACCTTACACACCAAACCTTAAGTTATATCACTTAAAAATAGATTAATAGAAAAGGACCTAGTACAGAGCCCTGTGGTACATCCCTAGTGACTAGAGATGGGCCGAATGACCCCCTGTTCGGTTTGCACCAGAACTTCCGAACATCGCGAAAATTCGGAGCCGAATAGCAAACTTCATTAAAGTCTATGGGACCTCAACTGAAAAAATCAAAAGTGCAAATTTTTAGGGCTTTGATGCAAGTTATTGGGCATACATGGGTTATGGGGGTCCGGGTATTGCCCTGGGGGACATGTATCAATGAAAACAATGTGTAAAAACATATTTTTTAGAGCAGCAATTTACTGATGCCTAAAGTGAAATAATAAAAATGAAAAATTCCTTTAAATATAGTGCCCGGGGTGGCCCCCATAGGCTACCTGTAAAGTGATACATATGTACCGTGTATAGAACCTGCTGCAAAAATTAGATTTTTTTAAAGGAAAAAAAAAAAAAATTTCCCTGAAAGCTTTCTTTTTTTATAAACAGCGGCTTGGGGAGCCAGTCTGTACGATACGGTCACAATTTAGTGCACTCAGAACAAGATTAGAGATTTGTTTGGATAAATTCTGGTGTCTATTTCGCAGACTTTGGATACAAGTAACAGGTGCAGAAAAATTGGGCTTTAGGTGTTGGTGGTCCCTTCACACCATAACCCAATAGAGGTACTCGTGATAAAAGCAAGAATTGGCCTTGCAGTCAAAAATTTTAATGATATGCACCTATCAAACAAGTGAAGAAAAACTGGTCCTTGGGTGTTAATTGTGGCCATGAAACCTATGCTAAAATGTTTCTTCATGAAAAAATCGACACCCACAAAGCTAGACAGCCTAGACTAGTCTTGCACAGATTCAACATCCCCAAAACAGTTAATCAGCAAAATCTACACCAGGGGCTTGAAAGCTGGCGCTAATCCAGGAATGATTAATTTTGATAAATATCAGCCGGTCTACAGTCTGTGGACAGACGCACTCTTTTATCTGTCACAAAATGTCCAGCAGCACTAAATGTCCATTCAGAAAACTGGCTGGATGCAGGGCATCCCAGCAGCTGAATATGATGGGCACAAGTGGCTACATATGATGGGCACAAGTGGCTGCTTATGATGGGGCACAGTGGCTACTTATGATGGGCACAGTGGCTGCAGATGATGGGCACAAGTGGCTGCATATGAGGCACACAGTGGCTGCATTTGAGCGACACAGTGGCTGCATATGATGGGCACAAGTGGCTGCATTTGATGGACACAGTGGCTGCATATGATGGGCACAAGTGGCTGCATATGGTGGGGCACAGTGGCTGCATATGATGGGCACAAGTGGCTGCATATGAGGGGCACAGTGGCTGTGTTTGATGGGCACAAGTGGCCATATATGATGGGCACAAGTGGCTGAATTTTATGGGCACAGTGGCTGAGTTTGATGGGCACAATGGCTCCATATGATGGGCATAAGTGGCTGCATATGATGGGCACAAGTGGCTGCATATGATGGGGCACAGTGGCTGCATATGATGGGCACAAGTGGCTGCGTATGACGGGGCACAAGTGGCTGCATATGATGGGAACAAGTGACTGCATATGATGGGAACAAGTGGCTGCATATGATGGGCACAGTGGTTTCATATGATGGGTACAAGTGGCTGCATATGATGGGCACATTGGCTGCGTATTATGGGGCACAGTGGTTGCATATGATGGGCACAGTGGCTGCATATGATGGGCACAAGTGGCTGCATATGATGGGCACAAGTGGCTGCATATTGTTATACCTGAAGGGTTCCACATGTACTGTCACTTTAAGGCTGGCTCCACCCAGGAGTGATGACAAGGGTCAAGGGGCATAGTAGCCATCTTAGAGCACATGTAAGGAAGCATAATGAGATGTACTGTCCTGAGATGCATGTTGCAGTGTACAGTGAGTACTGAAATAAACATCCATTGTCCCAGACCAGAGTCTTGTGTCTCTCACAACTCAGAGGATATAACAGTGGCGACGAGAATGGGATTTACAAAGTGTCTATCAGTCTGAGAGAGAGACAAAGACAGTGTGGATTGTCACCTGGATAAAAGCAATCACAGATCCCAGCAAGACAATGGCATTAATCGGGACATTAAGTGAATTTGATGGAGAACAGACATCCTGGAGTTCCTGGGTTGAGAGACTGGAACAGTATTTCAGTGCAAATGCCATCCCAGATTACAGGCAAGTAGCAGTATTTCTGACAGTGGTTGGTGCTAAGACATATGACACTCTTAGAGATCTGCTTTCCCCTATAAAACCAGCAACTAAGACCTTGGCAGAGCTCCTGACACTGTTAGAGGATCACTTCCAGCCTAAACCACTAGAGATTGCAGAAAGATTTCGGTTTTATCAGAGGCAGCAGCAGCCAGGTGAAGAAATTAAAGCTTATGTGCTCGCCCTCCGCAGACTAGCCTCTACCTGTTCTTTTGGGGAGTACCTACCTACTGCACTGAGAGATAAGTTTGTCATGGGACTGAACAGTGAGTCCAGCCAAAAGAGACTGCTAACAGAGAAAGACCTTACCCTTACAAAGGCAATTGAAATAGCTTCAGTGATGGAAATGGCTGTGAAAGATACAGAGGAATTGAACCCCCAGGCCAGAAGGGAAGAGGTGAAACAGGAAGTTTTCAGAACAGCAGTCAAGCCCACAGTCGCAAACTGGAAAAATAGACCCCCACCAAGTCGGGAGTCAGCTTGCTACCGTTGTGGGAATACAGACCATGATCATAAAGTCTGCCGGTTTAAGGATCAGACCTGTCATAATTGTGGTAAAACAGGCCATCTGAAACGAGTTTGCCATAGCAAGAAGGTGCGAGATAAACAACCTCTGAACCCCAAGACAAAGACATATATGGTGGGAAGATATACATCATCATCTGAGTCAGAGGATGAGGAAGTGCTCCACAGATTAGACATACATCATATGCATTCAGCACCCTCCGCAATGACTGTAGAGGTAACCATTGAGGGAAAGAAACTCAAGATGGATGTAGACACAGGAGCAGCAGTTTCAGTTATCACTCAGAAACAATGGGGACAACTTCAGACCCGAAAAACTGTCCGCCCAACACCAATCAAACTGCAGACATACTCAAAGCAGATACTCCACCCACTGGGTTACGCGAAAGTACAGGTATTGTACAAGGGTAAGACAAAGAGACTGCCATTATATATCCTAGAAAATGGGGGACCCCCTCTCTTTGGGAGAGACTGGATTGCTCACTTTGGTATGCCAGACATCGCCATAAATCCCTGTAACACTGTCACAATTCCATTAGGAGATAATGAGAGATGGGTGGTGTCCCTGAAGCAGCGGTTCCCAAAGATCTTTGATGACCAGTTGGGGAAAATAAAGCATGACTGTGTGAGACTCAAGCTGAAACCCAACGCTCAGCCTAAGTTCTTCAAAGCTCGGACAGTACCTTTCGCACTCCGAGCAGGAGTGGAAGCAGAACTAAGTCGGCTGGAGGAACAAGGTGTCATCTCGAAGGTAGAGCACAGCGAGTGGGCATCACCGGTTGTACCAGTAAAGAAAGCGAATGGGGACTTACGCATTTGTGGCGATTTCCGCATGGCACTGAACTCCCAACTGGAAATAGACCAGTATCCTCTACCCAGAGTAGATGACATTTTTGCCTCTCTTGCAGGGGGTCAAAAGTTCACCAAGCTTGATCTCAAACAAGCATATTTACAGTTTGAGGTCCATCCTTCTTCCCGCAAGTTTCTGACCATTAGGGATGAGCCGAACACCCCCGGGTTCGGTTCGCACCAGAACCTTCGAACAACCGAAAGTTTGTGCGAATTTTCGAACCCTATACGTTATAATGGACGCGAACGTTCAAAATCAAAAGTGCTAATTACAACGGCCAATATGCATGTTAATGTCATAAAACAGGTTTGGGGACCCGGGTCCTGCCCCAGGGGACATATATCAATGCAAAAAGAACTTTTAAAAACTAACGTTTTTTCGGGAGCAGTCATTTTAATGATGCATAAAGTGAAAAAAAAAAAAGTGAAATTTTCCTTTAAATATGGTACCTGGGGGGTGTCTAAAGTATGCCTGTGAAGTGGCATGTGTTTCCCGTGTTTAGAACTGTCCTTGCACAAAATGACATTTGTAAAGGAAAAAAAGAAGCCATTTAAAAACACTTGCGGCTTTAGGTTTGTTCTTAAGTAGAATCTGAACAGGTACATTATGAAGTGTAGCTCCATCCCAAAAAAATCTATTTTTAAGCTTTTTGGAGAACATAGGGAGGGGTTATCACCCCTGTAACATTTGCTGTCTTTGCACATCTGTTCAGAACATGTCACCTAACTTTCCGTCCCAATGACAAATGTTTTTGGAAAAAGTGGGGTTTTAATTGAAACAAGGATTGGTGATAAAGTATCAGTAGAGAGGAGATACCTTTTTCCCAAATTAAATCTAACAGGATAGAATTTCCCTTCCTAGGGGTAGATTTCCTCTCACTTCCTGTTTTCTCTTTCCATTTGCAAGTAGGAGTCATTTGTAAGTTGGATGTTTGAAAGTAGGGGCCTGGCGTATATACTCTGCAGAAATTTGCCCTATTAGATGTTGGTGTAGCCACAAGACTGGTGGGCACAGGAATGGGCCCTGCTGTGAGTTAATAGATCAAGATTTGTAATTGCATGCACCTGTTGAACAGGGCAGAAAAATTGGGGGTGGTGGTGGTGGTGGTGGACGGTGTTGCCACAAGACTGTAAGCTCTCACAGTTACTCTTGGTGGGCGCAGGAATAGGCCCTGCTGTGAGTTATTAGATCAAGATTTGTAATTGCAAGCACCTGATGAACAGGGCAGAAAAATTGGGCCTTTGGCGGTGGTGGTGGACGGTGTTGCCACAAGACTGTAGGCCCTCATAGTTACTCTTGGTGGGCGCAGGAATGGGCCCTGCTGTGAGTTATTAGATCAAGATTTGTAATTGCAAGCACCTGATGAGCAGGGCAGAAAAATTGGGCCTTTGGCGGTGGTGGTGGACGGTGTTGCCACAAGACTGTAGGCCCTCATAGTTACTCTTGGTGGGCGCAGGAATGGGCCCTGCTGTGAGTTATTAGATCAAGATTTGTAATTGCAAGCACCTGATGAACAGGGCAGAAAAATTGGGCCTTTGGCGGTGGTGGTGGACGGTGTGTTGCCACAAGACTGTAGGCCCTCATAGTTACTCTTGGTGGGCGCAGGAATGGGCCCTGCTGTGAACTATTAGATCAAGATTTGTAATTACCCGCCCCTGTTAAACAGGGGCTGAAAAATTGTGCCTTAGGCACTGGTGCTGGTGCCACAACACTGCAACCCCTCACAGATACTGTACTTGGAGCACAGCAGTCACACGTGTTGCGAAGCATTTTTTTTAAAAATTGTAATTACCCGCCCCTGTTAAACAGGGGCTGAAAAATTGTGCCTTAGGCACTGGTGCTGGTGCCACAACACTGCAACCCCTCACAGATACTGTACTTGGAGCACAGCAGTCACACGTGTTGCGAAGCATTTTTTTAAAAAATTGTAATTACCCCCCCTGTTAAACAGGGGCTGAAAAATTGTGCCTTAGGCACTGGTGCTGGTGCCACAACACTGCAACCCCTCACAGATACTGTACTTGGAGCACAGCAGTCACACGTGTTGCGAAGCATTTTTTTAAAAAATTGTAAGTACACGCCCCTGTTAAACAGGGGCTGAAAAATTTGCCTTAGGCACTGGTGCTGGTGCCACAACACTGCAACCCCTCACAGATACTGTACTTGGAGCACAGCAGTCACACGTGTTGCGAAGCATTTTTTTATAAAAATTGTATGTACACGCCCCTGTTAAACAGGGGCTGAAAAATTGTGCCTTAGTCAGTGAACATAAGAGGACAGTCACTCAGCATCAGCATAGGCAGTCTTGAAGGGATGTGATATTAAAAATTATTCGGTTATATCCGCCTCAGGTGCCTGGTAGCTGGTGGTGATCCAAGACTGATTCATTTTGATGAAGGTCAGTCGATCAACCGAGGCGGTGGACAGGCGCACCCTATGATCGGTGACAAATCCTCCAGCAGCACTGAATGTGCGTTCGGAAAGAACGCTGGAGGCAGGACAGGCCAGTAGCTCAATTGCATACTGTGCAAGCTCTGGCCAGTGATCCATCCTCAGGACCCAGTAAGCCAGAGGATTTTCGGTGGGAAAGGTGTCCAAGTCTGACCTTGCCCCAAGGTATTCCTGCACCATGTATATCAGACGCTGGCGATGGTTGCTGGAACCGATCATACCTTGGGGCTGCGGACTAAAAAATTGTCTGAACGCATCGGTCAGACGTCCACCTTCCCCACCGCTCCTTCTGCTACTGACCGAAGCCTCAGCAACTCGTCGCCCGGGACCAGGAGTTTGTAGCCTCCCAGTTTCTGGGAACGCGTTGCACAGACCTTTCTGCAAGGCCTCCCTGAGATGTCTCATCCTCTGCTCCCTCTGCGACGGCAAGATAAGGTCCGCAACCTTACCCTTGTACCGCGGATCAAGGAGAGTGGCCAGCCAGTAATGGTCCCTCTCCTTGATCCGAAGAACACGAGGATCCTTCCGCAGGCTTTGCAGGATCAGGGAGGCCATGCAGCGTAGGTTAGCTGAGGCATTCGGTCCGGAGTCTTCTGGGTCACTGAGGATGACATGATCGCCAGCCACCTCCTCCCAGCCACGTACAAGTCCACTGGTTTGTTGGGACTGTACATCATCCCTAAAAGACTGCTGCTGCTGATGCTGAGTGCCAGGCTCCACCTCCATGCTCACACAATCCTCCTCCTCCTCCTCCTCCTCCTCCTCATCCTCTTCCTGTGTGATGGGTGGGACAGAAGGAACACTGTCCGGATAAAGGGGGCCTTGAGAGGCAAGGAAGTCCTCCTCTTCCTGCCTCTGTTCTGCCTCAAGTGCCCTGTCCATTATCCCACGCAGCGTATGCTCCAACAGGTGGACAAGAGGGACAGTGTCACTGATGCATGCACTGTCACTGCTCACCATCCTCGTGGCCTCCTCAAATGGTGAGAGGACAGTGCATGCATCCCTGATCATGCTCCACTGACGTGGGGAAAAAAAACCAAGCTCCCCTGACCCTGTCCTGGTGCCATAGTCGCAAAGGTACTCATTGATGGCCCTCTGCTGCGTGTGCAGTCGCTGCAGCATGGCCAACGTTGAGTTCCACCTGGTGGGCATGTCACATATTAGGCGGTTCTTGGGCAGGTTCAGCTCCTTTTGCAGACAGAAGGAACACTGTCCGGATAAAGGGGGCCTTGAGAGGCAAGGAAGTCCTCCTCTTCCTGCCTCTGTTCTGCCTCAAGTGCCCTGTCCATTATCCCACGCAGCGTATGCTCCAACAGGTGGACAAGAGGGACAGTGTCACTGATGCATGCACTGTCACTGCTCACCATCCTCGTGGCCTCCTCAAATGGTGAGAGGACAGTGCATGCATCCCTGATCATGCTCCACTGACGTGGGGAAAAAAAACCAAGCTCCCCTGACCCTGTCCTGGTGCCATAGTCGCAAAGGTACTCATTGATGGCCCTCTGCTGCGTGTGCAGTCGCTGCAGCATGGCCAACGTTGAGTTCCACCTGGTGGGCATGTCACATATTAGGCGGTTCTTGGGCAGGTTCAGCTCCTTTTGCAGCTCAGTCAGCCGAGCACTGGCATTATAAGATCGGCGGAAATGCACACAGACTTTCCTGGCCTGCCTCAGGACATCCTGTAAGCCTGGGAACCTGCCCAAGAACCGCTGCACCACCAGGTTGAGGACGTGAGCCATGCAGGGCACATGGGTGAGCTGCCCCTGTCGCAGGGCGGAGAGGAGGTTGGTGCCATTGTCAGAAACGACCATTCCTGGCTTAAGCTGACGTGGCGTCAACCACCTCTCGGCCTGCCCCTGCAGAGCTGCCAGAACCTCTGGCCCAGTGTGGCTCCTGTCCCCCAAACACACCAGCGCAAGCACGGCATGGCATCTTTTTGCCTGCGTACTTGCGTAGCCCCTTGTACGCCTACGGAGCACCGCTGGTTCCAAGGACAGAGCACTGGAGGAAGAAGAAGAGGAGGGGGTGGAGGAGAGAGGTGTGTCACAACCAGTAGCAGTAGTAGCGTTTTGGAGGCGTGGTGGCGGAACAACCTCCAACACTACTGCACCTTGTCCTGCATCCCTCCCAGCTGCCAATAGAGTGACCCAATGGGCCGTGAAAGAAAGGTACCGTCCCTGTCCATGCCTGCTGGACCATGAGTCAGCGGTAATATGCACCTTACCGCTGACCGCCCTGTCCAGCGAGGCATGGACATTGCCCTCCACATGCCGGTAGAGAGACGGAATCGCCTTCCGTGAGAAAAAGTGGCGTTTGGGAACCTGCCACTGAGGAACCGCACATTGAACAAACTCACGGAAGGGGGCCGAGTCTACCAACTGAAAAGGCAGCAGTTGAAGTGCTAGCAATTTAGCCAGGCTAGCATTCAACCGCTGGGCATGTGGATGGCTGGGAGTGTACTTCTTTCTACGGTCCAGCAGCTGGGGCAGGGAAATTTGCCTGCTGCAATCGGACGTCGGTGTACTGCAAGTACTTGGTTGTGACACACCTAATTCTACACCTTCAGTCCTCTCAGAGCAGCTTTCAGAGAGGACTGAAGGTGTAGTGGGGATGGAGATCCCAGCTGAGGAGGAGCAAGGAGAGGTCCGCTTAGTTCTTTGGTGTGGGTCTTTTATGTGTGCCTGCCAACGAGCTGCATGGCAGGTCGCCATATGTCTGGTCATGCTTGTGGTGCCCAAGCGGCTGATGTTTTGGCCACGCGAGATACGCTTGAGACAAATATTGCAAATAGCAGTGGTGCGATCTGATGCACTCGTCTCAAAAAAGGCCCACACCAAAGAACTTTTCTGATAACGTGCAGAGGCAGCGCCCTGCACAGGCGGAGCTCTGCGGTGTTGTACAGTTGCTGTGCTGGCCTCTACCTGGCCTCCAGGGGGCATCCTGCCTCGTTGGACATGTGACGCCGCATCCTCCTCCTCCTCGTCCTCCTCCTCATCCTCTCTCCCTTCAGGCACCCATGTGGAGTCAGTGACCTCATCATCCCTCCCTCTTCACCACTAGAGCAAACCTGGCAGTAAGCTGCAGCTGGTGGAACAGTACTGCCAGATTCCTCAAGCTGGGTATCATCATCCGAGCCTTCGAATCGTTGGGCATCCTCCTGGAGCATGTACCCAACACTGTGCTCAAAGAGTTCGGGGGACTCCTCAGGAGGACATGGTGGGTCTAGGGAAGGGTTGGCTGATGATGCTCTGCCAGTACCCTGAGCCTGGGTGAGAGAGGATGAGGAGGATGAGGAGGGCTTGGTCATCCATTCTACCAAGCCTTCAGCATGATGCGGCTCCACATGTCCAGCTGCCGAAAACAAAGACGCGCGTGTCCCATGGCCACGTGCTGATGACGATGCACGACCACGTCCACGGCCACGGCCACGTCCACTAGAAACAGAGCCTGCCTGCCCTGTGTTCTTGGCTCTGCACGCTCTGCCTCCCCTTGGCGGTCTTCCAGCCATTGTAGTCGGTAGTCCTGTGGGTGCTGCTGAGAAGAATATATAGGAGCTCTGTGTGATGCCACTAACACACTAGAAGTCCTATGGGTGCTTCTGCAAAGAAAATAGAGGAGCTCTGTGTGATGCCACTAACACACTAGAAGTCCTGTGGGTGCTGCTGAGAAGAAAATATAGGAGCTCTGTGTGATGCCACTAACACACTAGAAGTCCTATGGGTGCTTCTGCAAAGAAAATAGAGGAGCTCTGTGTGATGCCACTAACACACTAGAAGTCCTGTGGGTGCTTCTGCAAAGAAAATAGAGGAGCTCTGTGTGATGCCACTAACACACTAGAAGTCCTGTGGGTGCTGCTGAGAAGAAAATAGAGGAGCTCTGTGTGATGCCACTAACACACTAGAAGTCCTATAGGTGCTTCTGGGAAGAAAATATAGGTCTGTGTGATGGGACTAACACACTTCAAGTCCTATAGGTGCTTCTGGGAACAAAATATAGGATCTCTGTGTGATGGGACTAACACACTTCAAGTCCTATGGGTGCTTCTGGGAAGAAAATATAGGTCTGTGTGATGGGACTAACACACTTCAAGTCCTATAGGTGCTTCTGGGAACAAAATATAGGATCTCTGTGTGATGGGACTAACACACTTCAAGTCCTATGGGTGCTTCTGGGAAGAAAATATAGGTCTGTGTGATGGGACTAACACACTTCAAGTCCTATAGGTGCTTCTGGGAACAAAATATAGGATCTCTGTGTGATGGGACTAACACACTTCAAGTCCTATGGGTGCTTCTGGGAAGAAAATACAGGTCTGTGTGATGGGACTAACACACTTCAAGTCCTATAGGTGCTTCTGGGAACAAAATATAGGATCTCTGTGTGATGGGACTAACACACTTCAAGTCCTATGGGTGCTTCTGGGAAGAAAATATAGGTCTGTGTGATGGGACTAACACACTTCAAGTCCTATAGGTGCTTCTGGGAACAAAATATAGGATCTCTGTGTGATGGGACTAACACACTTCAAGTCCTATAGGTGCTTCTGGGAACAAAATATATGATCTCTGTGTGATGGGACTAACACACTTCAAGTCCTATAGGTGCTTCTGGGAACAAAATATATGATCTCTGTGTGATGGGACTAACACACTTCAAGTCCTATAGGTGCTTCTGGGAAGAAAATATAGGTCTGTGTGATGGGACTAACACACTTCAAGTCCTATAGGTGCTTCTGGGAACAAAATATATGATCTCTGTGTGATGGGACTAACACACTTCAAGTCCTATAGGTGCTTCTGGGAAGAAAATATATGATCTCTGTGTGATGGGACTAACACACTTCAAGTCCTATAGGTGCTTCTGGGAACAAAATATATGATCTCTGTGTGATGGGACTAACACACTTCAAGTCCTATAGGTGCTTCTGGGAAGAAAATATAGGTCTGTGTGATGGGACTAACACACTTCAAGTCCTATAGGTGCTTCTGGGAACAAAATATATGATCTCTGTGTGATGGGACTAACACACTTCAAGTCCTATAGGTGCTTCTGGGAAGAAAATATATGATCTCTGTGTGATGGGACTAACACACTTCAAGTCCTATAGGTGCTTCTGGGAACAAAATATATGATCTCTGTGTGATGGGACTAACACACTTCAAGTCCTATAGGTGCTTCTGGGAAGAAAATATAGGTCTGTGTGATGGGACTAACACACTTCAAGTCCTATAGGTGCTTCTGGGAACAAAATATATGATCTCTGTGTGATGGGACTAACACACTTCAAGTCCTATAGGTGCTTCTGGGAAGAAAATATATGATCTCTGTGTGATGGGACTAACACACTTCAAGTCCTATAGGTGCTTCTGGGAAGAAAATATATGATCTCTGTGTGATGGGACTAACACACTTCAAGTCCTATAGGTGCTTCTGGGAAGAAAATATAGGTCTGTGTGATGGGACTAACACACTTCAAGTCCTATAGGTGCTTCTGGGAACAAAATATATGATCTCTGTGTGATGGGACTAACACACTTCAAGTCCTATAGGTGCTTCTGGGAACAAAATATATGATCTCTGTGTGATGGGACTAACACACTTCAAGTCCTATAGGTGCTTCTGGGAAGAAAATATAGGTCTGTGTGATGGGACTAACACACTTCAAGTCCTATAGGTGCTTCTGGGAAGAAAATATAGGTCTGTGTGATGGGACTAACACACTTCAAGTCCTATAGGTGCTTCTGGGAACAAAATATATGATCTCTGTGTGATGGGACTAACACACTTCAAGTCCTATAGGTGCTTCTGGGAACAAAATATATGATCTCTGTGTGATGGGACTAACACACTTCAAGTCCTATAGGTGCTTCTGGGAAGAAAATATAGGTCTGTGTGATGGGACTAACACACTTCAAGTCCTATAGGTGCTTCTGGGAACAAAATATATGATCTCTGTGTGATGGGACTAACACACTTCAAGTCCTATAGGTGCTTCTGGGAAGAAAATATAGGAGCTCTGCCTGCCTGCCACGAACACACTACAAGTCCTATAGGTGCTTCTGGGAACAAAATATAGGAGCTCTGCCTGCCTGCCAGGAACACACTACAAGTCCTATAGGTGCTTCTGGGAACAAAATATAGGAGCTCTGCCTGCCTGCCAGGAACACACTACAAGTCCTATAGGTGCTTCTGGGAACAAAATATAGGAGCTCTGCCTGCCTGCCAGGAACACACTACAAGTCCTATAGGTGCTTCTGGGAACAAAATATAGGAGCTCTGCCTGCCTGCCAGGAACACACTACAAGTCCTATAGGTGCTTCTGGGAACAAAATATAGGAGCTCTGCCTGCCTGCCACGAACACACTACAAGTCCTATAGGTGCTTCTGGGAACAAAATATAGGAGCTCTGCCTGCCTGCCACGAACACACTACAAGTCCTATAGGTGCTTCTGGGAACAAAATATAGGAGCTCTGCCTGCCTGCCACGAACACACTACAAGCCCCTCTTTCTAAATCAATCTTTGTAAATGAATCTATCTAACTCAATCTCTCTAAGTAAATCTCTCTAACTAACTAAATCCAGCAGAGTGTCACAGATCTATCCTGCTCTATCTACGCCGGAACAGCATGTGACCGGCGCAGACGGCGTGGCGGCCTTTTATAGGGGGGGCGTGTACTAAAGCCCCTGAGCTGTAATTGGCTACAGGCGTCCTGCCTGTAGCCAATTATGGCTCTTCGAGTTTCCGGGGCTGTGATTGGCCAAGCATGCGGGGTCACAGTGCATGCTTGGCCAATCATTAGCCAGCAATGCACTGCGCCGGCCGCGCCGGCCGCAATGCATTGCGGGGCCGCTCGCATCACACGAACGTGATGCGAGCGGCCAAAATAGTTCTGGGCTCGCCGAGCGAGCGAACACCCGGTGCTCGATGCGAACATGGGTTCGCATCGAGCACCGGGCCCATCCCTACTGACCATCAACACCCACAAGGGGCTGTATGAGTACAATCGGATGGTGTTTGGTGTAGCCTCTGCCCCAGCCATTTGGCAACGAAAAATGGATGAGATTTTGGCGGACATTCCTTTCACGCAGTGCCTGCTAGATGACATGCTCATCACGGGACTGACGGACCAGGAACACAAGCGGAACGTGGAGCTTGTGTTGGCGAGACTCCAAGAGCAGGGTCTGAAAGTGAACTTGGCGAAATGCCAATTCATGGTGCCTAAATTGGAGTTTTGTGGCCACCTTGTGGATGCAGAGGGTATACACACCACGGAAGCCAAGGTTGATGCTTTAGTCAAAGTTCCTGCCCCAACTAACGTCCAGCAGCTGCGATCATACCTTGGCTTGCTGAACTATTACCACAAATTCCTGCCAGATCTGGCACACACCTTGTTTCCGTTGAACAAGCTTTTGGAGAAACACTCCAGATGGGACTGGTCAGCTGCATGCCAACGTGCTTTCGAAGTCTCTAAGCGGAAGCTGTTGGCGTCACGCATGCTCGTGCACTATGACCTCCAGAAGCCTCTCACCTTGGCTTGTGATGCCTCACCCTATGGTCTGGGAGCTGTACTATCTCACATCTTACCAGATGGGTCAGAAAAACCAGTGGCATTTGCCTCCAGGTCTTTGACAAAAGCAGAAAGCAATTACTCACACATTGACAAAGAGGCTCTTGCACTGATATGGGCAATTAAGAAGTTTCATCTTTACCTGTATGGTAGGGAATTCACCATACTGATAGACCATAAACCACTCCTTCAGATCTTTAGCCCTGACAAAGGCATCTCTCAGACTACTGCGGCCCGCCTCCAACGCTATGCCCTATTCTTGGGAGCATACAGCTACAAAATCCAGTATCGTGGTCATGATGCCAATGCTAATGCGGACGCAATGTCCCGACTGACAGGGAGGTCGATGGACTCTTCTCCACCGGTCAAGAGTTGTCGTTACACCAACCTGTCCTTCTTGTCTTCTGGGGAGATAGCAGCCCATACAGCCAAGGATACCTTTCTGAAAACAATACTCTCCTGGGTACGGTCCGGTTGGCCTGCAACCGTCACACAGGATTATGAACCTTATTTCCGTAGGCGTATGGAATTAACTGTAGCTGGCAACTGTGTTTTATGGGGAGACCGAGTGATCATTCCACAGACCCTCCGGAGACACATTCTGGACTTGCTACATACTGGTCATCCCGGGGGCACACGTATGAAACAAAAGGCCCGAGGCTATGTGTGGTGGCCAAACCTAGACTCAGATATCACGACATATGTGAATGCTTGTGCTGGATGTGCACAAACGGCAAAAGACCCTCATCGAGGGTGCGTCAGGCCCTGGACTTGGCCCACGGTTCCTTGGTTTCGCCTACACTTGGACTTTGCAGGCCCGATCAGAGGACATACCTTCTTGATCATAGTGGACGCCCATTCAAAGTGGCCTGAGGTAATTCCTGTTACTCAGCCAATGACTAAGGCAACGGTTTCCATACTGTTGCATCTCGCTGCTACGTTTGGATACCCCAGAGAAATTGTTACAGACAACGGTGCACAATTCACCAGTCAGGAGTTTCAGCGTTTCCTGACTGCCCACAACATCAAGCACAAGTTGACCGCACCTTACCACCCGGCTACAAATGGTCAAGCAGAACGGTTTGTGCAGACTTTTAAACGCTATTTCAAAGCTACAGTGGCTGCAAGTAAACAACAGTCCCTGTCACCCCAGCAGCTGGACTCCTTCCTTTCTGCTTACAGAAACACACCACATGCAACCACCGGGAAAACTCCAGCAGAACTCCTTCTGGGTCGGCAGCCATGGACTGTTTTGGACATGCTCCGCCCTCAAACAGTCCAGGAACATGTACTGCAGTCCCAAGACAAGATGGTCAAACACCATGAGCTCCCCCGATTCACAGCCCAACAAACGGTATGGGCCCGATCTTATGGGGCTTCCAACACCCGTTGGCTTCCTGCTGTCATTGCAGAGACTTTGGGACCCAAGATGTATAGGGTCTGCCTGGAAGATGGTTCCATTTGCAGACGGCATGCGGACCAACTGCGTCCTCGGTTTCAACTGCCCGAATCCCTGACGCCGGCAGAACCACCAGTGTCGCAAGGAACTGCTCCCAGCGGATCAGAATGCACGGGGACTGATGATTGGGGGGACTCTGAACTTTTGCACTCGGCTCCAACAGAGCCCTCCAGCCCTGGTCCGGAGGTCTGTTCACCCACTGAGCTGGTGGATCCGTTCTTGGCCCCGCTGGGGCCGATTCCGGCCAGCCCTGTTTCCTCCGGTCCCGAGTCGCTGGGTGCCCGCCCTCAACGACACTGTCGCCCTCCTGACCGGTTTCAGCTTCAAGACCCGTTACGAGACTTTCGACGGGGTCGCCGAAAGTGATCCGATGACATTGTATTCCCGCAACTGTCCCCGGTTCACATCTGGATGCAGGAATCTCCTGTGTTTGGAGGACTGTTATTGGACAGTTATTAGTTAATGTTTTGTGCCTTTTCTTGTTTTGTTGTAATTTGTTTTTTTTTAGGGATGGATGGAAGGTGTTATACCTGAAGGGTTCCACATGTACTGTCACTTTAAGGCTGGCTCCACCCAGGAGTGATGACAAGGGTCAAGGGGCATAGTAGCCATCTTAGAGCACATGTAAGGAAGCATAATGAGATGTACTGTCCTGAGATGCATGTTGCAGTGTACAGTGAGTACTGAAATAAACATCCATTGTCCCAGACCAGAGTCTTGTGTCTCTCACAACTCAGAGGATATAACACATATGATGGGCACAAGTGGCTGCATATGATGGGGCACAAGTGGCTGCATATGATGGGGCACAGTGGCTGCATATGATGGGCACAAGTGGCTGCGTATGACGGGGCACAAGTGGCTGCATATGATGGGAACAAGTGGCTGCATATGATGGGAACAAGTGGCTGCATATGATGGGCACAGTGGTTTCATATGATGGGTACAAGTGGCTGCATATGATGGGCACATTGGCTGCGTATTATGGGGCACAGTGGTTGCATATGATGGGCACAGTGGCTGCATATGATGGGCACAAGTGGCTGCATATGATGGGCACAAGTGGCTGCATATGATTTGCACAGTGGCTGCGTATGATGGGGCACAGTGGCTGCATATGATGAGCACAAGTAGCTGCATATGATGGGCACAAGTGGCTGAATTTAATGGGGATAGTGGTTGCATATAATGGGCATAAGCGGTGGCATATGATGGGCACAAGCGGCTGCATTTGATGGGCACAGTGGCTGCATATGATGGGCACAATGGCTGCATTTGATGGCCACAGTGAGGCTGCAATTGATGGGGGGTCAGTATTTTTGTTTGCGCCCCCCTATAAATTTTGAACACCAGTCACCACTGGGTGTAACTGCTAGTTATACATCCTAGAATTCTGCCTGGCCACATTGTTTGCTCAGCAACCGTCTGAAATAAATACTCCCAAATCTTTTTCTTTATATACTAGGTGCATTATTTTGCATTTAGATACATTAAACTTCAGGTTCCACCGCTTTGACAAATCTTCTAGAAATGCCAAATCATGTTCCATGTTACAGACACCACCAGGGACTTTAACCCTATTGCACAGATTTGTGTCATCATCAAAAAGACATACCTTACACACCAAACCTTAACCACTTTCAGACCGGACCAATTTGCAGCCAAAGGACCAGGCCCCTTTTTGCGATTCGGCACTGCGTCGCTTTAACTGACAATTGCGCGGTCGTGCGACGTGGCTCCCAAACAAAATTGACGTCCTTTTTTTCCCACAAATAGAGCTTTCTTTTGGTGGTATTTGATCGCCCCTGCGGTTTTTATTTTTTGCGCTATAAACAAAAATAGAGCGACAATTTTGAAAAAAATGCATTATTTTTTATTTTTTGCTATAATAAATATCCCCAAAAAATATATAAAAAAACTTTTTTTTTCCTCAGTTTAGGCCGATACGTATTCTTCTACATATTTTTGGTAAAAAAAATCGCAATATGCGATTATTGATCGATTTGCGCAGAAGTTATAGCTTTTACAAGATAGGGGATAGTTTTATAGCATTTTTATTAATATTTTTTTTTTTATTAGTAATGACGGAGATCTGCGATTTTTTTTGTGACTGCGACATTATGGCAGACACATCGGACATTTTTGACACATTTTTGGGACCATTGTCATTTTTTACAGCAATTAATGCATTTAAATGCATTGATTTCTGTATAAATGACACTGGCAGTGAAGGGGTTAACCACAAGGGGGCAGTGTAAGAGTTAAGTATGCCTAGGGGTGTGTTTTTTACTGTGGGGGGGCGTGGCTGTCAGCTAGTGAATGCTGATCTCTGCTCCAATCACAGGGAGCAGAGATCGGCGTCACTAGTTGCTAGGCAGAACGGGGAGATGCTGTTTATCTCGGCATCTCCCCGTTCAGCCGCTCCGTGAGACGATCGCGGCGGTCCCCGCGGTGATCGAGTCCGCGGGGACCGCGATCAGACTCACGGGGGTCCCGACCGGCGCGGGAGCGCGCTGCTCCCGGCGCGCTCCCGATGGCACGGACAGGCTAAAGGAGGGACTTATATATACGCCCTCCTGCCTGTACGTGCCATTCTGTCGACGTATATCGTCGTGCGCCGGTCGGCAAGTGGTTAAGTTATATCACTTAAAAATAGATTAATAGAAAAGGACCTAGTACAGAGCCCCGTGGTACATCCCTAGTGACTAGAGATGGGCCGAATGACCCCCTGTTCGGTTTGCACCAGAACTTCCGAACATCGCGAAAATTCGGAGCCGAATAGCAAACTTCATTAAAGTCTATGGGACCTCAACTGAAAAAATCAAAAGTGCAAATTTTTAGGGCTTTGATGCAAGTTATTGGGCATACACGGGTTATGGGGGTCCGGGTATTGCCCTGGGGGACATGTATCAATGAAAACAATGTGTAAAAACATAATTTTTAGAGCAGCGATTTACTGATGCCTAAAGTGAAATAATAAAAATGAAAAATTCCTTTAAATATAGTGCCCGGGGTGGCCCCCATAGGCTACCTGTAAAGTGATACATATGTACCGTGTATAGAACCTGCTGCAAAAATTAGATTTATAAAGGAAAAAAAAAAATTTTGTCCCTGAAAGCTTTCTTTTTTTATAAACAGCAGCTTGGGGAGCCAGTCTGTACGATACGGTCACAATTTAGTGCACTCAGAACAAGATTAGAGATTTGGTGTCTATTTCGCAGACTTTGGATACAAGTAACAGGTGCAGAAAAATTGGGCTTTAGGTGTTGGTGGTCCCTTCACACCATAACCCAATAGAGGTACTCGTGATAAAAGCAAGAATTGGCCTTGCAGTCAAAAATATGCACCTATCAAACAAGTGAAGAAAAACTGGTCCTTGGGTGTTAATTGTGGCCATGAAACCTATGCTAAAATGTTTCTTCATTATAAAATCGACATTATAATCATTATAAAATTATAAAATCGACACCCACAAAGCTAGACAGCCTAGACTAGTCTTGCACAGATTCAACATCCCCAAAACAGTTAATCAGCAAAATCTACACCAGGGGCTTGAAAGCTGGCGCTAATCCAGGAATGATTAATTTTGATAAATATCAGCCGGTCTACAGTCTGTGGACAGACGTGCTCTTTTATCTGTCACAAAATGTCCAGCAGCACTAAATGTCCATTCAGAAAACAGGCTGGATGCAGGGCATCCCAGCAGCTCAATTGCATACTGGGCAAGCTCTGGCCAGTAGTCTATTCTCATGACCCAGTAACCCAGTGGATCGTCAACTGGAAAGCTCTCCATGTCTGTTTTCACCCCTAGATAATCTCTCACCATATAATGCAGATGCTACTGATGAGATGTGGAAGCTGCCAGTCTTGGGTGCCGAGGACTAAACTAATTTTGAAACACATCACTAAAACACATTATTGAGGCGGCCTCCTTCTCCACCGCTCCTCTCTTGACCAACAGAAGCCTCAAAACTAGCCTTTCCATGAGACTGTAACCTAGCAGAGTCTGGAAAGGCATTACATAAACTCCTCTTTACGGTATCCTCAAGATATTTCAGCCTCTGCTCCCTCTGTGAGGATGGGATGTGTTCTGATACTTTCCTCTTGTAACAGTGATCAAGTAAGGTTGCCAACCAATAGTGATCCTTCTCCTTGATGCCACAAATTCTCGGGTCCTTTTGCAGGCTTTGAAGAATAAGGAAGCCCATGCACCGCAAGTTTGCAAAGGCCTTGAGAGGAAAGGAAGTCCTCCTCTTCCTCCCGCTGCTCTGCCGCGAGTGCCCTGTCCATAATACCATGCAGAGTCTGCTCCAGTAGGAACAGGGATTGTGTCACTGCTGCATGCATTGTCACGGCTCACCATCCTTGTTGCCTCCTTAAATGGTGACAGTACATGCATCATTTATC
This sequence comes from Lithobates sylvaticus, assembly GCA_028564925.1. Classification (NCBI taxonomy): domain Eukaryota; kingdom Metazoa; phylum Chordata; class Amphibia; order Anura; family Ranidae; genus Lithobates; species Lithobates sylvaticus. The sequence continues at coordinate 327,292,864 of CM053028.1, read as the reverse complement.
AGCAGCCATTGGTGTGGGGGAAAAAAGCCAATCCAGCCTGAGCCTGTCGTTGTGCCATACTCACACAGGTTGACGGCCCTCTGCTGTGTGTGCAGACACTGCAGCATTGCCAAAGTTGAGTTCCACCTGCTAGGCATGTCACAAATCAGGCGGTTTACAGGAATTTCTGCTGAATTTCAGCCAACCGAGCACTGGCTGTGTATGACCGCCTGAAATGGATACAGGCTTCTGGCCTGCTTTAGCAGATCTTCCAACCCTGGGTACCTGTTTAAGAAATGCTGCACCACCAAATTGAGGACATGTGCCAGGCATGGCACATGTGTCAACTTTCCCTGTCTAAGGGTGGACAGGAGGTTAGTGCTAATATCACACACCACCATTCCTAGCGTGGAGTGAACCACCTCTGGGCCTGCCCCTGCAGAGCTGAAAGAATCTCTGCTCTGTTGTGGCTTCTGTCCCCTAGACAGACCAGCTGAAGCACTGCATGGCATCCTTTAGCCTGACTCATTGAATGGCCCTTTAAAAACTTAAAGGGTCGATATGACAATTCAGCAGAGGGGGGCATAATTGAGGAGGAGAAGGAGGGGGTGGAGCTGACAAATCTTGCATCATCAGCACCAGCTGTATGAGGAAGTGGTGGCAAAACAAGCTGCAGCACTGAGCCCTGTCCTGCATCCTTTTGTGTTGTAAGCAGAGTTACCCAGTGTGCTGTGAACGAAATATAGCATCCCTGACCATTCTTGCTGGACCATGTGTCAGCGCAGAAATGTGGACCTTGTGACTGACTGCCTTGCCCAACGATGCCACAACATTGCCTTCTACATGATGGTACAGAGCCGGAATAGCCTTACGTGCACAAATATAGTGACTGGGAACCTGCCATTGTGGTACAGAACATTCTGCAAAATCACAGAAGGGGGCAGAATCCACTAGATGGAGAGGCAGAAGTTGTAGAGCCAGCAGCTGTGACAAGCTTAAATTTGGACACTGGGCATGTGGGTGGCAGTGACTATTTTTGTTTCCTACAGCTGGTGGTGTGCTGCTTGCAGACGTGCTGCAAGGACCTGCGACACCCTTCACTATACCATTATCCCTGACAGTGGAGGCTGCTGACAGGTCATGAGAGGCCATGGGATATAGCAGGGGTAGATCTGAAATATGAGGAGTGAGGAGGAACAGAATTGCAGGAGTAGCTTTGGACAAGGAGGCAGAATAAGCCACTCTTACAGCTCTGGTGGACTGCGCACTAGTCTCTGCTTGGGTGACAGAGGATGAGGATGGTTTTAGTAAGCCAGTTCACCACCTCCTCTGCATGCTGTGGCTGGATAGCACAGGCAACATCAGTAAACAGAGGAAATGAGGCCCTGCCTAAGGACAGACCACGTCCACCTTTGCCTGTTGACACAGATGCTGCTGGCCCCCTCACAGTGCCATGGGAACGTGTGCCTGTCCTTGCTATATAAGTATAAGTGCACTAACGCAGTTCAATATACTACAGAAGCCGTGCACTAATGCACGTTAATATACTGCAATAAAGGTGCACTAACGCATGTCAATATACTGCAGTAAATGTGCACTAACGCACCTCAATAAACTGCAGTAAATGTGCACTAACACATCTCAATATACTGCAGTAAAGGTGCACTAACGCACTTCAATATACTGCAGTAAAGGTGCACTAAGGCACATCAATATACTGCAGTAAACGTGCACTAATGCACCTAAGTATACTGCAGTAAATGTGCAATAACGCACCTCAACATAGTGCAGTAAGTGTGCACTAACGCATATCAATATACTGCAGTACAGGTGCACTAACGCAGTTCAATATACTACAGTAAATGTGCACTAACGCAGTTCAATATACTACACTAAACGTGCATTTACGGACGTCAATATATTGCAATAAATGTGCACTAACACACGTCAATATACTGCAGTAAACATGCACTAACGCACGTCAATATACTGCAGTAAACGTGCCCTGAAACACTAAACTGACACTAAACTGACAGTAAAAATTAATGGTTGCACTACACTCATACTGCACTATCACTAGATTCACACTAAACTGACACTCTACACTCACAATAGAATCAAAATAGCACACTATAGCACAATAATTGGCTAGTAGCAATGAACAGAGCCCTGTTCTATCTATCTCCACTCCAATATCATACTGCAAATGGCTGCTGTGGGAAGGATCCTTTTATATAGTGGGTGGGTCTATGAGAAATGAGCCATGATTGGGCATAGTCTTCATTACTTTCTCCAATCATCGCATCAGCCAGTCAGGGCTTCCAATGCACTGTGTGGCGCGCAGTGCATTGTGGGGCGCTCAGTGTGCTAAACAAATGGTCAAACGCCCTGATAATTCTGTTGTTCGTCAATCAAGTGAACAGCCGAAGTTCGGCCCAAATTCATGCTCAGGGTGAACCGTTCACCCAACACTACTAGTGACTGAGCCCCACTTACAAATACATTCTGGTATCTATCCTTTAGCCAACTGCAAATCCACTGAATCACCCAAGAGTTAAGTCATAGTTTGTATTACTTTTTTTATCAGTAATATAGTCAAAAATGTAATCAGATTCGTCTGACATGATTTACCCTCAGTAAAGCCATGCTGCTTTGAATTTAGAAAATTGTTTTTAAGTTATCAGTGTTCCTTCTTTTTTAGAAATTATTCTATCAGCTTGACTACAACAGACGTTAAACTCCCTTGCCTACAATTGCCAGCTTCTACCTTGCTACCCTTCTTGTGGATAGGTACAATATTAGCTGTCTGCCAGTCATGGTGAACTATTCCTGTTAAAAAAGATTTATTAAAAAGAACAAATAATCCTCCAACAGCTATACCTCGAAGTTATCTTCTAACTCAGGAATGAGTACCATCAAGACCCATTGCTTTATTAAGATTCAACCAAACAAGTCCCTCTGCTACCTCTGTCTCTAGAAATCCTGAAAATTAACCGTCATTAGTAGAACCAAAGAACACAAGGTCAATCATCTGTATTCATCAGATCTTGGAGGCCTAAATGGAGAGGCAGAAGTAAGTGAGGGAAAGATACAACAGTAGCATGGTAGGATTGCATCAAGGGTAAAGGGCTTCTTGCAGTAGAGTGGAGGGAACAGGCATTCTACTCAATCGAATGACACTGCCCCAAGGGGCAAGTTGATGTTATTCCTGGCGACGCTCCACATAGCTCAGCCGTCTGGGTTTTTTTTTCAGCACATCTGCTGCTGACAGTATTGTAGTATTTTGTAGCCTCTGCCTGCAGCGTATCATATGTGGTAAATGTACCAGTCATTTGGGTATCACATGCATCAGGATACATGAATCTTCACTACAACGTGGAAGATGCACATCAATGATACCAGTCAGTAATACCATTCAAAAGGCCTGTTCCTTATTCCACTGTTCATAAACTGCAACATCTTGGTCTCTATTGATAGTGGAAAGTCTGACAAGGGGTTTGATAGGAAGTATTATCAAGAATGGTGCAGGTAGACACTTTAATATTCAGTTATATTACTCTGTCGGGCACATTTGCGTTTTTAAAATTATATGTACTGTGTTGTTTACCAGTTTACATGTGTGTACCTCTCCATCCCTGTCATTGTACTGAATCATTGTCCACCCTGTTATTTCAGGAATAATTATTGCTTGCCCTCTACCTTTGTATGTTTAATCTTTCACCCCTTCGCGCTTAAGCCTTTTTCTGATGAATTGATGAATAAATTTGTTTTTTAAAAACATTTTTGGGGATATTTATTATAGCAAAGTAAAAAATAAATATTTTTTTTCAAAATTGTCGTATTTTTTGGTTTATAGCACAAAAAATAAAAATAAAATAACGAGATGATCAAATACCACCAAAAGAAAGCTCTATTTGTGGGAAAAAAAGGACGCAAATTTCATTTGGGTACAGCATTGCATGATTGCACAATTGTCAGTTAAAGTGATGCAGTGCCAAATTGTAAAAAGTGCTCTGGTCAGGAAGGGGGTAAAAGCTTCCGGGGCTGAAGTGGTTAAGGGGTGTAAATCAGATTTATCAAATGGATGGGTGTCCCTCTTGAAGAACTTAAACTGTATCAAAGCTTCCACACTTATAATTGGTTTACTAACACAAATAGGTGTGTAGAAGAGGATTTTTATTTATTTAGTTATGTATTGGTTTCTAAATTTCCTATGTGAACTGTTGGATGATATGGAGATATTTAAGCATAGAAATCAATAAGTAGTATAAGATGCAAAGTATTGAATTTCAGAAATATGTGGCTATGCTGTTAACATAGAACAGTGAAGCTTGCTTGATACAATAATTTACAAAAAGCTGAAAATGTTTTATCTGTTTAAATGTACTGTATAGCTTATCTTTCAAGGTAGGCATAGATGGTAGTAGCTGAAAAAGATTACTACTGACTAATAAATATTAAGCAAAGCCATTAGTTGCTCACTTATGTTTTCTTTCTAAAGTTCTGCTAATTTAATTAAATTGGATAAAATGAATGTGGTGGCATGGGTCCTTTTTAATTCAGCTCCAATTACTTTACTGCCAACCAACAGATTACACAGTTACAACTGCTTGATCCCATGTTTCTAAACCACTGACTGTGTCAAGTATTATAAGAATATACTCTTGCATATGATAAATATTGTTATAAGTACAGAAAGTAAAGATTTGACATTACAGCCAAAGGCATTGCAGAAAAGGAAAAGAAAAGCAAAAAAGTTTAGTATTATAAAATGTAAGTTTATTTAATAGAACATTGCTCACTTACAGTAAATGCAATCAAGTTGTTAATCCAGTGAAACACAATTGGTTTCTCTAACATAATGTTGTATTACAGAGATCAGAGCACTCAATAAGCTATACATTTTTGACAATCTTACATATCTGTTTCTGGAAAGCTATAGTATGAGAAGAGATGCCAAAAACAATGCAATTAAAGCAGGTAGGCTGATTTAAAGGAAACATTTATAACATATGTCTAGGATCTGATTTCCTTAACATTATAATAATAAACATGTAATACAAGCACTCACCAGTCTACTGTATTATCAGACAAGAATATATAAGAACATTACCCATTTACGTGAGATCTAGTTGCTGATGTTAGGATGTAGGAGCTCTCCCTGGATACAGATCTGACTATTTTTGTTGGAGACACAATTAAGCTTTAGAGTAAGATTGACAGAGTTGAGGAGAAAGCTGATGATGTTTGGAGGATGATTTAAGAGAAGACTGTGGTTTGTACTAAAATGAACACTGTGGACACAGCTAACTGCATGCTTCTATCTCCACTTTAATATGTTTTGTACACTATATTATCAAAGTATTGGGACACCCGCCTTAACACGCACTTTAATAACATCCCAGTCTAAGGCCTCGTACACACAATCGGACTTTCCAATGGGAAATTTTCAATGACAGGCTGTTGATGGAAAATCCGACCATGTGTATGCTCCATCGGACAATTGTTGTCGGATTTTCCACGGACAAATGTTGGATAGCAGGTTTTCAAATTTCCCACAAACAAATGTGTGTTGTCGGATTTTCTGAGCGAGTGTACACAAGTCCATCGGACAAAAGTCCAAAGTATAAAACATGCATGCTTGCAAGCAAGGTCGAGCCGAAAGTGGTCGGTCTTGTAAAACTAGCGTTCATAAAGGAGATATCACATTCGTGTCGTGGCAAATTATGAAATCTCTCAATGCAGCGCACATTCTCTTCTTCTTTATAATGGGATAATAATGAAGCTGCTTTGCTGGTGATGTTGACAGAGTTCTGACAAACGTATTTCAAAAGACTTTTCTAGTGATATCCAGAATAATATTTGTTTTATTTTTTTATTTTGGGTCAAGTAACCACAACACCATTATTATCCCGTACTTTTTAAGTTCAAAGATACAACTATGTTGGTGTCCCTTGTTAATTTGACATTGTATTTTTGAAATGTACCTGCCTACTCACAAACAAGCTGTCCTTTTTTTTTTGTTTACAAACGTTTTTATTATTTTCTTTGAACAGAGTAAATACAGAGTATACAAGTGATCAACAGATTATTCTTGAATATCTAATCAACAGGTTATGTACAGTATAAACAAGTTTTTGTACACCTCTGAAGATGGTGAATCGAACTATTGTATAGACAATGCATTCAATTCAGTTATATCTCAACATGGTCCAAAGTCAGACCTATTAATTCAAACATAAAGAAACCAGAGAGATGAGAGAAAATGATAACAAAATAAAAAAAAAACACAAAAACAAGGTAAACTGGCTTGACTATCTTCTGAAGCTTTACTCTCGATAGGTGTCGAGGTAGGTGTAGCCTTTCCCAATACATGCTATTTATTGTTCCAGAGAGACCCCCTCTAGTTGAAAGGCTGACCATTTGTTCCATTTGCTATCAAAAATATGCATGGTGTCCAGAAGGGTATGGTGGATCTTTTCCATCAGCCTAATAGACTCCATCCGGAGGAGTACCTGTGACCAAGGCACCGAATGGCTCTTCCAATTTAGTGCTATTGCCCATTGAATGGCGCTAAAAAGTGTGTGTATTAGCTTTTGTTGTGGGGGAATAGCCCCAGGTATGTCAGCATAAAGGATGCACATTTGGAATGTAAGGGCCACTGAAACATCAGTGATCCTTGGGATCAGGTTGGCGGCTTTGGTCCATATATGTGACAGAGCCTCGCAGGCCCAAAACGTGTGCAGCAGTGTGCCCCTGACCCGACATCCTCTAAAACATGTGTCGGGAACCAGAGGGAACATCCTGTGCAGACGGTCCGGGGTGTAGTACCATCTAGTATGGAGCTTGAGGACCGTTTCCTTTATGGAGATAGAGCGTGTACATTTGTGCATATTGTCTACCATGTCCCGCCAGTCCTCCACTGAAAATTCCTGTTCAACCTCCGCCTCCCAGCCCAACATTGCTGACGTTTTGGGAGACGCGTTGTGCTCATTTAGGTAGCTGTATAGGCTTGAGATGGTTCCTCTCTCACGGGAGGACTCATCGCAAAGACCCTCAAAGTGCGTACCTGAGGACCTATAGATCTCTGGGAAGTTGCTGGTGTAGAAGTGCCTGATCTGGAGGAATTGGTAGAATGTCCTTCTGTCCATGGCATGTAGCTGCTGTAAGGACGAGAATGAGCAGAAGGAGGCGTCGCGCATAAAAGCCTTCAGCGAAGTAAGGCCTCTATCTGTCCATTCTGAGAATGTGGGGTGCTGACTAAACGCTGGGGGGAAAAGGGGTTCCCCTAGATATGAGGCCAGAGGGGGGGCTTTGGATTTTAGCTGAAATTTTTTCTCGTAAAGAGACCAGAGGTAAAGAGACTGTCCCACTATAGCATTAAATGGGGCTATCTCCCTATGGGTGATAGAGCGGGACCACAAAAGCCCCGGGAGGTGATAAGGAGCGACCGAGGCCCTCTCGAATTGCAGCCACGGGATAGAGGTTGGGTCGGCGTGCCATTGGGCGGTTTGTACCAAGCGGGCAGCAAGAAAGTATTTCCATAAGTCCGGGCACCCCAGACCACCTCCCGAGCGGGTCCCGTACATCACTGGGCGTCCCAGTCTTGGCTTTTTGTTTTGCCAGATAAAAGAGAGTAGTTCTGACTGGAGACTATTAAGAGCTGCCCGAGGGACATATAACGGTAGTGAGCGAAAAAAGAAGAGTAGCTTGGGCAAGATTGTCATTTTCACAGCTTGTATCCGTCCTAAGAAAGAGATCTTATATGTGGACCATTGAAGGAGGAGGCTCCTAATCGAGGTGAAGGCTTGCGGGTAATTTTGGGTGTAAAGGTGTTTGAGATTGGGAGTGAGTTTAACCCCCAGGTATGGCAGGGAGAGAGAGCTTCAGTTAAATTTGAAAGAGTCTTTAAGGGAACGTAGGGTGGAGTCAGGTAGTTGGATGGGCATGGCCGAGCATTTGGACGGGTTGACCCCTAGGCCTGAGATCTGCTGAAAATGGGCCAAAGAGGCGAAGAGGTTGGGAAGGGAGACTAGGGGATCAGACAGGAATAATAATACGTCATCAGCGTATAGGCTTATTTTAAAGTCCTGTTCGCCCTTGCGATATCCTTTGATATTGGGGTTGTCTAGTATGGATTTAGTGAGGGGTTCCATGGCAAGGGCGAAAAGGAGGGGGGAGAGAGGGCAACCCTGACGCGTACCCCTTTCGAGTGGAAAATAATCTGAGCTGCATCCCGGGATCTTGATGTTAGTGCGGGGATGATGGTACAGGGCTCTAAAGCCATGTACAAAAGCACCGCCAAACCCAAATTTGGACAAGACAGATTCCAGATATGGCCAGAGCACACTGTCAAAAGCCTTGTTGATGTCTAGGCTAAGTAACAGAACTTTCCTATTGTTTGCGTCAGCATCTTGTATTATATTGGCGGCTAGGCGGATGTTATCTGTAATCTGTCTGGTGGGTATAAAACCCGTTTGTTCGGGGGAAATTAATGTGGTAATAATCGAGGCTAATCGATCAGCTAAGATACGGCCAAAGATTTTTAAATCATTGTTGATGACTGAAATGGGCCTGAAGTTTTGTGGGAGAGTGTGGTCCTTGCCAGGTTTTGGTATCAGGGACAGATTGGCCCATAGCATCTCCTCAGGGAAATGGTTTCCCTCCAGTATGTAATTAAATAATTTTGCCATTTTTGGGAGTAGGGGTTCTGCAAGTTTTTTATAGTAGGTGGCGGAGAATCCGTCGGGGCCAGGTGTCTTAGAGGGTTTAAGAGACGACACGATAGAGGCTATTTCTTCTGTTGTGCAAGGGGCATTCAGGGTTTGTAATTGTTCCTCTGATAAACTGGGGAGGGGTATTTGCTCCAGCCAGGGGTGGGGGGGATCAGGGGTCGGACCTTTGGGGGCTGAGTACAGGGAGCGATAAAAGGAGGAGAAGATCTGTAAAACTTCCCTAGGGTGGGATGTAAGTTGGCCCTGGTCGCCAACGGGGAAGGGGAGGCCTATGCATGAGAGCTGGGTCACAACTATGTGGTGATCAGACCACGGGCAGACATGGATCTTGGAAGCTGTCGAGTTAGCCAAAAGAGTGGGAGTACAGAACAGGTAGTCCAGGCGGGAGTAAGTGTCGTGTGGGTGGGAGTAAAAAGTGTACTCTCTGGAGCCTGTGTTATGAGCCCTCCAGGTGTCGGATAATTGTTGGGTCTTGAGAGAGTATAGCAGGGATTTTGGAAATGCACTGGAGGACTGGCTGCCCCGGGACCTATCCAATATCGAGTGGGCTACTAGGTTAAAGTCCCCTCCAACTATCATGTGTGGGGAGTGGAACCTTTCAAGAACTTGAAAAAAAACTTTTAAAAAACGTGGCCTGGGATGTGTTCGGGGCGTATACAGAGGCCAAAGTCAGTAGCTTGTTCTGAATCATGCCCTGAACAATGACAAATCTGCTCTGAGTGTCTATATAAGTTTTCTGCACCTGAAAGGAGACAGAGTTTCTAATAAATATGGCTGCGGCTCTGGTCCTGGACTCAAATGTAGTAAAAAAAGATTGTTTAAATGCCTTGTCAAAGAAGGAGGGGTGATTGCTGGCGGAGAAATGTGTCTGCTGAAGGAGGAGGATATCGGCCCCTATAGCTTTGTATGCCCTCATTGCTTTTTTCCTTTTTTGTGGGGAGTTAAACCCCTTGACATTATGCGTCAGGACCTTAATTCCCATAATCCAGAGGGTGGAGAATGCAATAAGTCTGGCGGGAGTCCGGGACCAGAGGGAAAGCCCCTAAGGCATCTAAATAAAAAGCATACATGACATGAGCATTTATATGGCTGACACAATCTAGAGAGAGGGCACCAGTATTTCACATCTGTAATACTTTGGTGATTGTCAAAGATAGCTAACGCTAGGATATTCTCTTTGTCAAGCAAAAAAAAGTAAAAAATAATGAAAAAAGAGGTCAGAAAAAAGGAACAAAATAACCGTAACCACGGGTTACCTGCTATACCAAAAGAAGGCTTAGCAAAGTCTCGGGGGGTACAGGGAGAGAGGCCCCCTAGTACCCTAAGAAGAACTGTAAATGGGACCAATAGGTCCACGGCTCCAAACCCTAGAGTCCAGCAATGGGTCACAGTACTCTCAGTCCTGTGTCCTGTATGTGGTGGTACCTGTGTAGGGCTAGCCAGCCCATCTCCTGAGAAGAGTCTGTGAAACCAGGTGGACTCCATAGGCACGGAGCTGGGGGGTGAGGCGATGTGACGATCTTCCGTGTGGCTCTGGAGCAGGAGGCCGGAAGAAGCTGGAATCATGCCGGGAAAGTTCAGCAGGCAGCGAACGTTGTCGCAAGAAGATCAGACGATGAGGAGTCTCGTTGGCTGGGGGGGACATTCTGCGGGAAGGAAGACAAAACAGAAAAACACAGACAGGACACACCAAACGTACATGAAACACACAAAAAAAAAAAAAAAAAAAAAAGGGGGGGGGAGAGCGAGGGGGGAAGGGTGGCCAACATTCCATCTTCATGCACAGTGAACTGTTCAAGGGGTTACTTGGGTATCTCTGATACTTCATCTGCGGTCTCTTCTGGGGGGGGGGGGGGGTCGCCCAAATAGCTGAGTGGCGTGGGGTCGAGGGCAGCCGAGGCAGCAATGCAGCGTCCATAAGACCCAACTTAACTAGCAATTCCTTCCCTTCGTGGAGAGTGGTGACTGTATATGTTGTCCCGTTATGGGGGACTTGCAATTTGAAGGGAAAGCCCCATCGGTAACGAATCCTGGCTGATTGTAGCACCGTGGTAACCTCTTTCATGCGTCTACGCTTATCCAGGGTGGTGGGTGAAATGTCTGGGTAGATCTGTATTGGCGCATTATCCAGTCTCAGGTTTTGCGTGGTCCTGGAAGCTCTTAGGATATCTTCCTTAACTAGGAAGTCCTTGAGGCAAAGCACAATGTCCCTGGGTGGCTTGTCGGGGGGGGGAGAGGGACGTAGCACCCTGTGAATCCTGTCGCAAGCGAAGGCCGCCATAGAGGCCTCTGGCAGAAGATTGAAATAGTTTTTGCACCGCTGGCACCAGCTCTGTAACAGTCTCAGGAACCCCCGTACCCTCAGATTGTTGCGCCTGTTTCTGTTGTCCAAATCTTCGATGTGTGCTAGGAGTTGTGAGACAGTCTCAGACAGGGCCTCATGATCTTTCCCTAAGTCCGAGCAGACCAGTGACAACTCGTCATGCTTGGTCTCAAGGAGGTCTGTTCTGTTACCCAGGGCCGCTATCTCTAGGGAGAGGGTGTTTGTGGCTTTATGCAGTTCGGACTGGAACTTCTGGGCTAATTTATCATACATCTGGGTCAGGCTTTCGTCTAAGTCAGACTTCGTAAGTTGCACAGAGTACTCACTTTCAGCCATGGAGTGCGCCGGGGATGAGGCTGCAGCATGAGGCGGTGTGCGTGCCTGTGTCTTCTGGGCGCCATTTTGAGACATCCCGCTCTGTTCCCGCACTCTCAGCAGATATGTCGTTAGAGACTTTTGGGCCGGTGTACTGCGGCGATTTTTGGGTCCCGGCATGCGCTGAGTGTTCCGCCGGGGGTGCGGAGAAGAAAGTTGCCAAAAAAGTTGTGGGTTTAGCCCCGGGGAAGAGTTCCGGTCTCCGCTCGTCACGGAGCTCTCAGTCTAAGCGTCCTTCCTCTTTCGCGTCGTGCATGCGCCCCCCAGCTGTCCTTTTTTTAAGTAAAACACATAGCCAAGTATTTTTCATGTTGAAAATGTGCAAAAAGGGGCGCTGGTGACTGGGTAAGTAAAAAGACTAGTTAGTGAACCAGAAATACCTAATTCCAGTAAAATCTTCTACAATGGTGATAAATACAAAAAAAGAAACACAATATAAATGCTGAAATCTACCACAGCGATCACCAAACTACAAATATGAATAGTACGTGATTAATCAAAATGACCATGCATACATGTGCATACAACAGAAATTGCAAGAAAAATATATAGCTGAAAATGTCCCATTTAGATGAGCATATCATGACATATAGAAAAAGTCAATTTAGGTGGTTGAACACCTCAAAATAGAGATTGTGTCAAACACTCCTGCTTGCGTGACTTCCAAAAATACAGTGCAATCTTCTCAGAATAATAGACAACCCTTCACCACAGGCATCAGCACTCTAGCACCCAATAGTGTTGTATAAGTTGTCTGCTTACCAGATTGATTTGACTACTTTAGTTAAAAAGATAGTCAACTGCCCTTTTGCAGGTTTGTGCCTGCTCACATGTAAGATGACATGGAATCATACAGGTATCACTTCTTCCTTAGTGGCTCAGGCAGGGTATATGAAAAGAGAAAACATAGCCATAGCATAATACTGTTTATTTAAAATCATATAAAAGAGAACATAGCCAAATTGCTACTTACATAGCACAGTGCCCGACCCAGCAATGGGGCTGCTCGCTTTTAAATTGTGTGATTCGGATGAAGAAAAACTCCTGTCTAGCCTTGTGGAAGCGGCGTGCGTTCCACCCCGAATGGCCGACAACCAGGAGACCGGAAGTACAATAAAAAACGTGACCAGGTACCGCTTCGACGTACGTTTCGTTTACACGTCTTCAGGGGACGCCCCCTGAACTTTTATGTGTTTTGCCGGGACCGACAATTCATTATAGCAGTACTTTTAAATTACTTTTATCCTTTAGAAATGTAATTTTGCTCTTGGACTGTTCTAAATACGGGAAACATGCGCCACTTTACAGGCATAATGTAGACACATAATGTACGAAATTTAAAGGAATATTATACTTTTATTGTTTCACTTTAAGCATTATTAAAATCACTGCTCCCGAAAAAACTTCAGTTTTTTAAACTTTTTTTTGCATTGATACATGTCCCCTGGGGCAGGACCCAGGTCCCTAAACACTTTTTAAAACAATAACTTGCATATAGGCCTTTAAAATTAGCACTTTTGATTTTTCATGTTCGTGTCCCATAGACTTTAATGGTGTTCGAACAAATTTTTTGCATGTTCTACGCACGTGAGGGAGGTTGGGGTTGCCCCACAGGGGCATATGAGAGGATCATGCCTCCGGGGGGGGGGGGGGGGGGGGGGGCAACGCTGCGCCTTGACCCGGTTCCACATAGTTATTTTCGTACACATCAAGGTAGTTATCATAGAATGGGCCCTCACCCCTCGGTATACTAGATTACTCAGCGCAGAGTATGACCCCATAATCGCCACCTCCAAAGTCACTGTGGGATTGTCCCTGGGTTGGGAAAACCACTAACGGACGCCGCCCAATAATACTGTTGGAAATTCGGAAGAGCGAGTCCACCCTAGCCAACTGGTAGCTGTAGCATGGATATCGCCAGTCTGGGCAATTTTCCTAGCCAGATAAAGGAAATAACAATAGATTTTAATTTATTAATTAACATTAACACTGGAAGCAAAACTGGTCAATTTTTGAAAAAATTAAGAAACTTAGGGAGGAAGATCATTTTTATTAAATTCACCCTGCCAACTGGGGTAAGAGGGGGTGACTTCCAGCCCGCACACTGCCGCGAAAATGAGGTCAGCAGGGGGAGCAGGTTCTGGTTAAAGTACGAGGTGACTGGTCCTCCCAGGCATATCCCAAGATATTTAAAGCTATCCACCCATACCAGCAGGGTCTGCATGGCCGGCCTAGGATGCGCAGAGTTTAAGGGATAGATCAGGGATTTGTCCCAGTTGACCTTGACTCCAGCATATGATCCAAAGTCGTTGATTATCTTTAGGGCTGCTGGGAGGGGGGAGGAGACATCCGTTAAAAACAGGACAGTGTCATCAGCATACAAGGATATTTTCTCCTCCACCACCCCCACTTGGATCCCCTGGACTGCAGACGCTGCTTGTATCCGTGAGGCCAGGGGCTCCACAGCTACCGCAAACAACCCTGGCGAGAGTGGGCAGCCCTGCCTAGTGCCCCTACCCAGGGGGAAAGTCAGCGAGAGAGAGTTCTTGGTGCGCACCTGAGCGCTGGGAGAAGAATACATTAGACGCAGCCATTTGATAAATACTGGTCCAAACCCAAATTTTTGAAGAACAGCCCAGAGATACTCCCACTCCACCAAGTCAAATGCTTTCTCGGCGTCCAGGGTTACCCTGGCCTCCATGTTGTCCTCCGAAGCCCTACCTACATGCGTCAACAATCTGCAAATGCTTATGTCGATTCCTCTGCCCGGCATAAACCCAGATTGGTCAGGGTGTATCAGGGCAGTAATTACAGAGTTCAAGTGGCCGGCCAAAAATTTTGCAAGAATTTTTAGATCTACATTCAGGAGTGATATCGGCCGGTATGAGGAGCATAGTTCAGGGTCCTTGCCAGGCATGGGGAGCACCACCGCCTCAGATATAGACGGGGGCAAGGAGCCCTCCTCCAAGGCCTTCAGTAGCATCTCACGGTATTTGGGGAGCAGGTCGTCAGCATAATGTTTAAAGAATTCCGCCGCAAACCCATCTGGGCCCGGCATCTTCCCAGCTTGCAGAGTCTTGACCGCTAGTTGAATTTCTGTAAGGGTAAGTGGACTATCTAGCCTCTCCCTGGTCAAGACTGTAAGGCATGGCAGGTCAGCTAAAGCCAGGTATGTATGCAGTTCTCCTTCAGTATACGTCACTCGGGAGCTATAGAGCTCCTGATAATAGGGGGCAAACCGACCATTAATCTATAAGGGATCTACCATAGCTTCCCCAGTAGGGGATCGGATACAGGATATGGACACCGGGGTGGAGTGTTCCCACGACAACCAGACCAACAGTCGACCACTCCTCTCCCCTTGTTCAAAGATCCTTTGACTCTGATGGAGCAGGTGAATTTTCATGGCAGATATACTGATAAGGGAGACATTCTGCAGAGCCGTCCGAAGAGAGGAATACACCAGAGGGTCCATAAGCCTAGCATTAATAGTCTCCAGGGCCATAGCTTTATTTTCCTGTAGCTCCCTACTGGCACCCCTTCGCACCCTCCCAATATGGGTCTGGAAGCTACCCCTTGTGAAGGTTTTAAAAGCATCCCATGTAATAGGGATAGAAACAGTGTGATCTTGGGAATTCCAAAAATGGATCATATCAGTCTTGCAAGGGATGTCAAACCTCAAGTCAGATAGCCAGAACCTAGATAAATTTCACAAGCCTTCTGCTGATGGACATGCCAAACTGAGTTGCAGGGAAATAGGAGCGTGGTCAGAGATACCCCTGGGGAGAATGGTGACCTCCCACACCCTGAAAAAAGGACAGAACCCCCACGTACACCAGGTCAATTCTAGAGAAGGTTCTGTAAGAGGCAGAATGGCAGGTATACGCCCATAAATTAGTCTCCTCCTCCAGACGTCCGTAAAATTGGAGGCTTCCACCCAAGATGCCAGGTCCATGGCAGAGCTAGATGTCTGTGTTAGTCTGTCCATCCCAGGATCTGGTAAAATATTAAAGTCCCCAAATATCATAATGTTATCAGTAGCATAAACCAACAATTTGGATGCCAAGTGGTAGAGTAAATGCACCAAGGCTGGAGGGCGCAGATACAATCCCACTATGACAACCTCCAAGGTAGTAATGATTGCATGCAATATAACGTACCTACCCCAAAAGGCAGGAAGGAGGAGATTGGAATAAGTGGAATGGTATAAATGACCAACTCATGGCCTCATAAGGCTTAAGAGCTTACCACCGGTCAAATGGGTCTCTTGAAGAATACAAATATGAGGCGAGTGACGCTGCAGAAATTGAAACACCAAAGATCTTTTAACCTTGGTGTTCAGACCCCTGGTGTTCCAGGACACTATTTTACATATAGACATAAGGTCCTAACATCAAATCCACAACAGGAATAGTCATGTTTAGTCCTCGCAATTGAGGACCAGGGCTGGTCACTCGTCCCAGTACCATACAAACAGAATAGTTAGCAACCCCGAGACAGAACATTAGACATGCAATACAGAAAACATACTTACATATATAGGCATATATCAAAGAAAACATACGTTTTTACGCCGATCGCGATTTTCTGCGTCTTCCACTCTGGTCTCCAATGTCTTGACCCTGGCTTTAAGGGTATGGAGGTCACCTGCATGATCTCTAATGGAGTCCTCCATCACGGAGATCCTCTGCTCAACCTCCGGCACTCGGCTGCAGAAGGAGTCCAGATCCCTGCGAATAAAATCTACATTCGTCTGCAGGTGGTCTATTTTGTCCATAAGTGCAGTCTGACCGGTCGCAATAGTCTGCATGGCGGCCGTGAGCTGAACCTGCTGTTGCAGGTTCAGAAACAGAGGTCTGTTATGGTGGCCTGTCCCCTGGTCCTTGCCCGCCCTTATTTGGAATTTACAAAGCTTAGTTTGCTTTTCTTTTGTGTAAATTTATCAAATAATTGCACCCCCCCCCCACAAAAAAATCCATACTAGACTCATATCTGAGCATGTAGCCTGGCAGGCCAGGAAGGAGGAGATGAGTGTGCCCCCTTCCTGAATCACACCAGTCTGCATGCCTTTAAAATGGGGGAGTACCTTGCAGGGAGGAGTCCCTGGCAAAGCCCCTTGTCCCATGTTGCCAGATTGCATGCCTTCAAAATGGGGGAGTACCTTGCTAGGGGGAAGTGGCTGTGCTAGTCTGTGGGTGGGGGGCTAATGCCTAATGCCTGCCAAAGAAAAAAGCAGAACAAACATGACAGCACCACTCACTGAATGATAGCAATATAAGGGAAGGGACAGGGATAGTGGTGACATCTTTGCCATCATATAGCCATATGGCTGGGTGCCTATATTTAGGCAATCATGCTAACTTTCTCATCATCTTTTTTTCATTAGCTTTTATATCAGATTCCACATCATCACGTTCCCCAACTATTATTATATAATCTGTTTATTTCCAAGGATTCCTTCTAGGTCTTCATTTAACTCTTGTTTAAAAACTTCTGAAGTAGAACTTATCTGGTCTACCCTTAATCCTGACTCCTCTCACCTTAATGATCATTCTGCCATAGGTATTTCTTAATGATGATACTCAATTGGTATCCAGAGCTCAGGGTATTCCTTAATGCTGACTGAAGAAAGCTGTGATGTGTGAAATATTCCCCTAGGTTTTCACAAGCAACACTATTAAAGTGGTTGTAAACTCTGATACACCATTGTACCTACAGGTAAGCCTATAATAAGGCTTACCTGTAGGTACTGTAAATATTGCCTAATCTTGCACAGTTTCGGATATATTCACTATATCCGCTGCTGCCGACATTGTCGGGGCATGCGCACTGAAGAAACGGCCTGCTGGTGCAGTTTTTTTTAGGGCCCATGCGGTGACCGACGGCTCGCACACACATGCACGGCAATGACATCATCGTGGCAATGGCCAATCACAGTGCTGGAGCCTGCGAATCCGGACGTAACTCCGGTGAAAGGTCAGCCGTGGGAGCGGAGTGCGGGCGGCACTGCAAGGCAATGTTTTAAGGTAAGTATTTCATAATGAGCTAGTATGCGATTCATATATATACCATATACTATATATACATTCTATGTACTATACGGACTGCACTATATACTCTGAACTGCATTATATATACTACACTAACTGCACTATATACTCTGAACTGTATACTACTAAACTGACTGCACACTACACTACACTACACTACCTGCCTAATCTCCATTCATTCACTATATACGGCCGCCATGTAAGCAGAAGCCTTATATAGTGTGGGCCATGGACCATCATTGGCCAAAGGCATGCTGCCTTTGGTCAATTATAACTCTCACAGCACATCGCGCTGTGATTGGCCAAAGAATGCAGGTCAGGTGCATGCTTTGGCCAATCAGCAGCTGTCAATGCACTGCGATCTCGCAGTGCATTATGGGGCAATCCACGGTGCTTGAATTTTCGCAAACGCTCCATATGTTTGTTCTGCGGACAAATGAACACCCAATGTTCGAGTTAAACTTACGTTCGCTAATGGTAAATAAAATTCTTAATCACAAAATTCGTTAAAATCTTTTCACCATTTAGCGGCGCTCCTCTGGATAATTATATGACCAGATAAATATATATACTATTAATTAAAGATAGATATATAAAAAACAACAATATTGTGCTATGGGGATCCTTAAAACATATCACTGGCAATCTGATGTATTAATACATTGTTAGTGTCATGGTGTTTTAGAAATGAAAAAAAGTCCACACATTATAGAGCAAGTGAAGAGAGAAATGTTGACTGCTGATAGTATACACTTCCACCAAATCGCTTCACCCGTGTTCCACACTCCCCTCTGGGGTTTAAACTCACCGAACTGGGAACAGTGAGAGTGTTCACTCCATCACCCTACCAACCGGTTTACTGCCTGGCAAACATTTAGCAAATACGAATGTGAGATAACCAAGGACTGGCCTCATTGCAAGGAGCTTCAAAAGGAGGACAAGTGATGTTTTATTGTGCAATGTGGAAAATATTCTGAAAAATACTTTTAGAAAATAAAGATTGTTCAAACGTACTGGACTATCTGGACCTTTTATCCTTTTATATATCAAACGCACTGGCTGACCACTGATGATTGGAGGTGATGGTGTACAAAGAAAGCGATCTAAGGAGATTACAACTTGGGAGATTTTAACTCAATGCTGATAACATTAAGGATTGCGGTGAGTTTAAACCCCAGAGGGGAGTGTGGAACACGGGTGAAGCGATTTGGTGGAAGTGTATACTATCAGCAGTCAACATTTCTCTCTTCACTTGCTCTATAATGTGTGGACTTTTTTTCATTCCTAAAACACCATGACACTAACAATGTATTAATACATCAGATTGCCAGTGATATGTTTTAAGGATCCCCATAGCACAATATTGTTGTTTTTTATATATCTATCTTTAATTAATAGTATATATATTTATCTGGTCATATAATTATCCAGAGGAGCGCCGCTAAATGGTGAAAATATTTTAACAAATTTTGTGATTAAGAATTTTATTTACCATTAACAAACAGTGCATATGTTTTTGACGTAAGCGGCTGCCACAGGGCAACCTACAGAATTTTTAACTATTGTTTGTATATTTGTATAATTTTTTTACCACTCATTGCGCCGAGATAAAGGGGAGAGGTGCATTGCGGCGCCTGACATCTTTTTCCTTTTTTGTTTTGAACTTACGTTCGACTCGAACATCGAGACCATACCTAGTATTCTGAATGAGGAATAAATATACATGCTTGCCAGCACACCATGGATCTTGAATTGCAGTGCAAAACTTTTATTGTAGAAAGATCACATCACACAGGATACATGCCACGCACCATTTAGGAGATGTTTAGTCTTTTTCCAACAGGTGACGGACCATACCCTTTCCAATGCAACAGGTACTGTATGCGCCACAGAACCTACAGGACTTTGGTATCACTTTAAAGAGTACCTGTCACCAAAACATGCATCACGTTGTGAACTGTTTCTCCTCTATGTGATTAAAGGAATACAAGTTTAGTTAAAAGTAAAAAAGTGTAAAAATGTAACTTCCACCCAAGTACTTAAAATCCCTCAGAAATTGTTTTGACCCACCCCCACCTACACACATGTACAAATGTAAATACATTCATCAGGAGGTGCCTAGGCATGAAAACATTGATTGCACTACACATCTTACATATCGCTGTGCCTGCTGAAGTAATAGAAATAATTCTAAGCCCAATTATCCACTGTTAACTCCAAACTGACCTCTAGGGGCTTTTAAAGCATTTAAGAAGAATGTTTGAAAAAATAAAACATATTAATTTAATATTCATTCATTTTACACACCTTTCGCCAATAATAAAGGGTTTGCCATTTGAATTCCAATTAGTTTTTTACATTTAATTACAGTTTAGTTATGGTAAAAAGCAGTGCTGCCTACAGTTCCATGTTGGAGTCCACACACTATCCTTTTCTGACAGAAAATTCTCCAATAACCAAGGTCACATCTTGCTGTGAGCATTAAAGTGGAAGTAAACTTCCATCTTTTGCTTTTACCTATAGGTAAGCCTATAAAAACGCTTACCTATAGGTAGTGTAAATATCCCCTAAACATGCACCGTTTAGGAGATATTTACATTACATGCAGCCAGTGATGTCACTTGCGCATGTGCTCTGAAGGAACGGCCATTCGTGCTGTTCCTTCAGAGCCCTGTGCCATGAACAGCGTCTCCCATGCGCAGTCACAGAGCCGGAGTCTGTCAAACCGGAAGAAAAACGTGTAAAGATGGGAGCCCCTGCAGCGCTGACTTCACGGCGTGGGAGGGCTTTGTTTTAAGGTAAGTTTAACATAATGTGCTAGTATGCAATGCATACTAACAAATTATGCCTTTTACCTTGCAGGTTCCCAAAAAAAAAAAAAAGAAAAGGCCATCGGTTTACAATGGATTTAACCGTTTTGTTACATAGAGATCCACAGATATTGATCACTGGAGAAAAGCATATCTTTCCACAATTTAATTCCTTTTGGGATCATAGTGTAGCACTTACCCCCGAAGGAGATGCTGGTAATTAATTGGGCCTGTAATTAATTGGGCCAAAGAATTGTCTCAACCCACTTGACACATCTGTGTAATAATGTTGGTGTGAAACCCAATAGCAAGGAACAGCTCAGAAATAGTATTATATATTGTACCTTTACCATTACCTGGGTGTCCGTCACTTCACCTGCTATAGAAATAGACCATGTCTCACACCATTTGTACTTTAACCACACAATAAGTTTACTGGAAACTGGTTTAGGACAGCAAATACAATAATGATTCTGATACACAGGGTTAAAACAATAATAATCAAGGTGAATGTAAATATTTAGACTCAAAGATCACATGAGTAATGCATGCGGGCATGCCTCAAAGTGGGACTGATGCTGAGGATGGTAAAACCTTGACACTGGGCACTCTCACACTCCCGATGCAGCCGCACAAACACATTCCTAACCTGCCGCACATTATCCAGTACTAGGTAACAATGCAATACAGTACATATGCTCAAGGGTTCCCCCTAGGTTGTACTGCAGTCCTCAGAGTGTGTGTGAGAGAAGAGTAATAAGTGCTTTATAGTGAATCGCAAAGTCTTTGATCTTCTTTATCTTCTCTATTATACTGCAGTATTTGTAATCCAGTGTGTAAGCAAATGTTAAGATAGGATAAGGATGGTAGGTGAACTGTGGACTTGGTTATGTGAAAGACGTGGAAACTTCCTTTCCTATGAAGGGTGCAACCGGACACTCTATGTTATGCAGAAGGCAAACCTTGAGGCCTGGTTGTACACAGTCGATAACAGTGAGACCGCTCTTTAGAACTACAGGTCTCAGCAATCCTCTGGACTAGTCTGCAAAGTGACAAAGTAATATATAAATCTTGGGCAACAGCCCTCTCACCACACAGGGTCTGAACAATTGTGCTGCTCCGCTTCCGTGATCTCAGTCCCGCTCCAAGTTGGTTCCATACACCGAATCTCTCTGTCGGATGACTGATGACTGTGTTGCTGAATTCTTTCCGGTATCCTGGATCCTCGGGTTCGATCACGCGCTGATCCAGCACACTGAGTTCAGAACCTCTCTGGAGGCTTCAACTCCACTCCGCGCCGAGCAGGCTGCGGCTCTTCCGATCACACCCAAACAGGTCCCTGCAGGCAGGTCTCACGTCTCGGGCAGAAGAGAGCAAAACATTACCCATTCTTATGTTTGTTAAAACACAAGGTTGTGCATAAACAAAGTGTTTTATTAATGTGCAAAATATATCTGCATGGCATGTATCCCACATTAACCAGAAAACCATCACATTTTACATACAACCTTGGTATCACAGTTGTGAGACATCATGTAAAGGAACTACAATATAACATGTTGGATGATGTTCTTAAAAACTACTGGAGCAGGACTTTTAGCTTAGCTAACAACATTATTCTTTTTTTGACAATAATAATAATTCTTTTTTTCTTCCTTTTTTCTTAGTTTCTGTTTTTAAACATTGCTTCAATTTGCGTATTTTCTTCGATTAGATGCACTCCTTTCTGAAAAAAAAACTCAGCTACTGGCATTGAAGTGAATTGCTTGTCAGAAATTAATTTAGAAATAATAGGCACATTTTATTGCCAAGGTTAAACTGTTCAGAAAACAGATTTCAGAAAGAAGCTTACAATGTCAGAGTGGGTAGTAAAATAGTTATAATTGTTCAATGTCATTTTCAAGTTTTCTGCTTTGAAAACATTTCTATGTAGGAATTTTTGTATAGTGCAACCTGTGCAAAGCAACTTTCTCATTAAGCTGCTTCCAAACTGCTTCCCAACCTTCTTAACTTCCCCAAGTTGCTTATATGTATATAACCTTTCTTCCTCTCCTGCAAGCTGCAAGAGCAAAGAGAAGAAGCTCTGGGACTCGGGAGACATTTATAAAGCACATTAGCAGCACAATATGATGCATATCAGGCTGCCCTCCTTTAGCCAACCCATGGTGTGGATGTGAGCCACTCAGGCTGCAAGGAAGTGTAGTACTCCCAACTGTCCCTGATTTCGAGAGACTGTCCCTGATTTGGAGCAATGTCCCTCTGTCCTTCATTCCTCCTCATTTGTCCCTCATTTTGATCTGATCTGTATAGTTGTATATAAAATGCATTTTATCTTTCAAAAAGTGTTTCCCAGTGCTAAAACCTTTCATCTGATTTCTAAATTGCTGCATTTGTACATTTTAAAAGCCAATATAAAGGAATAGTAGTGGTAAAAAAAAAAGCACTTGTGGATTTAATTAACCTTTTTTGGGGGGGTTAATTCTCCTTTAAAGGGGTTTGGCAGGGGGCGTGTCCTATGTCTACATACATTTGCTAGTAGGTGTCCCTCATTCCCATCTCAAAATGTTGGGAGGTATGCACACACCCCAGGCACCTGCATCCCCCTTCTCCCCATCCTGCACTCAGTAGGAGCCACTCAGGAGATCAGATCTGAGGGAGTCAAGCTGTCACTTGTAATTACAGAAGTCCAGCTTGTGTGTTTACAAGTGACAGCGTGGCTCCTACAGAGTGATAGTGGTGAGCAGGGAGTAGTCGTATGCAGTATTTACTGAGCATTTTTGCTTTATGCCGTAAATACAACATAAAGTAGTAGTGAATTGACAATTTCAGGATCGCATGCGGTATTTGGGAAAACACCTAAATACCGCATGCAATATAGTTCTGTAAATGGAGCCCATTATTTGTTCAGCCCAGTTTCTAGTTTAACTACTTCAGCCCTGGAAGAATTTACCCTCTTCCTGACCAGAGCACTTTTTGCGATACGGCACTGCGTTGCTTTAACTGACAATTGCGCTGTTGTGCGACGTTGCACCCACACAAAATTGACATCCTTTTTTTTTCCACAAATAGAACTTTCTTTTGGTGGTATTTGATCACCTCTGCAGTTTTTATTTTTTGCGCTATAAAAAAAAGAGCGACAATAGCAAAATTGAGGCCACCATACTAGACAGGGTCCCTCGACATACTAAAATATGGACCCCCTGGGTAGACAACTTTCTGCCCCTAGACTTCGACCACAATCTCCTTATCCCATAATTCTCTGCTCACCTCCGCCCCTGCAAGTATAATGGCTCCCTCGGCCGCACCGCAGCCTCGCCGACACTGATCCCCCCCCCACCCTATCTTCTCCCCTCTCTCCCACCTATCTCTCCCAACCCTCCCACCCTTTCCCTTCTCTACAAACCCAACTTGAACCTATGTTCACCTACCTTTTCAACAAGAACAGGCCCTCGAGGCTATGACTCCACCAAGTAGACATTCCAGGAACCTGCTCCACACGATTGATATTCTATGCTGTCATAGTTCTTGGGACGCTACATGCTGATACATGCCGACCCCATCATGATACTATAACCCCACTTACCTATCAGCAACTACTAAAAGCACTTAGGTTACTTTTTTCCTGATATTCTGTAACGTTTACACTCTGTATGTATCGTGAATGATGTTCATTCACCGTTCATGTTTATTTCTTGTTGTACTTTATATTTTGTTCTAATAAAAAACTTTGAAAAGAAAAAAAAAAGAGCGACAATTTTGAAAAAAAAGCAATATTTTTTACTTTTTGCTATAATACATATCCCCAAAAAATATATAAAAAAACTAATTTCTTTCTTAGTTTAGGCCAATATGTATTCTTCTACATATTTTTTGGTAAAAAAAAAAATTGCAATAAGCGTATATTGATTGGTTTGCGCAAAAGTTATAGTGTCTACAACATAGGGGATTTTTTATTAGTAATGACGGCGATCTGCGATTTTTATCATGACTGCGATATTATTGCGGACACATCGGACACTTTTGACATTATTTTGGGACCACGGTTATTTATACAGTGAACAGTGCCATACAAATGCACTGATTACTGTGTAAATGACACTGGCAGGGAAGGGGTTAAACACTAGTGGGTGATCAAGGGGTTAAGTGTGTCCTAGGGAGTGATTCTATCTGTGGGGGGATGGGCTCATCAGATCACTGCTCCTGATGACAGGGAGCAGTATATTCCTGTCATGTTGCTAGGCAGAACAGGGAAATGCCTTGTTTTCATAGGCATCTCCCTGTCCCGCCGCTCCATGTCATGATTGCGGGCCCCCGGCAGACATCGAGTCCGCGGGACCCGCGGGCACGGTCACGGAGTAAGTGGCCCGAACCTGCTCTTTTGGGGTCCCTCGTGGCTCTCACGGCTCCTCCCCAAATCAGATAACCCCCTGGGAGAAGCGCTCTTCCGGGGGGTTACCTTGTGGGCGTGCTCCCGAGTCCAGCATTTGGCGTCCGTGTCATTGGATTTCATTGGCAGCAGTGGGAGCCAATGGCTGTGCTGCTATCAATGTATCCAATCAAGAGTCCAATCGGGGAATCAAGTCCCCGTGGGTCAAGTTCTAGGCCTTAGGTAAGTAAAATGGGGGGCTGGGGGCCGGTCACTGCCAGGTGTTTTTTCACCTTAACCACTTTCAGACCAGACCATTTTGCTTGCTTAAGACCAGACCCCTTTTTGCGATTCGGCACTGCGTCGTTTTAACTGACAATTGTGCGGTCGTGCGACGTGGCTTCCAAACAAAATTGATGTTCCTTTTTTCCCACAAATAGAGATTTCTTTTGGTGGTATTTGATCACCCCTGCGGTTTTTATTTTCTGCGCTATAAACCAAAAAAGGGCGACAATTTTGAAAAAAAACACATTATTTTTTACTTTTTGCTATAATAAATATCCCCAAAAAATATATAAAATTTTTTTTTTTTCTCAGTTTAGGTCGATACGTATTCTTATACATATTATTGGTAAAAAAAAATCTCAATAAGCGATTGATTGGTTTGCGCAAAAGTTATAGCGTTTACAAAATAGGGGATAGTTTTATGGCATTTTTATTAATATTTTTTTTTTACTAGTAATGGCGGCGATCAGCGACATTTATTGTGACTGCGACATTATGGTGGACACATCGGACATTTTTGACACATTTTTGGGACCATTGTCATTTATACAGCGATCAGTGCCATAAAAATGCACTGATTACTGTGTAAATGACACTGACAGGGAAGGGGTTAAACACTAGGGGGTGATCAAGGGGTTAAGTGTGTCCTAGGGAGTGATTCTAACTGTGAGGGGATGGGCTTATTGCAACATGACAGAGATCACTGCTCCCGATGACAGGGAGCAGTAGATCCCTGTCATGTTGATAGGCAGAACAGGGAAATGCCTTGTTTTCATAGGCATCTCCCTGTTCTGCCGCTCCATGTCATGATTGCGGGCCCCCGGCGGACATCGAGTCTGCGGGACCCACGGGCACGGTCACGGAGTAAGTGGCCCGAACCTGCTCTTCTGGGGTCCCTCTGCAGCTCTTGCGGCTCCTCCCCACATCGGATAACCCCCTGGGAGAAGTGCTCTTCCAGGGGGATTACCTTGCGGGCGCGCTCCCGAGTCCAGCATTCGGCATCAGCAGCATTGGATTTGATTGGCACCAGTGGGAGCCAATGGTTGTGCTGCTATCAATCTATCCAATACTATCCTATTGGTCCTATCGGAGAATCAAGCCCCCGTGGGTCAAGTTCTAGGGCTTAGGTAAGTAAAACGGGGGGCTGGGGGGCCGGGCACTGCCAGGTGTTTTTTCACCTTAACCACTTTCAGACCGGACCATTTTGCTGGTTTAAGACCAGACCACTTTTTGTGTTGCTTTAACTGACAATTGCGCGGTCGTTCGACCTGGCTCCCAAACAAAATTGACATCCTTTTTTCCCACAAATAGAGCTTTCTTTTGGGGGTATTTGATCACCCCTGCGGTTTTTATTTTTTTGCGCTATAAACAAAAAAAGGGCGACAATTTAAAAAAAAAACACATTATCTTTAACTTTTTTCTATAATAAATATCCCCCAAAAATATATAAACATTTTTTTTTCCTCAGTTTAGGCTGATACGTATTCTTCTACATATTTTTGGTAACAAAAATCACAATAAGCGATTATTGATTGGTTTGCGCAAAAGTTATAGCATTTACAAAATAGGGATAGTTTTATGGCATTTTTATTAATCATTTTTTTTTTTACTAGTAATGGCGGCGATCAGCGATTTTTATTGTGACTGCGACATTATGGCGGACACATCAGACATTTTTGACATATTTTTGGGACCGTTGTCATTTATACAGCAATCAGTGCTATACAAATGCACTGATTCCTGTGTAAATGACACTGGCAGTGAAGGGGTTAACCGGGGGTGGCAGTGTAGGGGTTAAGTAAGTCCTAGGGGCGTGTTGCTAACTGTGGTGTGGAGGGCGAGGCTGTGTTTTACGGATCACTGATCTCTACTCCAATCACAGGGAGCAGAGATCAGTGTCACTTGTTGCTAGGCAGAACGGGGAGATGCTGTTTACATCGGAATCTCCCCGTTCGACGATCGCAGATTTTCCCGCGGCGATTGAGTCCGCAGGACCCGCGATCGGACTCACGGGGGTCCCGACCGGTGTGCGCGCGCTGCTGGCGGTGCCCACGCGATGGCATGGCGGCAAATTCAAAGAGACGTACCTGTATGCCCTTATGCCTGTCCATGCCATTCTGCCAACGTACATCGCCGTGCGCCGGTCGGGAAGCAGTTAATGCATAGGAAGCGTTGAGGTGAAAAAACACAAGGGTTTACAACCCCTTTAAAGGACAATTATTGTGCTTCAGTGCTTGTTGTATTTTAATGCAAATTAAACAAGAAAGCTCTGCCAACAGATCATCACTACAACCCATAAAACCTGTAGTTGGCTTATCCTAGAACATATTTTTTTTTTTTTTGAACAGTTGTTCCTTGTTTGACATTCATATACTACAGTGTGTACCTAATGATCTGCTTATTAAATATGGGCAAGGAAATAAGAGAGCAATCAAGTGAAAAGATGTCATCCATTTTCAAGTTCGGAGAAAATATTTAGTGTATTTATAGATTCATTGTCAGCTTTTCTACACCCCTGGGATTTTCTCCACTTGAGGTTTAAAATGATTGAAGTGATTAGACAAGAATTATTTGTAAGAATATGTACATGTTTTGTATTATTATTATTTACAGGTACATGAATGATGAAAATGTGTTCATATACTGTAAGTTTAAACTAGCAGGTAGAAAAGTAGTCTGTTTCACAGCAGAGATGGGCCAGATGATTATCTGTAGGCAATTTGTTTCATGCCAGGGATCCTTTTTTTTTGTAGTTGTTTCCTATGGGCGATGCCAAAGAAGCAATTTTTAATCGCTGAACAAGCTTTGGGAAATTATTTTCTACAAAGCTAAGCACAGCTTAATTTTCTGAGAACATCTGGTGATTTTGCTTTTAACCATTTTTTGTGAAAATTGGCAGTCATTATCAACTGTCGAATGCAATATATAATTGTATGACTTACAGAAGCTCAGCTATTATTTCTACAGTTTTTGGTGTTCCTTTCCTTAAAGGAAACGTGTGTCAAAACAAAAAGGCTAAAAATGCTGGCCTCTTCTTCTTAAAGGCTTATTGCCTGGCAATCCTACTGATCTAATGCTTTTATACTTTTAGTAAATAACCAAAAAAGTGGATCACTGACTAAAAAAATGTTAAGTCAAAGGTTCAGTATTGGTGTCAGGCAACTAACATTTTAGAAGGCAATCAGCAATGGCATTACCCATAAATCAAAAATTCATATATATATATATATATATATATATATATATATATATATATATATATTACACAATAATTACGTTACTGCTCCTTCTAACAATGAAATGAATAGTTTGCCAGACCTTCAGAGTGCATGCACCGCTGACGTCCCCAGCAGCATCCATTGGGATTATCTCCTGAACACTGCAAGTTTAGGACATATTCAATGTACCTACAGGTAAGCCTTTTTATAGTTCCAAAAAAGTCCAAAAAAATACTTTATTACCACTTTAACTTGTGTTGTGTTAAGGCAGTCTATTTCTGTGAATGGATCCCAAAGCACAACAGCAAACCACAAATTAGACACAATGAAAGTCTGGTGAGCGCAACACACTAATTCACAATAAATGGCAGTGTAGAGCACTGATGCATGCAACATGACTTACCACACAGTAAAGAGAACCAAAGAGCACAGAAAAACATGCATTACTATATTGCACTGGTGTAAGTGTGCCCTAAAAGAAAAAGCACAGTTTTAACACATAGATCTTTAAGGCTGGGTTCACACTAGTGCGAATTGGATGAGGGTTTCCCTGCATCCAATCGCGTGTCAGCAGATTGTGACTGGCTCTCAATGGAGCCGGTTCACACAGCCCTGGGACGTTTTATGCAGCCCCGGGACGGCTGCGAAGCGAATTGCACAGGGGTCCTGTGTGTCTTCTGGTCCATTTCTGGTCCGAATCCAGCCAAAAATGTTGGCCTGATTCGTCCCTGAAACGGAGAACAGGGACGCACTGGACCCCTGCTGTGAGCCGCTCCGCACAGCAGTGTGAACCAAGCCTTAAACTGTCTATAAGCCAAAACCTTTTTTTTTTTTTCTCATTTTGGAGAGAAAAGAGAATAATCATCATGTGAACAGGTGTCCCCATCTGAAAATATAGCCCCAGTTTTCGCACACTGCTGCAACGTGTTGTGACTTGTGACGCAGAAAGTTGCATGACAAGTCTAAACACTTTAATTTCAATGGGTGCTGTCTTAATTGCTGTGACTCAAGTCATGACTCCAAGTTGCAGTGACTAAAAAAGAAAGTTCCTGCACTATTATTCTGCATCTTTGGTGTGACTTGAGTGCCATAGACTGCAATGTTAAAGTCACAAGGAAATTGTAGC
Source organism: Lithobates sylvaticus (assembly GCA_028564925.1). Taxonomy (NCBI): domain Eukaryota; kingdom Metazoa; phylum Chordata; class Amphibia; order Anura; family Ranidae; genus Lithobates; species Lithobates sylvaticus. Next base: position 327,263,597 of record CM053028.1, on the reverse strand, counting down.
TTTGTCTTATCAAAGTTACTTTGGCTGCGATATGATCTGACTTCATAGGGGTTTGTTTAACCCTATACTCCCCTCGCAGTTTATTGTCTGCTGTGTACTTGTAACTCAGCCTAGCCCTGCAGCTCAAAATCTCCTCCCAAGCATTGCCACCTCCCAAAGCACATTGTTCACCTAGCCAGGGTGACAGCAAAGCACCATCCAACACAGGGAAGCAAGGAAGTAAAAAGGAAAAATAAATCAATGTGGAAGGAAAAAAGAATTGTGTCAGACTCTGTATTGTTATGATTGGTCAAAGCTAAAGTCACAAAACATCAAGGTCACATGAAAGTCGAATTGAAGTCACATCAAGTGACACTGCAAAGTTGCACTGGGAGTTTCAGGATTTTGGGGGTCGCAGCAGTGTGAACTTAACCTGAGCCTTACCACTTGTTTCTGTGATTCCTTATCACTTTCTGTTTCAGGGACAACGATCGTCAGTAAAAAAAAAACAGAACGTGAATTCCCCAGCAGGGACATCAGACAGCAATAAAAGCATGACGGGGTTCTAATCCTTTCCTACTCTATTAAAAACTAACAAAAAAAGTGCCTATGCATATGCTTTAATGCATCCAGGCAAATCAAGCAGGTTTTCAAATAGAACTTTTCAAATCTTAATTTTTCATTCCTGGTCCTCAGCTAACAAAATGGAATACAGTGGTACCTTGGATTACGAGCATAATTTGTTCCAGAAGAATGCTTGTAATCCAAAGCACTCATATATCAAAGCGAGTTTCCCCCCATAAGAGTCAATGGAAACTCAGATAATCTGTGCATCATCTTTAGAAGAGGCTTCCTTCTGGGACGACAGCCATGCAGACCAATTTGATGCAGTATGTGGCATATGGTCTGAGCACTGTGATGCAGTATGTGGCATATGGTCTGAGCACTGACAGGCTGACCCCCCACCCCTTCAACCTCTGCAGCAATGCTGGCAGCACTCATACATCTATTTCCCAAAAGCAACCTCAGGATATGATGCTGAGCATGTGCACTCAAATTCTTTGGTCGACCATGGTGAGGCCTGTTCTGAGTGGAACCTGTCCTGTTAAACCACTGTATGATCTTGGCCAACGTGCTACAGCTCAGTTTCAGGGTCTTGGCAATCTTCTTATAGCCTAGGCCATCTTTATGTAGAACAACAATTCTTTTTTCAGATCCTCAGAGAGTTCTTTGCCATGAGGTACCATGTTGAACTTCCAGTGACCAGTATGAGGGAGTGAGAGCGATAAAACCAAATTTAACACACCTGCTCCCCATTCACACCTGAAACCTTGTAACACTAATGAGTAACATGACACCGGAGAGGGAAAATGGCTAATGGGGCCCAATTTGGACATTTTCACTTGCCTAAGAGGTTTAAGGCAGTGCTGGAAAATAATGGTGGCCACACAAAATATTGACACTTTGGGCCCAATTTGTACATTATCACTTAGGGGTGTACTCACTTTTGTTGCCAGCGGCTTAGACATTAATGGCTGTGTGTTGATTTATTTTGAGGGGACAGCAAATTTACACTGTTATACAAGCTGTACACTTACTACTTTACATTTTAGCAAAGTGTAATTTCTTCAGTGTTGTCACATAAAAAGGGGTGTACTTACTTTTGTGAGATACTGTATACAGTGCCATCAATTTACGCAGCGCTTCCCACAAGCTCCTCACTATGTTGGCATGGATGTGGCTACCCAGGTAGCATTATGCATATCTTAGGGTCTCGCAAAAACATCCGTAGCTTTTGGTGAAAAACATTTCAAATAATATCAGAAATTACAGGTATCTTAACTCCTACCAATCCTGCTCTGGCCCTACTTCATTCGGGGATTGACAAATTCCTGGTCATGTACCGTGGTATAGTGGTATAGTGGCCAACATCCTACTATCCGCTAAACAAACTCTTACCAGGCATTGGAAACAAGACTTGACCCCTGACATCCAAAATTATTAATACTATCCATCAACACTTCCTAGGGAAAAAATGTATAGCCATATAACACAAAACATACTGCTCCTTTGACCTTGTATGGAAACCTTGGTCCCTCTGGCACCCCTCATAGGCTCTTAGAGTCTTGACTGATGTAACCCGTAACTCCAACTTATGCCTTAACCTGATACAAACACCCTCCTCTGATAAAATAATTTTTAGTTCCTCGTACTATCTACTATCTCCATATCTGTTTTTTCTATGTATCTGTATTTTCTATATTTTCTATATCTGGAAAATGTGTAATATTAGTAAGAATTTACTACTAAAGTGCCTGTTACTATGTTTCCATTTATATTTATATCTATGTTCGTATTATCAAGGTGGCTGTGTCCGCGTTCCGATGGATGTACTTCTTTCCCTTTGAAAACCAAATAAACACACATATATATACAGTGGTGTGAAAAAGTGTTTGCCCCCTTCCTCATTTCCTGTTCCTTTGCATGTTTGTCACACTTAAGTGTTTCGGAACATCAAACCAATTTAAACAATAGTCAAGGACAACACAAGTAAACACAAAAAATGCAATTTGTAAATGAAGGTGTTTATTATTAAAGGTGAAAAAAAATCCAAACCATCATGGCCCTGTGTGAAAAAGTGATTGCCCCCCTTGTTAAAACATACTATAACTGTGGTTGTCCACACCTGAGTTCAATTTCTCTAGCCACACCCAGGCCTGATTATTGCCACACCTGTTCACAATCAAGGCATCACTTAAATAGGAGCTGCTTGACACAGTAAGGTCCACCAGAAGATCCTTAAAAGCTACACATCATGCCGAGACCCAAAGAAATTCAGGAACAATTGAGAAAGAAAGTAATTGAGATCTATCAGTCTGGAAAGGGTTATAAAGCCATTTCCAAAGCTTTGGGAATCCAGCGAACCACAGTGAGAGCCATTATCCACAAATGGCGAAGACATGGAACAGTGGTGAACCTTCCCAGGAGTGGCCGGCCGCCCAAAATTACCCCAAGAGCGCAGCGACGACTCATCCAAGAGGTCACAAAAGACCCCACAACAACGTCCAAGGAACTGCAGGCCTCACTTGCCTCAGTTAAGGTCAGCGTTCATGCCTCCACCATCAGGAAAAGACTGGGCAAAAATGGCCTACATGGCAGAGTTCCAAGGAGAAAACCACTGCTGAGCAAAAAGAACATCAAAGCTCGTCTCAATTTCTCCACAACACATCTTGATGATCTCCAAGACTTTTGGGACAACATTCTGTGGACCGATGAGACAAAAGTGGAACTCTTTGGAAGGTGTGTGTCCAAGTATATCTGGCGTAGAAGAAACACTGCATTTCAGAAAAAGAACATTATACCAACAGTAAAATATGGTGGTGGTAGTGTGATGGTCTGGGGCTGTTTTGCTGCTTCAGGACCTGGAAGACTTGCCGTGATAAAAGGAACTATGAATTCTGCTGTCTACCAAGAGATCCTGAAGGAGAATGTCCGACCATCTGTTCGTGTACTCAAGCTGAAACGAACTTGGGTTCTGCAGCAGGACAATGATCCTAAACACACCAGCAAGTCCACCACCGAATGGCTGAAGAAAAACAAAATGAAGACTTTGGAGTGGCCTAGCCAAAGTCCTGACCTGAATCCTATTGAGATGTTGTGGTATGACCTTAAAAAGGCCGTTCATGCTCGAAAACCCTCTAATGTAACTGAATTAGGACAATTCTGCAAAGATGAGTGGGCCAAAATTCCTCCAGGACGCTGTAAAAGCCTCATTGCATGTTATCGCAAACGCTTGGTTGCAGTTGTTGCTGCTAAGGGTGGCCCAACCAGTTATTAGGTTTAGGGGGCAATCACTTTTTCACACAGGGCCATGATGGTTTGGATTTTTTTTCACCTTTAATAATAAACACCTTCATTTACAAATTGCATTTTGTGTTTACTTGTGTTGTCCTTGACTATTGTTTAAATTGGTTTGATGTTCCGAAACACTTAAGTGTGACAAACATGCAAAGGAACAGGAAATGAGGAAGGGGGCAAACACTTTTTCACACCACTGTATATATATATATATATATATATAAAAAAACATTTACATAGCACTTTACATATATATTGTACATTGACATCAGTCCCTGCCAGTGGTGTAACTAGAACCTTCAGGGTCCCGGTGCAAGAAACCATGTAGGGCCCCCCTGAACCCCAGCCGAGGCCCTTCCCTCCGAGTCCGGTGGTGAAACTCCAGGGCTCGGTCACAGGTACGACTTTTGTGAGCCCTGTAGTTAAACCACTGGTACCAGCAGTTTTTTTTATTATTTTTTACAATTTTTTAGGAGTCCCGTTGGGTGGACTTTGGTGAGATATCAGAGGTCTAAACAGACCTATGATGTTACACCTTTGAGACAAAGAGGAAGAAGGGAAAGGGAAATTGGGTCCCTGTCCTCTGGGGAGAAGTGGGCCTGTCCCCAGGAGAGATTGGGTCCTTGTCCTTAGGGAAGATGGGGTCCCTGCCCCCATGTAAGTAGGAGTCCCCGTCCCTAAGGGAAATGGGTTCCCTGTCCTCTGGGGAGAAGTGGGCCCTGTCCACCCTTCCTAGGGAAAAAATGTATATCTCTATAACACAAAACATACTGCTCCTTTGACCTTGTATGGAAACCTTGGTCCCTCTGGTACCCCTCATAGGCTATTAGAGTCTTGACTGATGTAACCCGTAACTCCAACTTATGCCTTAACCTGATACAAACACCCTCCTCTGATAAAATAATTTTTAGTTCCTCGTACTATCTACTATCTCCATATCTGTTTTTTCTATGTATCTGTATTTTCTGTATTTTCTATATCTGGAAAATGTGTAATATTAGTAAGTATTTACTACTAAAGTGCCTGTTACTATGTTTCCATTTATATTTACATCTATGTTCGTATTATCAAGGTGGCTGTGTCCGCGTTCCGATGGATGTACTTCTTTCCCTTTGAAAACCAAATAAACATATATATATATATATATATATATATATATATAAAAAAACATTTACATAGCACTTTACATATATATTGTACATTGACATCAGTCCCTGCCAGTGGTGTAACTAGAACCTTCAGGGCCCCGGTGCAAGAAACCATGAAGGGCCACCCTGAACCCAAGCCGAGGCCCTTCCCTCCAAGTCCGGTGGTGAAACTCCAGGGCTCGGTCACAGGTACGACTTTTGTGAGCCCTGTAGTTAAACCACTGGTACCAGCAGTTTTTTTTTTTATTTTTTACAATTTTTTAGGAGTCCCGTTGGGGGACTTTGGTGAGATATCAGAGGTCTAAACAGACCTATGATGTTACACCTTTGAGACAAAGAGGAAGAAGGGAAAGGGAAATTGGGTCCCTGTCCTCTGGGGAGAAGTGGGCCCTGTCCCCAGTAGAGATTGGGTCCCTGTCCTTAAGGGAGATGGGGTCCCTGTCCCCATGTAAGTAGGAGTCCCTGTCCCTAAGGGAAATGGGGTCCCTGTCCTCTGGGGAGATGTGGGCCCTGTCCCCAGGGGAGATGGGGTCACTGACCCCAGGGGAGATGGGGTCACTGTCCTTAGGTGAGAAGGGGTCCTTGTCCTCTGGGGAGAAGTGGGTCCTGTCCCCAGGGGAGATGGGGTCCCTGTCCTTAGGGGAGATGGGGTCCCTGTCCCCATGTGAGATGGGGTTCCTGCCCCCAAGGGAAATGGGGTCCCTGTCCTCTGGGGAGAAGTGGGCCCTGTTCCCAGGGGAGATTGGGTCCCCAGGTGAGAAGGGGTCCCTGTCCCCAGGTGAGAAGGGGTCCCTGTCCTCAGATGAGAAGGGGTCTCTGTCCTCAGGTGAGAAGGGGTCCTGGTCCCCATTTAAAATAGGGTCCCTGTCCTCATGGGAAATGAGGTCCCTGTCCTCTGGGGAGAAGTTGGCTCTGTCCCCAGAGGAGATGGGATCCTTGTCCCCAAGGGAAATGGGGTCCCTGTCCTTTAGGGAGAACTGGGCCCTGTCCCCAGGGGAGATGGCATCCCTATACTTAGGGGACATATCTCCCAGAAAGACCTGTCAACATCTGTTGTGTATGACGGGGAGGAGGGGGGGGGGGTGCTGGCAGACAAGCCTGCGGTGTCCTTTGGGGAGCTGGCTCTCATAGGGCTGCACTGCATCTGTGTGCTTAAAGTTTGTTTGCCCGGGAGAAGCATGCAGTGCAGTGTAAGCCGGACTCAGGGGGCGGGACTCTGGCTGGGGAGGACAGACACCGGACTGAGCAGCACTGCATGGAGCAGGAGAGGGGGACCTGAAGGAGCGGCAGAGGACACAGGTTGTGTGGGGAATGCACAACTAAAGAGCAGCCAGTGCGGTAGTCGAGCATGGAGCTCTGCTAGTCACCCCCCACCTCCAGCCACCCGTGCGCCCGGTGCCTAACTGCCTATGCTGCCACCGGCCATATGTAGAGGGGGCTGCATGGGCCCCTTGCAGCACAGGGCCCGGTTGCGCTCGTGACTTCTGCACCCCTTATAGTTACGCCCCTGGTCCCTGCCCTCAAGGAGCTTACAGTCTAAGGACCCTAACTCACATTCATACATACACATACTAAGGCATATTTAGACAATGAGCCAATTAACATTTGACAATTAATTTGACACAATGACAATGAACTAGGTAACGTTATCTAGATGAAGGTACATGTGCACACTGTGCTCCACAGACTTTACTACACTACACACACCATACCACAGATAATGCAAATAAATCTATGGAGGTCGCTCCTCCTTGTTTTTCTGTCTCTCCAGCCGCCATCTCGCACTGTCCTACAAAAAAAAAAAATGCTTCCTCTGTGGTGGACAGAAAGGCAGATCTATATTAATAGGCAAAAGGTAAGAGATTCGGGGGAACCTAGGGAACCTACTAAAACAGCTCTGAAAAAAGTGAACTAGTGTTCCCTCCCTGTACAGTGCAAGTTCTCTGACCGCAGTACACTGGGCATACTTCACATTCATGAGTTCTGTTCTGTCCCCAACTGCTCTGCCCCTCCACTTACTCTTCCTGTTTTTGCTGGCCCAGGGGAATCCATATCAGGCACTGGCACACTGCTGGCAGAACACTTGTTCCTGTCCTGTGCATTGTGTGTGTAGAGCAGGAGGGAATTCTGCACTGTACACAGAGGTCCCCCAAGCTGATAGGATTATGAAAGGCCTGGGCACCTGGAGGACAAGAATGACGAGGTGCATCTAGCGAGCAATGACAAATGGTGGGTGTGATGACGCCCTGGAGGAGGGGCGAAACGCATCAACATATTTCCAGTTTATTGAACCAATGACGCTACTTCCGGGTCTCTTGGAACGTACGCCGATGTTTTGCGAGCCAGGAGCACTCTGATGTCTGTTTTTACCTATTGTCTTGTGAGTGACATAAGATAGCAGCACAGTTTCATTATTGACCGGCAGTACTTCACATGTATATCTTCTTTTTCCTTTTTTTCCATTGCCTTGATATTTACTTATCCCCTGGAACCTTCCGAGATTTATATCCTCACCTCCATATACATTTTTATGCTTTGTCAACAATAATCCCAAGCTCATACTGACCCCTCGACTGCAAAACTAAGGGTCCATCAAATTTGGTGAGTGGGGACACCTAGGGGGAGATTATCCAACTGAAATCAAATTATATTGAAATCTACTGAAGTACCATCAAAAGCACTTATTATATGATTGTTTATTTCCATTATTATATTGTATAGGTTTTTAGTACCTTTGCAACAGCTGCTGCGGTCTTATTTATATTTATGTTAGATTATTTATATTTATGGTAGATTATTTCACTAAGCACGAGTTTTAGTTATGTTTTAAATGGTGGGTGTGGCCTCACCAAGCTGACAGTGGGGGACGCCTAAAGGGGCTTGCTTAAATAAAACCTAAGCCTATTTGCTGAATGCACAGCACGTATATGCCACAATCCTTATAACTATAAAATATGTTTAAATTAAGCCCAGAAGGCCCAAATATAGAACAAAACTGAAACAAAAATGTTTTCGCCTTTTAGATATTGTTGTAGGAGGCCTCTAATGCAGAAATCAATGAGTTTTACAATTTTTGAATTTTTAGAACGTTTTTAGGTGAACGTTGTATTTTTGCAACATTTTGCCACAAGCAAGTCTCACAGAAACATGTAAACCTCAGCGCAATCATTTTTAAAAAACAAAACCCTTCCATTACATATTCTTTTGTACACACATTATATATACAGAAAGCTAAGACTTTGTCTGAGCCTACCTTAACCGCTTGCCAACCAACCGCCGCATTTATACTGCGGCAAGTTGGCTTGGCTGCACAAATCGCCATAGGTGTACGTCGGTCCCTTTAATGGCTACAGAAGGCGAGCGTGCCCACAGTGCATCTCCGGAGCCAATGCGAGGGGCCAGCTGCCGCGATGTCTGCTGGCCACCTGCGATCGCTCCACAGAGAGCCAGAACAGGGATCTGTCAATGTAAACAAACAAATCCCATTCTGACAGGGGAGTAGAGAGACATCGTCTGTTCCTAGTGATCAGGAACAGCGATCTCTCTCTACTCTCAGTCAGTCCAGGGAGAAGGAACGCACCAAATCCCCTCTGAGAGATTGTGAAAACGCCAACTGAGGACGTGAAGTCCCGCGGTGTTGAGAGATCCAGAGATGTCAGGGGTCCTGAGCAGCGCTTTGGGATTCGTTGGGGGCCACAAAAGATAGATTTTGCCAAATTACCTTTGGCGCCATATTAAACCAAAAAACAGGCCGCAATTGTCTCGCGGGCTGAACTTTGAACATGCCTGATGTAAACAAACAGATCCCCGTTCTGACAGGAAAGTACAGAGAGATTGTCTGTTCCTAGTGATCAGGAACAGCGATCTCTCTCTAATCCCTGTCAGTACACTCCCCCCACAGTTAGAAACATCTCCCTAGGGAACACTTAACCCCTTGATCGCCCCCTGGTGTTATCCCCTTCCCTGCCAATGTCATTTATACAATGACCAGTGGCTATTTTTAGCTCTGATCCCTGTAATAATATCACTTGTCCCAAAAAAGTGTCAAAAGTGTCCGATCTGTCCGCCGCAATGTTGCAGTCCGACTAAAAATCTCTAATCACTGCCATTACTGGTAAAAAAATATATAATAAAAATGCTTTTTTGCTTGCACATTATTGAATGATGGAAGTCAGCAGGGCTCTCCCTCATTTACTAGGCTCTGAAGAAACTGCACTTGCAAAAGTGCACAGTCTATTTGCCTTTAGTAGTCAACCCCATTATGTGCAGAGCAGAGTGGTCAGAAGAATATCATGTACACCCCTAAAAGTAACCATCCACTACTTACCTCTGGACCCCTCTACCCTCTGCGCCCCATCCACACATCTTCTCTGCAGCCCCCATTCATAGCTCATCTTTTTGTCCCCTGTGCACAGCTCACATTTGCATCCCAGTCTACAGCTCACCTTTGCATCCCCTGTCCACAGTTCTCCTTTGAGCCCATCCATCAACAGCTATTCTCTGAGCTACCCTTCACAACTCACTTTTGTGTCCCTTGTCCACAGCCCACGTCTGCAACCCCATCCATAGCTCATCTTTGCATCTCATGTCCATACCTTACCTCTGCACCCTGCACCCACAGCTTATCTCTGCACCCTCCATCCACAGCTTATCTCTGCACACCCCATTCACAAATCACCCCTGCACCTATTCCACATCTCATCTCTTCCTCCTTCTACATCTCACTTCTGCGCCCCCTGTTCACAGCTCACCTCTATACCCCCTGCTCATAGCTCATGCTCATCCACAGCTCTCATCTTTGCACCTCACTCCATCTACCGCTCTCACCTCTGCACCTATCACTATTTGCTCTTCACAGATCTCACCTATGTACCCAGTACCAACCCATCCACAACTCTAACACCTCTGCATCTAGCGCAATCCGCAATCCACAGCTTTTGCATCTGCACCTAGCATCAACCCCAATCCACAACTCTCACCCCTGTACCTAGCAGCACCCCCAATCCACAGCTTTCACCTCTGCACCCAGCCCTAACCTATCTACAGTCCTCACCCAGCACCCAATAGCCCCCTTCCCTCCTGTTTACAGCTATCTTTTTTTAACAAACAGTGCACTCACTGCTCTGTCTTTCTTACAGAGCAGCAGTGTGCAAGGAAACATGGGTGGCATCAGCATCCCACCCCCTAAGTCTCAGGGAAGCTTTGAGTGCAGTGAGGGGATCCCTCAGCAGAATGGTCAGGAGGATGAAGAGGGCTTAGGCCTGAATAGTGCCCAGAACAACCTGAGGAGACGCTACTGAACTCTTGGAGGGCTCAACCCCCTTGACCTCAGACCTTGGTTTCTAACCTTACCATTATATTGTCATATTTTGATTGGTGTTGCTTGGGGCATGTTCTGTTTAATTTGTTCACAGCTCCTTGGTGTGTAATTATTATTTTGCTACCTATTCATATGTCGTGGAAAATCGGTAATATTGGGGAATATTCTTTTTTTTTTTTTGTATTTTTGAGGAAATAGGGGTTTCCCCCATAGAACGCGCCATTATCATTTTGAACTAATACTGGAGAACTAAATGTTTTTTTTTTTTCTTGAATAATATGTGTCTGAAATGCTATGGTTTAAGGATATGTTCACCTTTAAAAATAAAAGAAATTCACTTTTTTTGCAGGTAAAAAAAATGTGCATGCAATATTTTTTTTTAAGGAGCCTGCAGAGGATTGCACCCATGATCATCAGATTGTGGATGCAATGTCCAGCTCTTGCAGACTCTCAGCATAGTTGTCTGCCTGTACCTCGTATGATATTACCTGAGAGCAGGAAGAATCAATGAACTATGAGGACACTCGCCAGCATCCTTGCAGTTCATTGACAACTACAAGCCATCAGCCACAATGGCTGATGATTCTTGTAAGCATTTATATACAGGAAACTGTGAATGAATGACACATGTTCTGTTTTCAAATAGTGACAGCAGGTGTGGGGAGAGGATCCTTGGCTTCTGTCACAGGGAGAGGGGTCAGCAGGGGAGAGCTGCAGATGTTGGAACATGTTACATCATTTATTGTAGTTTGACTATATTTATAATCCAACCATTATATTTAGCAATCGAGGCATCCCTTTAAATTAGTCCTTCAAATATTTTGTAGCAATGATAACAAATAAATCTTTAACAATTAAAATGTGTGACTTTTTCTACCAGTATTAGTTGTCTTGCTGACTTGGTGATGCAATGCATTCAGTACTTTCCTGGAAAACTGGCCTGAAAAAACAACACATTAGGTAAAGAGTGAAGTGCTCTGGCTGGGGCGTTCAACTCCCAAGGTAGTAGATATCAATAAGATTAAAGCCTGTGACTTGGAGTGCTCTTGCAAAGAACATTTTCTATTGGCTACTTGTATAAAAGCATGATACAAAAGATTCTAATGTGTTCCTGCTTTTGCAGCCTTCCTCATAGCATACAGAATTGTTTAAAATGCTGATATATATATATATATATATATATATATATATATATATATATATATATATATACAGTGGTGTGAAAAAGTGTTTGCCCCCTTCCTCATTTCCTGTTCCTTTGCATGTTTGTCACACTTAAGTGTTTCGGAACATCAAACCAATTTAAACAATAGTCAAGGACAACACAAGTAAACACAAAATGCAATTTGTAAATGAAGGTGTTTATTATTAAAGGTGAAAAAAAATCCAAACCATCATGGCCCTGTGTGAAAAAGTGATTTCCCCCTTGTTAAAACATACTATAACTGTGGTTGTCCACACCTGAGTTCAATTTCTCTAGCCACACCCAGGCCTGATTATTGCCACACCTGTTCACAATCAAGGCATCACTTAAATAGGAGCTGCTTGACACAGTAAGGTCCACCAGAAGATCCTTAAAAGCTACACATCACGCCGAGACCCAAAGAAATTCAGGAACAATTGAGAAAGAAAGTAATTGAGATCTATCAGTCTGGAAAGGGTTATAAAGCCATTTCCAAAGCTTTGGGAATCCAGCGAACCACAGTGAGAGCCATTATCCACAAATGGCAAAGACATGGAACAGTGGTGAACCTTCCCAGGAGTGTCCGGCCGCCCAAAATTACCCCAAGAGCGCAGCGACGACTCATCCAAGAGGTCACAAAAGACCCCACAACAACGTCCAAGGAACTGCAGGCCTCACTTGCCTCAGTTAAGGTCAGCGTTCATGCCTCCACCATCAGGAAAAGACTGGGCAAAAATGGCCTGCATGGCAGAGTTCCAAGGAGAAAACCACTGCTGAGCAAAAAGAACATCAAAGCTCGTCTCAATTTCTCCACAACACATCTTGATGATCCCCAAGACTTTTGGGACAACATTCTGTGGACCGATGAGACAAAAGTGGAACTCTTTGGAAGGTGTGTGTCCAAGTATATCTGGCGTAGAAGGAACACTGCATTTCAGAAAAAGAACATTATACCAACAGTAAAATATGGTGGTGGTAGTGTGATGGTCTGGGGCTGTTTTGCTGCTTCAGGACCTGGAAGACTTGCCGTGATAAAAGGAACTATGAATTCTGCTGTCTACCAAGAGATCCTGAAGGAGAATGTCCGACCATCTGTTCGTGTACTCAAGCTGAAACGAACTTGGGTTCTGCAGCAGGACAATGATCCTAAACACACCAGCAAGTCCACCACCGAATGGCTGAAGAATAACAAAATGAAGACTTTGGAGTGGCCTAGCCAAAGTCCTGACCTGAATCCTATTGAGATGTTGTGGTATGACCTTAAAAAGGCCGTCCATGCTCGAAAACCCTCTAATGTAACTGAATTAGGACAATTCTGCAAAGATGAGTGGGCCAAAATTCCTCCAGGTTACTGTAAAAGCCTCATTGCACGTTATCGCAAACGCTTGGTTGCAGTTGTTGCTGCTAAGGGTGGCCCAACCAGTTATTAGGTTTAGGGGGCAATCACTTTTTCACACAGGGCCATGATGGTTTGGATTTTTTTCACCTTTAATAATAAACACCTTCATTTACAAATTGCATTTTGTGTTTACTTGTGTTGTCCTTGACTATTGTTTAAATTGGTTTGATGTTCCGAAACACTTAAGTGTGACAAACATGCAAAGGAACAGGAAATGAGGAAGGGGGCAAACACCTTTTCACACCACTGTATGTATATATATATATGTATATATATATATATATATATATATATATATATATATATATATATATATATGTGCCTTGAAAAAGTATTCATATCCCTTGAAGTTTTTCCACCTTTTGTCATGTTACAACCAAAAATGTAAATGTATTTTATTGGGACTTTATGTGATAGACCAACACAAAGTGGCACATAATTGTGAAGTGGAGGGAAAATTATAAATGGTTTTCCAATTTTTTTTTTATAAATGAATATCTGAAAAGTGTGGCATGCATTATAAATTGACTTTTAACTTTCATGATGACCAGCAATAATAATTCTTTCTTTCTTTTTTAGATATGCAAATTTATCAAGAGAGGGGCACATAAAACAGGGAAGTCTGAAAGTTTGATGTTCACTCTTGCGAGGTCAGTGATTTAAAGTCTTTAATTCAGCAAATCTGTATGATACCCATGAAAATAGCTTTTTTAGGCAATCAACAATGGTAGCATATGCATTTCTTTTGTAGAAGGTTATGCTATGTTTTCTCATATCTTTTAATTTACAAGAAAGTAGTAACTGCATTTTAACTACCCATTTGCAATTATTTTTCAGGTTGAAATTTCTGATTTAAAAAATACCCTACAGGACATTAGGTGTCTTGAAGCTGATAAGAGAGCTAAGGAAGTGTGTACCTTAAGGATATTCTATTGACATACAAATGAAACAGCTAGCTATCATTGCTTTGAAGCTTTTTAAACTCATACTGCAGTAATTGTACTTTTATACTGAAATACATCATTTGGAAAGGATAATTAAAACTTGCAGAATTAGAAGCTCAGAAACATTTTATGGAATGCTATTACCATATTTATCGGAATATAACACGCACAGGCGTATAACACGCACCCCAATTTTAGGAGGGAAGCTTAAGGAAAAAAACTTACATTTTAAATAACTTTGAAGCAAAATTAGGGTCACAGCTCATCAATGCACCCTGCTCAGTGCCCATCTGCAGCCTCTAAATTGCCCATCAATGCACCCTGCTCAGTGCCGATCTGCAGCCATTAAATTGACGATGCAGCCTGTTCAGTGCCCATCTGTAGCCTATAAATTGACCAACAATGCAGCCTGTTCAGTGTCCATATGCAGCCTAACCTTTCCCATCATTGCAGCCTCGCCACTGTTGGATTATCCCTGCTGTCTCAGAGGGAAGAGGAGGAACGAGCGCCGCTTAATTACACAGAGCCGCGATACCCTGTGCACCCGGCGCTCCATCACTCACAGCCACGCCTCCTTTCCCTGCATATGATAGACAGAATAGTGGCCCAATTGGTGGCCAGGAGGCGTGGCTGTGAGTGACGGAGCATCGGGTACACAGGAGATCACTGCTCTATGTACAGTAATTCAGCGTCGCTCGCTCCTCTTCCCTCAGAGTCAGCAGGGATCGATTTATAACATGCACCCACAATTTTCCCCTGATTTTAAGGGGAAAAAAGTCAGTGTTATACACTGATAAATATGGTACTTTCTGCCAAGCTTAAAATTTTATCTAGAATATTTTCACTTACATTATACATTATTATACATTAGTATATGCATATTGTTAGGAAAACTCATATAACCAAGAATTCTCCTTACACTGGTCTGTGTTCTGGTTTACTAAAATGGGAATCAAATAAACTGCAGTGAGGTGAACTAGTGAACTAGTATTCACTTCAAATCCAAACATGGAAGTTTTAATTTATAAACTTAATTTTAGCATTATTGGATGTGTATATTCACTTTAATTCACTTCAGTGCATTTTGCCTCACTTTTCAAATTTATGCCCAGTATCTTTGAAAGTTAAAACAATATTCCCCTATTCACACTTGCTCTATGCTCAACTAACAGAATCCTATTTTTTGTAATTGTATCTATTTACACTTGAAAGCTAAGTTGCCCTTTGCTCCAAAAAGTATATTAGTGTAATCAAGTATTTTTGGTCTCCTCAATTTCAACAGGAATGCCTGTAAACACACAATATGGGCATTTTGCACATTTTCGCATTCCTTTCTATATATAAAGTATTCCTCTCCTCCTATATAACCCCCCCCCCCCCCCCACACACACACACTGCCACCACCACCACCAAGGAAACAAACTCCCGAAGCTTGATACAAATGCTCACATGCTTATAAAATATAAAGGTTTTACCCAAGCACAACCGCTATATTTTATATCCTAGGAGCTGGAGTGCGGTGCTGTGGCTGGGGTGTTCAACTCCCAAGGTAATAGATATCAATAAGATTAAAGCCGGTGACTCGGAGTGCTCTTGCGAAGAAAATTCTTTATTGGCTACTTGTATAAAAGCGTGATACAAAAAAAATCGAATTCTAATACAAAGGATTTCTGCTTTTGCAGCCTTCCTCATTGCACACAGAAATGTTTAAAATGCTGATATATATATATATATATATTGGGACATCGACACAATTCTAATCTTTTTGGCTCTTTACACCACCACAATGGATTTGAAATTAAACAAACAAGATGTGCTTTAACTGCAGACTTTCAGCTTTAATTTTAGGGTATACATCCAAATCAGGTGAACGGTGTAGGAATTATAACAGTTTGTGCTTCCCACTTTTTAAGGGACCAAAAGTAATGGGACAGATTAACAATCATCCATCAAACTTTCACTTTTTAATACTTGGTTGCAAATCCTTTGCAGTCAATTACAGCCTGAAGTCTGGAACGCATAGACATCACCAGACGCTGGGTTTCATCCCTGGTGATGCTCTACCAGGCCTCTACTGCAACTGTCTTATAATGCTACAGTAATGAAGTTGCTTTGCTGCTGATATTCACACACAGTTCTGACAAACTGATTTCTTATTATTTCTCGTGATCTCATGAATAATCTTTTTTTTTTTTTTTTTTTCGCCAGATCTCCAGAATAATGTTTATTTGTTTTTTTTATAGTGATCTACTTTTTTTTCCTCAAGATCTCCCGAAATATATTTTTTTTTTATAGTGATCTCCATAATATTTTTTGTGTGTCAAGTTACCACAACACCATTATTATCTTGTATTTTTTAACATCAAAAGAGGTTGGTTGGTTTTGGTGTCCCTTGTTAATTTGACATTGTATTTTTGAAATGTACCTGCCTACTCACAATCAAACTGTCCTTTTTTCTCCAAAAAAATGTACAAATTTATTAGGGGTCATAACAAAATAAAGAGGAAGGCAACGCTGGATAAACTGTTGAAATTGGTGAAGCCTTTGTACCCCAGGGCAGAGATCAATTATTTGACAGGCAAAATTGGTAGCCTGAGGAGTCCATTTAATAGGGAGCACAATCCGGTCCAGGACTCCGAGAGATCGGGAGCTGCAGCAGATGACATGTATGTCCCGAGGCTGTGGTCTTACAACAGCCTGCGTCTTTTACCAGACCAGACCGAACCCAGGCCATTGCTCTCAACACTTCCTTGCACGCTTCCTTCCAGGCTGTGGCTGTGTTGTTGGAGGTGTTGCTGGAGGTGGTGGAGGAGTATGGTCCAACTCACATACGTGACTTTTATGGGCCTGAAATATGACTTTCTCACAGATGAGGCATTGGCCCTCCTCTATTACTTGCATTTTGCTGGCCATCATACCAGGGCCGATCCTAGGGTCACAGACGCCTGGGTGCAGAAATATTTTTGGCGCCCCCACATGGGCATGGTCATCTTACTAACGCCTCCCCTTTACAAATGTTTCTATGGCTACGACTCAAACACAGAGATGCTCCCCTAAGTCTTCATTACCCTGGGATCCTCCCATGATCTTTTAATAATAAAGAAAATGAGTACACTAATGGGACCTGGAGGGGGGTCTCTCTAATGCACAAAGAGGGCTTCTGTTAGAGAGCCTGTTAGAAAGAGCCCCCAGACATACTGCAGACATAGTACAGGAGAGGGTCAGAGACTGCAGACATGGTACAGGAGAGTGTCAGAGATTGCAGACATAGAAAAGGAGATGATCAGAGACTGCAGACACGCTACAGGAGATGGTCAGAGACTGCCGTTCCTAAGGATGGCAGGATATAATGACCGACCAGCCCTCTCACCAGACCCGGCAATACAGCAACATCCGTTCTTCTGATCAGGAGTCAGCTCACTCTGGGTTGTCTGTGGCGACTCCGCTGGGTAGTGCTCAGATATGTATTCTGGCAATGACTCCATTCCTTTCTTCACCAGGGATGGCGCCAGGCTGTGCGGCTTCTCTTTCTGATGGCGTCCCCTTATCACTGTCCTCTCCCTGGAGTCCTGGGGGCACTTCCCCGAAAGCTTTCCCGGGCTCTTGCCGCTCTCTCTCTCTCCCCCCTCTCTTATTCAGCTGAGCATGCTGTGTGGGTAGCAGTTCCTGGGTCACAATGGGGCCGTCAGTCCTCTGGACTACATGTCCCACAATCCTCTTCTTTGCTCCCTTTTTATTGTATTTCTTCCCTAGCCAATATGAAGGAGGGAGAAGAAACATAGCGGGCAGCTGATCTGGCAAGCGCCGCTCACTAGTACAGTAGTGCGAGGAGTAGAGGAAGAGGGGTCTAAGAGCCTGCAGCTGCTCTCTCTCCACTCAGACACGTGCGCTACGATTTTCGGCTGCTTCGCTCTCCTCCTCTGACAGGAGGAGGGAGGGGGATTGGCAGTAAACACAGAGAGCCCTCTTCCGTTGATAACAGGGACAGCGGTGGCACAGTCTCCCCTGATCCGCTCCTGCATACCTTCCAACTTTTAAAGTTGAGAATGAGGGACATTCTGGGGAGAGAGTGATCTGCGGCAAGCGCAGATTATATCAAAGAGCCCCCCCCACAGAAGGTGTCCCCCATCAGAGCCCCCCCACAGCAGGTGTCCCCCATCAGAGCCCCCCACAGCAGGTGTCCCCCATCAGAGCCCCCCACAGCAGGTGTCCCCCATCAGAGCTCCCCATAAGCAGGTGTCCCCCATCAGAGCCCCCCCCACAGCAGGTGTCCCCCATCAGAGCCCCCCACAGCAGGTGTCCCCATCAGAGCCCCCCCACAGCAGGTGTCCCCCATCAGAGCCCCCCCCCCACAGCAGGTGTCCCCCATCAGAGCCCCCCACAGCAGGTGTCCCCCATCAGAGCCCCCCCACAGCAGGTGTCCCCCATCAGAGCCCCCCACAGCAGGTGTCCCCATCAGAGCCCCCCCACAGCAGGTGTCCCCATCAGAGCCCCCCTCCCACAGCAGGTGTCCCCCATTAGAGCCCCCCCACAGCAGGTGTTCCCCCATCAGAGCCCCCCACAGCAGGTGCCCCCCCATCAGAGCCCCCCCCCCCCCCCCCCACAGCCCACAGCAGGTGTCCCCATAGATCAGTACCTGTCTAATAGATCCCTGTAGCTCGGGCGTGCTGGGAGCAGAAGCACTGTGCATGTTGCAGGGGGGCAGGGCATACGTGGCATCTTTGGTTACTAGGAGGGCGGCACTCAAACAGCATTTCTGGGAGTGCACTGGATGATTGGCAGCATCTCCGGCCAACCCAGAAGAGAAGAGCAGAGGGGGCGGGACAGACAGGAGACTGCTCCACGCACAACTGACAGAAAGATTAGTGGAGTCTAGTACCGGAACGTGTTCACAGCAGTACTCAGACAGCACGGATTTCGGGGACAGCGGGAGCGGTATGTGCTCTTGTCAGTTGCCTACGGGATGGGGAACCGCAGCACCCGCTACATGCGCTCCACCTCCAGACACAGACGAGGAGGAGGAAGGGGAGCAGCACTCTGGAGCTTCGGCGCCCCCCACCTCTACAGCGCCCAGGTGCGGAGCACCCCACGCACCCTGCCTAGGATCGGCCCTGCATCATACAGCCATAGGCCTCCTGGACATTAGGGGTGTTTGTGAGTACTGCAGTAGCCTGCCGAATCAAAGCAGCCACTGACTCCTCCATGTTCCTCCCCTTCCTGGGCCTTTTTGTTGTAAGGCGGAGGCGAGAAACCTGCGATTCAGTCAGGCTACTGGGCACGGCCACCTCTTGGCTGCCACTTTCCCCCACCAATTCCTGGCTGCCACTTTCCACTGCCTCCTCCTGGCTGAGACTTTCCTGTGTATGAAAATGGGACATAGTTTTCGTTTTTTGGTCATCAATAACACACAATTTTGAGCTCATGACTGTTGCACATTGAATGTTACCAAATAGAAAAGACTATCATTCTGACCCCAGCATTTTTCATTCTTGTCCCAATCGTTTTTGGCTACTATTGTCTATTAATATGTAAACTACTTTGTTAAATTAGTGATCAATAATAACATCTAGTTAACATAATTTATTGTTTGACAAGAAGTATGTTGAACAATGCTATACCTGGCTCAAGCTGGGCTCCTCCACATCTTCCTGGGTGGAAGGCTCAGGTTGTACGTTGGAAGCCTTATCTGAAGTGGAAGGAAGAGCAGAAGGAAGTGTAGATAGTGATTGCCTTGGTTCACTCTGATCTGACAAAAAACGCAGTCTGTCGTAGTACTAGAGCCTTGGCACATAAACGTCATCTGCTGCTGCTCCTGATCTCATGGAATCCTGGACCTTTTTGCGCTACCTATAATATATGCTCCTCAGGCCACAAATTTTGCACTTCAAATAGTTGATGTCTGCCGTGGGAATGACCAGCTTCACCAATTCCAAAAGTTGATCCAGCGCTGCCCTCCTCTTTATTTTGTTGTTATAAAATTGGTGTTTCACTTACCACAGACAGGGCACCTCTCTGTACTTATCAATGAAGTTGGGGAGGAAGTCATGGTCATTAAATGTATCCATTTTCTCTGCAAGACACAACAGAAGACAAACTCTAATGTCAGGCTAAACTCTCCTAATCTTGTCCCAATATAGGCCTCAATCTATAAGCAGTATAGGCCACTAACCACTGATGCCCCAAGTTAAAATTGTACCTTCGTTAGCATGATCAACGCTACTCCTTCCTCCGCTCACAGATAGTACGTACGATGCACGCGTGTTATGCTTTATCTACACTGCGCATATGTGAAACTCCTCCCCTGACCTTCTTTCTAGTATATTCCCTGCCCCCTTCTCTTTTGGCACAGTGGGAGAGCACATGGTGAAGAGACAGCAGGTGCATGATAATAGCAGCAAAGACGAGGAAAGCCCGGAGCCAGAAACGTCCCAATCCAGGAGGAGATTTAAGGCCTCAAATAAGGCCTTTGTAGAGATGGTGGAGATAGTGGACATCTTGAAGAGGGCCAACTATGATAGGAAGTATGGACCCTACCCAAACCCAAATGTGAGAAAGGCCAAGATCATGACTAAAGTTGTGAGAAGTCTGCACAGGAATTTTAGGGTATGACGATCCAAGGAGCAATTGAGGAAACGCTGGTCAGACCTGAATTTGAGGGAGCACGATCAGTACAGAAGGATCAGGAAATTGCTTCAGGAAATTGCTTCTAAAAAGTAATTATTTGTCGTGTGTTCCTATTATTATTATTATTACTTGCATGCTACATGTGCTTTTCTTTTTTTTTTTTTTTTTAATACAAATGTTTATTGAGAAAAGAAAAATGAGGCATAGACAATAATCAACATATACAATAGTTTTGACGACATGGTACATGTAACCACAGCTGCAGAGAGTCATAACAAGGTTCAACTGACAAGGCTAAGGGTATCATAGATGTGTACAGAGTGATCACATATTGATTTCAAGCAGCTTGATATTTCTTATTACCGTGTGGGAGTTCAATTAACAATGAAAGCTTAGGGTATAATGGGTGCTACACAAACTCCCACACGGTAGGGTAGAACAATTGCGTCAAAGTTGCTAGAAAAAGTTTTGAAATGCCACCATAATAAAAACAAAAAGTGAACTTAAAAACTGGGGAAATTAACTAAATGAGATGCGGGATGTCAAGATGGAGATTGCTGTCTGTGCTACCAATAGGCTGTTCAGGTGCTATGTTGTACAGGTCCGGTGGGTAGAGAACTTCTCAAGGAGACCAGGACCTCCATTTCAGGCCACCTAATGAGGAATACAGAAGGGAAATCATGTCCTTGTCCCTGGATTCTGGGCCACAGATGCCCTCAAATGTAGTGACTGCGACCGAGGTGGTACTGGGGTAGTTTGAGTTGTATAAATGCCTAATTTGCAGGTACCTGTAGAATTCTGAGTTAGGCAGGGTGTGGGAGGCTTGTAGAGACAGGAAAGAGTTAAATATCCCATCTTTATAAAGGGAAGCATAGGTGACCAGATCGTTCATGACCCACAGTGTGAAGTCATTTTGGTTTTGGAATGCTGCAGGGAATGCTGGTTTCCGGATAAATGAGGCCAACCTGGGGTTAGGTGGGAGTAGTGAGAATTTCTTTCTATATAGGGCCCACGGGTGTAGTGACTGACCTAAAACAGAGTTTAGAGTGGAGATCTCTTTAGTGTGAATCATCTTGGTCCATAGTAGGCCTGGGAGATAATAAGGGGCCACTGAAGTCCGTTCGAAGCACAGTCAGGGGATTGTCCATGGGGAAGTGTGCCATTGTGCTAATTGTAAGAATAGGTAACAAAGCCAGATGTTTGGTAGACCCAGGCCGCCATTGTCCTTGATCTATAGATCATTTGTTTGCCTAGTCAGGGTTTTTTGTTATGCCAGACACATTTATTGATGTCCTTTTGCAAAGTCTCAAGAGTTTGGCGGAATATATAATTGGGCAAGGTTCTGAATAGGAATAACAGTTTAGGGAGGACAGACATTTTCACTGCCTGTATCCTGCCAAGAAATGTTATGTGATAAGGGTCCCAAGTATGTAACAGTTGTCTTATGTGGGTGAAAACATGTGGGTAGTTGAAATGGTACATTTTATGGAGTGTTGGGGCTAATTTAATCCCCAGATATGCCAATGTCTGACCATCCATAGGAAAGCCAAAATTGGATTGAATCGCTGCAGAGGTCTGTTGGGGTAAATTAATCAGGAGGGCCAAATATTTGGAGAGGTTAACTCAGACCAGACAAACCACGGAAAGTGTGTAAGATGGATATGAGGTTAGGGATGGAGACTATGGGGTCTGATAGGAACATGAGGACATCATCCGCGTACATGCTTAATTTAAACTCCTGGGTACCTTTGGAGTAACCCTTGATATTGGGATCCAGATTGATCGCCCGAGCCAGGGGTCAATGGCTAGGGCGAATAACAGGGGTGACAAGGGGCACTCCTGTCTGGTTCCTTTGCCCAGGGTAAAATAACCTGAATTGCAGACTGGGAGTCTAATTCGCGTGCGTGGGTGATGGTACAATGTGCGTGGGTGATGGTACAATGCCTGAAATCCATGTACAAAGGCTCCTGAGAAGCCAAATGTCTCTAGGGCTAGGTCGAGATAAGACCAAACCATGTACTTTTCTTTACTGTTGGGCAATTTAAAATGGCGGTTAAAATGGCAAGTTTCAGGTTCGTGGGGACAGTAATCGTTCGTAGTAAACATTGTTCGTTCGACCACTAATACAATGTTTTTGGCAGATGCAGGTTAACTACATTTGTTCAGGCCTATTTGTATTAAATATGATTATTAAATTAGCATTCAGAGCGGAGGAGGATTTAACTTTCTCCTTCTCTGCGCCTACTGCTTAGAACCACCCACCTCTTCCCTCCATCTTCTCTGGCAGCATGCAGAAGAAATATCTGAGGCACTGACTGCTGCAGTGCACAGAGATGAAATCCAAAGCAGTCACAGATGAGAGATCAAGCTTAGAATCCTCAGTCAGGTCTCCTCCAGAAGCCAGTATTCTGTGCTGAACTGTCAGCACTTCACAGCAGCGAACTCAGTGTGTGTGTGTCAGCCTGAAGCCACTAGCAAGCCTCTCAGTGCAGACAGGACAGTTGGCAGATGAGTATGCTGGACAGTTGTTAAATTAGTGATCAATAATAACATCTAGTTAACATAATTTATTGTTTGACAAGAAGTATGTTGAACAATGCTATACCTGGCTCAAGCTGGGCTCCTCCACATCTTCCTGGGTGGAAGGCTCAGGTTGTACGTTGGAAGCCTTATCTGAAGTGGAAGGAAGAGCAGAAGGAAGTGTAGATAGTGATTGCCTTGGTTCACTCTGATCTGACAAAAAACGCAGTCTGTCGTAGTACTAGAGCCTTGGCACATAAACGTCATCTGCTGCTGCTCCTGATCTCATGGAATCCTGGACCTTTTTGCGCTACCTATAATATATGCTCCTCAGGCCACAAATTTTGCACTTCAAATAGTTGATGTCTGCCGTGGGAATGACCAGCTTCACCAATTCCAAAAGTTGATCCAGCGCTGCCCTCCTCTTTATTTTGTTGTTATAAAATTGGTGTTTCACTTACCACAGACAGGGCACCTCTCTGTACTTATCAATGAAGTTGGGGAGGAAGTCATGGTCATTAAATGTATCCATTTTCTCTGCAAGACACAACAGAAGACAAACTCTAATGTCAGGCTAAACTCTCCTAATCTTGTCCCAATATAGGCCTCAATCTATAAGCAGTATAGGCCACTAACCACTGATGCCCCAAGTTAAAATTGTACCTTCGTTAGCATGATCAACGCTACTCCTTCCTCCGCTCACAGATAGTACGTACGATGCACGCGTGTTATGCTTTATCTACACTGCGCATATGTGAAACTCCTCCCCTGACCTTCTTTCTAGTATATTCCCTGCCCCCTTCTCTTTTGGCACAGTGGGAGAGCACATGGTGAAGAGACAGCAGGTGCATGATAATAGCAGCAAAGACGAGGAAAGCCCGGAGCCAGAAACGTCCCAATCCAGGAGGAGATTTAAGGCCTCAAATAAGGCCTTTGTAGAGATGGTGGAGATAGTGGACATCTTGAAGAGGGCCAACTATGATAGGAAGTATGGACCCTACCCAAACCCAAATGTGAGAAAGGCCAAGATCATGACTAAAGTTGTGAGAAGTCTGCACAGGAATTTTAGGGTATGACGATCCAAGGAGCAATTGAGGAAACGCTGGTCAGACCTGAATTTGAGGGAGCACGATCAGTACAGAAGGATCAGGAAATTGCTTCAGGAAATTGCTTCTAAAAAGTAATTATTTGTCGTGTGTTCCTATTATTATTATTATTACTTGCATGCTACATGTGCTTTTCTTTTTTTTTTTTTTTAATACAAATGTTTATTGAGAAAAGAAAAATGAGGCATAGACAATAATCAACATATACAATAGTTTTGACGACATGGTACATGTAACCACAGCTGCAGAGAGTCATAACAAGGTTCAACTGACAAGGCTAAGGGTATCATAGATGTGTACAGAGTGATCACATATTGATTTCAAGCAGCTTGATATTTCTTATTACCGTGTGGGAGTTCAATTAACAATGAAAGCTTAGGGTATAATGGGTGCTACACAAACTCCCACACGGTAGGGTAGAACAATTGCGTCAAAGTTGCTAGAAAAAGTTTTGAAATGCCACCATAATAAAAACAAAAAGTGAACTTAAAAACTGGGGAAATTAACTAAATGAGATGCGGGATGTCAAGATGGAGATTGCTGTCTGTGCTACCAATAGGCTGTTCAGGTGCTATGTTGTACAGGTCCGGTGGGTAGAGAACTTCTCAAGGAGACCAGGACCTCCATTTCAGGCCACCTAATGAGGAATACAGAAGGGAAATCATGTCCTTGTCCCTGGATTCTGGGCCACAGATGCCCTCAAATGTAGTGACTGCGACCGAGGTGGTACTGGGGTAGTTTGAGTTGTATAAATGCCTAATTTGCAGGTACCTGTAGAATTCTGAGTTAGGCAGGGTGTGGGAGGCTTGTAGAGACAGGAAAGAGTTAAATATCCCATCTTTATAAAGGGAAGCATAGGTGACCAGATCGTTCATGACCCACAGTGTGAAGTCATTTTGGTTTTGGAATGCTGCAGGGAATGCTGGTTTCCGGATAAATGAGGCCAACCTGGGGTTAGGTGGGAGTAGTGAGAATTTCTTTCTATATAGGGCCCACGGGTGTAGTGACTGACCTAAAACAGAGTTTAGAGTGGAGATCTCTTTAGTGTGAATCATCTTGGTCCATAGTAGGCCTGGGAGATAATAAGGGGCCACTGAAGTCCGTTCGAAGCACAGTCAGGGGATTGTCCATGGGGAAGTGTGCCATTGTGCTAATTGTAAGAATAGGTAACAAAGCCAGATGTTTGGTAGACCCAGGCCGCCATTGTCCTTGATCTATAGATCATTTGTTTGCCTAGTCAGGGTTTTTTGTTATGCCAGACACATTTATTGATGTCCTTTTGCAAAGTCTCAAGAGTTTGGCGGAATATATAATTGGGCAAGGTTCTGAATAGGAATAACAGTTTAGGGAGGACAGACATTTTCACTGCCTGTATCCTGCCAAGAAATGTTATGTGATAAGGGTCCCAAGTATGTAACAGTTGTCTTATGTGGGTGAAAACATGTGGGTAGTTGAAATGGTACATTTTATGGAGTGTTGGGGCTAATTTAATCCCCAGATATGCCAATGTCTGACCATCCATAGGAAAGCCAAAATTGGATTGAATCGCTGCAGAGGTCTGTTGGGGTAAATTAATCAGGAGGGCCAAATATTTGGAGAGGTTAACTCAGACCAGACAAACCACGGAAAGTGTGTAAGATGGATATGAGGTTAGGGATGGAGACTATGGGGTCTGATAGGAACATGAGGACATCATCCGCGTACATGCTTAATTTAAACTCCTGGGTACCTTTGGAGTAACCCTTGATATTGGGATCCAGATTGATCGCCCGAGCCAGGGGTCAATGGCTAGGGCGAATAACAGGGGTGACAAGGGGCACTCCTGTCTGGTTCCTTTGCCCAGGGTAAAATAACCTGAATTGCAGACTGGGAGTCTAATTCGCGTGCGTGGGTGATGGTACAATGTGCGTGGGTGATGGTACAATGCCTGAAATCCATGTACAAAGGCTCCTGAGAAGCCAAATGTCTCTAGGGCTAGGTCGAGATAAGACCAAACCATGTACTTTTCTTTACTGTTGGGCAATTTAAAATGGCGGTTAAAATGGCAAGTTTCAGGTTCGTGGGGACAGTAATCGTTCGTAGTAAACATTGTTCGTTCGACCACTAATACAATGTTTTTGGCAGATGCAGGTTAACTACATTTGTTCAGGCCTATTTGTATTAAATATGATTATTAAATTAGCATTCAGAGCGGAGGAGGATTTAACTTTCTCCTTCTCTGCGCCTACTGCTTAGAACCACCCACCTCTTCCCTCCATCTTCTCTGGCAGCATGCAGAAGAAATATCTGAGGCACTGACTGCTGCAGTGCACAGAGATGAAATCCAAAGCAGTCACAGATGAGAGATCAAGCTTAGAATCCTCAGTCAGGTCTCCTCCAGAAGCCAGTATTCTGTGCTGAACTGTCAGCACTTCACAGCAGCGAACTCAGTGTGTGTGTGTCAGCCTGAAGCCACTAGCAAGCCTCTCAGTGCAGACAGGACAGTTGGCAGATGAGTATGCTGGACAGTTGTTAAATTAGTGATCAATAATAACATCTAGTTAACATAATTTATTGTTTGACAAGAAGTATGTTGAACAATGCTATACCTGGCTCAAGCTGGGCTCCTCCACATCTTCCTGGGTGGAAGGCTCAGGTTGTACGTTGGAAGCCTTATCTGAAGTGGAAGGAAGAGCAGAAGGAAGTGTAGATAGTGATTGCCTTGGTTCACTCTGATCTGACAAAAAACGCAGTCTGTCGTAGTACTAGAGCCTTGGCACATAAACGTCATCTGCTGCTGCTCCTGATCTCATGGAATCCTGGACCTTTTTGCGCTACCTATAATATATGCTCCTCAGGCCACAAATTTTGCACTTCAAATAGTTGATGTCTGCCGTGGGAATGACCAGCTTCACCAATTCCAAAAGTTGATCCAGCGCTGCCCTCCTCTTTATTTTGTTGTTATAAAATTGGTGTTTCACTTACCACAGACAGGGCACCTCTCTGTACTTATCAATGAAGTTGGGGAGGAAGTCATGGTCATTAAATGTATCCATTTTCTCTGCAAGACACAACAGAAGACAAACTCTAATGTCAGGCTAAACTCTCCTAATCTTGTCCCAATATAGGCCTCAATCTATAAGCAGTATAGGCCACTAACCACTGATGCCCCAAGTTAAAATTGTACCTTCGTTAGCATGATCAACGCTACTCCTTCCTCCGCTCACAGATAGTACGTACGATGCACGCGTGTTATGCTTTATCTACACTGCGCATATGTGAAACTCCTCCCCTGACCTTCTTTCTAGTATATTCCCTGCCCCCTTCTCTTTTGGCACAGTGGGAGAGCACATGGTGAAGAGACAGCAGGTGCATGATAATAGCAGCAAAGACGAGGAAAGCCCGGAGCCAGAAACGTCCCAATCCAGGAGGAGATTTAAGGCCTCAAATAAGGCCTTTGTAGAGATGGTGGAGATAGTGGACATCTTGAAGAGGGCCAACTATGATAGGAAGTATGGACCCTACCCAAACCCAAATGTGAGAAAGGCCAAGATCATGACTAAAGTTGTGAGAAGTCTGCACAGGAATTTTAGGGTATGACGATCCAAGGAGCAATTGAGGAAACGCTGGTCAGACCTGAATTTGAGGGAGCACGATCAGTACAGAAGGATCAGGAAATTGCTTCAGGAAATTGCTTCTAAAAAGTAATTATTTGTCGTGTGTTCCTATTATTATTATTATTACTTGCATGCTCCATGTGCTTTTCTTTTTTTTTTTTTTTTAATACAAATGTTTATTGAGAAAAGAAAAATGAGGCATAGACAATAATCAACATATACAATAGTTTTGACGACATGGTACATGTAACCACAGCTGCAGAGAGTCATAACAAGGTTCAACTGACAAGGCTAAGGGTATCATAGATGTGTACAGAGTGATCACATATTGATTTCAAGCAGCTTGATATTTCTTATTACCGTGTGGGAGTTCAATTAACAATGAAAGCTTAGGGTATAATGGGTGCTACACAAACTCCCACACGGTAGGGTAGAACAATTGCGTCAAAGTTGCTAGAAAAAGTTTTGAAATGCCACCATAATAAAAACAAAAAGTGAACTTAAAAACTGGGGAAATTAACTAAATGAGATGCGGGATGTCAAGATGGAGATTGCTGTCTGTGCTACCAATAGGCTGTTCAGGTGCTATGTTGTACAGGTCCGGTGGGTAGAGAACTTCTCAAGGAGACCAGGACCTCCATTTCAGGCCACCTAATGAGGAATACAGAAGGGAAATCATGTCCTTGTCCCTGGATTCTGGGCCACAGATGCCCTCAAATGTAGTGACTGCGACCGAGGTGGTACTGGGGTAGTTTGAGTTGTATAAATGCCTAATTTGTAGGTACCTGTAGAATTCTGAGTTAGGCAGGGTGTGGGAGGCTTGTAGAGACAGGAAAGAGTTAAATATCCCATCTTTATAAAGGGAAGCATAGGTGACCAGATCGTTCATGACCCACAGTGTGAAGTCATTTTGGTTTTGGAATGCTGCAGGGAATGCTGGTTTCCGGATAAATGAGGCCAACCTGGGGTTAGGTGGGAGTAGTGAGAATTTCTTTCTATATAGGGCCCACTGGTGTAGTGACTGACCTAAAACAGAGTTTAGAGTGGAGATCTCTTTAGTGTGAATCATCTTGGTCCATAGTAGGCCTGGGAGATAATAAGGGGCCACTGAAGTCCGTTCGAAGCACAGTCAGGGGATTGTCCATGGGGAAGTGTGCCATTGTGCTAATTGTAAGAATAGGTAACAAAGCCAGATGTTTGGTAGACCCAGGCCGCCATTGTCCTTGATCTATAGATCATTTGTTTGCCTAGTCAGGGTTTTTTGTTATGCCAGACACATTTATTGATGTCCTTTTGCAAAGTCTCAAGAGTTTGGCGGAATATATAATTGGGCAAGGTTCTGAATAGGAATAACAGTTTAGGGAGGACAGACATTTTCACTGCCTGTATCCTGCCAAGAAATGTTATGTGATAAGGGTCCCAAGTATGTAACAGTTGTCTTATGTGGGTGAAAACATGTGGGTAGTTGAAATGGTACATTTTATGGAGTGTTGGGGCTAATTTAATCCCCAGATATGCCAATGTCTGACCATCCATAGGAAAGCCAAAATTGGATTGAATCGCTGCAGAGGTCTGTTGGGGTAAATTAATCAGGAGGGCCAAATATTTGGAGAGGTTAACTCAGACCAGACAAACCACGGAAAGTGTGTAAGATGGATATGAGGTTAGGGATGGAGACTATGGGGTCTGATAGGAACATGAGGACATCATCCGCGTACATGCTTAATTTAAACTCCTGGGTACCTTTGGAGTAACCCTTGATATTGGGATCCAGATTGATCGCCCGAGCCAGGGGTCAATGGCTAGGGCGAATAACAGGGGTGACAAGGGGCACTCCTGTCTGGTTCCTTTGCCCAGGGTAAAATAACCTGAATTGCAGACTGGGAGTCTAATTCGCGTGCGTGGGTGATGGTACAATGTGCGTGGGTGATGGTACAATGCCTGAAATCCATGTACAAAGGCTCCTGAGAAGCCAAATGTCTCTAGGGCTAGGTCGAGATAAGACCAAACCATGTACTTTTCTTTACTGTTGGGCAGTTTAAAATGGCGGTTAAAATGGCAAGTTTCAGGTTCGTGGGGACAGTAATCGTTCGTAGTAAACATTGTTCGTTCGACCACTAATACAATGTTTTTGGCAGATGCAGGTTAACTACATTTGTTCAGGCCTATTTGTATTAAATATGATTATTAAATTAGCATTCAGAGCGGAGGAGGATTTAACTTTCTCCTTCTCTGCGCCTACTGCTTAGAACCACCCACCTCTTCCCTCCATCTTCTCTGGCAGCATGCAGAAGAAATATCTGAGGCACTGACTGCTGCAGTGCACAGAGATGAAATCCAAAGCAGTCACAGATGAGAGATCAAGCTTAGAATCCTCAGTCAGGTCTCCTCCAGAAGCCAGTATTCTGTGCTGAACTGTCAGCACTTCACAGCAGGGAACTCAGTGTGTGTGTGTCAGCCTGAAGCCACTAGCAAGCCTCTCAGTGCAGACAGGACAGTTGGCAGATGAGTATGCTGGCTGAAGAGGAGAGGGCAGATGAGATGACACCCACAGAGGGATGGAAGGAGGGCACAGCCTTAGATATCAGGGCAGGGTTCATGCTGGGACTTGCTGTCCATCACGTTTGGGGGATGTGTCTACAGGACTACAGGACCCAGCATGAACCCCTCAGAGCTGAAGATGTGACCCCCCCAATTAGTGAAGAACTGCAGGTGATAAGCTGCATCTGGTGGCAGGTAACTGTGGCACGTGACATGCTGCATCTTGTGACAGACAATGGTGGCAAGTGACAAGCTACATCTGGTGTCAGGCAATGGTGGCACCCTGCATCTGGTGGCAGGCGACAAGCTCAGGGTTCCCACTGATTTCGCATTATGGTGAGTTGAACTACTTTATTATATATTACAATGTAGTAATATACATAATGTGAATTGATCATCCTGACACCATGGTGTCCGGATGATTTAAGTGCTAACACCAGCCATTCGCCAGACAAATCCGGCCACCTCTAAATTCTCCGTCAACCCAGAGACTACATTCCCCCAAACCCACCTCAACTTTTTTTGGGGGTGTCACTGAATGGAAGTTTGGAAATGTGGTCACCCTAGGCCCATCCTGCACCCGCCATCCACAAAGTCACTTCATCTGTCCTTTATTTTCACACTGTCTCCGCGGCCCGGTATTCCCCACTGTCACTACGCTCTGACCACCGCCCTGTGATTGGCCAAAACTGTCACGTGCAGCCACAGGGCTGGCCTGTGGGTGAATTTTGTGGTTCGCATCGCTTGCTCCTGGAGTCCCACCTAGCTGTCTGGCCGCATCTCCACTGGTGCGCTGTATATCCTCCACTCCGGATCAGGCAGGACAGTTTCTTACAATACAACATTTACTTTGGGGGTGAGCACTAGAAAAACCTAACCCCAGGTACATACAAAACAAAAATTAAGCCAGCAACAAATTAATTAAAAACACCACTAAATGTTATAAGAGCTTGAATTCTGTTATATGTGTTTCCCCTCATCTCCTGCATAGCAGGACTCAAATACTGGGAGGATCAGGAGAAGAAGGTGGTAGCATTTGAGCCAAGAGTGATTTTATTGCTTTGTGCTTTTCTGTTAGTCTATGGACTGTGAAGAATCTTAGAGTAGGGGAGAGCACATGGATGATCTCATTGGTATGATGCTGCTTCTTTATTGACCAGTTAGTAGGCAGGATGATGGTCTTTCAAGCTGGAGGTCTAGGATCTAGTTATGCTGTCTGGTTGGAGTTCTTGGATCACAAGACTAGCTGAACATAATTACAAATCTTTTGACAAGTAACACAGTTTATAAACACACATTTACACACACACACACACACACACACACACACACACACACACACACACACACACACACACTCTGTGCACACAAACACACTATACACACACTGTGCACACACACACATACAGTGCACACCCACACGCACATACTGTGCGCACACACACACACATACTGTGCATGCACACACATACTGTGCACGCACACACACAAAAACATGTTGACACACACATACTGTGCACGCACGCACACAAACATATGCTGACACACACACACATACTGTGCGCGCACACACACATACTGTGCGCACACACACACTTAGTGTGCACACACATAAATACATGCTAACACACACACACACACACACAAACACTTACTGTGCACAAACACATGCTAACACACACACACATACACATGCTGTGCACACCGCACAGAAAAAGGGAGAGAAATAAGAAGTGATAGAAAGAAAAAGAAATATGGATAGGCAGAGAGAAAAGGGAAAGCTAGAAGGAGAGATGGAAAAAAAAAAAACAAGAAATAAGGAAAGAGAGATAAAAGGGAAAGAAAGGAGAACAGAGGGAAAAAGAAGAAATTGGGATTAAGTGTGAGAGAGAAAAAAAAAGATAGATTACATGGGAGAGAGAGAGGGAAGAAGAGAGAAACAAAGAAAAAGCGAGAGAAAGAAAGAGAAATAGAACAAATGAGTTATAGAGAAAGGAAAGTGAAACAGAGGAGAGAGACAGACAGAGAGAGAAAAAGAAAGAAAAAAGGGACAAAAAAGAGAAAAAACGAGGAGAAGGAAAGAAGGGGAGAGAAAAGGGGGAAAATTGGAATAAATGGTAGCGAGGGGGAGAGACAGAGAGAGAGAGAGAGAGATAGAGAGAGAGAGAGAGAGAAAAGGGGTGAGTAGAAGTAATGGAATATAAAAAAGAAAGAAGCATAGAGGAAGTGCTAAAAGTCCATGGGTTAGGGGGGCGCAAATTACTTGCCTTGCCCCGGCACTGACAACCCACACTACGCCACTGGCTACAAGGTCTGTGCAGAGGAGGTGCCAATGCTTAGACAGAATCTGTATAACTTAAGAAAGTTATTTATAAAAAGTCAGAATAATTCTTTAAGTCTGCTGCTTCTTCTGAGGCTTTTTTCTGTATAATAACTCATTGCAAGATTGAGCCCTGGCCCGTTTAAAAATTTTTTGACTATACCTTCTTCTCATAAGGCATTCCTGTAACAGATTAGCCAAATGAAGACCATTTTCATCATCTGAGCAATTACAGCAAAGAAATAAAAATTGTCCCTAAGGAATACATTTAATTAAAGGCTCAGGAAGAAAAATACCTGCATGTAGTAAACTATTGCCCGCAGTCTCCTTACAGAAAAAAAATACTATTTTAACATAATGAACGTATGATTTCTAGAGTTAAAATGGCTGTTGGTGTCCCTATTCAAATTAGGGTGCAAATAAATGAGTTCTTGGAATGTGCTCCATACATTTGGAATGTTTTTTTTTCTTGGGATAAATGACACTGTAATGTGGATTTTTAGATAAAAGAAATTCTGTTTTTGGTCCTGTTCAAAATAGGACTTGGTTGCAAATAAAATAATATTGGGAATGTAGGCACAAAGATCTTTTATGTTTTTTTTATTTTTTCTGGGAATAAATTGTACTGTAATATTAATTTCAGGATTAAAAATTTTCTGGTGGCAGGTAACTGTGGCACGTGACATGCTGCCAACATAGTTAAAACATTTAATCTGTGGTCCTTTTTCTGGGAATGGAAGACACTCCAATCTCGATTTATAGATTTTACACTCACACATCACTAAGGTAGGTCAGCTCAATCTCTCCCAGGCTGTAACACTCCACACCACTAACTCCAGTGCGAGTGTCAGTTAACAATCCATGATTGTGTCACAGTACTATACCCTCAACATGCTAGTTGTGTCACAGATGGACTTCCTCAGGAGCAGTGAGTTGGAAAGATTGAGTTGACGTACTTTAGTGCTGGGTGAGCACTTATACTGCCTGATTGATTTTAATGGCTTTTGTTCTTAACTTTTAATAAATTGGTTGTGCTTTGATGGTCTCCTTCTTCCTTGCTTATCCATTTATGTGAGTGTTTTCCTGGAGGGATGGTTCCTTTTCTTGTATTGACAGCATTGTATCTACAAATTTCACATACGTCTGCTAGGACCTACTTATTGATTTTAGAGGTCATTTTGGATTAGTGAGTCTCTGTCTATGGGGAAAAAGTGTCTATGGTGGAGGATTTAACACCTTCTTTTCTGTGTACTGATTTAAAAGGGATTCTTTATGAGCTCATCTGAACTGCCTACTGCTATTGCTGTTAATCTAATATGTCTAATGTCTATGCACTTTATATGTTGGACATTTTATTAACTCTTTTGAACAGCCTATTGCTATTGTTGTGGACCATTTGCTCTTTGAATTGAACTGCTGCACGCCTGCGGGAGTTTTATATGTTTTTCACTTAATGAATACGCATTTTATGTTTTTAGGTATTTTTACCACAGATTTCATGATCACATATATTTTGCCCTAAGGCTCTAATGTTCATTTTTTTAAGCACTGTATAGTATGAATCTTTTGTATTAACTATTTATACTTAAATCCTTATGGATATCTATACAGCAGCTGGGATACCTATTTATTCTTATAGATTTGTATTTATTTAGCACAGATTAATATAATATATACATATTGGCCATAGCTAGCACAGTACGCTGTAATTTCTATTTTATAAAAAAAAAAAAATCATATTTTACTAAAAAAACTATTTTTTTCTAAAAAAAACGAGTCTCTGATTCCCAATAATGTTGGTAACAAGGTGAACTTGAAAAACGAGAGTCTCTGATTCCCAATAATGTTGGCAACAAGGTGAAAACTTTCTTCATTTATTCCAAAGGGAGTAAAAGGTTCCATACAAGAGCAAACACCAAACACAACTGGGATGGGAACAAGGCAGCAGGATATTGGATTCAGGGCAAGGGCAAGATCAAGAGTAAATGGCTACAGAATCAGGCAGCAGCATGACAAATGGGGTACAAGCAGGAACAGCCAAAACATTGAGGCAAGGAACAGTAGCAAAGGTGGAGCTTAAAGCGTAACTCCACTTTTGTTGAGAAAAAAAAAACATTCCTCTCTGGGTGATCGATGTGCAAGGCTTATAACAACCTTTTGTTGCAGATTCCTACCTTTTGTTATTCTGAAGAAATCCATGTGTGTTTGTCTGTGCCTCTGTGCTAAGTGGGTCTAATGGGAATGGTTATATAATTAACTGTCATGTTTGGCAGCTGCAGGGCTCTAATGAGGAAATCTGCTGGGCCCACATTCCTATAGACGTGCTCCTATAGAAAGTATCTCTCCAAAAATTAGATTTTTGTTGCATCTTAGACAGACTTCTGGGGAAATTTGTGAGCCAATCACACAAGCAGGAAATGATGTTTCTGGGGAGTGGTCAGTACACACTCTGTGTACAGAACAACTCCAGGTGGCCATATTGCAATGCATTCTCAGAAAATTACAGCTGCTGGACAGTCAATGATTCTGTAATGAGAGCATGCTTACTGAAAACTCCTAGAGACTGAACTGTGAAAGACAGCTCTTGGTTCAATCTAATGATTGGTAGCTGGCAGGACAAGCTTCTAATTATGTGTGATCACTGTGACAGACAATTACAGTGGACATGTGATCAGCCGATCCTTCTTGCCCCCCCCCCCCCCTTGGTGTTCATAACTTTTTAAAGAGGAGGACAGACAGCCTTTTCCCATTAGATATGCTCTTTCAGCCGTGCCTACAACCTGGTGGTCTGGCTGGAGCCTGGGCTGAGACTGTTACACTTTCTTACCTGGGTTTTGCATATATGTGTGTCTCATATGAATATTTTCTTCCCTGTATATTGCTGTCTGGAGGCGGGACAAGCTCCATCCTAGCCTGCACTCGCAGTGGTTGGCTTTATTGATTGAGATTCCTACAACCTGAGCAGCATCCACAATTTTGGTAAGGGGTCTAGTGCCTGGGATTCTACACCATGCAGCGTGTGCTCCAGCAAGGAGACCAGAGGGACCATGAGCCTAATTGTGGTTCACCCTTAGTGACCATATAAGGCCATTAAGGAGAAGGGGGAAGGTATCCACGATGTTAATATCACCAAGGTGCAGGACATAAGCAGCACAACAAGCTACAGCATTGTGCCAAGTTCTTCATCCTTCAAAATCATCATCTTATTTGCTTGGTTTGCCATGAAGGTGATATACTTCCCCTCCCCCATGATTACTAGACTACATGTCTGACAGCTACAAAAAAAGCTGCTTGTGCTTTTATCTATAAAATAAATAAATAAAAACAACCATAAATAAAACCATAAATAACCATAAAACCCATAAATAGTGCACAGTGCTAAAAGTGACACCGACTAAGTAGTCTAAAAAGTGTACAATGGCATATGTACAATTTTGGAATTTAGTGATGAAACAGTGGAGATTTCTTATTGATAGGACTGTTTGCACTTTTTTTTGGGATGATTTACTTTCCTTATTTTAATGTTTATGTACTTGCATGTTTTTTAGAATATTTATTCAGTGTTGCGCTCAGTACTGTACACTTTTTATATTGTTGTGTCTGTGGAGCTGTGGTCCAGCTGGTGGAGGGGAGGCAAGGCTTTCTGGGCAAACATTGGTGTCTGGTTCCCTGCCTCTGCAGTACAGGCCATAAACTAGTGGGGATGTGTGTGTGTGTGTGTGGGACCTTTGCTACTGAACTGGAGTTTGGGGGGGGGGGGGGGGGCAGGCTTTGCCATTCTCAGTTTGGGTGGCCAAGGACCTTGTCATGAGGATAGACCCTTTTCTGCCTAAGTTCCTCATTGCAGTACTGCTTCCACCCAACTATTTGAAACATAGTTCTGTGTTTCTTCATGCACGCAGTAGCCAAATGGCTGTTATCTTTATCATGGCTGTTGCCAGGGCCAGATTAAGAACATCATGGGCCTGGTGCTGAGGATTTTCGTTGGGCCTTTTATAAATAAAAATGCAAACAATTTTTTGTTTATAACAAATTAAATTAAAGAGAGAGAGGGAGGATGAGAGAGAGAAAGAGGATGAAAGAGGTGTGAGGGGTAAGGGAGGGAGGTTGAGAGAGAAAGGGGGGGGGGGATGAGAGAAAGAGGGTGCACATGAGCATGTGTGGGAATGACATCAACGCAGCCCGGCCAAGGCAAGTGACCGAAGGCACAGAACCCGGAAGGAAGACCGGGTGAAGATGGAAGCGCCCCACCGGATTGATCACAGCACAGCACTGGAGGGCTCAGTCTGACAATTTAAGTGTACCCTAATGTGCTAATATGCTGTGCATACTTGTACATTATGGCATAACCTACCTCAGGGCCTCTAAAAAGTAGTAATGTTAGAAAAGTTTACTACCGCTTTAATATCACAGGAGCCTCTCAAAAATATTTTTCAGGGACACTTTTTTTACAAGTGGTATATTTAGAGTAGCTGACATCCCCTATGTTCCTATGTACATCACAATAGTAATTACAAAATTAAATGCGTACTAATAATGGGGCAGAACAACTATGAGGACTGAGATTTCCTTTAGTTGAACTAACAAAAGTGTGCCCATTCTAGAGCTGGTAACATTGAGGATATTCACTATAATTTTAAAGAACTGTTTTTGTGGGTAAGAGGTATAGGGGAGGAGTATGGATGGTATAAAAGTGGGAAGTATGTGCAGGTGAGGGAGAGGAATGTGGAGGGTCTAACAGTGGGCACTATGTACATGAGAGGAGTGTGGAGGGTATGGCAGAAAGCACTATGTACAGCAGATGAGTGTGGATGGTATGACAGTGGGCAGTATGTATAGTAGAGGAGTGTGGAGGGTATGACAGTGGGCAGTATGTACAGGAGAGGAGTGTGGGGGGTATGGCAGAGGGTAGTATGTACCGGAGAGGAGTGTGGAGGGTATGACAGTGGGCACTATGTATAGAAGAGGAGTATGGAGGGTATGACAGTGAGTAGTATGTACAGGAGAGGAGTGTGGAGTGGAGGGTATGACAGTGGGCACTATGTATAGGAGAGAAGTGTTGGGGTATGACAGTGGGCACTATGTATAGGAGAGGAGTGTGGAGGGTATGACAGTGAGCAGTATGTACAGGAGAGGAGTGTGGAGGGTATGACAGTGGGCACTATGTATAGGAGAGAAGTATGAAGGGTATGACAGTGAGAAGTATGTACAGGAGAGGAGTGTGGAGGGTATGACAGTGGGCACTATGTATATGAGAGTAGTGTTGGGGTATGACAGTGGGCACTATGTATAGGAGAGAAGTGTTGGGGTATGACAGTGGGCACTATGTATAGGAGAGGAGTGTGGAGGGTATGACAGTGAGTAGTATGTACAGGAGAGGAGTGTGGAGGGTATGACAGTGGGCACTATGTATAGGAGAGAAGTGTTGGGGTATGACAGTGGGCACTGTGTATAGGAGAGGAGTGTGGAGGGTATGACAGTGAGCAGTATGTAAAGGAGAGGAGTGTGGAGGGTATGACAGTGGGCACTATGTGTAGGAGAGGAGTATGGAGGGTATGACAGTGAGTAGTATGTACAGGAGAGGAGTGTGGAGGGTATGACACTGGGCACTATGTATAGGAGAGAAGTGTTGGGGTATGACAGTGGGCACTGTGTATAGGAGAGGAGTGTGGAGGGTATGGCAGTGAGCAGTATGTAAAGGAGAGGAGTGTGGAGGGTATGACAGTGGGCACTATGTATAGGAGAGGAGTATGGAGGGTATGACAGTGGGCAGTATGTACAGGAGAGGAGTGTGGAGGGTATGACAGTGGGCACTATGTATAGAAGAGGAGTATGGAGGGTATGACAGTGAGTAGTATGTACAGGAGAGGAGTGTGGAGGGTATGACAGTGGGCACTATGTATAGGAGAGAAGTGTTGGGGTATGACAGTGGGCACTATGTATAGGAGAGGAGTGTGGAGGGTATGACAGTGAGCAGTATGTACAGGAGAGGAGTGTGGAGGGTATGACAGTGGGCACTATGTATAGGAGAGAAGTATGTAGGGTATGACAGTGAGTAGTATGTACAGGAGAGGAGTGTGGAGGGTATGACAGTGGGCACTATGAATAGGAAAGAAGTGTTGGGGTATGACAGTGGGCACTATGTATAGGAGAGAAGTGTTGGGGTATGACAGTGGGCACTATGTATAGGAGAGGAGTGTGGAGGGTATGACAGTGAGTAGTATGTACAGGAGAGGAGTGTGGAGGGTATGACAGTGGGCACTATGTATAGGAGAGAAGTGTTGGGGTATGACAGTGGGCACTGTGTATAGGAGAGGAGTGTGGAGGGTATGACAGTGAGCAGTATGTAAAGGAGAGGAGTGTGGAGGGTATGACAGTGGGCACTATGTGTAGGAGAGGAGTATGGAGGGTATGACAGTGAGTAGTATGTACAGGAGAGGAGTGTGGAGGGTATGACACTGGGCACTATGTATAGGAGAGAAGTGTTGGGGTATGACAGTGGGCACTGTGTATAGGAGAGGAGTGTGGAGGGTATGGCAGTGAGCAGTATGTAAAGGAGAGGAGTGTGGAGGGTATGACAGTGGGCACTATGTATAGGAGAGGAGTATGGAGGGTATGACAGTGAGTAGTATGTACAGGAGAGGAGTGTGGAGGGTATGACAGTGGGCACTATGCATATGGGAGAAGTGTTGGGGTATGACAGTGGGCACTATGTATAGGAGGGGAGTGTGGAGGGTATGACAGTGAGCAGTATGTACAGGAGAGGAGTGTGGAGGGTACGACAGTGGGCACTATGTACAGGAGAGATGTGTATGACAGCGGGCACTATGTAAAGGAGAGGAGTGTGGAGGGTATGACAGTGAGCAGTATGTACAGGAGAGAAGTGTGGAGAGTATGACAGTGGGCACTATGTATAGGAGAGGAGGATGAAGTAATCTGGGAAGGAAAAATGTAAAAAAGTTTTGTGGAAGGATGTTTAGGGACTGCGTAGTGGTTAAGCGGGCCATACATAGATTGAAATTACACCAATTAAGCAGAGACCAGCCAACGTTGATCTATGTATGGGCTAGCAGGTTTTACACAAGTCAACCTATTAACTGACTTGAGTACAACCAGCCTGTCAGGTTTTCCCCAAAACAATCAGTGCTGCCAGCTATAGTTAGCAACACTAATCATTGTATTCACTGGCAGAACAGAATAACACTGCAGGAGTTATTCCCCCATCCACAGGTCAGCAGGTGAGAGGGTGTGGGGGGACAGGCTGGGGAGAGATACTAGTCAGTGGCTGGGTAGGCACATGTTAGTATCAGAGCCAGATACACACATGTGAGGTATCGCCACGATCGTTAGAGCGAGAGCAATAATTCTAGCACTAGACCATCTCTGTAACTCTAAATAAGTAACCTGCAAAAAAATGTAAAGCATCGCTTAGTACACAAAAAAAAAATCATGTTAACTTTAGTGTTTTTTTTTATGAATGAAACAGTTTCTTTCCAAAAAAAAACTTTTGAAAAATTGCTGCGCAAATATCGTGTAACATAAAAAGTTGCACCATTTTATTCCATAGGGTGTCTGCTAGAAAAATATATATAATGCTTGAGGGTTCTGAGTAATTTTCTAGCAAAATGATGATTTTTACATGTAGGAGAGAAGTGTCAGAATTGGCCTGGGTGGGAAGGGGTTAATTATCATAAGTAATATACAAATAATTATTATAAGCACTGTGATCTCATCCTCTCAGTCTGCTGCAGAGTGTTCCAGCTTGTATTTAAACTGGCTGCTCTGTATGTAGCTTCTGACAGGCTGCGCAAGCAGCCCCATATCTCCGGAACCATAAATGATAGCAGCCCCATATTTTAACCAGTGTTGAAGTAGGTCTTTA
The DNA here is from genome assembly GCA_028564925.1 of Lithobates sylvaticus. Classification (NCBI taxonomy): domain Eukaryota; kingdom Metazoa; phylum Chordata; class Amphibia; order Anura; family Ranidae; genus Lithobates; species Lithobates sylvaticus. The sequence continues at coordinate 327,223,177 of CM053028.1, read as the reverse complement.
GCTAATAGGGAGTCTCTATGACTTCTGGTCGCTGAGCTACAATCCTCAAAATCGATCTTTTTTTTTTTTTTTTTAATTCTTTTTTTTTTTTGGGCAAATGGGCCTATCTTGAGAAAGGGGCCTGGAGCTGCAGCTCCAATAGCCCCTATGTTAATCCGGCCCTGGCTGTTGCACTGCTTTCAGAAGCTGCAAACCATTGTGCTGTTGGCAGCTGACACATTAAAAAAAGGCCTACACTCCATAACTCTTTCCATTTTGCTGCCTATTTATGTCCTTGGTTATATCTTTGAATATTTTGGGAACATTGGGGATGCAGGGATTGGAGAGGGGGTTTTGGAAATGTAGGGATGTGGTTTTGAAGTGTTTTGGTCTGCTCTCTTTGCCTGCCAATCTTACTGAAAAATTCATGACTATTACAGATGGTTAAATATATCAGATGTCACATCAACAACTACCTGAAAAAGATTTTTTTTTCTGAGTTTTACCAATGAATATGCTTAGGATGATGCTGATGCTATACTAAAGCCAAGCAATTTTTATAGTAAAAAAAAATGTATTACACTTGCAAATTATGTGATGCCACATGCTCGGTTGCCATTGTTGTTTGTGAGAATCATACTGTAATCTAACACTACATGCAACTTAATGACATCTCCAAAGCATGTAATTGAAAGGTATAAAATTGTGTGACACTCGTGCCTTGGTAACGTGTATTGATTATTTAGGCTGCTGCTGTGAGTGCTGTCCCCCTTAATGCGCTGTGATCACCGAGTCAATGAGACTCGGGTGATCACAGATCAGAGTAAGGGGTCAATCCTGGCCCCTTACCACGTGATTGTCTGTCAGTCAATGACAGCTGATCATGTGATGTAAACAGAAGATCGGTAATCAAAAAAAAGCTGATCACCGGCTTCTGTGCAAGGGACATCCTGATAGCATTGATAGGTGTTACCATAAAATGCATTAAGATAAAGAAACATCTGCCATTACAACCCCTTTAAGGAGATTGTTACTGCACTGATTTACAAAATATTTGTACAGATCGTTATGTAGTTTTCAGCGCAGCACATTTGTACACATTTGTTACACAGATAGGTGATTCAGGGTACCTGCAGCTATAGTTAGAAATACATAAGTGCTATTATCACAAATAGCTAAGCAGATAAACATAACATTTTGTTTTTTCATAACAGTAAGAGAATAAATGGAACACAGCCCTGGGCAATTCGCATTCTCTTTCTTTACAAAAATTACTGTACAATGATACACAATGATTTAATTACAGTAATTCAGCCTACATGCAGTAATATAAATGCAATATGCACAAAACTATTAAGTAAGCTACTGAAAGTTTAAACTAACACAGTGTAACCTTACAAAAGGCTGAGCTAATTAAAAAGGTAAAACCAATTTTTTGCTCTGTGTCTTTTATTTTTTTGCTGAATGGTGCTGTGCCAGTTATACCACTAAAGCTGCATTCCAACAGTTCTTTTTGTTCATTTGTCATTCAAATTTCACATGTTGTCTGAACCTTAATTGAGCTCCAATCCTTCCCAATTAAAACATATAAAATAAAAATATATGTATAAAAATCTGCTACCAGTTACATTAAGCAGTAATAAGAAGTAGAACTGACACATCTTTGAAAAAAAAAATAGACCGTGAGCCTTAAAGTGATTGTGAAGCTACGTTTTATTTTATTTTTTAGAGTCAAATATATTTTTATTGCGTTTAACAGAGTCAAACAATGCAATATGCATTACAGCTGGATGTTCAATACAGGGTGTAGTACAAAACAGTCTGCATAGTAGGTATATTTTTGATTGCAAGCCGATGAAATCTATATACATAACCGTATGCTAATATGGGTCGGTTTAGCCCGCCATGTATTGCAGAACATCTGGTGGAGATTTTTATAATATAAAGTTGATGGGAGAAGAAATAAAGAAGATAGAGGGGGGGGGGGGAATCGAAAGGTTGGGAAGTAGTAGGGGGGGGTGGGGGGTTAGGGGGGGGTGAGCAGACCTTGGTGCAACATGCCGGAGGGTCAAGGGCATAGGAAATAGTTATTTCAGTTGAGGGTTTTCAGGGTATCAGAGGTAGAGTATTCGATCCAGATGAGCCATAGAGTTTTCAATTTATCGAAGGTATCATTGTCTAAGGCTATAATCTCTTCCATACGCATGATGTCGTTGACCACTGAAATCCAGGAGGACAGGGGAGGGGTGGTAGTGGTTTTCCAAAAAAAGGGGTATAAGTTGTCTGGCTGCCAATCGGAAAAATCGTAGTAGAGTACGTTTTTGTGAGGGTATGGAGCCCAGAAGCATAGACAATAGAGCTACCTCTGGTGTGGGTGTCGGTGGTCGATCGTAAAGGCTACTGTAGATGGCGAAAACCTGGGACCATAGGGGTTGAATGGCTCTGCAGATGCAGAGGGGAAGATTCTATGGAGTGTTTGAGGGTCCTTGCTCCACCTAGAAAAGAGTTTAAAGTTCTTCTCTTGTGTATAACAAGAGATGGAGGATTTATGCGTGAAGTGAAATTACTTTTGCCAGTCAGCCAAAGAGAGATCCTTTCCTAGGTCCGTGGACCACCTCCTGGTGTAAGATGGGGGTTGGTCATGGGTCAGTGAGTGTTGTAATTTATAAATGGTGGCGAGTAGATGTTTGGGTGTATCTGAGAGAGAGCACAGCTGCTCGTAGCCTGTCAAGGGCCTATGTATTTGGGAAGAGGAGAATAGGTCCGAACAGAAGGAAGATATGTGGAGAGCTGTAAGCCAGTTACCCTGGTCTGCTGGTACAATGGGTGTGCCCAAGATTGGGTGTACAAATGAGCTTGCTATAGGCTATGTAGAACAGAGATATGGGCCCACCGTGTTGGATCCCATACCCTGGGGGAGGGCAGGGTGGTCAAATAGTGATGTGAGTGGTGAGGGGTCTGTGGATAATAGCGATGACAGTCCCTTTTTGTACCATAGGTGTAGTGCTGCAATTGTGAATGAGGAGGAATTTGATAGGAGGAACAGTTTTTGTCCATATCCCCATAGCAAAGCCCGGAGGTCAGAGGTGGAGAGATCTTGTTCTATCATGGTGGATGCCTTGGGGAAGGGTCGGGGGAACCATTCCAGGATCCTGGAGAATATGGAAGCCCTGTGGTAAAATTCAAAGTCCGGAACACCTGCTCCACCTCGTATTTTGGGGTATGTCAACAAGGTATGGCGGATACAGGGCATCCCTTGGTGCCAGATTATGCATAGGGACATGGATCTTAGGGAGTTAAAGAATTGTTTAGGGACATTTATAGGGACTGTTTGGAATAAGTAAAGTAATTTGGGAGGGGTGTCCATTTTGAGTGTGTTAATGCGGCCAAACCAGGGCAATGATGTCGTGTTCCAAGTGTCTAGTTCCTTCCAGAGTCGGGACAGTAAAGGGAGATAGTTGAGGTTATAGAGATCTGATAAGTTGGATGGGACTGTGATCCCAAGGTAGGAGATGCCCTTGGATCCCCACTGGAATGGGAAATTGGACTGTACTTGAGTAAGGGTGGTGGGTGGTAAGGATATATTGAGGGCCTCTGTCTTAGACATATTAAGTTTAAAATTACTAAGTTCTCCAAATCGATGGAATTCCTGCATCAAAGAAGGTAAGGACGTGTGGGGTTGTTGAACATAAACGAGGAGATCATCTGCATAGAGCGAAAGTTTGTGAGCGGAAGATGGTGTCTGTATCCCCACTATATTATTGTTTTGTCTAATGGCTGTTGCCAGGTGTTCTGTCACCAGTACAAAGAGTAGAGGGGATAAAGGACATCCCTGATGGGTTCCGTTCAAGATTTAAAATGAGGAGGACGAGGAGCCATTGACCAGGACAGAGGCCGCAGGGCAGGAATACAGTGCCATTACCTTGGACACAAATGCGGGGCAAGGCCTATCTGTTCCAAGGAAAGGCGTAAAAACTTCCAATTGACCCGGTCAAATGCCTTCTTGGCGTCAAAGGAAAGGATGCATGCTTTTAAATTGTGTCGACGGATGTAGGAGATGAGGTGGATCATTTTAGTGGTATCTAGTGGTCTCGGCCAGGGACAAATCCCACTTGATCTTTGTGTTTGATGAAGGGCAGGAGGGGTGAGAGACGGTTCGCAAAAATTTTGGCGAAAAGTTTAACGTCCAGGTTAGTAAGGGAAATCAGTCTGTAACTACTGCATTGAGAGGGGTCTTTTCCTGGTTTGGGTATGACCGAAATATTGGCAGATAGAAGGTTTCTAGAGGGTGGGTGGGTGTCATCTATGCAATTGATCACTGCCATAAGAAGTGGGGCTAGGGATTGGGCAAATGATTTATATAATCTATGGGAGAAGCCGTCTTGCCCTCTGCATTTACCAGATTTCAGTCCTTTAATGGCAAGTAAAAAGTCTGCACCGTAAGGGGGTTATCTAGGTTTGCCGAGTCGGAGGGATCTATTTGCGGTAGGGCCGTCTCTGAGATGTAGTTTTGGGGTCGGGGTGTTGTGTACCGTCTTTGTGTTTCTGTCCTGTCCATGTGGGGAGGTTATAAAGTTGGGAGTAGTATTGCTGAAAAGCATCTGCCATACCTCTGGGATTTTTTATTTTTTGTTGGTCAGTGGTGCAAATGTGTGGTATTGGGCGGCGTGGTGGACGGGGGTGGAGAACCCTAGCAAGGTGTTGCCCACATTTGTTGGCCAGGATGTAATGTCGGTTCCATCCTTTATCTCTAGCTATGAGGTAATTTGCATCTAAGATGCGGAATAACTCTCTGCGGGCGTTGGAAAGGTCCACAAAGGTAGCGGGATCAAGGTCCTTCTTGTGTGCTAGTTCTAATGTATGGATGGAGGATAAGTCTGGTGATATCGGCAGATCTGGCTTTTTTTAAACGGTAAACGTGTTGGATGAAGATCACCCTAAGCACACATTTCAGTGCTTCCCATTTAGTGAGCGGGTTAGTGTCATCTGTGCGGTGGTCCCGTACAAAGTCACAAATTGGCTGCCTAATAGCTGCCACGCAAGGGGTGTCCTTCAGTAGGTTGTCGTTTAAGCGCCAGGAGAATGTTCTGTGAGATTTAGGTGGTTGGGCCAAACTTAAATGTGCGAGGCGTGGTCTGACCATAGGATATTACCCAGGGACGCCTGTAATGGAAAGTCAAGTAGGGATTGGGAGACAAGGAAATAGTCAATAGTCAATGTGACTATAGGAGTTATGGGCAACCGAATAACAGCTGTAGTCTCTCTCAAATGGGTGTTGCACTCGCCAAACATCCTCTAGTTGGGCAGAGTGCAAGATTGATTTTATGCATGTGAGGGTGGAGTGTGGGATTGAGGAATTACCGGAGGAGGTGTCCACGGCTGGAGAAAGGGTCACATTGAGATCTCCACCTAGAATGAAACAGGGACCACCAAAAGAGAGTAATATGTCCAGGATAATGGAAAGGAAGCCCCCTGGTTTTGGTTCGGTCCATACACATTAGCCACTGTAAAAATAGAAGATTTTGGGTGGAATAATTGGTGAAAGGCTATTAACACCCCTTTAGGCTTGTGGGTTGGTGCTATGATACCATTGGTGGTAGTAAGGGCTGTTTAGGGTCTGAGTAGCCAAACTCCTAAAATGTGTCTCCTGTAAGAGTAGAATTTGAGATTTAGCTTTATGGAAGCGATATAATATCTGGCTCCTTTTCTCTGGGGTGTTAAAGCCCCTGCAGTTAAAGGAGGCTAAAGTTATGTGATCAAGTGAAGACATGGTGGTGGTAAAGTAGGGGGATACCTGAGCTCCCCGTCACGTCCAGCAGAGATCTGTATTAAACTGCGGTAATAATAAAGAAAGGAGAAAAAAAATGGGTGAGATTGCCCAGGAAAAGTAACAAAGTCAGTGTGCACCTTAGGCAGGTGGTTCAGGACCCTCAGTTCAGGTAACATGGTTGTAGGGTCTTTGACCTAAGCTGGAGTTGAGAGAACAAGCTCAACTCCAGGGAAATGATTTTCAAAGCACTGGAATGTCAGTCATCAGGCGGTATTTGGGAGGCAGATCTGGGGCATGTCTGCTTTCCGGGCTTCTGCCATTGTGAATTAAATGGGAGGCCAGGGGTGGTGGTTGGGAGAGGCCAATCTGGAAGTGAGACCTGTGGCAGCTCCAGGGTGCACAGGAACCGTGGTAGGTCACCTAAAGTTAGGAAGAGGGCCGTTTTGCCTTCATAGTGAACCCAAAGTTGAAATGGGAACCTTCATTTATACTTGATTTGCTTCTCCTGCAGGAGTGTAAGGGGTTTCAGAGAGTGTCTCATGGCCAGTGTTTGGCGGGAGAGGTCTGGGAGCAGCATGACAGGAGTATGATTCAGTCTGATGGAATCTTGTGTGCTAGCGGCTTGCATGATACTTTCTTTGATTTTGTAAAAATGGACCCTGCACAGGATAAAAGAGGAGTCAGTGTTCTGTGGGCCCGAGGTCCTGTGCACTCTGTCCAATTCAATGTGGGTGTCTTTGGGTTGTTGGAGTAACTGATTGAAAATTACAGTTACAGCCCCTGCCAGGTCTTTGTGCTCAATTGTTTCTGGGATACCACGGATTATAATACTGTTTCGTCTTTTACGGTTCTCAATGTCATCCTGGTTGTACATGAGCTGTAGTAAGATAGTATGGGAATTAAGGGTTTCTTCATGGGATTGTAAGGTAGTGTATATACCTTCAGTAGTGCTCTCTATATCCTCCATGCGGACCCTTATGTCCCTCTTAAGCTCTGTGATCTCCTGCCTATAAGTCATCTCCATGCGGGAGACAGAGATTGTCAGGGCCGGGAGCTGCCGCAATGTGTCCTACAGCTCCATGTGCTAGGCCACGCCGCCTTTTTATTTTTAAAAAATAACAAACATATCATACATACCTCCACTGTGAAGTTCGTTTTGCACAGTGGCCCCGAACCTCAACTTCTGGGGTCCCTCGGCGGCTCTTGCAGCCCCTCCCTGCATTGTATAACCCCCTAGAAGAAGTGCTCTCCTTCGTCAATAGATGCCAAATGTAGGACTCGGCCTCACCCTCTGGCACCAGCATCATTGAATTTGATTGACAGCAGCGGGAGCCAATAGCTGCACTGCTATCAATCTATCCAATCAAGAGCCGAGAACCCCAGGCAGAGGAAGAGTGTTTCTCCACTATGGGAAATTACAGGGCTCAGGTGAGTAAAACAGGGGGGGCTGGGGGGCCGGTCATTAGAAGACCTTTTTTCAAAAAAAACACGAGGGTTTGCAACCCAATCCTGTGCTTTTTTTTACACAGGTTTGCCATCTCCATTTGCCTATACTCACCCTCTTTTCTCTCCATTGTTTTATTTGGCCACGGGAGCTAAATAAGAAACCTCTAAAATCAGTATTTTTTTTATTTGCTCTTGAGTACTATTTTTTTGTCTGTAACTCCTCCTACTTCTTCAATGCTTGCCTAGTCAAGGATGACATCACTCACATGCCTCCTCCCTGCCGCTCAGACTCCTGGGACACATCCAATATTGCAGAAGCAGGGCCCTCAGTAGTAAGTAGAATTGGCATTGGGAAGACAATGTTGGACTGGTAATTACCTGATTTGCAAACAACTACAGTATTTGTAGCTACTGACTTTTTTTTAAACTGATCTGTGCAGTGCTTTTTAGGTGCAGTTTGATTTAGTTGGGTTTTACATGACTTTTAGGTGCACTAGCATTGAACTCTATATAATATGTGTTTTCAAAGATGCAACAAGCATGGGGCCTAAGGTTAGACTGGAAAAATCAGGACATTCTTGTAATTTTCTTCATGGTTTCCCCAAGAGCAAGACCTGAATTCTAATCTATAGACTGGTTAAAAGTCTAGTTTCTTGATGTGAGTGGGTGAATGTTATTATAATTATACAATATTGATAGTATTTTTTTACACACATAGAGCTTTCCTTTGGTGGTATTTGATCACCACTGTTTTTTTTATTATATATACGAAAAAAGACTGGAAATTTTGAAAAAAAATTATATTTTCTACTTTCTGTTATAAAACATATCAATAAAATCAAATTTCTTCATAAATTTAGACCAAAATATATTCTGCTACAAAAGTTTTGGTGACCGTGACCATGTGTTTTTTCACACCGTGGGGACCCATACCCAAGTGTTGCTAAGGGCACCCGTGGGGTATTACCACAGATGATGCAAATTCTGGTGGAGTCCATTTCCATGAGGTACTACACACCTTAACCCTGTATACTGGTCGATCGACTTCTAGGATCTCTTGGATCCATTAATATAACAAGTGGGGTGGATATCCACGCGACTAAACAGTGATAATAATCTTAGCAAAAGCAGCCAGCACAATTTGTTGATCAGCAAACAAAAAAATATATATAAAAGTCCACATGCGGCGCTAAATAAATCAACAGCCTTTCCAAGATGAAAAGCCCTTCACCAGCTTCATTGTATACAGGAAAGCACACAGCTCCACGTGTAAATCCAATCTGCTCACCAGAAGGCTATACATAGTAGGCATATGTTGGTCAATAATAAGAAATCACAGCTTCGCTCTCCAGACACTGACAGTGGGTATATGGTAATCCAATCATAGAATATAACTTGCATCAGGCCCTGCTCCCATAGAACCAGATGGTCACGAACTCCAACATATAGTGAGTGTGTCATCCAAACAAGCAGTCAGCATCACCCAAATGGAAGAATAAGGCAGCAAATAGTGAAGCCTGTAATGCATACTAAACTATTTATTGTAGTAACTAACATGTAAGTTCTTGGAAAAACTTGATTTATTTAGTGCCTTATGTGGACTTTTGGATCTATTAATGCTAATTTTATACCGGATTTCTGTAAGTGTTTAATATTGATTTCTTTTAATAAACTGTCAAGCAGTTTTACACTATGTAGCTGTTTTATCTTTCCTTCATGGGTCCTACCAAGGAGTAAACTTTACCATCAGCCATGACAGTACCACCACCTGCAATATAATAGAGGAAGCTGATTGTATCTTCTATAAAAAATAAAAACAGTTTTGGCTTACCGTGCTGCCCTGTCTGTCCAATAATTTTGTCATGCACGCAACCACAAGAGGCATAAACAAAGACACAATATTATCTAGAGACACTTTCATGGGGGAAAAAAAAAGACATTACTGTAGGTATAGAAGTGTCTGCACGTACTGGCGGCAGTCTCCCTAACTCCTTTGTCAATGTTCAGTTATTCTAAAAGCCAAAGCTCTGCCATGTTTGATTAGTAACAGAGCTTGATGCTAAGCCCCACCCCCACACATTTCTATTAGTCTAGGCAAGAAAAGGCTGGCAAGCTTGGGCACTTAAGGATGTGCTGAATCTTTGACTGTTAGAATAGTCTGGCATTCAGCTATAATGGGTGGGTTTAGGAGTATGCTACAGGTATGTGCAGGAATCTCTAGGTGCCTGCATTTTATACCTGAAACAGTTTTTGTGTTTTTATAACCCCATGACAATATCCCTTTAAGAATGTTTTAATTCTTACATAAGTGAGTTCAGTGGGGTTATGTTCTATCTGCCTACACCTCTGCTTTAAATGAAAAAAATGCAATTAAAGGAACCTTCAGGCTATAACAAATACTTTTAAAGTATGAAGAGCATACAGCTCCTTATACTGAAAACATGCAACAACAGAACAAATATATAAGCAGATTGATTCATTTGTAAACCCTACACTGCGTATTATATTTTGATTTTCATTGATATGGGGCCTTATTTTTTGGTATGTGCCTGATTAGGTGTTTATGTTTACACTGGACCTTACAAATTGCTGAACACATCACACTATCATTTACCCATATAATTAAAATGTGTTTATACAAGTTATAATATTTGATACTGACAAAACATTAGCAGCAGTGCTTGAAATCATTTACTATAAAAGGAAATCTGGGAATCAAGGTTAGGTTGTCAGCTTTCCCAAGAGGAGATGTTTAACAAGGAAGTAATAAATAGGCAACCTTGAATATAGCTCTGTGCTGCAAGGATAACATTTTTCAAAATATTTGGAGAGTGTTGAGGAAGCTTAAACATGTGTGTAGTCTGAGTTTAATTTCCCAAAGGATTAGCAGTCTTTCTTTGGGTTAAATTGAATTTGATGAATAAACATTTATTTTGACTATAATTATAATCACCTTTTTCTATGACAATGGCAAAAAGACTATTTAATAGTGAACCGTCCAGATTTCATTCACCAAGGATTTGGTGAATCTTATTTAAAATTTGATGGACCAAAATATAAAGATGAAGTTAATGAGGGGTGAATCTTGTTAAATTCTGCCATTTTGTTTTCTAACTACCGTAATAGGCAAATTGGATGCTGGGCACTGCCATGGGGGACATGTACCAATGCAAAAAAAATGACATGCTTGAGAGATGCCTAACAGCTTTAGTGTTATGGAACTGCTCTCACTGATGCAAATTTGTTCTGCTTCTACCCAATTTCTACCAGTCTCCCAATAAGAATTAAAAGACTGCAGATAATAGAGCAGGGTAGGTGTTTAACAACACAAATTAATATATTACAGAGGTTACACAGCAGCGTAAAACTGACCAGCAGCAGGACAATTTTAAGCAGGGATAATGAGGGATAATAGGAGGTGCAAGCCTAACTTTTACTTTTATAATATAAGGTGATTTAGGTGCACATTGTTTTGCACTTAGTCCTTAACAACCATGAGTCATCACCTGTAAGCAGGCTCCCCCACTGACAGATGAATTAAAGAAAACAATCCTGGCAATTGCCCGGCAATAGAAAAATGCAAACAAAAAATAGCGTAGCCCCCCCCCCCCCCCCAGTCCATACCAGACCCTTATCTGAGCATACAGCCCGGCTGGTCAGGAAAAGGAGGGGCGAGCAAGCGCCACCTCCCTCCTAAAGCATGCCAGGCCACATGCCCTCAACATTGGGGGGCTGCCCCCCCCGCCCAAAAGCACTTTGTCCCCTTAAAATACATACCAGACCCGTAGGGCCTGGTATGGGCTGGGGGGACCCTACACCATTTTTTTAAAAACATTTTTCTATTGCCAGACAATTGCATTCTTTTCTTTACATTCATCTGTCAATGGAGAAGTCTGCTGACACATGATAACTCATGGTTGTCTAGGACATGGGTGGCAGGTATCCCGACCCGCTGCTTAACAACCAGCTATTTCTTCATACAGAATTCAAATCGGTCGAGTGTTTTTCGACTGATCCGAATTCTAATCTTTTTAAAAAGTTGGAATTTGTTAGAAAATAAATAAACATTTTTTTTTAAATGGATTTCAAGTAAATTTGTTACTATGCATTACTATTTCATTCAGAGATTCGGATACATCCAAATCTCTGAATACCGAAAAATTTGTCAGAATTTGTATTTGGACCAAAACAAATTGCACATGTCTACAGCTAACCCTCCTTCAGTACAGATCCCGCTCAGTACAGAAGACCTGTGTCATGGAACCCCATCCCTCAACAAACAGGGCCCTTGGCACAGCATTCATCTACCACACCTACCCCTAGCATAGGTGGTCAGTTAATGTAGCTGGTTCTGTGTTCTTCACGTAGAGCAGCCCTTTTTCCCATAAGGCAAGTAGGCCTACTGGTATTTGGTTGCCCCCAGGTCTTATACACAATGCTATAGTGCCTGGCCACCACACCAGGGCAGGTGCAAGATGACAACGTATCCTAATTGTAGGGCAAATTTATGACTCTTTTTAGAAACAATTAAATTACCTTACTGAATATACCTCTGGATGTCATTCATTATTTTTGTTGCTATTATTATTATTTTATTTATTTTTTTGTAATAGATTAAGCTATGGTGAATGTTTTATTGTCAATTTTGCATTTTTGTGTTCTGTTGTAAATGTCAAGCTGTTATATTGGGCAAAATACACTCCAAGATAAATTGTAAATGTAGTGTTGACGTTTGGCAAACCATAATTGATTAGCAGTATTACTTGACATTGTTCTGGTAAGTTACACAGGTACCTGGCAACCTCATTTAACAAAAAAGTTGATTGATTAGTTTGCTTCTGTAAATTCTGAACTTGTGGTAGTGTAATGTGTTATATCACTGAATGTAAACTTTAATCATTGCTTTTGAAAGTCATCTTTAAATATCATGATTCAATTCTGAGTGATACAGTATCTCACAAAAGTGAGAACACCCCTCACACTTTTGTAAATATATTATTATACCTTTTGTGACAACAGTGAAGAAATTACACTTTGCTACAATGTAAAGTAGTGAGTGTACAGCTTGTGTAACAGTCTAAATTTGCTGTCCCCTCAAAATAACTCAACTCACAGCCATAAATGTCTATACAGCTGGTAACAAAGGTGAGTACATCCCTAAGTGAGTTCTTTGCCATGAGGTGCCATGTTGAACTTCCAGTGACCAGTATGAGAGAGTGAGAGCGAAAACACCAAATTTAACACACCTGCTCCTCATTCACACCTGAATCCTTGTAACACTAACTAGTCACATGACCCTGGGGAGGGAAAATTGCTAATTGGACCCAATTTGGACATTTTCACTTAGGGGTGTACTAACTTTTGTTGTGAGTGGTTTAGACATTAATAGCTGTGTGTTGAGTTATTTTGAGGGGACAGCAAATTTACACTGTTATACAAGCTGTGCACTCATTACATTACATTATAGTAAAGTGAAATTTCTTCAGCGATATCACATGAAAAGATATAATAAAATATTTACAAAAATGTGAGGGGTGTACTCACTTTTGTGAGATACTGTATATGCCAATCCAGGGAAACTACTGATAACTCAGGTTTCATTACGCCAACCTTTCTAAACTACATCTAAGCTACTTTCTAATTGAATGATATGAGTAAAAACAATGACTTAAGTCGGCCATAGATGGTTTGAAGATTCAAACCATCTATAGGCAGGCTGACTGTACCCATTGATTGACTCGGGCACAACAAGCATGTCGGGAGACTTACCCATGGTTGCAGGAAATAAAATCTTATACGGCCTGCCTTACCTGGATATGCTTTAAGGTAGAAGCACTTGTGCTGTACATTCAAATGTTTGAACAAAAAACAATCAGAAATAATCAGGGATAACCAAAAAATTCCACTTTCTCTTACTTTCTTTGATTATTATTATTATACACGATTTATATAGCGCCAACAGTTTACGCAGCGCTTTACAATGTATAGGGGGGACAACACAATTACAGTACAGTTCAATACAAAAGGTACAGGAGGGCCCTGCTCGTAGAGCTTACATTCTAAAGGGAGGGGGTGGTGGTACAAAAGGTAGCTGCAGAGAATGATTTGATGGGGGTGGTAAACACAACGCTTCTGATTCTTGACCATAGGGTTTTATAGCGCCACCTACAGGAGTAGGACACTAGGTATGAACAGTCCCCTCTGGTTTAAAACCATAGGCAAGCCAGTTATTTTTGCCAAGTGTTTAAGGAGGGAGGAACTAGCTTCCTCCTGGGACCTGTGGTTCCATAGCTTTTTTTTTCTTTCCCTCCGTGGCTGATGAAGGAGGCCAGGTTTGGCCATCAAAATCCATTCTGCTTGGTCACAACACTCTGGGTCATTGACAGCTTCCTGCCGTGGCTTTACTGTGCTCCTGTCAGTGGCTCTGGTGTGGACTGAGAAGTGCAGCAGCTGGTGGCATCACGCATTCTGCGGTAGGAGGAACAGTATGCTTTGGCTCTCTCCACCCTGCACATTCCACAGCATCAAGAATTGGCAGGTGAATTGGACCAGGGGTAATGGTTCCTAAACCCACATGTGTTTTCATCATATTTACATATGGGGGGGGGGGGATCCCAGTAATGACTCTTCTGGTGATCCGCCTTAACAGAAAGGTGCCGCAGTTTGAAGAATGAATGCAGAACCTTCTAGCAGATGCTCTGGTGGCACAGTGGGATCAGTATCGCCTTATTTTTGCATTTCCTCCTTTAAGCTGCTCCCTCCCTTGCTGGGCAGGATTTGGGTTGAAGGGATTCTGGTCATTTTGGGAGCTCCAGACTGGCATCGTCATTAATGATATGCCAGCATGGTGCAACTGGTCATAGAAGCTCCATGGTGGTCGCCACTTCAGGAGGACCTCCTGTCCCAGGGTCTTGTCTACCATCTGGCTTCTCCAGCTTTGATGGCATGACTATTGAAAGCCAAGTTTTGAGGGGCAGGGGGATGTTGGGTTCGGAGACCCCAACAATGGTGAAGGAATGCAAGTCTACCTTTTGGAAAATACTGTATGTCATCACACCTGGAAGGCTTATGTTGCCTTGTGCAGGGCTTTAGGTGTCCATCCACGTTCCTTCTCAGGGTATTGGTTACCAAGGGTACCAAGTTTTGGTATTTCTCCAATGAGGAGTTGACCAAAAGCTTGCCTTGAGTACTATTAAGGGTTAGGTTTCTGCCTTGTTGTCCTTTTTTCAGTGTTCCTTGGCTACGCACTCCTTGAATCACACCTTTATTCAATGGGTTTATCATATGGTGCCCCCCATGCATTCCCTGTTGCTTGAATTTGACCCTATCAGCTCCTCAGAAACCTCACTTTGAGAGCATTCAGGATATTCCCTTGCATACACTCTCTCAAAGTTGCCTTCCTGGTTGCCATCACTTCTGTGCGATGGGTCGTCGGAGATGGTGGACCTAACTTGTAACTCTCCCTATCTGGTTTTACATAACGACAAAGTTGTTCTCCGTTCATGCCCTTCCCTTCTTTCAAGGGTGGTGTTGGCTTTTTACCTAAATGAGGCCCTTCCTTGTGTCCACAGCTTTTCAATCCTAAGGAGGTTGTGTTTTGTTGAATGTGGTCTGAGTGGTTCATGTGCACCTGTCCACTATGGCCTTCTTCCCAAGGTCAGATTCTCTTTTTGTGCTCATGAACGAACCAATATAAGTCCTGGCGGCCTCCTCTGTCACTATTTTCCATTGGATTCAGCAGACGATTGTTCAGGTGTACGCCATTAAAGTGGTAAAAAACGTAAAGACAGGACATTTATGACAGAAGAGACCCATCGGTTTCTCCTATCATAAAAGCTCCCACCTGCTTGTCAGCCCTCATATACACTGAGCCACGTATGCACAGCTTAGTGTAGGTTTTACACCCCTAGATCTGTGCAGAGTTGATGTGACTCCCGTGCACATTCACGGGAGTAAGGTTATTGTGGCCCACCCATTCAAGCAACCAAAATCATCCAAAAGGAAGACCGGGTGAAGATGGAATCACCAAGGGCCTGCTGGATCAGTGACACTTCAGTGCTGGAGGGTTTATTTGGCAAGTAAGTCTGCCATAATGTGCTAAAATGCCATGCATACTAGCACATTATGGCGTAACCAACCTGAGGGCCCCACAAAAATAAGTTATAGTGAACTTAACTACTGCTTTAAGGATTAGGTCCTCCCATCACAGTTACAGAACACTCCACCAGGGCGATTAGTGCCCCCTGGGTTTTCCAACCTCAGGCACCTGTGTCACCAATTTGTAATGTGGCTACCTGGTCATCTGTACATACTTTTACACAATTTTACAAAGTTGATGTGTTTGTATCTTCTGATGATTGTTTTGGCCACAAGGTATTGCATGCTGCTGTTTTAAGTTCCTAGTTGCCCATTTGGGGTTGTTTTGGGTGGTTGGCATGTTTGCCTGGTTGCTCCAGTTTTATTTGCTTTGCCTACTCCTCATTGGTGCACTGCTTTGAAATATCCCTATGGTCAAGAATCAGAAGAGCTGTGTCTTTCGATGACCATATCAGAAAATTAGATTTTTTTTTGTTACTCACAGTAAATTCCCTTTCTCCCTTTTTTATTGATGGACACTGCATTCAGTCCTCTATTGGAGTTTATGTTTCTGATAATCCTTTGTAACTAACTGGACTGCCTAAGGCAGGGAGATTTTTTTTTTTTACCAGAGGGTAATGCCCATAGGCAGTGCTATCTTCTTTTCTGTCTGGTGTCATACTCCTGGAGGTGGTGCTATAAAATCCTAACTGTGTCTGTCAGAGAAAAGGATTTTATGGTGAGTAACACACAAATCCCATTTTATGTACAAATCTGTTTTTTTATCTGTAGTGCAGCCATATAATGTAACCATAGGAAGAATAATGCTTTAACATTTTCTCACAACTTCAATTTTAAATTATTATTCTGTATGTATTTGGACTTACTAGTTTTCTGACTAGAATGGAGATTATTAAAATTACCAAAGGTTGTTGATTTGCTGTAATACATATTATTCTTTTTCAGCTTTATCAGGTTTTAGTACATTTAGAACAATGAAAGCAGTTGATTGAATTGTATTTTTTCAGGCAGTTTTCACTGTAATTTAAAAAAATTGATATGATAGCTCAATTATAGTTAAAATCAAGTTGGGAAGGGTTATAACCTCTGCCAGGTTTTTATTTCCATCTGTTTCTCTGCTGGGGAAGGGGATGTCACAGGAAGTGAAGAAATGTCAGAGACAGCACTTAAAACATCTGGAGGTAGAACATTTAGAAAATTACTATACCAGTGGTTACACAGTCAAAGAACCATTTTATTTACTTATATACATATTGTGGGGACATAAGATAAAACAGCTAAGATATTTTTAGTTTCCTTGTGCACCCTATTCACCTAAAAAGCTGGGAGAGTTGCAATGGTGGGATACTTATGTCTAAATCAGTGGAAATGTATAGTTTAGTGGGAATTGTGTATATTTAGGGGTTCATGAGATAGTAGTAGAACATGCCTAAGCCCTAAAATCCATTGTCAGTTTTATCTTACTTTACCCTTGTATGAAATAATTAAAACTCTTCTTGGAATCTATGATCCTGGTATAACACTCCTCTTTTATTTTCTTTCATTTTCTTCCTCCTGAATCTATTATATTCAGGGTGCCCATTTAAAGTGATTGTAAAGGCAAGAGGGTTTTTAATCTTAATGCATTCTATACATTAATATAAAAAAACTTCTGTGTGCAGCAGCCCCCCTCAGCCCCCATAATACTTATGTGAGCCCATCTCTATCCAGCGATGTTGCATGAGAGACTCAGCTGCCCGGGACTCTCCTCCTCATTGGTTAAGACAGCAGCGGGTCGCCATTGGCTTCCACTGCTGTCAAATGCAGTGAGCCAATGAGAAGAGTGAGGTGGCAGGGCCTAACCGGGGCTCTGTGTCTAAATGGACACACAGAGCTGCGGTTTGGCTCGAGTGCCCCCATAGCAAGCTGCTTGCTGTGGGGGCACTCATCAGGAGGGAGGGGCCAGGAGCACCAAAGAGGGACCTGAAAAGACTAGGATCTAGGCTGCTCTATGCAAAACCACTGCATAGGGTGGGTAAGTATAACATGTTTGTTATTTTTAAGAAAAAAAAAACAAGACTTTACAATCACTTTAAGTCCCTGGTTTATGAGAGCTATCCAACCAGAACAAGGGAATCAAATTTGGTCGTGGCTATATTGGACTCCAAAAGTGGGAGATTGAGTACCTCACTCACATATCTCAGCAATAAAAACAAAGCAGTGGTTCTCACTTTTCCACACTCTGCAAAAAAATATTCATGTGCCTCTTTTAGAGAAATTGTGCTTGATTGCTGTCTCAATGATTACACAGGAGGAAAAAAAAAAATCCCTATAGGCTTTAGAAACAGCAATAAAAACCTGCCATTTTGTTAACAACATTTTTGGTGGGAGTTAGGCTCTAATATTCTCAGATATTTGCCCATTATAACTCATTCATGCCATCACCATGGATCATTAGCAAAGTTCGATTTAAGTAAAAAAAAAATCTAAAGGACAACCATCAATGAATTTTTATTAAGAAAGTACATATTTAACAAAATGCATAGATATAAATTCCTAGAGCACCAAAGACATAATAAACAGTTTCTTATTTACAAGTAAGTTTTAAAGATGAGGAATCTGTGCTTTTTATTGTTTCTTGTGAATAAAGCTACCAAATTTTTGCATGAACCTACCAAATTTGTTTTCATTAGGCTGAACATGAGTTGAGTTGTAAACATTGGAATTGTAGTTTAAGACATTTTGTGGTCTTGAATAGGCAGTCACATTATTTACCATGCTTTTATTTTGATAGTCTAAAACTTGAGGAGTGCTAGTTTGTGGATTTGAATTAGGGATATTGTTTTGTAACCTATATAATGGTTCAAAGCGACTATACACTCTTCTTTCACTTGTGCGAGAAAGGCTTGAGTCCTCCTGAGGCTTTGCAAAATCTGACACAGATGGTACTCTGTTTATATCTCTACGTAATAACTCTTTATGGTGCATATCTCTGTGCTGTGAGTGCCTTAAGTGCATTTCTCTTTGCAGCATGGGTGGTATTTCGCTATGGTGCACCTCTCTCTGAGACAATTCTCTGTGAATTGTTTCTTTTGGATGCCTTAAAGAAAGCTCCCTGTGAATTGTAGGTGCTGCTATTCTTCCATATGGGTTTCTGTTGGTTTGCATTTTTGTATCCTGGAACTGAATTTGCTCTGTATTAAATCGTGGAGCAGAAGCATCACCAGTGTTTTCGAGAAACTTGTTTTCGACAGTACTAAGACCCGAAGACAGGTTTGATTTACCCTCATCAGCAAGATTAATATTAGACTTTCCGGAACCTAGAGCTACATTCTCCTTACTTTTGTTAAGGCTCATCTGAGAAATTGATAGTGTTGCCTTTTCCTTCTTAGGAGATGAATCATTTTTCATTTCAGATTTTTTAGGACTTTTAGGAATTTGCTGGCCATCGTCTTCGGAAATAAGCGTATCAGAACTACTGCACATTCTGTAGAATGCAGGGGCTTTATTTTTAGATAGGGTTTCTTTTTTATCTGGTGCAAGGTTAAGTAATGACTTTAGCTTCTTTGAACCCTTTTTAAGAAAACTAGGTGAACCTTTGCTTTCCTTCTTGCCAGGGGACTCTTTGTTGTTTTCTTCATCTAAGGACTCAGTGGACAGTGCACCTTTTACGGGTTCTGCTGGCTCGCTGCTGATCTTTTCATTAACTTGATATGAGCTCTTTTCTAATATCTCACTGCTATTAGCATTTGGGGGGTTTTGAGGTACAGGGGTTTGAGTCTGCCTCTTCACCAGTGAATTGTAAATATAGTTTGGTGGAATTATATTATTACTTTGACCTAAATTTACTTTGCGGTTTTCAAAAAGGGGCAAGCTACGTCGTTTTAGAATATTGTCATTTTGTTTTCTTTCGCTGTCTGTTTGCCTGTTTTTAGAAAGTGATGCGTACAGGTAGCTTGATGGCCCTGGGTTAGTGTTGTAATGTAAACCATGAGTCATAAATTGAGAATTATCTGGCACTTGCAGACTATGCCTTTTTAAGACATCATGTTGTTGTGACAAATGGGGTGTGTCATAGCTTGTGAAATTGCTGATACCTTGCGATTCTGCATATCTGATACTTTGTGGTGTTGCTGCTTTTGGAGTGAGGCTACCCTGAGAATCTACAATAGTGGAATTTGAGTGAGAAGAGTTTGTAGTGCAACTACTAGCTTCTTTTTGCTCTGGTAAATTGGGCTTGTACAGAATTGATGAGCGGAGCCGTGTGTGATTGTACAGTTGATTGTCCATTGCATTTTCAACTCGCTCATTACAGTCAAGTCTGTCTGCCATAATCTCACTTGTATCCGGAGGTATATCAGAGTGATCGTTCAAGTACGATTCAATTCTCCAGTTTCGGAGGAAGGACTTAGTCGTATGCTCCAATGTGGGCATTCTCTGCTGCACTGATCTCACATGATTGTCCGTGCCATGGAAAGACCTTCGTACATTTGAATTTCTTTCAGGAAGGTTTGGTGTTATTCTTTGTGGTAGCCGATTTGCAAAGCTTTGTGTTGTTGAACCATTATAATTGCTAGAATAGCCTCCTCTAGATGAGGACCCTATACTGGCCATATCGGGCTGCCTATTCCAGTGCATGTGAGGATTGTGTATTCTGCTGTTCATAGCTCTGTTCAGCATTGAATATGGAGTTGAATCTGTCTTTTCCCCTGCTGCATAACTGTGTCTTTTCCAGTTGTCATTGCGATCAAACTGCTGGAACTGATTGATTTTATTTTGTACATTGAAACCTCTAAATGATAAGTTTCTTGTGTTGTACTTATCATCTTCATTATTTATGAATCTACTCCGTGCTTTTAAATAAGAGGAGTCTAATGTGTGCATTTGGTCTTTTCTTCCAAAAAGGCTTCTTTGACTTGAAGCAGATAGGAGGGAAGAAATTGAGTTTTGATAGGAATATGAACCATTTTCCCATGGGATTTTTTTGTGTTTTCCTATGACAGATTCCTCTGGGCCGAATGCTGCAGGTACACAGGAGCGAGCATAGAGCGTTCGAAATTCTTCATCAAATGCCTCAATAAGTTTACCAGTGATGACTTGAATCATACTTAGGTGAACCTTTTCAAATGACCACATGAAGCTTAAAAAAATAATATATAGTTAGATTATTGAAATGAATATATTAAAAACAATATTTAGAGTAAGCATTGATAAGCTATTTAAAACATGTTTGCTCTTTGATCATTGTAATGCCAATCTAACTGATCTTAGTGAATCTTTATAACCTTTAAACTGTTACACTAAGTAGGTATTTATTAAAAGACTAATCACAAAACTAGGTAATTCAAACTGACCATACATGAGGCTCCCCGGAGTGAAAAGTGCATTTCAAAATGATCACCTGGGCCAAATAAAGAGGACACAGAGTTTGTTTAATTTATTTGTAGGGTTTAGGCTCCGCCTTGATTTACTAAACAAATAGAGGTTGTTCACTTTCAAAGTTGAAACATACTGAAAAGATACTTTGCAAAGAATACCCAATTGTGTGTGCAAGGAAAATCAAATATAAAGCAGGGATATTTATTGCACATAATTGGATGAAGTCATCATATGTTCATCTTAGTCACTATGTAAATTTTCCTTTTGCATAGAGAATTTTCTTTTAGCTTAGCAATTAGAATTTACACTGACTTCAATCATTCAGTCATGTCCAAGCAATAAGCCTGCTTTATTTTTTTACTTTCCTTGTACATCATCAGGTATTTTTTGAAAAGTGAATTTTCACATTGTTTTACCTCATTCACTAAGATAAATGAAAATTCACTTTGAAAGTGAATATCCTTTACTTCTTTAGTAAGTCATAGTTTCTGTGTCTTTATTGTGATGCATGGTCTTGTTCACTAAAATCACTAGGTGCTCTTGGAAGTATACTTCAGGTACTGTAACTATAGAAAAATACACCTCATTGAGGGGAACAGTTCAAAGCAATACACCGATGAGCAGCAAAATAAGAACTGAAATTAATAACAGATACATTCCAAAGCATTCCTTTTGTATTTTATCCAAAGATACAAAATTAAGGGGTCTTACTTCATTCAGTAAAACATTTTATACATTCATGTAGAAACCATCCTTATTACTTACATTTCTGAAACCTGTCAACTTCCTGTCCTCTAAGTGGAATCAACATCCTTTAGAAAGTGATGTGGGATAAAGGCAGAATCCCTGCTACACAGCTTGCACAAGACAATTCAGATCTCCACACCTTATATAAGCCAATCATATTTTATTTTATGTCATGATATCACTTCCTCTTCCTCTGGAGAATGCCACATTCTGGAGGAACTGAGGATTTGTGGTACCTCCTGTCCACAAGAGGATCACATATCCCAAATGAATCAAATCCTGCTGAGATTGCCTATAGGTACCAATCGAACAGCAATTTCTTAATTTTGGCTCATTTCTCTCTTTCTGCACAACTCACTTTAGGGGGTCTAATTGGCAAGACATCCTCTGTTTTGGTGTCTCCTCCCCCTCACTTACTTGACATTTTTTATTGTTCTAATATTTACTGGCACATATACATTTAATAAAGTCAGACTTCTGATAAGTGTGCACTACCCGAATACTTCTGGCTAGAAAGAGTATATGCTCCACCCTTTGACCTGCCATTAGCTGTGCCACTTCTCAGTTTACCTTCACATATTACAACAATGAGATGTTAAGTCTCTGTATGCTTTCCACATAGGCACTGCAAACTCTTCTTATCAGTTGTAACTGAGTGTCTCTACAAAGTAGCGAGGCATTTCCTACATGGGATAGAACTGTGGGAAGAGAAGCATAGGAGGTCGTAGCCATTTGTAACAATGCTGAGGAAGGAAGTAAAGATAAATTATGTGTAGATAATATACACAGGGGTTGATTGCTATAACTGTAGAGTGCAAAATCTGGTGCAGCTGTGTATGGTAGCCAATCAGTTTCTAACTAAACCTTGTAATTGGTTTCTATGCAAAGTTGCACCAGATTTTGCACTACTCAGTTTTAGTAAATCAACCCCAGTATGTCACATACTTTCATTAGTTAGTGCATGGGTTTATGACCATGGCTTTAGGATGAATAAAACTCTATGAAATGTAAAATATATATTCCAGCATGTAGGAAATGTGTATTGCATGAATATGTAGTCCATCTGGAAAAATAAGGGACTATTGTAGTCACAAGGGAACATTGGCACTTTCATTATGTTGAAATAACTTGTATAAACTTGTAGCGGAGTGCCTATTTACTCATCATGCTCAAATGCAGGCAAAGCCCTCTTTAACTCCCTTTTGCACAAATTTCTCTGATTCTCTCCCTTGGAAGAGAGGACACACCTAATGAGGAGGAGGTAGCTAGGCAAGTGGTTTACAGACAGGCAAGTGGCTCTCCGCTGTCAGAACCAACGTGCAGACTGCTGGGCCAAAACCTATTGCATGCAGCTTCTTCAAAAGACCCAGTTACTGTGGGGAGCACCTCTCTGGTTGCTTCCAGATTACTGTAGTTCCAGTGGAGTGGCCCTTTATCCTTGTGTCCTGGATCCCTCTAGATGTTCCCCTGTGTTACCAACGATACCTTGGACTTACCTTGGACTCCTTATCTATAAGGATAATAACAAGTAGCTGTGTTCTATACTATTTTACTGAAATAGTTATCCTCAGCATGACCCTCTGTTGATATAAAGTATTTTAGAAACTATTCTATACAGCCACATGTTACCCTTATTTTGTCATATAAACATTAGGTAAAGAGTCCATGCTTGGGTAGCATTTAATATGTATTATTCTGCAGTGTTCATTGTCATCCTGAATCGGTTTTGCATCATTAAAGTGATTGTAAAGGCAGAAGTTTTTTTTTTATCTTAATGCATTCTATGCATTAAGGTAAAACGCCTTCTGTATGCAGCAGGCCCCTTCAGTCCTCCTAATACTTACCTGAGCCCCAACTAGATTCAGCAATGTTGTACAAGTGTCTTGACTTATCGGGACTCCCCTCCTTATTGGCTGACACAGCAGAGCGGCGCCATGGGCCCCCGCTGCTGTCAATCAAAGACAGTCAGCCAATTAGACGAGAAAGGGGGCGGACCGGGCAGGGGCATTGTATCTGAATGGACACAGGGAGCTGTGGCTCTGCCTCCTATAGCAAGCAGCTTGCTGTAGGGGCACTCAACAGGAGGGAGGGGCCAGGAGCACCAAAGAGGGACCCGAGAAGAGGAGGATCCGGGCTGCTCTGTGCAAATCCACTGCACAGTGCAGGCAAGTATAACATGTTTGTTACTTTTAACTAAAAAAATTATACTTTAGTATGACTTTAAAGCCTACGTGTAATAAAAAAAAAAAAAACTCCACAAAATGAGCAGAAGGGCCATGAATCAAAAGTGCTGACTATGCCTGCCATTTCTTCTCAGCTCTGCAAGTTATAGAAGTCAATACTACACTTCTATGAATGTACATGATCTATGAATGGAGCGGGTGGGTCTTGCGGCCGTGCTAGCAGTGTGAAAGGGGTCTAAGTCATGTCCCTTGTGCTTATTTTTGTGTTTTTTTACTTTGATTACAATTAAGCTTTCATTCTAAATTTGCACCTGTTTGGTAAACTGCAAGTTACAGTTACTCCCTGTCTGATCATTTGGCCTATTATCTAATCTGTTAAAACGTTTAGGAAATTGCTTAAAGATTTATTTTTGTTAGTTAGTGAAAAATTTTGCCAAATCAATTCAGATCTGTGCAAAATCACACCAAGAAAATGAAGTTCCTACCTTAGCATGAGAGTTTAATATTACGGAAAACTAAGAACTGATGCTCCTTCATAATCTTTGTCAGTGCACCACTTCCTTTGACTCAGAATTTATAGATGTCTTTGAAACCATTCCAATAGCAAAAGGTATTCAATATGCAGTAAACCCATATGATTTTGAGGACATACTATAAATACAAGGATATTCCATAATTTTAAATAGGGCGTTTATCCAAAACAAATTATTTTAAATGATGTAAAAATAAAAAAATAATTATTTAGGATTTTATATATTGTGCATGTGGTGCCTCAACAGTCCAAGCTTTTCCTGTTTCATGATTTCTAATCCCTGATAGGTAGGACAGCACCATTACAACAATTCACTAATGAAGGTTCTACAAAGGTTTTTACAAAGGCCCTTGCTACTGGTTCTATTTAAAGCAGTAGTAGAGACAAATTACCTGTAAGTGCCATACATAACTTTCTCACAGTCAACTAGCAGAAATTTCTGTTCCATCTTCCCACAGAATTTGGCTCCTGATTTGGAAATATATTCTTGTCCTTTAACTGTTCTTACTCGCATATTCTGTGGGAAAAAAAATGCAGCAACTTAAAAACAATATTAGTCACTGATATTAATTGTTGATATTAATGGTTATTAATTGTAATTGTTAGTCAGTAGGTGAACTGCTTATCTGCTAGAGAAATGGAAAAAATGCAGAAATGATTGCCTTTGCACAACTAACCCATAAATACAATATATAATTTATATATATATATATATATATATATATATATATATATATATATATATATATATATCATCAGTAATCATTTCTGCCTGATATTGCTGTACTGAATACTCCACTACATGATCAGGTGTTGGACAGCCCTAAATTGCATGCAACTGGTCAATAATTCTGCCAACCTATCACACAAATTTCTTCACTATTATCTTGGAAGGTAACAGATTTTCACGGTCAGTATACAACATTATTCGTTTTGTAATAATTGCACAATGCACAAAATGTATATAAACTATTTTAGATTATTTTAGATAAATGGTTGTGACAATACCAGGAAACAGTATCCATGCAAACCATGCTACAATCACCATAGTTTAAAGTGTATCTAAAGCACAATGCCTTTGATTTGGGTAGAGTAGGGAAGGATTAAAATACCCGTGTGCAATTTATTGCTGTCTGTGCCCTCAATAAAAAGATTCACCCTATGTACTTGTCCTTGTGATCATTGTCACTGGGACTGAATGTAAATAATGTTACTGTGCTCTGAGATTATTAAAAAAAAAAAAAAAAAAAACTCACCCTTGGTACACAGACAGCAAACAAACAAAAAATATAAAACAAACCATCCCCTATGCGATCCAAAACTAAGGAAGACGTTTCTAGACAAAGACAGAAATTAACTAGTAAGCTAGTAAGAGAAAGTCAGCTAACAAGCTAAATGCCATAAAAAATTATCCATCTTGAAATAAAACATATTTACATACTTTATGATTAGATCATTTTTTTTATGCTCCCATTATGGTACGGTTACTAATTAATGAATGTATGTGATGCTCTTTATAAAGGACAGCAAACAACTATGCAAGTTAATCACACAATAATGTCTGAAAAATATTACACTTAATTCCCTTTCATTTAAATGTAATGCCCTTTTCATTTAAAATAAATACATTTTTTAAAGGAGTTGTAAACCCACATGTTCTTTTTTTACCTTAATGCATCCTATGCATTAAGGTGAAAAAACTTCTGTGACTGATCGGCCCCCCAGCCCCCCATTTTACTCACCTGAGTCCCGTAATTCCCACGCCGGAGATGCGCTCTTCCTCTCTGCCCGTTGTATCAGCTCTTGATTGGATAGATTGATATCAGTGCAGCCATTGGCTCCCCCTGCTGTCAATCAAATCCAATGACTTAGGTGCCGGGGGTTGAGGCCGAGTCCGGCATTCTGCATCTATGGACTCAAATGCTGGACTCGGGAGGGGGTTGTACGATGCGGGGAGGAGCTGCTAGTCAAGGATCGGGGCCACTCTGTGCAAAACAAACTGCACATTGGAGGTAAGTATGACATGTTTGTTATTTTGAGAAAAAAAACGAAGCCTTACAATCACTTTAACATGTATGCAACATACTATACAGTGGTGTGAAAAAGTGTTTGCCCCCTTCCTCATTTCCTGTTCCTTTGCATGTTTGTCACACTTAAGTGTTTCGGAACATCAAACCAATTTAAACAATAGTCAAGGACAACACAAGTAAACACAAAATGCAATTTGTAAATGTAGGTGTTTATTATTAAAGGTGAAAAAAAATCCAAACCATCATGGCCCTGTGTGAAAAAGTGATTGCCCCCTAAACCTAATAACTGGTTGGGCCACCCTTAGCAGCAACAACTGCAACCAAGCGTTTGCGATAACGTGCAATGAGGCTTTTACAGCGTCCTGGAGGAATTTTAGCCCACTCATCTTTGCAGAATTGTCCTAATTCAGTTACATTAGAGGGTTTTCGAGCATGAACGGCCTTTTTAAGGTCATACCACAACATCTCAATAGGATTCAGGTCAGGACTTTGGCTAGGCCACTCCAAAGTCTTCATTTTGTTTTTCTTCAGCCATTCGGTGGTGGACTTGCTGGTGTGTTTAGGATCATTGTCCTGCTGCAGAACCCAAGTTCGTTTCAGCTTGAGTACACGAACAGATGGTCAGACATTCTCCTTCAGGATCTCTTGGTAGACAGCAGAATTCATAGTTCCTTTTATCACGGCAAGTCTTCCAGGTCCTGAAGCAGCAAAACGGCCCCAGACCATCACACTACCACCACCATATTTTACTGTTGGTATAATGTTCTTTTTCTGAAATGCAGTGTTCCTTCTACGCCAGATATACTTGGACACACACCTTCCAAAGAGTTACACTTTTGTCTCATCGGTCCACAGAATGTTGTCCCAAAAGTCTTGGGGATCATCAAGATGTGTTGTGGAGAAATTGAGACGAGCTTTGATGTTCTTTTTGCTCAGCAGTGGTTTTCTCCTCGGAACTCTGCCATGCAGGCCATTTTTGCCCAGTCTTTTCCTGATGGTGGAGGCATGAACGCTGACCTTAACTGAGGCAAGTGAGGCCTGCAGTTCCTTGGACGTTGTTGTGGGGTCTTTTGTGACCTCTTGGATGAGTCGTCGCTGCGCTCTTGGGGTAATTTTGGGCGGCCGGCCACTCCTGGGAAGGTTCACCACTGTTCCATGTCTTCTCCATTTGTGGATAATGGCTCTCACTGTGGTTCGCTGGATTCCCAAAGCTTTGGAAATGGCTTTATAACCCTTTCCAGACTGATAGATCTCAATTACTTTCTTTCTCAATTGTTCCTGAATTTCTTTGGGTCTCGCATGATGTGTAGCTTTTAAGGATCTTCTGGTGGACCTTACTGTGTCAAGCAGCTCCTATTTAAGTGATGCCTGATTGTGAACAGGTGTGGCAATAATCAGGCCTGGGTGTGGCTAGAGAAATTGAACTCAGGTGTGGACAACCACAGTTATAGTATGTTTTAACAAGGGGGGCAATCACTTTTTCACACAGGGCCATGATGGTTTGGATTTTTTTTCACCTTTAATAATAAACACCTTCATTTACAAATTGCATTTTGTGTTTACTTGTGTTGTCCTTGACTATTGTTTAAATTGTTTGATGTTCCGAAACACTTAAGTGACAAACATGCAAAGGAACAGGAAATGAGGAAGGGGGCAAACACTTTTTCACACCACTGTATATACTGTGCGTGTGTATATATATATATATGTGCACAATTGTATATATGTATACCTCTTAGATCATAAAATGTAGACTAATACTGTATATGAGCCTTATATTCCTTGGGGAAAGTTAGAGGATGACAAAAGTCCAATCACACATTTTACACAGATGTCTAGCTGTAGGGATGTCAAAAATAATTGAATTCTCACCCAGGAGGCAACAGCAATGGTTTAAGGTTTAGAAAAAGAAAAATGAAAAGTGAATAATGTTCACGGATTGATTATATCCATGAAATGCAATAAGATATAAATATATAAACAAACATATATAATATTTTTTCACTTTTCAACATGAAGCAGAATATTTGAAAATCATATACAGCAGAGAAACAGAATATGATAAAAAATAAAATAAAATAAAAACCAAGACAACTCACTACTTTAATTGCATGTAAATAAAATAGCTTTCTCTTATTTAGAAAAACGACAGAAACAAAAAATTGTGTCACTATGTACATCAGCCAGTTTAGTGTGTACTTTAATTTTCAATCTAAACTCTGAAAATGAAAATTGAAACACGATGGGTTATTCTGGGAATTACCTCTACTTGCTGCAGAAGAACTTAGTTTCATGTTTTTTTTTTATGTAAAAGCCATAGGGGTTGATTTACTAAAACTGGAGAGTGCAAAATCCAGTGCAGCTGTGCACAGAAGCCAATCAGCTTCCATTTTTTTTTTGTCAAAGCCTAATTGAACAAGCTGGACCAGATTTTGCAGTTTTGGTAAATCATCCCTATAGTCTCAAACTTTTTTTTAGAGGGATCAAATTAATGTATTTTGAACTAGGGATAAGTGAATCTGCCTGTGTCATTCAAGGATGGGGGAGGTAATAATAAATTCTGGTAATATTTAAGGCTAACAAACTATTGTCAAGAATGGAGTGAGAGCTGGGCACTGGAGCTGGGTATACAACAGGGAGAGCTTTTCAATGTGACTTTGAGGATAACTTGGAAAACCCACCAATCCTTTAAATTACATACTTGGGAGATACCTTTAAGCTGAGTGTGGTGTTATGGAATAGAATGTTTTTCATGGATAGCATTAGCAATACTGTATTCTAGCATTAAATGATTTGGATGTGTGATTATCTTTTCAAGTAGTACTAAACTCTAATTTTTTTTTTATTATTTAATGAATACACTACCAGCAAGTAGCAAGGTGTGCTCCTGTAAATATAAATGCCCCGATGTGTGTCCACATCTCTTCCACCACTTACTCCTGGCTGAAAAGTGGTGCTTTACCAAACTTCTAGGTAGGGTGGAGGGTGCACACTGAGGACACAGGAGGAGAAGGAGTATGTGCACTGAAGCATACAGGAGTTGGGAGAAGTGGCTTGGTGCTCTAGGCAATGAGAGGGAATGAATACACGCTGTGAGATTGCATGCAGGGGTGACTCCATGGGACATTGTAAGAAGGAGTCACCTGACACCCGTACAGTGCCTGGCTCAGATGAAGACGTAGACATCAAGAAGTGTCACATTTAGCATGATATAAATTCAGTAGCAGCACCCAAGCCTGGTTCCTTTTTTAGGTAGTTTTGACTGGGACACCAGATTTTTTCATCAAGTGGTAGTAGGCCTCATTTTGCTGGTGAAAGTCATAGCCACAACAGATCTAAAAACTATAGGAAAGTTTACTCTTACATAAAATACAGCTAAAACTCTCAACTTTTTGCACATTGGCCAGTGAAATAATATTTTTCATAGTATCATGCTGCTTTGTCTTAAATATTTAATACAATGTCAAAGTGGAGTGCACAAAAACACTTCAACCCACAACCACACATTCCCTGAACCAACTCTTAGCTCCCTATCTACAATTTTTCCCAAAACACAAAAAATATGAGTTTCAGGTATATGTTTGGTAGAAATACTAGAATTTGAATTAAAAAATAGAAAGTGACAAGGCAGGTTTATCTTGCAATATAAATTGGAAAGTATTATCTGAGATATAATAGCAATAAATATTGTTTAGTGGCCAGACATTATGCCAGTAGCTTAGTTATGATCCAATATATGATGGAGAAACAGGCAAGATGTATTTGGAAAAACACTAGAGTTTATTGTGTATTGTTATCATAGGATTTTAATAGCACCGTAGATGGTCTAGATGTGTGTGATAGAATCCAGTGCTGTTATTATTTAACAAAAAATCAACATGATAAAATATACAACCTTGTTGCAGCAAAGAGCTAACACCTACGCAAAGGTGAATCAGTTTACTGACTATACATAATTGACTGTCTATTTCTAAATCAACGTAGCATTTATTTTACATATCCAATTTCAATAGGCACAGTGTAACATCCAATACATTTCAATCCGTTTAGATCTCCTTTAGCAGTAATGGCTTTTTTCTAGGCCTCTTGTGTTTATTCTTCCCCTCTGATGGTGTGGCATATGATGACCATTGATCTTGATTTGTAGGGTTGAGCTGTCTATGTACATCTGAAACCTATGTCTTATAGAGTTTGTATGTTAATATACTGCATAAGAAGCTATATGTTATAATATACCGTTATACTTTTTTTGTATTTTCACATAGTAGCATGCAGGTCATGATTTATCCTTGAAGAAAATCTAACACCCTTGGTAAAAAAAAAGAGCTAACACCTATACAAGGGTGAATCCATCTACTGACTATACATTGGCTAATTGCCTATTTCCAAATTCATACAGCATTTGTTTTACATATGCAAAGTATCCAATTTCAGTTGGCACAGTGTAAGACTAAGGATGAGCTCAGGCATGTTTGCAACCCACATATGCAGAGCCTGCCAGGAAGTCGGCACTGTACATCGCTAATCACAGGCAGCGAGACATTTCCTGATCTCTGCAGCCGCGGATCAGGAAAATTATGCCTTTGTCTTGCAGGTTTTTTTTGTTTTGTTTTGCTTTTTCTGATGCATGTGGCATGTTTACAATGCTGGAGCACTCAAAAAAGGTATTCAACTTTGAGCTGCAATGCAGGATTTACACTGCAGCCAACATTAGTGTTATGTCCAGCTGCAGAAATATTTAGACGTTAATGTTTCGGGGCGAAAGGATTGATCGTTAAGGAGAGAATTAAATGCGTCTGTTAAGATTGGAGCAAGGATATGAGCAAGGATATGAGACACTTTCTTATTGTATAGGGCAGAGAAGCCATCTAGGCCTGGACGTTTATTTGGTTTAAGAGAGTTCATTGCTAATTTAATTTCAATAGCTGTAATGGGGCTTTCAAGACAATCGCGTTGGGCTAAAGGAATAGCAGGAAGTTTGATTTGTGAAAAAAATTATTCTGCTAAAGTTTGATCAAAAGATCCTTACTTTTTATATAAAGAGGTAAGATGTTTTTGAAAGGTGTGGAGGATCTAAATTACTAGTAAATTTTTCATGAGATAATTTCAGTTAAACCCGTTTAAAGGGGCGATTTCGTTTTTAAGTGCTCAGGCTAAAAGAGTGTCTGGTTTATTCACTTTAAGATAAAATGTATGTTTAGACTTACATAAGATTGTATCTACAGTTTCTGATAAAAAGTCAAAAGTTAAATGTGCTTTATCAAGCTGTAATTTAGTCATAGAGGTAGGATTGGATTGAAAGATTGTGTGGCATGTATTAAATTCTGCTTCTAATTTTTGTTTGAGTTGTCGTTTTTCTCTTTTAAGAAATGAGGCTTGGCGTATACAAACCCCACGGAGAACAGGTTTATGAGCTTCCCATGAGGTCAGTGGGGATATATCAGGGGTCTCATTATTGGCCAAGTAATCTTTTATGGCTATTTCTAGATCAGAGGAGTGTGATGGTTTAGATAGGATTGAGTCACTAATATGCCATGTAGAATATTGTGTTTTGGGTGTTAGAGAAGTGAAAGTTGAAAGTACAACACAGTGGTCAGTCCATGTAAAAGGAATAATAGATGAAGAAAGGAATTCAGGGGTCATGCCTATTGAGATCGAAAAGTGATCAAAACAGGAAAATGATTTATAGGGATAAGAATAAAAAGTAAATTGGCGCCTAGCAGGATTGATTTCCTGCCAAGAATCTAATAAAGAGTGTTGTTGAAAAAGTTACTGGAACTTACAAGATTGAGAACTAGATGCAATAGGAGTTGGGGATTTACCTTAAAAAAGGATAAAGGACTTCATTTGAATCTCCACAGATTAAAAGTGTGCCCGTTTTATGAGTATCAATTACCTGTAATAAATGGGAGAGGAATGAGGATGGAGTTTTGTTAGGAGTATAGTAGGATACCACTGTGATTAGAGAATCAAATAGATATCCCGTGAGTATAAGCTTGCGACCTTATGGGTCTTTGATCTCTGTCAGAAGGGAAAAGGGTGTAGTATGATGAAACGCTATTAGCACCCCTCATTGTTTTGTTTTGGCAGAGGCTGTGAAAACTTGGGGATAAGCTGAACCGAAATACTGTATTTAGGGGTCACCTTATCTGCAAAATGGGTTTCTTGGAGGCATACAACACGTGCTTTTGAGGAAGCTAAGGAGCAAAAAACTTTAGTTTGCTTTTGTGGGATATTTAGACCTTGTACGTTTAACGTAAGGACATTTAACAGCTTCAGCCCCAGAAGAATTGGCTGCTCAATTACCAGGCCATTTTTTGTGATACGGCACTGCATCGCTTTAACCACTTGCCGACCCCGGCGCACGACGATATACGTCGACAGAATGGCACGTACAGGCAGGAGGGCGTATATATATAAGTCCCTCCTTTAGCCTGTCCGTGCCATCGGGAGCGCGCCGGGAGTGCCGCGCTCCCGCGCCGGTCGGGTCCCCCGTGAGTCCGATCGCGTTCCCCGATCGCCGCGGGGACCCGCTCGCTGCGGGGACCCCCGTGATCGTCTCCCGGGGCGGCTGAACGGGGAGATGCCGAGATAAACAGCATCTCCCCGTTCTGCCTAGCAACTAGTGACGCCGATCTCTGCTCCCTGTGATTGGAGCAGAGATCAGCATTCACTAGCTGACAGCCACGCCCCCCCACAGTAAAAAACACACCCCTAGATATACTTAACTCTTACACTGCCCCCTTGTGGTTAACCCCTTCACTGCCAGTGTCATTTATACAGAAATCAATGCATTTAAATGCATTAATTGCTGTAAAAATGACAATGATCCCAAAAATGTGTCAAAAATGTCCGATGTGTCCGCCATAATGTCGCAGTCACGCAAAAAAAATCGCAGATCTCCGCCATTACTAATAAAAAAAAAATTATTAATAAAAATGCTATAAAACTATCCCCTATATTGTAAACGCTATAACTTCTGCGCAAACCGATCAATAATCGCTTATTGCGATTTTTTTTACCAAAAATATGTAGAAGAATATGTATCGGCCTAAACTGAGGAAAAAAAATGTTTTTTTATATATTTTTTGGGGATATTTATTATAGCAAAAAATAAAAAATAATGCATTTTTTTCAAAATTGTCGCTCTATTTTTGTTTATAGTGCAAAAAATAAAAACCGCAGGGGCGATCAAATACCACCAAAAGAAAGCTCTATTTGTGGGAAAAAAAGGACGTCAATTTTGTTTGGGTGCCACGTCGCACGACCGCGCAATTGTCAGTTAAAGCGACGCAGTGCCGAATCGCAAAAAGGGGCCTGGTCCTTTGGCTGCAAATTGGTCCGGTCTGAAAGTGGTTAAATGACAATTGCGTGGTCGTGCAACACTGTACACAAACAAAATTGACGTCTTTTTTTCCCCTACAAACAGAGCTTTCTTTTACTGTAATAAATAGCCCCAATTTTTTTTTAAAAAAGCTAATTGTTTCCTCGGTTTAGGCCGATATGTATTCTTCTACATATTTTTGGTAATAAAAAAATTGCAAAAAGCATATATTGATTGGTTTGCGCAAAGTTATAGCGTCTACAAAATAGGGGGAAGATTTATGGTATTTTTATTATTATTATTTTTTTTTCTAGTAATGGCGGCAATCTGCGATTTTTATCAGGACTGCGACATGGCGGACATATTGGACACTTTTGACCACATTTTTGGGACCATTGGCATGTATACAGCGATCAGTGCTATAAAAATGCACTGATTACAGTGTAAATGTCACTGGCAGGGAAGGGGTTAACATAGGGGGCGATCAATGGGGTTAACTGTGTTCCCTATGTGTGTTCTAACTGTGGGGGATGGGACTGACTGTAGGAGATGAGAGATCATGGTTCCCAGCTCACAGAATTAGGATGTGTGTTTACACACACACTTCCCTGTTCTGCCTCTCGTGCCCGCGATAGCTCATGGCCGGCACCCCCACTGTGCCTGCTATCCCACTTAAAGGGACCGAAGTACAGCTACGACAGTTCACGGGATCATGCCAACCTTACGCAGTATAATGACGGCAAGTGGTTAAGGGGGCCATCGGTAAATCTTAAAGGAAATATTGTAGTATACTGCATTCATAGATTGTGAGTCTACAATTACCCCGGGGGGAGGCAAGAACCAAGAGGGGGGTAGAGACAAAGTAAAGAGTTATAAAGAGAGAGTAATGCCCCATACACACGGTCGGACATTCCAACCACAAAATCCATCGGATTTTGTCCGAAACTTGTCCTGCATACACACGGTCGCACAAAGTTGTCAGAAAATCCAATTGTTCCGAACTAGGTGACGTACAAAACGTATGACGGGGCTATGAAGAGACCAGTAGCCAATAGCTTTTGTCCCCAAATTTATTCTGAGCATGCGTGGCACTTTGTGCGTCGGAATTCTATACACACGATCGGAAAAATTCAGATCGGATTTTGTTGTGGTAAACTTTTAGGTCCTGCTCTCAAACTTTTTCCGTCGGAAATTCTGACGGAAAAAGTCCACTAGAGCCCACACACTATTGGATTTTCCGACAGCATAATCCGATCGGACTTTTTTCGTCGGAATTTCCAACAGTGTAAGAGTCATATAGTCAAATTATTATACCGTATATACTCGAGTATAAGCCGAGTTTTTCAGCACATTTTTTAGCCTGAAACCACCCCTCAGCTTATACTCGAGTGAGGGTGCCTATCTGCGGCTGTACCTGTGATTACTAAAACAGCGGGTGTCTCCCGCTGTGTCATGCCCATCTGCAGCTGTACCTTTGATAACTAAAATAACGGGTGTCTCCCGCTGTGTCATGCAGCCTGTTCGGTGGCCATCCATTGTAACAAAGCTCTGCCTCCTCCACACGGATGAGGAGGAGGCAGGGCTTTGTTACAATGGACGGCCACCGAACAAACTGTATGACACAGCGGGAGACACCCACTGTTTTAGTTATCACAGGTACAGCTGCAGAGGGGCATGACACAGCGGTAGACACCCACTGTTTTAGATATCACAGGTACAGCTGCAGATGGGCATGACACAGTGGGAGAAACCCGCTGTTTTAGTTATCACAGGTACAGCTGCAGATGGGCACAGTGAGGCTGCAGGTGGGCATTGTTTACCCAGTAGCTGCTGCATTACCCACCCTAGGCTTATACTCGAGTCAATATGTTTTCCCATTTTTTTTTGGTAAAATTAGGTGCCTCGGCTTATATTCGGGTTGGCCTATACTCGAGTATAAATATACGGTAAGTAAATTCTGCGAATAAGAAAAGTAAAAAGGCGGCGTACTGAGTGCGTAAAAAAAATCTAACTCAGAGGCCTAGTATCTATCGAGGAGGTCCTCCAATAATAGGCTAGAGTGGAGGTTTATCCAAGGACAGAAAGATAGGGGGAGCAGTGACAATCTCTCGAGATCCCAACGGCCTAGATCTATATACAGAAAAAGAGAAATACTTGGACATCCAAGTTTGTTCGTTGAGAAAAAAAAAATGAGCAAGGGTAAAAAAAATAAATAAAAGGTTAATTAGCTATTAACAACTATACTGTAAGGTGAGTATATATACCTACAGGTAACCTTAGGGAAAAAATACATTAAAATAAGAAACTGTATAGTTTACATAGCAATATTACTTATCATAGAAAGGGGGTAAATAGATAAAACATAAAATATGTTTATCTGAGGTTGTGGGGGTTAAAAAGGGGAAGTTCAAAACGTAATAGAACAGTATTATTTTAAATAAGTTTAGTCAGATTATACTGAAGGTGGTAAATTACTTAGTGACCAAAGAAAGGCAAAGCCTTAAGATTGAATACGCTCCAAGATGAGGAGTGAAAGTCATTCCGTCCATTGTGTCTACAGGATCTATATCAGGAGAATAGAATCGACTTCTCTTAGAGGAATTTTGTCGGCCTCTATCTTTTTCAGATTTGGAGGAATCTTGAGGGGAGCTGGATGTTATGCATTGACGAGGGCTAGTTGAAGATCTTTCGATAAGATGTAGTTCTTGTAGAGTGTTTTGTAGTTCATCTGAGGATCTACAGGAATGTTTGGCACCTTGATAGGTAAAGCGGATAGAAAATGTGAATCCCCATTGATAAGGGATCTGGCGTTGCTGTAGATTATGAAGTAAGGGTCTCAGTGCACGTTGTTTAGCCACAGTAATTGGGGAAATGTCAGCAAAAAACTGATAAGGTTGATCTTGAAAGACGAGGGAATCTTTTCCTCTAGCTGCTGCCATGAGTTGTTCTTTGCTGCGATAGAAGTGGAATTTCGCAATAATATCACGATAATAATAATAATAATGCATGGTGTTAAAGCTCTGTGAATCCTATCCATCTCCAAATGATTGACCGGGATTGACGGTAGTAGTTCTTGGAAAAGTGCGGTCATAGTAGAATGAAGGTCAATAATAGTCTCAGGTATTCCTCGTATACAAAGATTTGATCGATGTGCTCTATTTTCAAAGTCCTCTAAGCGTGTTTGCAGAATAAGGTTTTCTTCCTTAAGAGTCTCTAATTCATTATCATGGGACAGTACATTAGTTTCCATGTCATCCACTCTGATTTCTAGGTCAGAAGTGCACTGGCCTAACTTACAGATTTCTTTTGTGAGACTTTCAGTTATATAGTCTGAGGTCTGCTTTAAGGCTTTCTGTAAAAAAAAATTCTATTTGTCTCAAAATATTTGGATGTAGGGAATCTGCTAGTTTTTCTTGTGAGCCGTCATTATAGGCATCCTGAGGTAACTGCAGTTGCTTAGCAGCACGAGATGTGCCTGTGTGTGAGGAAGGAGGATGTGCCATTTTACAGGGGCCTCTTGACTGTGTATCCTTGGCACTCTTTCATTTATTTTTACCTTGGGCGGCACCAAAGACCATTTACCCCAGGGTCACTAAGGCTTATGGTAAGATTATTTTCAGTTTACCATGCCTTGCAGGTGTCTTTATCAGCCGAGGAGTCCCGGGAAATGTGTAGCTTTAGCTGGACATGTCTGTTGCCGGCGACTCCGCCTCCTCCCCTCCATTATTTGTGTCCTATCCGTTGCAAGATGGAATTAAGCTCATATATATCATTATGCTCTGTAATTGTATACCAGTATCCTTCACTTTGCTTTGATACCGTTTGTATATTAGGCAACTTTAACAAAAATCAATTGAAAGAAAAAAAAAAGGCTAAGTGGTGCCTGACAGGACTGCATAGTGAAATTCCTTGGAATAGGAATGAAGGTAAGTATTTACTTGGTGGACTTCGCTCATGGGGTGGGTGGCATTAATTAACATACAACTGTACTAATGACACAATTGTCCTTTAAGACCTATGGTGACTAGGGATGGGCCGGTGTGAGATTCAAACCCATGTTCGAACATCGGCCGTTCGTCCACTCGTCGAGTCCAGAACTCTGTGGGCCGTTCGCATCAAATTCGCGTGATGCGAACGGCCCACAATGCACTGCGCCAGTCGCAGTGCATTGCTGGCTGATGATTTGCCAAGCATGCACTGTGACCCCGCATGCTTGGCCAATCATAGCGCCAGCAGTGAGGAGTGGGGGGGCTTTAGTACATGCACCACACTATATAAGGCCGCCGCGCTGGCGGCCTTGTGTAGTGTGTTCCGGCGTTCAGGGAAAGAGGATTGATAGGCAGGAACAGTGTGAACTATTGATCATTAATTTCCGTGTGGGGAAAGTGCAGGGAAAGAGGAATAATAGCCAGGGATAGTGTGTTCTTCTCAGGCATTTGCGTGTGGGGAAAGTGCTGTTCTCTATAAATACAGCCATTTGCAGGAGTTAGTGTGTGTGCTGTGAGAGTCCAGCACAACACAGTATAAACCTACACCTGTATCTACCATTTTGTGCAGTTCTCCATTAATCCAGCCATCTGCAGGAGTTAGTGTGTGTGTTGTGTAAGTCTAGCCCAGCACAGTATACAACCTGCACCTGTATCTGCCCTGGTGTCATCTAATCCAGCCATCTGCAGAAGTTAGTGTGTGTGTTGTGTGAGTCTAGCACAGCACAGTATACAACCTGCACCTGTATCTGCCCTTCTGCCCTGGTGTCATCTAATCCAGCCATCTGCAGGAGTTTTTGTGTGTGTTGTGTGAGTCTAGCACAGCACAGTATACAACCTGCACCTGTATCTACCCTTCTGCCCTGGTGTCATCTAATCCAGCCATCTGCAGGAGTTAGTGTGTGTGTTGTGTGAGTCCAGCACAGCACAGTATACAACCTGCACCTGTATCTGCCCTTCTGCCCTGGTGTCATCTAATCCAGCTATCTTCAGGAGTTAGTGTGTGCGTTGTGTGAGTCCAGCACATTATACAACTTGCACCTGTATCTGCCCTTCTGCCCTAGTGTCATCTAATCCAAACATCTGCAGGAGTTATTGTGTGTGTTGTGTGAGTCTAGCACAGCACAGTATACAACCTTTTTTTTGGCTGGAGCTACACTTAAAAATGTACCTGTTCAAAATTACAAACAGATTCTACTTAAAGTGGTGTTGCCATCAAAAAAAAAATTGTCTTATAAATCATAAAAAAAAAAAAAAGAATAATTGGAAAAAAAAAAATGTTACTCACCTCTAAATGCCTGTTGTTGGGGGGTCCCTCGTAGTCTGCCACCTTCAGTGCCCAGGCACTGACGTCACTTCCCCTAGGCGCCACACAGTCATCTGGGACCTGTCACGTGTCCCAGATGAGTGAGCGTCGAATCACGGTGCACGGCGCCGCTCGCGCATGTGCAGTGGGTGCCAGGCTGTGAAGCCACAGCCGGGTGCCCACATTAAGAATGCCGGCGCAAGCGGAGCCTGGTTCCCCCGCATCGCTGGACCCTGGGACAGGTAAGTGTCCGATTATTAAAAGTCAGCAGCTGCAGTATTTGTAGCTGCTGACTTTTATTTTATTTTTTTTGAGGGCTCTCCTCTTTAAGAACAAACCTACAGTCCCTGTCTTGTTTGCACCGCCTGTATACTGCTATTCAGAGTATATAGGGTTGTAGGTATAGGGTTTTATTTTGAGTGCGGGGTTCCCCTTAATATCCATACAAGACCTAAAGGGGCTGGTAATGGGCTGGGGTAGGGGGGGTGATGGGGTAGCCATGCCATTTTTCTCAAAGATTTTCATCCATATTGCCAGGACAAGACATGACATTAAAGCCGCAAGCAGTTTTAAATGGCTTTTTTTCCTTTACAAATTTAATTTTGTGCAGGGACAGTTCTAAACACGGGAAACACATGCCACTTCACAGGCATACTTTAGACACCCCCCAGGCACCATATTTAAAGGAATATTTCACTTTTTTTTCACTTTATGCATCATTAAAATGACTTCTCCAGAAAAAAACGTCTGTTTTTAAAACTTCTTTCTGCATTGATACATGTCCCCTGGGGCAGGACCCGGGTCCCCAAACCTTTTTTATGACAATAACATGCATATTGGCCGTTATAATTAGCACCTTAGATTTCGAATGTTCACGTTGTAACTAATAGGGTTCTAACATTCGTGCAAACTTTCGGTCCGTTCGCAGGTTCTGGTGCGAACCGAACCCGGGGGTGTTCAGCACAGCACATATAATTTATTTATATAATTATAATTTACAGAAGCCCCTTTTCAAGGACACTGTATGAGCTTTCGTTAGTGCTTCCAGGTGCTCCCAGGAACTTAAGCACTAAGTTATTTGTTCGTAACAAGTAAACAATTCCACAGCAGTATAAGCTAAGAAATGCATAGCATTCTAATGATAAAATAAACAACTATATTTATAAAATATTTTTGCATTCATTTAGGCTGCTTTCACACTGGGGCGGTTTGCAGGCGCTATTGAGCTAAAAATAGCGCCTGCAAACCGACCCGAAACAGCTGCTGCTGTGTCTCCAGTGTGAAAGCCCTGAGGGCTTTCACACTGGAGCGGTGCGCTAGCAGGACGGTAAAAAAAGTCCTGCTAGCAGCATCTTTGGAGCGGTGAAGGAGCGGTGTATTCACCGCTCCTATACCGCTCCTACCCATTGAAATCAATGTGACACCGCGGGAATACCGCCGGCAAAGCACCGCTTTGCGGGGGGTTTTAACCCTTTTTCCGCCTGCTAGCGCGGGTTAAAACCACCCCGCTAGCGGCCGCATACCGCGGGTAAAACGACGGTAAAGCAGCACTAAATATAACGCTGCTTTACCGCCGCCGCCCCCACCGCTCCGATGTGAAAGCAGCCATAGGGTACTTTACATTTTTTTTACAATTTTACATATATGAGACCTGTCAATTCCCTTGTGCTAAAACCTTAAAGTGGAAGTCTGTGCAAAAACTAAAATCCCTGCAAATATAGCCACCAACATTCTAACACTAACCTCTCTAGCCCTGTAAAGATAAAATCACTATACATACCTTTTCTGAAGCCGATCCGACCCGATCTCCAGCAGCGGAAGCTCTGATGAGTACATGCCCGACAACGGCTGTGAAATGAATGGGAAGTGACGTCACCCATAGAGTTACTATAGGGCTTCCATTGACGGACATGTCCACTGCACCCACCTCCACAGCGAAGCCATGGCTGACAGCTCAGCGTGGGATCAGAGCTTCCGCCGCTGGAGATTGGGTCAGATTGCCTGCATAAAAGGTGTGTATACAGATTTTTTTCTAGAGAGGTTAGTGTTAGAATGTTGGTGGCTATAGATGCAAGGATTTTAGTTTTTTTGCATGGGCTTCCACTTTAAAGATATATTTACACAGTGCAAGCATTAATATTCATGATGACTTGCTCTGGAATCACACATGAAGGTGTACCTGGAGGAGCTCAGAACCTGCAAGTAGAAAGTTCTACTTGGCAACAAAAGTGCAGTCATGTTTTGCATTGTGTATGTATCTGGACACAGAGACTTCTGGATGTTGAGAGCACACTCTTTTTTATACGTATGAAGGGAACTTTTGATGCCAGCATGCATTAATTAATTTGTAGCAAATATCTGTGATTGTGTCAAAGTATTTTTTTATTGTATTTAAGTCTACATCAAAGCAATAATATATTCTGTAATATGTATTTACCTAAACAATGCTGTTAAGTGTTGCCATTATAAAGTGTACACTGAAAATAATGTAAAAAGCACAGCAATATAAGTTATTCTGTAAACTATGTTTTACAAAAACTGTAGTGTACTAATAGTTTCTGTATTGATACATGTAATTATCTCTATAGGAAAAAAATATCCTACTGTGGTAGCAAGATTAAGGTACAACATAAATTATATAAAATACCTTATGAACTGTTATGTATGCTGAACTGAAACAGAGAACAAGAATACAGTTATATGCAACTTATTACAGTAGAAACTATGCTGCAGTTCGCAGGCTTGATTAGGTAATGTTCAATTATCAAGTTTACATTAAAAGTGTTAAACTCACAAATGGGACTCATAAAATATTACTTCAGTGCTACTCTGGGGCAACAGTTTAGTTCTGAAATGTAAAACTTAAGCATAAATATTAAAGGCTCAAAATTTATAAATGATTTTTTAAATTATGGTGAAATTTTACATGCTTGTGATTTCATATTTTAATGACTGTGCCTCCTGTATAGATCTATAGATTCTGTTTTTTTTTTCTAGTTAGTCACCATGTCTTTTGGTCTACATCCCTAAAGTCCAAGTAGATATGACATTTTATGATTTTTTTTTTAATGCCTGTGTTTGTATGAAGGATGCATTATACGTGTGCATGTCTATTAACAAGTGATAAGCAAATGTCAGAAACTCTACTATACTATTGAATTGGTATAGTGGAGGCTAAAGACAATTTTACCAATGGGATGCCCACAATCACAGTTGCATGATATTTGGGTTAATGTGTGTAGCAGGAATGAATGTTAATAAACTATGCAGGGCTCATTTTCCTCCACAAGATGGTAGCAGCAGGTGTGCTTGTTGTTGGGATTGAACTTAGACTGCAGAACACCAATGCAACACAAATTTGGGCAGAGAGCAAATCCATTACCACTGCTGGGAAGAGAACTACTATACTCAAGTGCACCTAGGAGCAGGAGGAGTGGACACAAGGAGGTATAAAAAGGAAAGCCTGGGAATCAAGAGATGTGGTTTAAGATAGTCGCCATCTGAAGAGCTGCTGCATTATGAAAGGTGATGTTCAGGACTCACTGGGGAAGAAAAAATGATTGATCCAGTGCTGAGCACTGCTGTATCCTGACACAGACTGCTGAACTGTGCAAGACAAAGCCTACACTGTTGGCTGCTCGGGTGCTAGTCTGAATAGCCAACCAGTGATCTAAGTCACCGCTGTCCAGGCCTGCTTCAGAAGTAAGGGAGGTGTCCCGCTGCTACTGTAGCCATCATCTTTCCTGTCAAATAGATAGAGAGCATTAAAGGGGGGGGGGGGCTGCAAAATCTAGGCAAGTTGCTGAAGGACATCACTAGGGAGAGCAGTCAGAGGGTCGAAGACCCACAGTCAAGCTGAAATACTGATATTGTTTATACTGTTCACTCGCAAATCGTTTGAGCTTTCAAACTCATACACATAAGTGCGCTAGTATTCTGTCATTGCTGAACTAGGTCCAACATAGGCTTAGTCCTCATTGTGAGAGCTCGCAAGTGACATAGCCCACACTCAGGTGTGTTTACCTATTTGCTGCAGTTCATTTTAAGAGGAGAGTTATAGTTAGTGAGGTCTCAACTTCAATCTGTGGGAACCTCCATTCTGGAGCATATAAAGCACTGGATACATTGAGGGCAGGAAAGCCTGGAGGAAACCCATTCCTGTTCTGTTATCCACATTTATGCTGTTTCACAGATATTTAAATGTTTGCAGAAACATCATGTTAACTTACCCTAAGCCTTTGAATTTGGATGCCTTGCTTTTCAGCCATTTTCAGAAAATGAGGAAAGTTCACATCGTCAAGAAGAAGGTAAACAGGAACTCCTCTAGTTGATGCCTCTACGACTTCTCTGAATATGTCAACATCAGTAAACATATCCATAACAATGGCAATCACCTGTAATAACAAAGAACGATAACTTAAGAATTTAATTTTGGACAAATGTAAGTAATTAAAAAATGCCTTATTTAATAAGATAAACAGATTTTTTTCAATGTGAAGGTATTAAATAGTAATTTATAAAAAATAAACTGATAAATCAATTTTGTCTGTGCACTG
Source organism: Lithobates sylvaticus (assembly GCA_028564925.1). Classification (NCBI taxonomy): domain Eukaryota; kingdom Metazoa; phylum Chordata; class Amphibia; order Anura; family Ranidae; genus Lithobates; species Lithobates sylvaticus. The sequence goes on along the minus strand of CM053028.1, from coordinate 327,179,863 downwards.
GCTATATACTGAATATCCCCCAATATATTTATGTATAATACAATATAGAGAATATAGCATTATGTATACTGTATATCTCCTGGTACATTTGGGCATAACAGGGAGTTCTCACTAATTACAGTAAGTTTCAGGAAAATCTAAGAAGCTGGTATATGATTTACCTTGAGCCATATGAGGTGTTACATTTTATTGGCATTGACTCCTGAAGTACAGATAAAGCAGATTAAAAAGAGAAGCATGTGGTTTTCTTTTAACATTCTGTTTTTAAAAAAGTGGCCTGCCATACAACACTGACAATTTCATGATTGAGTCAAATGCTGTTGCGTATAGATAAACGTGGAGATAAAATTGACAATTTTTATTTGAAAATTAAGAAAAGCCAGTTCGCAAATATAAATTTTGCTGTGAAGTTCAAAAACTGTACAATCATACAATCATCTAGTTTTTAGGACATTCATTACTGCATCTACAACTGGCTACATTAGTATACTCAAAATATATTGTGATGGAACACTTTAAAAATATCTGTAAATATTAAATCAGACATTTCTGAAAATAAAGGCCATATAGTTTTTCAAACACTATTTGTGTAACCACCTTGGATGAATATTGACAAATATATATTCTATCCTTAGAGGGGTATATACAAAATAGCTACATTTGTCCTATATATCACATATTAAGTACCCATCACCACACTACCACTATCACTACATTAACAGAAATAAGCAAGCAGTAGAGGAATAACAGTTAATGCAGAATTGACATTGAGTGACCCCAATATTTTATATAAGTGATAGTATATATTTGCTACCAAAACACTTTGTGATTTAATGCTTTTCAAAATTACTTTTCCATTTCAATCTGCAGCTAAATAATGATTTTCTAAATCTTGTCAGAAATGTAGATGTCAAGGCAAGGGAGCAGTGGATGACACCTGCCAAGATGGCGCCGGGCCGCAGTGCTCCTCCAAGGAGAGATACAAAGAAACAGCAAAGAAGTCAAAGTCAAACAAAGATGCCCTACATGCTGCATATAACACAGGAGAAGCATCTGTGGGCCATTCGGAAGCAGATGACACCTTCCCGTTGGAGGATACAGGCAGATTGTCTCCTGAATTAAACACAGTGTGTACTCCTAGAGACATTTTTACCCACCCTCAGGGACATTTTCTCGGCTGTAACATCGTGTAATCTGCTCATTACAGCACTCTCTGATGAGATTAAAGGGGTGAAGGCAGAGATTTCCTATGTACGCCATGATATTCAAAAATTGAGGGAGAGGACATCTTCCCTAGAAGGCAGAATGAGCACAGTGGAGGATGACATGGCTCCTATGCAAAGAGACTTGAACTATAACTGCCACCTCACTGCTCAACATACCGCACGTTTAGATGATTTGGAAAATTGCATCAGGCGCAACAATGTGTGAGCCCTGGGCATTCCTGAGAGGGCGGAGCGTAAAAATCCTGTAGCTTTTATAAAGCAATGGCTCATCACCACGTTTGGCAAAGATGCTTTCTCCCCATTATTTGCCGTTGAAAGGGCACACAGGGTGCCATCCTGCCCTCTACCACCAGGCAATCATCCGTGCGCCTTTTTGTTTAAGTTGTTAAACTACAAAGACGCGATCCTATCTAAAGCCAGAACCATGAGCGGGAACATGGCGATCGATAATTCAAAAGTGTCTGTATTCCCAGACTTTTCAGCAGAGCTGCAAAAACAATGTGCAAAATTTACTGATGTTAAAAAAGGCTCAGAGAGTACAACCTGCAATATGCAATGTTATACCCTGCACACCTTAGGGTAGTCGCATTGGGAGAAATTCATTTTTTTGATCGACCTAATGCAGCTGCACAATGGCTGGATTGTGAAGATAGAACACTTAAAGCTGCTAGACCACAACGCCCAGCTCCAGCATGAGGGTCCTTAATACTGATGCACGGGGAGCCTGGACGGTGGTGGAGGGTTGAGGTTATCCCCACCCCTTCCTTTCCACTAACCCTTTCTTCTAGTCCAGGCGGACAAAAAGGAGAACTTTGAAACTTTCCACAGCATAGATTGTACCATGCAGCCTGCAGAAGTGAAACCCCAACTACCACCCAGAGATTTGTTTTTCTGCGGGTGTTTCCATTGCATACCTCCACCCGGAAAGTCTGCGGGTGTTTCCATTGCATACCCCCCCACTCATGGACATTGTCGGATCAACAACGAGTAATTCAGGTGACATTGTTGGCAGGATTGTCACATACACACTTTTTGATGTCAAGCTGAAGGGTGCTGACATACCGCCCAATCAGGTCTGGCAAGACCACATTTTTGTTCTTTACTCCCCCAAATGGCAGAAAATCAGAAAATCTTGACCTGGAATGTGCGAGGACTGAGCAACCCTGTGAAAAGACTGGCAGTCCTTAGGCACCTCAAATCCAGAGAGGCTAACATAGTGTGTCTACAGGAGACTCATTTTCCACCTGACCATATGCCCATCTTTACCCCTTGAGTATACGGTACCCAGTTCCACTCCACCTACCCAGCATACTCCAGGGGAGTGAGTGTTCTGATACGTCAGGACACTCAGTTCCACTGTGCCCCAAAACTTGTGGATCAGGAGGGTAGATTTATTTTTACGAGTAAGTGAGTTTCATGGCCCAGTTCCCCAATGTACCACTCTTGGCAATGGGTGATTATAATAACTATATTAACCATCAATTGGATAAATTGCCCATCTCACCTAAGGGCTCTTTCACATGGACGGTCCGTATGTCCGTTTTTCATACTTCAGTTTTCGGATGAAAAACGGACATACATGTATCCCTATGGGATAGCGGGTGTCAGCGGATAAGCATCCGCTGACACCCGCTCTCGTCCGTGCCCGCTATGCTCCGTTTCTGCAGACGGAGGAAAACCCAATTTTTTCATCCGTCTGCAGAGCGGATCAGATGACGACGGACTCTACGGTCCGTCGTCACCCGATCCCCCATAGGGGAGAGCGGCGCTGTGACATGTCCGTCCCTGCACGGAGTGCAGAGACGGACCTGTCATCTTCCTGCTCAGCGGAGATTGCTCCGGCGATCCCCGCTGAGCAAGCGGCTATCCACGGGCAGATCTGCACTGATCCGCCCCGTGTGAAAGAGCCCTAACATACCCCTAAGAAAAGGAAGCTGACACATTTTGCTGACCTACTTGAGGAGCTTAGATTGTCAGAGAGTCAGTTTTTTAGGCGGACCTGAACGGACACAAAAAAAAAAAGAAATGTAGATGTCACTTTCTTGCAATCATGGTAACTATAGAACCACGTGGTAGGTTGTTTTTTTTACAAATCATCCCTAGAAGTCAAATTTTCTCCTTGTGTGATTGGCTACCTCCTTTTCTGAGAAGTTGCAGAAACAGAACATGAGGTAACATTTCATGCATTCAAATACTGCCCTTTACAATGTTGTAGCTAATTGTTTTTATATAGCAAACTGACCTTCTCAGTTAGCAGTCTGCTAGAGAAAGTTAGTAGAATGACCTGTCTGGTATCCAGAGAATAGAAGCAAGTAAGAATCTACAAAAAATTTTGCATTGTATATAATAGGCCTGGAGAGAACTGTGTTTAATAACAAATGTACAGTTTCACCTTAAAATGTCATTGTATACTGCAAAGGCATTATATTGGGAAATTAAAATTTCCTTGAAATTTCATATTGAATAGGATTTAAACACATAGCCCTAAAGTCAATAAAGGATTCAATGTAATGTTACCCAGTTACAAGCTTGTGTTTAAATGTAAAATATTTGTGTTTTTTCTACTTAAACGATTTTTATGTGTTCTAATACAATCACAGCCATGATTGCTATGGATGTAATTATTTTTCCTGCTTTAAATAAATTTACACTATGTAATTTCACAATACTGTAATTCAAATGATGTGTTTATTGTCAGATTATTGTTAATTTTTGGTTATGTGCTTTAGTTGTAATTAAAATTCAGCCTTCAAGGTAATGCTGATTATGTAGTTATTGTTTTACAGTTATTATGTTGTTATTATTACTATTATTCTTTAGTTTTTTACAGTCATAACTTGAGTTCTACTTGCAAAGAACATCTCAATCGAGAGGAGTGAATCCACCCAGGTTTGATTCACAGAGGTAGGTGAAAACATGCTTAAAATCCACAAAACCCAAACTTATCTGCAAGCTTCATAAAACAGAACTATACTCACCTTCACTTCAGCACTGTGGTATCCCCGAGCTCCCTGATGGCCACTGACATCTTTGGCGAGTTTGCTTCCGGGTACCGATTTTTGGCCATTTTCATTGGCCAGACTGAGATGATGTCATTCCCACTCAGGTTTATTAATTTTGGCATTGACAAATTGCATGCTGAGCTATGCATGCAGTGTTTTCAGTGCACAATGTTTTTACATTTTTTCCAAAGAAACCAGAGGTGCTGCAAAGAAGATTGACTGTCAGCAACAACTTCCTAATGTCCTCTAAACACCTCAAGCTAAAGGTTATAATTAGAGTTGAGCGGACACCTGGATGTTCGGGTTCGGCGGATTTGGCCGAACTTCGGAAAAAAGTCCGGGTTCGGGACCGAACTTGACCCGAACTTGACCCCGAACTCCGAACCCCATTGAAGTCAATAGGGACCAGGACTTTTGAACACTAAAATGGCTGTAAAAAAGTAATGGAAAGGGCTAGAGGGCTGCAAATGGCAACAAAATGTTGTTAAGAGCATGGCAAGTGATCTGCAAACAAATGTGGATAGGAAAATAACTTAAAATAACATAAAAAAATAAAAAAGAGAAGAAGAGGTACAGGAAGTCATTAAGAACCTCAGAAACTCAACGGCACGATGCCGCACATATGGTGGGAATACCCCAGAATACGCACTTTCTGGAAAAAATTATTAACTTTCATCAGGAGACTGGGTGGGAGACAATGTGAAGGAACCGGAGGCACTGTCAGCAACCCAATCTACTATCGCCTGTACTTGTCCTGGCCTCAAAATTCGTACAGCCTCATTAGGCGCGCCAAAATACCGCTGCAGGCTCTGTCGCCTACTCGCACCTGAGGAAGGTGTTTCACTAGTGCGTGTAGCTGGCACAGATCGACCACGTCCTCTCCCTGCACAGGAGCGCCACCAGCAGCACCACGACCCGGGCCACGTCCCCTTTTTGATGATCTCCTTATATTTTGAAAATTTATGATCTCGCCCTAAATGGGTGTTTTTGTCAATAGCAGAATACACGTACAGTGTCTAAAGCGTTAATGAAAACGCAGAAAATGCTATTGGGTAGAAAAAAAACACTGCAAAATTAAATTTTTTTGCAATGTTTTTCCAATATCAGAATACACGGATAGTGTCTAAAGCATTTATGAAAATGCAGAAAATGCTATTGGGAAGAAAAAAAACACTGCAAAATTAATTTTTTTTGCAATGTTTTTCCAATATCAGAATACACGGATAGTGTCTAAAGCGTTTATGAAAACGCAGAAAATTCTATTGGGGGAAAAAAAAAACACTGCAAAATTAAATTTTTTTGCAATGTTTTTCCAATATCAGAATACACGGCTAGTGTCTAAAGCGTTTATGAAAACGCAGAAAATGCTATTGGGGAAAAAAAAAACACTGCAAAATTAAATTTTTTGCAATGTTTTTCCAATATCAGAATACACGGATAGTGTCTAAAGCGTTTATGAAAACGCAGAGAATGCTATTGGGGAAAAAAAAAAAACACAGCAAAATTAAATTTTTTTGCAATGTTTTTCCAATATCAGAATACACGGAGAGAGTCTAAAGCGTTTATGAAAACGCAGAAAATGCTATTGGGAAGAAAAAAAACACAGCAAAATTAAATTTTTTTGCAATGTTTTTCCAATATCAGAATACACGGATAGTGTCTAAAGCGTTTATGAAAACGCAGAAAATGCTATTGGGAAGAAAAAAAACACTGCAAAATTAAATATTTTTGCAATGTTTTTCCAATATCAGAATACACGGATAGTGTCTAAAGCGTTTATGAAAACGCAGAAAATGCTATTGGGAAGAAAAAAAACACTGCAAAATTAAATTTTTTTGCAATGTTTTTCCAATATCAGAATACACGGATAGTGTCTAAAGAGTTTACGAAAACGCAGAAAATGCTATTGGGGAAAAAAAAAAAAACACTGCAAAATTAAATTTTTTTGCAATGTTTTTCCAATATACGGATACACGCATAGTGTCTAAAGCGTGTATGTATGAACACGCAGAAAATGCTATTGGGAAAAAAAAAACAGTGCAAAATTAAATTTTTTTGCAATGTTTTTCCAATATACGGATACACGTATAGTGTCTAAAGCGTGTATGTATGAACACGCTGAAAATGCTATTGGGAAAAAAAAAACACAGCAAAATTACATTTTTTTGCAATGTTTTTCCAATATCAGAATACACGGATAGTGTCTAAAGCGTTTATGAAAACGCAGAAAATGCTATTGGGGGAAAAAAAAAACACTGCAAAATTAAATTTTTTTGCAATGTTTTTCCAATATCAGAATACACGGATAGTGTCTAAAGCGTTTATGAAAACGCAGAAAATGCTATTGGGGGGAAAAAAAACCACTGCAAAATTAAATTTTTTTGCAATGTTTTTCCAATATCAGAATACACGGATAGTGTCTAAAGCGTTTATGAAAACGCAGAGAATGCTATTGGGGAAAAAAAAAACACAGCAAAATTAAATTTTTTTGCAATGTTTTTCCAATAGCAGAATACACACAGACTACAGAATACACCATGTATCTCTTACTATATGCAGTGTTGGTCCTAATGGTGCACTGAGCTTGCAGGTAAAACTTTTATATTTTGTCTGGCACTGGCCTCATGGCACTGTTAAAAGACTGTGCACTGCACCCCAGCCAGGGTACAAGTGATTTAGGAATCTCTTCAATAATTCTCTCTGCCTCTTTCTTTTCCTTAATAAAGAAACTCCCTACTCTACTCTAGCTATCTAGATCGCTCACTGATCTAACTAATTTGAAGAAAATTAAAGGAATGTGGACTGACTGACTTTATCACACTAACTCCTAAAATCCTCTCTCTTAGCAGCACAGGAACCTGTCTATAGCAGAATGACGCTGTGTGCTGTGTGTCTGGACTATATATAGAGGCAGGGTCACATGCTGCACTGCCCAATCACAGCCATGCCATTAGTAGGCATGGCTGTGATGGCTTTTTATGTTCGGGTTCGCTCAACCCTAGTTATAATCCAAACAAGAGAAAATGCCCAAATTAATATAAAAATAGTTAAGGTGTTGACAATGGAAGAGCTAGCTATCAGTCAGCACTAAGAAAAAAGATTTAAAAAATCCCCCCTCCCAATTTTCAAATGTATATATACAGCATGTTCAACCTTCAATACATTCAGTAAAGGTTTACATTTACTATAAGAAAAATACTATAAGAAAAATATTCCAGTGCCTACAAGCCCTACACTAATATTTTACTATGCAGTTTGCAAGCAATAAAAAAATGCTTTTCCTATCACAGCTAAGCACATTGTCAATATGGCTGCTGAGACCAAACCCTTTTATATGGCCTGTCTAATGTAGGGGTGCAATAAAAAATTATCAGAGGGATAGAGGATGGGAGGTCAGATGGGCAGTATGCAGGCGGTCAGCACAGAAGAGGATAGGGTCAGCAGTTTGTAGGGCAAAGTGTATATGGGGTTAGCAGGACAGAAGACACGGATTGCCATTGGAAAGGCAGAGAACAGGGATCACCACTGGAAAGGGAGAGGTCAACAATCATCACTGGAAAGGCAAAGAACAGGGATCACCACTACAAAGGCAGATGACAGAGATCACCACTGGAAAAGCAGAGGACAAGGATTTTCGATTAGATTTCAATGTGGATGTTTTGGCTCTGATACTAATGTTCTGTTAGTAGGCTGTGGGACGTTTACGCCTTTTCCTGAGTTTGCTACTTGCCCAAGAGATTTGCCGGGCGAAATCTCGCGATACGTAACCATAGTGACGGAACGCGCTGACAGTGGTGTTGGTGAGGCAGAAGGAGGCCCGGAGCTGTGTGATCGGGCGGCAGTGGTCCCCTATAATCCTTCTCATTTGGAGTATCGACTGTTACCACGGGAAATCAGGAGGAACCGCAGCCGTTGGTCGTTTAATATCATAGCAGAGCCTTCTTACCTCTGCTTTCTGGTAAGCAGCTAGTTTGTGAGGGTGTCGGGCACTGTGTTCACCATTGCCTTCATTTCCAAGTCACCGGGGTGCTGTATCTGTTTACTTCTGAACGCCAGGATCATCTCCTTCAGCACTATTTTTCATTTTTTGATACGCTTCTACTTGGACATTGCTGAACAGTTTATTTTTGTTCTTGACATTATTTCTAGGATATTGTGCCGTTAGAGACTGTTAACCCTAGGGGCCATCAGGGTTCCTGGGTGTGGTGCAAGTTCTTACCATTGAGGACATTACATCCTGTGGGGCACATATAGTTTTTTAATTTATGTTAGCTATTATTATATATTTTTTCTTTTTGGCGCAGCTTTTCTTCTTTACAAGGATTTTCACTGGAGAGGCTGAGGACAGGGATCTCCACTGGAAAGGCAGAGGACAGGGATCACTACTGGCAGGACAGAGGACAAGGGTTTCCACTGGAGAGTCAGAGGACAGGGATCACCACTGGAAAGGCAGAGGACAGGGATCACTACTGGCAGGACAGAGGACAAGGGTTTCCACTAGAGAAGCAGAGGACAGGGATCACCACTGGAAAGGCAGAGGACAGGGATTACCACTGGAAAGGCAGAGGACAGGGATCACTATTGGAAAGGCAGAGGATCGGCACTGGAAAGGCAGTGGACAGGGATCACCACTGGAAAGGCAGAGGACAGGGCCCCAGATCCCGGCCCCCCACTCTAGGTGAATGAGTATAAGGTACATTATACCCCTACCCATTTACCTGGATAAAAAGTGTCAAAAATAAACACACTACACAGGTTCTCAAAGTATATTATTAAGGCAGCTCAGGCTCTTCTCCCTCTTCTGGTGACATCTTCTCCTTCTATCAGCCCTTCTCCCCTCTCTGGTTGTTCTCCTCTCTGCATTGTATTCTCCCTCTGCCGGTCCTTTCTGCCCCCTCCTGTTCTTCTCCTCTCTGTGCTCTCTTCTCTATCTGCTGTCTTCTTGCTCTTTTGCCGGATCTTCTCCACTGTCTTCTCGCTCTTTTGAAGGGTCTTCTCGCACTTTTGTTGGGTCTTCTCCCACTGGTCTTCTTCCGATGTTGACAATGCGATCTCCCGGTGTAATGCTGGGTCCGCCGTGTGCAATGACTTATATTGGCATGGGGCGGGGCCACCCGATAATGCAATTAGGAGTCCACCCCCTTGTGACATCACCGCCCGGGGCATGATGAGGTGATGACGTCACAATGGGTGTGGCCTCCAAATTACATCATTTGGTGGCCCCGCCCCATGCCAGATTCCAGATTCCAATATGCCCCCGCCCGCAGACCCCGGGTTGTCGGGAAGAGGCCCTTGTCCTCATCAACATGGAGAAAGGGTGCTTTGGGGTGAGGGGTGCATTTCCTCCCCTGCCCCGAAGCACCCAGCCCCCATGTTGAGGGCATGTGGCACTCGTCCACCCCCCCCCCTTTCCTGACCTTCAGGGCTTCGTGCTCGGTTAAGGGTCTGGTATGCATTTTTGGTACGCCATTTTTTTGGCGTGGGGGAATTCCCCTTAAGATCCATACCGAAGGGTCTGGTATTGTCTTGGGGAGAACCTCACGAAAAGATTCAATATTCTCAGCACAAAAGTTGCACTGCAAGTCGGTTCATCTTGATCCGACTTCTGGTGCGACTTCTATTCAAATCAATGGGCTCCCATTTGGGAACCATTGATTTTGAATAGAGGCAGAGAAACACCAGATGAGGCTTAATACTATGTATACAGCGCTAAGCCTCGGTAAACCGCCTTTAACACCTTTTACTGGCATCTGGTGTTTTTACAGCTCTAGCGCTGGAGCCCCAGAATGCACTGGTCCTGTTTTTTTTTTCAGAGCTTAAAAACGCTAATGCCTGTTACAGCTCAAAAACGCCATTGTGTGTATGAGGTCATTGAATAACATGGAGTGGTGTTTTTTAGCTGCAAAAAAAGCTCAAAAACGCTGCTGTAAAATGTCCGTGTGTATGAGGCCTAATAGTCGCAGAAACTCTCTTAGCAGCGCCCCCTCCACCTCCCATGCTACAGATGCCCAGGTTAGCCAGGGCAGAGGACAGGGATTACCACTGGATAGGCAGAGGGCAGGGATCACCACTGGAAAGGCACTGGAAAGGCAGAGGATCAGGATCACCACTGAAAAGACAGAAGACAGGCATAATCACTGGCAGGGCAGAAGAGAGCGATCACCACTAGAAAGACAACAGACAGGGACCACCACTGGCTGGGCACTCGCAGAGCACACAAGTCCTCCTCACCACACTACACATAGCTAAGATCACATTCCCATACACACAGCCACAATCTGCATAGTGTGTAGCTGGCTGCTATGTTTCATTTCTGATCTGTTCCCTGCTTGGAACAGCAGTGCAGTAGCCAGATACATCTATATGCTGATGACACCCAAATCTATCTCTCCACCTCCCAGCTCTCTCCATCTGTCTCCTCACGCATGACCAACTTACTAGCAGACATATCAGCCTGGATGTCACATCACTTCCTCAAACTCAACCTATCCAAACCGGAGCTCATGATATTTCCTCCCCCAGGTGCCACTTCCCCTGATTTCTCTGTCAATATCAACGGCTCAACTATCAACTTGTCCCCCCACGCCAAGGTTCTAGGTATAATCCTGGCCCCACATCCTATCGCTATCCAAAATTTGCTGCCTCAACCTCTGCAACATCTCCAAGATACGCCCCCTTCCTAACCAATGTCACTGCAAAGTTTCTAATCCACTCCCTGGTCATCTCCCGCCTCGACTACTGCAACTCCCTCCTCATTGGCTTACCTCTAAATAGGATATCCCCACTTCAGTCCATCATGAACGCTGCTGCCAGGCTCACAAACCGCTCAGTGTCTGCTATACTCCTCCGCCAATTCCTCCATCGGCTGCCACTCAGCCAACAAATTAAATTCAAGATACTAACTATAACTTACAAAGCCCCCAGCTACATCACTAACCTAGTCTCTAAATACCAACCTAGTTGTTCTCTTTGCTCCTTCCAAGACCTCTTGCTCTCAAACTCCCTTGTCACCTCATCCCATGCTCACCTTCAAGACTTCTCCAGAGCCTCTCCCATCCTCTGGAATGCTCTACCCCAATCTGTCTGATTTTCTCCTACTTTATCCACTTTCAGACGATCCCTGAAAACTTCTCTCTTCAGAGAAGCCTATATGACCACCAACTAACAACTGTAAATTTATCTTCTCCATCAGCACATTCCCCACAGTTATTACTTCTTGTATCTCTTGACCTTCCCTCTTAGATTGTAAGCTCTAAGGAGCAGGGCCCTCTGATTCCTACTGTATTAAAGTGTATTGTATTTGTACTGTCTACCCTCAAGGTGTAAAGCACTGTGTAAACTGTTTGCGCTATATAAATCCTGTATAATAATAATAAAAAAATATAAAATTTCAGCAGCTGCAGTCTTTGTAGCTGCTGACATTTAATTTATTTATTTTTTGTTGGCGGAACTCTACTCTACTTTAAGTATAAAAAATATCAGTTTATGAATAAATGCTCCTTATAATTTAAGTGGAGTTAATGAGCTAACAGCTTGCAAATACACATAATCACATCTACGTAATATTCTCAGCTGTTAAAAGTATAAAAAATGTTAGGTGATTGATGATTGATTAACAGTGTGACCCATTTAAAACTGAAAATTAGGAAACCCCACAGAAACCTGGATGCTTCCACAGTTAAAAATGGATGTTCCCATAGAAAACATATTTTTCTGAAATCAATATATTCCTGATTGTTTCTTGAACGTTTTAAATCACTGACAAGCATAGAGAAAATCACTTCTGCCTTTTTGCCTTCTGTGTATTTGTCTCAGGTCAGAGGTGTAACTAGAAACTTCATTGACCCATTGCAAGAAACCATGAAGGCCCCATCTTCAAAAAAAGCATGATCAGTGACAGTGTAGTGGTGTTGGGTGTAATGGGATGAGTGGCAGTGCTGATAGGGAATGGGATGAGTGACAGTGCTGGTGGGAGATGGGATGAGTGGCAGTTCTGGGGGGTAATCAGTGGCAGTAATGGGGGTTTATGGAATCAGTGGCAGTGCTGGGGGGGGGGTGGTTGATGGGATCAGTGGCAGTGGTGGTGGTGGGATGAGTGGCACTGATGGTAGGAAATGAGATGAGTGACAGTGCTCTTGGGGGATAGGATGATTGGCAGTGCTGGGGGGTGATCAGTGGCAATGCTGGGGGGTTGATGGGATCAGTGTCAGTGGTGGTGGGGGATGGGATCACTGGCAAAGCTGGGGGGGTTAATAGGATCAATGGCAGTAATGAGGGAGGGCGTTGATCAGTGGCAGAGCTGGGAGGGATGGGATGAGAAGCAGCACTGGGGGGGGGGTGATCAGTGGCAGTGTTGGAGGGTTAATGAGATCAGTGGCATTTGTGGGGGATGAGTAGAAGTGTTGCTGGGGGGACGGGCTAGTGGCAGCAGTGGTAGGGTAGACTGGGTTCACTGGCAGTGCTGATATGGGGGGATCGGATCAGTGAAACTCACTTGCTGTCAATGCCCACTCCCCCTGACAATTGAATGAGCGTAGACTGGGTGGGCAGTAAGTGTACAATCTCCTGAGTCCCAACCCAAGTGTAACTAGAGAAGAACCTTCAGAACACCAGGGCTCTGTTGCAAGTGAAAAAATTGTGACCCTGGTAGTTCCGCCACTGTCTCAGGTCAGTAACTCAGCCAAAACGACTAACATTTTCAGAAAGATGTCAGCAATTGAAGCCTCCATATTTTTCTGTTGACAGGTCTACTTTGAGCTCTATTTAAAACAAAGATTAAAAATATATTACAGATTACCAGTTCTTAGATGTGATGGCTGCATTATTTTATTTTTTTCCCTTTTATTTTCCACTAGTGTCCTGCCAGTAACACACTTTCTGCCTTATGGTGCTCACTCTCCATACTTTATGTAGGGGGAAACAGCATTGGGATCCAGATTAACTTAAATCTTCCTTATCTACTAACTTAGGGGTAGGTGTTCTGTAGTCCACAGAAATCAACTGGGCAGGACTGATAACTCTGCTTCAGATTTTAGTGTAAGACAGGTAGAGTGTAAAGGAAGCTATAAACTCGCTGGATTTCTGGCATAATCAGCAGGTTGATCTCTGTACTTGCAGCTTCCCTCACATGACACCATCCACTGATTGCTACTGTGTACTGTACTAATGACAGCCTGGGTCTATCTGTCACACAGGGCAGGCACCAGCACAAGGTGGGGGAGGGGGGTCTGTAAAATCCAAATCCCCAGCCACATGCTGGGGATTTAGATTTTTAAAGGTGCTGCAGCAGTATGTTTTTTAATACACACCTTGGGGCTATATGTACTTCAGTTAAGCTGACTATTGTCTTTCAATGTGGAAGTGATGCCAGTGGCTGTTAGGCCACTGATCACTTCCACAATGTTCTGCCCTCCCTGCGAGATCCCCCGCCATGTTCACTGGGCTTCGTTATCCCACTTGCATGCCCGGTGAGGTCATAGGAGGGCCCCAGGAAGGACAGCCGGAGCTCCACAGACATCCATCCACTTAGCCTCCCTCCTGAGCAAAGACCAGGAAGTGACAGGTATGATATCACTTGATGTCCTCCCAGAACTGCACCCCCTGCATGCCTGGTTCAATGCGCATCCGGCACACTCTGTGATTGCTGTGTCCTTCAGATGCAGCTGATCACAGATCGGGGTAAAGGGCCAATCACAGTGGCCCTTTACCACGTGATCAGCTGTGTCCAATCACAGCTGGTAACAATGTAAAAACACTTGCCGGTTATCGACATTACTTTCCTCATGCTGTCACAACACGAGGAGAGAAGAGCTGGTAACCGACAAGTGTGAAGGGGGACATCCACACTGATCATCAGGCCAGTGTGCTGATGATCAGTGCAACCCCAACAGTGCCCATTAGTGTTGCCAATTAGTGCCCATCAGTGCATACTATCAATGCCTCCTCATTAGCTGCCTCTCAGTGCCCATCAGTGCCATCTATCAGTGCCATCTTTCAGTGCCCATCAGTGCCTCATATCAGTGCAGCCTCATCAGTGCCGCCTTATCAGTGCCCATAATTAAATACCATTAAAAGAAAGCTCTATGAGCATGAGTACAGTGTTGCATGACCTCGCAATTGTCATTCAAAGTACGACAGCACTGAATGCTAAAAATTGGCCTGGGCAGGAAGGGGTTGAAAGTGCCCAGTAGACAAGTGGTTAAACAAAGTGCAGTGATTATCAAAATTCTATTTTCTGCACATTGAGACTTGCCAACTCTACTAGGCATTCACAACATATCAATCCACTGAATATTAACACAAAGTTTTTGCCACTTCTGTTAAAATAGCTCTGTTAGTTTCACTTAAAGGACTAGAACCTAAAAGTTAAAGACCCAGGAAGTCAGCACAGCACAGGTATGTTAGGAGCCCCTCATAATGATAAATTCATTCATTCATTCATTCATTCAACGAACATTCGAAATTGTTACGAAAAGTTAACGAACCTAACGAAAATTCAGATTTCATATGAATTTTCAGACACGAATTACGAAATACGAATTAATTCTAATAGGAAACGGAACGGAATAAAACTAATTTATTGATGGCGCACCTGTCTAATATTCACAGACTAAAAACTTTGTTGACTAATATTTATTGATTGGCTGAATCAAAAGGTGTTTTAAGAAAATAGGCTATAATGGCAGATCATTTACTAAATGTATCCCCCATGATTTCAAATTTCAGGATTTCTACAATAATTCACAATACTGATTCATTCATAAGTAGTCCACTCACAATGTTGCTCTTGTCTGGGCTGTTGATTTTAAACAATTCTGCAACTTTGGTTTGTACTGGTTTGCTAAATGTGAGCGTGTTGCTTCTTATTACTAAGCATCATGACATTCAAAATATTATATATATGTAATTATACATAATACAAATCTATAAGTAGATTTATTAATAGTAGGTTTAGTTATTTATTTTAATTAGAGTGTAAAACAATATAAACATATAATGAACATTCTAAGATGACACCCTCTAACAAAACACAATAATACAATATATACAATACAATAATGTAAAATACTGGGGAAATTTGCTTTTAAACAATGGTAAAATTCCACATCACAACCAACATGAATATACCTAACTTTACAATGTAATAAATAAGCATGAGTCCGTAATACCTGTTCACCAGTTATTGCAAGCATGAAATGCTAAGGTGATATCTGTAAGAATAAACTCTTTGCTTGCATATGGTGGAAAACATACACATGAGCATTTTGAAAACCTTTACTCCCACAAAAGGTATTGCGCACTTGGCATTGAAATCAGTTAAAGAGAAAATTATATATGGATACTATGCCCCAAAAACTCAGGGGATTAGTTGCAGTGGGAGAGTCGACCATCTGCGCTGTGTAGGGTGCATGAGGGAACCTATTAGATGTTTTTCCTTCAGCCTGTAAGTTAAATACAAAAATCTGATAGTTTATGACCAGCTTTAGGTGCACTACCCCTTCACGTTTACTTCTTTTGTCAATACACCAAGCCTTTTTCATACCTTGGGCAAAGTCTGGAACTTGAGCTCCCTTACCACACATTTTGATTAGGTGTTTAGTAAGTGGTAAACAAAAGGACATTCTATTTGACTATTCAAGTGCTAAAGAACACATTCCTACTAAATGCAAACAATTATATTGATTTTTAAGGAATAGCTCTGACATTAGTGTATTTTCACACATGTTGCCTGATACTCACTTTACAATGTTGATTAAATAAAAAAAAAAAAAACACTATTTCCTGATAAATTTACCTATAGACATAAGATTTCATCTCGCATTCACCTTAGAAAAATCATGTGAATTTTGAGTGAGATGATATTAAATAAGAGCAGGCAATGCAACTGTAATCCTTTGGATCATTTCCAATGTATAAGTACTATTATTCCATACTTATATTTTGTCATAAGATTATTGATCAGGTACAATACACATGCATAATTTTTTTTATTATTAGCTGCCACCATTGCATATCTGATTACCACAATGTCTATGAGTAACTTAATGAAAACAAAAAACAAAAACAAAGCACACCCTAAATAAGTGCCCTATATCATTAGTTGCCAGTTTGTTCTGTTTTTACTGACCTAAATACTTGAATACATATTTTTCTGGGCTGCAGAAATCATGAAGTTCAACAATCCTAGGAAATCTATGTGCATATATTATAGTAAAACAAAACATTTGCAAATCTTTGTGACATCTGGCTTGTGAGTAGGGATGTGCAAATAGCTTTGAGCGAGTCAGAGCTTGCAGCAAAACTGGTCAGTTCTCTTTGTGATTTAGTAGGAATGTGTTCTCCGTGCTAGTGTTTGCAAAGTTGTGATTTTTCTCAAAATTTCACCAGTGAACCAAACTTAATGTAGTGAATTGGTAACTTGACCCAAATGACATGTTTTCATTCTACCCTAGCTTTTAAAGCACCCAGTAAGCACCCCCCCCCCCTTCCACACACACACACACACACACACACATATGCACTCCAATTGAATCTCCCTTAAAATTGTTAAGGCTTATTGGGTAATAATATCTAACCCTCACAACTTCAACAACCCAATTATTAATTATTATTATGTGCTGTTCCTATAAGGTAGTATATTATCTCCTTATCAGCCCACGCTCACATTGGGCCAAATTTGGCATGCGATTTGACATG
Organism: Lithobates sylvaticus; assembly: GCA_028564925.1. NCBI lineage: Eukaryota > Metazoa > Chordata > Amphibia > Anura > Ranidae > Lithobates > Lithobates sylvaticus. The sequence continues at coordinate 327,162,939 of CM053028.1, read as the reverse complement.
TCAAATCGCATGCCAAATTGGTGACTATTGCCGGAAATGGCACTGTTCGAATCGGTGCGCCTACTTTGCAGTGCAGCAAAGATTCTCCAAAAATAAATCTTGTACTACTTTTGGCAACTTCGGAGGCAATTTGAATAGACATCTGTGCAGGAACTCCCACAGATGTCTGTTATATTGCCCCTGAAGTCAGACTGCATTGCCGACTTAAAATCGTGTGAGTTCTGCTCCACTCGCACAATTTCTAACCCGCAGCAGCGTGAACCTGGGCTTAGGGTATTGCTGTTACAAGAGGGGGCATTCTATTTAACTTATGAAAAGTACCTTTGCAATTATGGGGGCAAGAGACAGGTTATGAAATATACTATATACAAATGAAATGCGTGCAGGGGAGGGAAGTCAGTGTTGGAATGGGTATGGACAGGGAAAGGGAATAAAGCGGATTTATGTGAGGGGTTGCATACTGAGGTGTATTTATCAGAGGGGACTGTTCAGTTAGCAAAGCTTATTTCATTTAGTGAATAAGCAGAAACATTGCTCTCAATTAATACCCAATTAAGTGGAAAAATACTAGAATTTATGCTTACACATGATAGGATGAATTAAGTGAAAGCAACTTCACCTTATTTCCCAAGCTACTCTACCATTTAGATTTACAGTACTTTAGGATGTGAACATACACTGCTCTAAATGCACAATGTCTACCCTTTACCCTTTACTTAAATTAACCCCATATGAGTACTACAACACTAAAAGATTTCAGTAGAGGAGGTGGGTGTCAGTATGGGGGTCTGGCTGAGCTCCTGAGATCAGCTGCTACATCACACAATTTTTTGTGACCATCGCTAATCTGTTTACTTGCCCTATTAAGAGATCTGCATAGCACAATCACACAATGTTGTCTTGTGTACTGCTAAACTACATGTATTAGTATGTTAATTACTTGTAAACATGAGCTTTAAATCCTTATTTATAATTCACAATTGCCTCATTTGCAGTAAATTGATTTCATTTCAGACAGTTACCAACAGGAACATAAATCACATACTCTTAAGCCTAGCACACACGGCCGAATGTTGGGCGGCAACAGCCAGATCAATAGAAACTGGCTGACATTAGACCTGTGTGTACTGACAGAAGCAGGACATTCAGACTGAATAGCTGAGAGCGCTGACCGAAGTGTTCTGGTGGGGGGGGGGGGGCTGTCCCAGAACACAATAGAACAGCAGGGGAGATCGCTGTACCAATGTCAGATAATTAGTACAGCGGCTCCTTCTGAGCTGTCAAGTTTTTTTGGTTCAGCCCTACTAGTGTGTACTAGGCTTAAAAGAGTAATAATATTTTAAAAATAAAATAACATACCAGTCAGTCCAACATTCCAAAGCAGTAATTGGATTTGTTATATACTTTGCTTTTCATTTACAAGAGCTACATCATATACTATAACAACAATGAAACATCATCAATAGCTATAATATTTTTATAGCTATAATTATCATCTGAAGCATTATTAACGTAAACTCCACCCATGTAATTTTTCACTTGATGAATATTGTTATTTTGCTTTTAAGAATTCTTGTGCCTTATAGAATGTCTAAATGTGTCTTATGCGCTTTCTAGTCTAATGAATCAAACTGACTCCACTCTCAGTATTTAAGTGGTGTGGCTCTCCTTCTGGGAGGACGTCATAGGACGTCCTCCCAGAACGGCCGCTCTCACATGCCCGTGGGGGCACAGGGTGCGGTTGCAGGGTGCGGTTACCATGTTACTAGAACACGGCACGACCCCGATTTCTGTAAAGAGCCGATGACGCTGATCTTTAACCATGTGATCAGCTATGTCCAATCACAGCCTGTCACATGTAAACACGGAAGTGCCGGTAATCAGCTTTCATCACCTCACACTGGCAGAGTATGTGGTAAAGAGAGATGATCAGCAGCATCTCCTCACAGGGGACAGCAAGACGGGTAATCAGGGCACTGATCATTAGTGCCCTGATTACAATAAAGTCCCAGCAGTGCCAGTAATCAGTGCCCACCAGTGCCAGCAATCAGTGCCCATTAGTGATGTCAGTCAGTGCTGGCTTTCAGTGCCCATCAGTGCCGGCTATCAGTGCTGGCTATCAGTGCTGTCCATCAATGCCCACCAGTGCTGCCCATCAATGCCCATCAGTGCCCATTTGTGCTGCCCATCAGTGCCCATCAATGCTGCCTACCTGTGCCACCTATGAGTGCCCACCAGTGCCGCCTAGCAGTGTCCATCAGTGCCCCCTATCAGTGCCCACCAGTGCCAACCATCAGTGCCGCCTATCAGTGCTCATCAGTGCCACATATTAGTGCAACCTATCAGTTCCCATAAGTGCTGCATATTAGTGCCTCCTCATTAGTACCACCTAATCAGTGCCCATAAGTGGCAACTCATCCATATCCATAAGTGCCACCTCATCAGTGCCTATCAGTGCAGCCTCATCAGTGCACATCAGTGATGGAGAAAAATTACTTATTTACACAATTTACTGACCGAAACTAAGAAAAAAATATTTTTTTCAAAGTTTTCGGTCTTTTTTTTTTCTAAAAACCCAGCAGTGACTAAATACCACCAAAATAAAGCTCTATTTGTGTGAATAAAATTATAAAAAGGTTTTATGGGTACAGTGTAGCATGACTGTGCAATTGTCATTCAAAATGTGACAGCGCTGAAAGCTGAAAAATGGCCTGGGCAGGAAGGGGGTGAAAGTGCCCTGTATTGAGGTGGTTAAAAAAGCTCCCTAGGCGGTAAAGTTGTTTTAGCAAACTGCAAACACTACTAACACTGGTATGGCATTGAAATGAAACTTTCCCTGCTGTTTGTGTCTGTTGCATTTAGTGGGTTTTTCTATGCAGTAGTGTTAGCTGTTATCCATAGCACCACAGCTAAAAGCTTAAGCTGTCAGTTAGCCCTTTATGCTTCATCACAGCAGGATTTTTAGTAATATTCATTAAATGATGACTATCAGTCTTGTTTTAAAGTTTTTGGTATCTCAAGAAAAAAAAAGACTATCGGAGCCAATACTTTCTTATCTCTGCTTGTGCATACAGTTAGGCGTGCATTTTAACATATTGTAGACCTTATCTAAAGCTAATCCTGTACCACCCTGTGCTGGGTTATTCCATTACAAAAACTTGTGACTCCAATCAATAAAAGAGCACAGAAAATATTGCAATATTCTCTTTTGTTTAAATACCATAATCTTAGTTTTCAGATTCTTGTTACCTTGACACTTTATGTGTTTCCTAAGTAACAACAGTGAGCCAGCTGCTCAGTCTTAAGAAAAGACTATATTGTATTTAGGTAATCATATATAGAAGGATGAAGAAAGTGAAGTGTTTTTTACTTTCATTGAAGCCCTGGCTCCTCAATTCTACCACTCCATTGATTCATTCTTTATTATTTGTTTTCCAAAACAAAGCCTTTGGGAAAATGGTAACACCAGGACTAATAAAGCACAGGCCAATGATACCATCAATGGTACAAATGGAAATTCCAAGTGGTATATTTATTGAAGCATCAAAGTCCCAGAGATGTGTATAATTTGAACACTACACACTTTCTTGCACAATTCACATGGAGGTACTTCTCCATATTGGTTTACTAAAGAAGCAGAGCATGTTTAATTTGAAAACAAAATCTTTATTTTACAATATACAGTGGGTAAAATAAGTATTGAACATGTCACAATTTTTCGAGGTTTAAAGATGCTATACCCTTGCAACCTGTACATACAAAGAAACCCAAACCAAAGGGTTCAGAAATTAAGTTATGTGTAATAAAATGGAATGACACAGGTAAAAAGTATTTAACACATAAAGAAAGGCAGGTGCAAAGGGTATGGAAAGCCAGGACAATCTATTAGAAATTAAAAAGCAATCCTGCCCCTTGTAAGTGCAAATTAGAATCAGCTGGTTCAGTCTCAACCGATGGCCTATAAAAAGATGTCTCATTACAAAGTGTCACACAAGAAATATCTCATGATGAGTAAAACCAAAGAGCTCTCTCAAGACCTTTGCAACCTTATTGTTGCAAAACATACTGATGGCATGGGTTACAGAAGGATTTTTAAACTTCTGAATGTTCCAGTGAGCACTGTTCGGACCATAATCTGGAAGTAGAAAGAACATAATTTCACCATAAACCGGCCACGACCAGGTGCTCCTTGCATTATTTCTGACAGATGAGTGAAAAGAACTATCACAAGGATTGTCCAAGGGACAAAGACCACTTGTGGATAGCTTCAGAAAGGCCTAAAGGGTGGCAGGTACAATTGTTACAAAGAAAAAAATAAGTAATGCACTCAACTGCCATGGCCTGTATGCATGCTCACCATGCAAGACTCCATCGATGAAGAAAAAGCATGTTCAAGCTTGTTTAAAACCAAAATTGACCTCTTTGGATGCCATAATACACACCGTGTTTGGAGGTCAAATGGCACTGCACATCACCCCAAAAACACAATAACAACAGTGAAGTTTGGAGGTGGGAGCATCATGGTGTGGGGCTGTTGTTTTTAGCATACGGTACTGGCAAACTTCATATATTTGAAGGAAGGATAAATGGAAAAATGTACCAAGACATACTTGATAAAAATATGCTGCCATCTGTCAGGATGAAAATGAAACAAGGGTGGACATTTCACCAAGACAATCATCCCAAGCACAAATCCATAGAAACTCTCAATTGGTTTCAAAGAAAGAAAATAAAGCTGCTAGAATGGTGACAGCCTCATATCCTTGAAAGTCCTATTTTTTATGGGAGTATATCTCCTATTCATGTGTTGTCTCTATTCGCAGGATATGGATGTGATGGCTATCCCTAGAACTGGTTAACTACAATTTAATTTTAAATAATACTGTATTCATAAAAATAGCTTAGTACCAATTTATCATAAAACACATTATCTGATAGTTTTAAAGAGTCTCATGGGAGGAAAAATGCAAATGTGAAATTTTCAAAAAGGGTTTTTTTGTTAAGAAAATGATTCCACAACTTAGTAATTTCACTTGTGCTTATTATTTGAAATTAAAATAAAGTAGCTTGTTATGCAGAGCAATGCTGTCATGTCTGTAAATGTTCTAAAGTCTAAATTCATGAATCAATTTGATTGTTATGCTTCAAACGAAACAGAAGTACGAAATCTGTACTTAACTTAAAGACACAAAATCTTCTACTCTAAAAAGTAGAGAGAGAGTCACCTTGAGGCATATTGTTTGCAGTATTTTCATGGTATAATATTAATACAACCCATTGTAATTCACAACTAAATAGATGCTGATAAATTGTACAGAATGAAGATTCTCTCAGATGTTCCCTGTATGTGTAACAGCACTTTATAGTCTGCAGTTATTAAACCAAAGTGCACACAGACCCAGTGCGATTATCCATATAGAAAGTTAAGGTTACTGGTGGGCTAAAATACCAGCTTGTTCTAAACCAAAGTTGCAACTACAGGTTGTTTGGATCTATGAAGTCCTACCCCTTTCTATCGTCTACATCGTTCTATGCAATGTGAATGTGTAGAGAAGCACCTGCCATGAGAGGAGGTAGGGCTACATGTCAACTATGTAGTTCTAGTAGAGAGCAAGTAAGAGGCTCCTGGGACTCTTCAAAGGTCGGAGGTGCAAGCTATGTTGAAAAGGAGCCCATTTAAGGTGGAACTCTAAGAGAAAAATGTTTTTGCGTGACTTGTACAAAAAAGTTACCTTTATTGATGCTTAACCCAAGTACAGAATGTTGCTTTGTAGTGGAAAAATCATAGTTTAATTCATGCCTGTTTATTCACCCCTCATAGAATGTTTTGATTTCTATCAATGGGTTCCGCTTTATAGTGTATCCAAACCTAAAAACAACATCATACATTGCAGCTTACCTGTCCTTAGATGTGGTGGCTGCATTTGTTTTATTTTTATTTTTTACCTTTATTTTCACATAATGATCCTGAGAGTAACACATTGCCTGTACTAGGGTGACAACTCTCACTGAATTGTAGCTGTGGAGGAGCAGAGTTGTCAACCTAGGACAGGAAGGACTCATGCATATTGCAGCTCAAAAAAGAGCTGCTTTTACAGGCATTTATTTTATTTCTCTGCCTAAAAGAAGAAGCTAGTGCTTTTTTTTTTGAGCATAAACCATTTTTCACAAACCCTCCCCTCAGCTCATTTTTCCTCCTTTTTTATTTTTTTTTGCAAGTTTTTTCACTTTTTTGTGCTTTCCCATGCTTTTTCATGTGTTTTAGGGCGTTTAGGTGTCTTTTCTGCTTGAAAGCTCCTCTTAAAGCGGAGTTCCACCCAAATGTGGAAGCTCCGCTTATCTGCTTCCTCCCCTCTGGTGCAACATTTGGCCCCTTTCAGGGGGGAGGGGGGAAACGGGTGCCTGTTTTTGACAGGTACCAGTCCCCACTTCCAGGAGACTTTGCCGCAGCCCCCCCTCCTCCACCGCCAAGCCAGTTAGAAAGCACAGCGCGCTTTGCGCATGCGCAGTAGGGAACAGGCTGTGAAGCCAAAAGGCTTTACTGCCGGCTTCCCTTACCACGAATGGCGGCAGCAACCGAGAGCCGATCCAAAAATGGGCTGGGGTGCCAACATCGTGGGATCCCTGGACAGGTAAGTGTCTTAACATTATAAGTCAGCAGCTACAGTATTTGTAGCTGCTGACTTTTCATTTTTTCATGGGGGGGGCGAAATGTTTGTAAAATGTAAAAAGTACCTTTGTTCAAGAAAGCAAAGAGGAAAACCTTCTGATATGTAAAAGCATAACTTCAGATTTTGTATTTACTTTCTTCTCCACTGATAATGGTCACCTGAATTTCTCCAATGGCGGTACAGGGAGTCGGGGGAACTATTAACTGCAAGTATTGTCTTGATGACATCTCTGTCTCTTTCAGGGCTCTTAAACATTACCCATTGTTAGATGTAGACTTCAAATCTGCATCACAAACTTATAGTACAATAGGCAAAACTTTTTTTTTTTCATTTTGGATAGAGCAAGAGAGGGTTATAACCCCTGTCAGATATTTTTCCCCATCTGTGTCCAATTGCTGAGATTTCCATTCACTTCCTGTTCCAAAGCCAAACAGGAAGTGAGAGGAAATCCCTGCAAATTAAGGGAATTCCTTGGGGACCCCCAGGTCACTAGAACTAGTAGCTCCATTGGAAAATGTCCCCTCTACTGGTAAACAGGACAAATAGAGAGGGTGAATCTCCTTAATGGGGGCACAGACAGGAAAAAAAAAACTTACAGGTGTTCTAATCCCTCTCTACTTTTTCCAAACGAAAAAAAAGTTTGCCTTTAGTTATATTTTAAGAGCGATAATCAATACACTTTTAAAAATGTTGCATCATAGCAATGTGAAACGGAAGGCTTTAGAAACTTTCCGGAAGACAGGGGGTGGACCAGCCCACTGGTCTCCACATAAAGATAAAATGTTGTTTTTGGGTAAACCTTCCCCTGCAGTAAACACTTTTTTTTCTAGCTGTGCGAGCATAATGTTTGATTTGTAGTAGTATGCAAATCCTTTTTTTTTACCAATGTGTGCATCATTCTAAATCATTACTTTGTGGACAGCCAACTTGCTCTTTACTTATTGTATCTGAATTTCTTGTGAGGCCTATCCTTTTTTGGGTAACTGCTCATTACAAGACAAGTACTATGAAAGAGAAAATATAATTTATGAGCTGGCTTTCATCCTCATCCATTTTTATAGACACTAGTTGAGCAACTGAAAATTGCTGCTGTGAATTTGTCCTCATGTTTTTTTTAAACATTTTTAACAGTGGCAGCTGGTGCTCAATTTTTTTGGGGGTGGCAAACAAACATGGCCCCCTCAATCGCCCCACCCATCGTTTGATTGATCGCCCGCTCGATCACCGCTTTGCTCACCGGTTGTCCATCAGCCCCGCACTTACCCCATCCAGGTTGTGGCTTCAGCGGCTTTCCCCCTGCATCTCCCCCATGTTCCGACAGTCACTTCTCCTTCCGGCCAATAGGGTCTCAGGACCCACTTCCTGATTGGCCGGGAGGAGAAGCAGGAAGACATTAGTGAGTATTAATTTGTTAATTTGCTACAAGTGCTCTGCACCCCGAGCCCACCCTTTTTGAAGCCAATTAGAGCCTCAGGCTCTAATCATGTGCTTTAAAAAAAAAACATTTAAATGAATGGAGATTAGGGGCCGGGCGCATGGGTTAGGGGGGCGGAGCCCCTGCGTCCCATAGGAGCGTCCGCCATTGATTTTTAAACATAACTTGGACAAGCTAGAGTACACGTGAATGCAGTAATACAGCCTACTTCAGTCACATATATCAGATGATCATTCAGAAACTCAGCAAAGTTCCCAAACCCCTTTTTGACTACATATTGATGTAGTAATGTCATTGGAGATTGTTGCACTCATATAGCCGGTTGTCATTTTTAAACAATTTTAACAACAATAATAATCACATATGAAAACAAAACATGACCTGCCAGGTGTGACAGAGAAAAAAAAAAACAATCTTCTGCACTTGTGGGCTTATGCCGCGTACACACGACCGGACTTTCCAGCAGAAAAGGTCCGACGGTTTTCCGACTGACTTTCGACGGAGTTCCGATGGACTTCCGATGGACTTCCGAACTAACGGACTTGCCCACACACGAACGGACTAAGTGCGTTCGAAAGTCTGTTTGTTTTGAACGTGATGACGTTAGACGGGACTAGAAAAGGAAGTTTGATAGCCAGTAGCCAATAACTCCCCTTGCATCGTATTTGGTACGTCGGACCAGCATACAGACGAACGGTTTTCCCGATAGGAATTGAGTCCGTCAGACAGATTTGAAACATGTTCTATTTCTAGGTCTGTCAGAATTTTTTTAAAGAAAAATGATCAGATTATCCCACACAAGATCGGAATGTCCAACAGACTGATTACGTCTGACCTTTTCTGCCAGAAAGTCCGGTCGTGCTTACACGGCATTAGTCTATAGGTGAGTGGTGCAGCCAACCCTTTGGCTAAAATGGGGAATGTCAATGGTCTTGCTGCCCTCCTCAGAACAATGGGTATCCTTAGAACTCAAACATATAAAGAAGAAACAAGGGCGCACCGACTCTGTTCATTACTAAAGATAACATTTATAAAAAAACTGTAGTAGCATACTCACAAACAATCGTGATAAAAAGGCTTGTCAGTACACTAGCAAATGGAACCGTGTCTCTAAATACTTCCTGGTTGCATTGCGGCATGCGTGCCACACAATGTAATGTGGTAGCCGCGCCGCATAGGGTAACATCTACCACAATAACACCCCCATAAGAACCTCTATCTATCCGCCAAGTTGCTTTTCCCCATCCTATGATGAACTACCAGCAAACTGTTGCACACTGGGATGAGAACAGCAGCGATGGGTAGGTGTACTGCACTGCAATGCTAACAATGATAATGCCAATGGTAACAACAACAATTATGTTAATGGCAATAATAACAATCAAAAATCATGGTATAGCGTAAATGTTACATGTAGTCATTGATGTTAGCTTACAGTATATGCACTGCTACATCAAATCTAACATGGGGCTGGGGCTCCCCATTCACAGGTTGGTGATACTTTCATGGTGACAGGGGAGGGATCTAGGATGTTGGATAGTAGTACACACTTTCAATCCACATAGTGGGTGGGATCCTAGCTGAAGGGCAGGGCATGATCTGGTGGGTGTCTGCTTGGACTTGTGTGTGTGGAAATATATAGAGGTAACCATAGGAGGTCAGTCGTTCACCGCTTTGGCTCTGAGGAAGAGGGTCCTCCCTCGTAACGCGTAAGCCGTTTGCAATGCCATCTGGTCCCCCTCATCTGGTCCAGGTTGCAGGTGTCTAGAGGCACGGTTTCATTTGCTGGTGTACTGACAAGCCTTTTTATAACGTTTGTTTGTGAGTATGACTACTGCTGTTACAGTTTTTTAATACATTTTATCTTTAGTAATGCACAAGTTGGATGTGCCCTCCTTTCTTCTTTATATGTTTTAGGTGTGACAGAGCCCCAGGTGTTCCACCTCTGTATGACAGTCATCCCCATCCTTCCACAGATAACCTCAGCCTATTTAACCCTACAACACTATTAATCATGGTACAAGGGTAGTGATCACTGGGAAAATTCCATGTTATCAAGGTAATGCTGATGATGTCACTGAAAGCCTGCTGGCATTTGAGGACGTCAGTTTGCTGTTTGAAAAAACCCTACCTACTTGCCTACAGCAATAGGGAGAGCTAAACTCCCCTCAAGAAATATATTTCTGCCCCTGACAATAGGTAAATAGTCAAACAGGTTCTCCTACTTAGGCGAGGCAGAGAAACAACATAGGTGTCTGCATGCAGTGTTCTGACGTGTGGAGGATTGGGCAAATGCTTGCTCACCAATCCTACGACCAAGGTCCAAAGGAGATGTCCTGTCAGACAGGCCCCTCAGGTTGCCTGACTGGCTACCCCACAACAGGAACTCCTCACACCTTAAGGAATGCGCCTGGAGATGCACCTGAGGTCCCTCTCTGGTGGAATGTCCTCAACCGGCCATGGATCTGTGGCAGGAAACAGGCACACTGACCCTAGATGGCAGCACCTCTCCCTCTGCATCTGATCCTCTCCCTTCTCACAGGCAGCCTTCCCCCAATAGTGCTGTGGAGAAACGTGTGTCTCTCTCTTTCCTTCTTCAGGTATCCCCGGCTGGCACAACCCAAGCAATCTTATGGCTTCATCTCCAGAGACAGACTCCTGTCACACACACACTCCTGTCATCTCTGGTGGTTCCCAATTGTGGCTTTGTCTCTGTCTCCCCGGGAGCCACCTCAGCCTCCCTTCACTTCACTCTCTCAACACACTCTCCTCCTCAGCCCTCTGTATCACTTCCTGAAACTCCCCCTTTTCCCATTATCCTCTTTGTCTCCTCATGTTTAGGAAGGAAAGGTCAGCATCTCTATATCTCCATCTTGTGGCCAAAAGGAATTAACTGCATAACAAATAGTCTTACATTATAGTCTACTGTATGGATGTCCTGAATGGGCCAATGACAGAATGCCTGTTACAACGATATCCTTAATGAAAGTCCAGCAAATCCTTCAGTTTAATTATGAGTAAAGTCAATGACCCAGAAAAAATGTACGTATATTGTCCTTTTTTAGAGATGTATATCTTTAGTACCCACTTACTTAATTTACAATGATTGACTGCCCTGGAAAATGTAATTTACACAAATGGGGTTCTCAGAGGAAATCAGAGGTATCGCTCCTTACTAACAGATTTTTCTTAATAAAAAAAAAAAAAAACGTGCTCTGTTGTTTAGCATTTAGACAGGCTTAGGCTATAAAAGCGTTAATAGAAACAGGTATATTCCCTTAGAGAAAGAGATGTGAAAAATAGGAAGACTAATTTGTGTTCTTCACACCTGTTAAAATGGTATCTCGCTTAAGTGAAAAGTGTCTGCAACACCTGGCTGACTTAGGTGCTTTAGCACTACATCATTTAAATGGCTCCCCTAATGCACCCCCATTCCCCAGGAAGGAATGTCAGCATTGCACATTAAGAAACCACAGAACAGTATGCACACAGAGTTTCTATGCATGAGCCTTTCATATACTTGCTACCTAATGGAGAAAGAATATGTAAAAACGTATTAAGTTATTTGTAGAATTTGTGGCACAAAGTAACAAACCAGATTCTGGATCATTTTTTGTGACCTGCAATGGAACCAAGCTTAATTTTTATCTATTTTCTCTGATAGAATTTCTGTAACCGATAACAGTTCTCAGCTGTTTTATACTTGCAAAGTCTTTCCAGCAATAAACTGGTAATTATGTAATCTATATTACCATTATAGTTTAAAATATTTTCTAAATAATTGATATCTTGTTGCAGCAATAGTGTGCCTTCATACAAGACACATACAGATCTGGGGGGCACTCTAAGGTTATATTCACACAACCACACACTACATCACAACACACACATTTCTGTGCAATGAAGCACATTGCAGAACACATTTGGGGGAATTCAATCAGACACTTTTCTGTCTCTATAGGCCTTTAAAATAGCCTGCTCAAGATTCAAAAATCTCTGCCTCCTGTTTTGGTAACTTTACCTATACCGGAAGCAGATTCGGGTAGTTCTAAATAGTGCCACTTTCGTAAATTGGTGCTTTTAATGCACCAAATTAAAAATTAATTACTTCCAGTTTGTAGATAATAAAACTGAAGGTTATTAAGACTGAATGCAAATTGATTTAAAGATACAAACAGAGGGGGTTATTTACGAAAGGCAAATCCACTTTGCACTACAAGTGCAAAGTGGACTTGAAATTGCACTAAAAGTGCACTTGGAAGTGCAGTCGCTGTAAATCTAAAGAGGTAGATTTGAAATGAGGGGAAGCTCTGCTGATTTTACATTCCAATCATGTGCAAGCTAAAATGCTGTTTTTTTATTTTCCTTGCATGTCCCCCTCGGATCTACAGCAACTGCACTTCCAAGTGCACTTCCAGTGCAATCTCAAGTGCACTTTGCACTTGTAGTAGTGCAAAGTGGATTTGCCTTTCGTAAATAACCGAGTGTCTGTCCCTGTAGTAAGTGTAACAGAGTGGCATATTTGGCTGCACTATCCCCCTTTCCTGTTACTGGTTGTTAAAGAGGGGGGAGGGGAGACCACTCTAGTGTAGTAAGTTCCAACCAATTTTAATAAAAAAAGGATTACAAGATGTATACTCACAAAAGTGCATGAGAAACACATGTAAAAACAAAGGGGACGATGAGCCTGTGGTAATAGCACTGTCCCAAACATGTGCAGCTGGATGCATAGATGTGTCACTGACGACACAGAGTCTGGATCACTGTGCTGCTGGCTGCTGGATGGGGAGCTGCTCTGATAGTCTGACATGCACAATGTGCCTCAGTTTCCTCACTCCCAGGACTGATGGCCGATGGATGGTGTAGTTCATCTGATGTCCAGGGTCAAAGGACGCATTTTGAGGAACCTTCCTCTTTCTCAGCTGACCCCTTTGGGCTACCCGCTCTGTTTGAATAGCCCCCAAGACCCCGGAAACCCAATGGTGGAATGAGCTGTGCAGGCTGCTGGAGCACTGGGCTGGCTGCAAAATGCAGATGGAAAAATCCACCTCCAGCTGAAGCTGTCACAACCTCACCCAACTTCCCCTGGTTGTTAAAGACACTGTTGGCTTCACAGCCTCCTGGAAATCGGTAATGCCCCAGTGGGTGGAGTTTGATGGGTAAGCTGGGGCAATAGTTCCCCATCAGGTCTGCTCTCTTCTTGTAATAGAAGAGTCTGTTTTCATCCGATCCGCAGACGGATGGAAACATTTCTTTTTTCTCCGTCACACTTTTTCGGATCGGAGCAGGTCGGAGCGGGTCGGATGTCAGCGGACATGTCACCGCTGACATCCGACTCTCCATAGACCTCTATGGAGTGTCCGTTCAGGTCCGCCTAAAAAACTGACAGGCGGACCTGAACAGACCGTCCGTGTGAAAGGGGCTTAGTGGCAGAAAATAAAAAATGGCAGATGCTCTTAACAGCAGCATTAAAAAATGTCCAGTGTGCATGAAGCCTTAAAGTAAACACAGCTTCACCTTGATAACTTAGCAGTGAGATCTCATCTTCCCCTTTAAAAAAAAGTAGCACTGACATCACCACTCATTTCTTACCTACCCCTCTCACATCTCATAAAATGATACATTAAAAACAAGCTCCATGCAAGTTTCTTAGAGTACATTCCCTAGGACGGTCAGGTAGTAACTTAAAAAATATTAAAGAACCTTAGCATGTGCTAGGAAATGTAGATCCTTAAATTTGCCCAACATCCGTAAATATTGCCCTGCAAATCTGGCCAATAAATGTGAAGTCAAATGTGTGTATAAAAAAATATACTTTATTTTAAAACAAGCATGCAGTATAAATATATTTCTAATCCTCCTAGAAGCTGTTTAGCTGTATTTTATGTTTGAAAGCACCATATAAAAAAAGCCATAGGCAAAATGCATTTCACTTTGTTCATTCACCAGGGTTGGGCTCTGACAATGTCTGACTCAGCTCATATTAAACAGGGAGGGGAATTTTTCACAAATGACCTTTTTTATTTCTGTACTTCTTGTTTTTCAAACTACTGTATCAGCAACATTTAAAAAAGGTTTTAACAGCTCACAAGGGAACACAATACCGACAAGCTCTAGAACAGTGATGCAGAACCTTGGCACCCCAGATGTTTTGGAACTACATTTCCCATGATGCTCAACTACACTGCAGAGTGCATGAGCATCATGGGAAATGTAGTTCTAAAACATCTGGGATGCCAAGGTTCGCCATCACTGTTCTAGGGTTTGTAGGTGTGCACTATTATTCTGTTCTTAGTACATGGACAGGAGTGGCACTGTTGGTATCTATTCTTCAAATATACTGTAGGAGCAATTGAATATACATGTGTGCATATGTATGTGAATGTTTGGAGGTTTGGAACACCCACTATATTCTATGATGTATCTTGACATAATATCCTTATTTTCTTAACTTCAGACTAAAAACAACTTATATTATCAGTGGGAAAACTACAGATAAAAAGCTTGTTTAAAGTGTTGGACCAAGACCTCTTCTTACACGCCTTGCTGGGTATCCACAACCATATTGCCTGACAGTGTCTCTAAACAGAGCATATCAAAACGGGTATACTGGATCCAACCATAGAGCTGTGCATGGAATTTACAGAACTAATGAAGGGTAAGTACCTTCTAATTCTTTCTCATGCATTACCTGAACTTGGTCATGTAATTTGATTTTACCTGACCCAAAAAACAGGGGACACATGAGGAAGCATTACTGAGCTGGCCCTGTAGTTTGCTTACTCAGCATTTGTAGTGGCAGATCTAGTACTTCTGCTCAGCACACTAAGCTTAATTCAAATGCTCAACAGTGCACTCCACATTGTGGAATAGAAAGCAACTGGGGCCCCCATGGATTAGGGGGCAAGTCACAGCTTCATTTGCTTCAAACCTAGTTCCTATACCACTGTCTGTTTCAAAATACATACAGTTCAATGAGAGTGCCAAACAAACATCCACAAGTCCAAGCATTTTAATTATAAAAAGAACTCAAACCAGAATAAGCCAACATGTTTCAAGGTTCGAAACGTATTCCCTTCTCATCAGGGCTATTCTCAGTCCACCTAATGTGTTTGCTGCTGTTCCTCTTGTCACTCTTATGCCCCGTACACACGGTCGGAAAATCCGACCACAAAATCCATCAGATTTTTTCCGACGGATTTAGTCCGACACTAATGTTGCATACACACGGTCGGACAAAGTTGTCGGAAAATCCGATCATTCTGAACGTGGTGACGTTTGTTGCCTACGACGGGACTACATAGAGGCTAGTAGCCAATAGCTTTGGTCTTGTAATGTGATTTGAGCATGCGTGGCACTTTGTCCGTCGGAATTCGCTACACACGATCGGAAAAAGTCTGATAGGACTTTGTTGTCGGAAAATTTGAGAGCGGGAGAGAAAACTTTGTCCGTCGGAAAATCCGATGGAAAATGTCCGATGGAGCCTACACACGGTCGGAATTTCCGACAACATTGTCCGATAGGACATTTTCCGTCGAAAAATCTGACCGTGTGTATGGGGCTTTAGTTCGACTGCCTATTTCTGCTTTTAGGTTTCTTCCCATTGGTGCAGTCATTTCTGGCTCTGCCCTTGAGGTCTCTTGACTGTTTCTTTCAAGTGAAAGATGTTTCCAATGCCATGCCATTGTTTTTGTAATTGTTTCTATTAGAAATACAAATTTGTATATTTTCTACATTTAAATGAGACACCAAGCAGAATGCACATTTCTATTAAAATGTCAGCATTACAAATGAGTATTTGTTTCAAAGATCCCTCTTGTTCCCAATTTACAAACATGAAAACCATGATAAATCATGATTTAAATTCTACGAGTAGAAAAAAAAATCAAACTTCAAACCAAAAAAATAGTCTGCCACGTGAATTATATTTTGCCAGGATTATAGAAATGCCTATTGAAAATTCTTACCTGCTTCTAATTTCAGTGGAGACGGGCCATTCTATTTTCTGATTTTCTCAATAAATGCAGAGTGTGAATTTCTGTCTCTTTTTAAAACTATATGATCAGCCTCTGAGCTATTATGAATAATACTGCTCCCTAGAATTCCTTTGAAGATTTAGCATTCTATGAAAGAATCTCATCAGCTAAGCAAATTTAAAGACACTGCTTAGGATGTAATATTTCATACAGCAGGGAGGGGCAGTGAGCCAATTACACAAGCAGCGGGTTAAGGATTTTTAGAAAAGCTGACTCCTATAATCTCAAAGAATGAAGCCTTAGTCCTTTAGATTACATTGTAGTGCAAAGACTGGAGAATAAGGCAGGCCATACACGGTGGTTGCAGGAAAGATATTTGCATGATTCCCCCATCAACACAGACAGTGCTGACAGGGGAATCCCTCCTGCTGAGCAATTGTCTACTCCCAGTGGGGGGGGGGGCAGGGGTGGGAGAAAACAGTGATTATTGCTAGCAGCTATAGCAGCTTCTAGCGATATTTGCAAGAGAATGCAGCAGGATGGTTGTAACCAAGTTGATCAATCGATCAACTGGGTAAATTCAACTTGTCCAGTAACAGTGCAAATCGTGTCCGGTTCCTGCTGAACTGACCAAGATTTGAAATGTGTATGGCTCGCTTAAGTTTCTCTTGCAGTGTGGATACTGGTAGGATCAAAGAAGACAAAGAAGTAAAAGTTTTCCTTGAGTTTCAGAGATATATTTGTTAAACCTTTGTCTATTTATAGCCATATTTGGCAAAATACCAACTATTGCAGTTCTAGTTGCTTTCCCTATAAAAATTGGCAGGCAGTGTGAGAAATATCATGCCCAGGCCTATTTTATGCTTACATTCTTGCAGAGTAGATAGCTGTCATGGTAGGGATTTTTATCCAGAAAAACTGTAACTTTACCTTAAGGGAAATCTGTATTGAGAGAATAAGAGACTACCACTGCTGACTTCCCCTTCTGAAAATGGTAATTGTATATATGTTATGTCCAAGCCACACCTTTAATAACAAACCCCAGCTGCTGTATCAATAAATATCCCCAGATATTTAAAGCACACAATTAATAAAAGTAATACACTGCTAATTGATTATCCGTGAACATTATACAGTGCGAAATCCTTTTTAAACTAAAGTGATATAACTAAAAGTGTCTGTGCTTTTAAAAACATTTCTTAAAACATCTTATGCACATTCATATAATAATGTGCAAATAGAAGCAATCCTGTGCAACATACAAGCATTTTTTTTATGCAAAAGACCTTGGTGCAATGCAGTGCTAAGTGCATTCCTCCAGTGCAATCTTCAATCACATCAAAAGTGCAACCTTCAGCAACTTCACAGTGTGGCACATTCAATCAATCTTGTGTGAATCCTTCCCCAATTCTCAGAGAAATTTACCATATTATCCTCTAAACCATATCTAAAAAAGCTAGGTAATCTGATAAAACGTTCCTTTCGTCAACACAAAAAAATTATTACAATTATTAAAAAAAAATAAAAAAAAAATTATGGGGGAGACGAGTACTTGATTTTGAGGTTAATTTTAAGAATTATGCAATGTTTTCCTCTTATCCTCTCTTGATTTTATGTATAATCTATATGGGAAAATAATGGCTTTTGAGATCTGGATATTCACAAGTAAGTATGACCCATAAATCTTAAGGGTCTTGGTTTTTGGTGAGCTCTCTGAGAAATTGGGGAAGAATTCACACAAGATTACTGCCACACCTGTTACAGTTTTCCTGATCACCGCTTTATCAGTTAGAGTGTCCCTGATCACTGCCACTGTAGTTACAGTGTCCCTGACAACCACCACACCATTCCCAGTGTCCCTAATCACCACCAAACCAGTCATATTGTTCCTAATTACCACCACACCAGTTATAGTATTACTGATCACTAGCATACAGGTTACAATGTCCCTGATCATTATTAGATGCATCATTTATGCCCTAGATAGCGCTACAAATCTATAGCAAACTAGAGTTATTTGTAAATAATATAAAATGTAGAAAATAACTCTCAAATGAGGTGTAAGTGCCTCTATTGTGGTGTAACAATCCCTGGTAAGATGCTCATATTCAAGATTATTATAAATCTCCTAATAAATCATATATTTGATAGTGGATATTATAACAAAAACTTCATATGGTGATGAAAAATAGAGGAAAAACAATTCCTATAATAGTGTCAGATAATCAACCAATTATTGTGACACTCAACATGTCCAATATGGAATACTGGCACCAATAATGACCTCTTGGTCGTGACCAAGTGCTAATTGTATGTGTTTACACAATAAACATAAAATGAAACAGTATTTAAGTGCTCCCACAGATAAAAATGATCGCTCAAAATATATATAAATGATAATCATAAACAGTGTACCACAACTGTGGTAAATATGAAGCACACCAAAAGATAAACAACTCCTCCTTAATAGAATCCAGGTCCAGGACACACCAATAACCTGGACATGAATATGAGTAGTGATAAAAAATAGTGTCTCTAGAGAATACAAAAAATCACCATAAAACCAAAATATTTTAAATCAAAAAGTTCATAAAATAATTGACATCAGTTGATTGTTGAATTGCACTTTTTCTTAGTGACTGTGAATCCCTTCACCGCATAGAAAAACTCTTCTTTCACCCAAGTGATAGCAATAGTAAAGCTGGCCGCTTACCGGAAGATGTTGATTGTTTTAACTAAAAAACAATCGCATGCGCTTGTTACAGGACATAGCCCGTTTGGATGCACCAAAGGAAAAAACTTAGAGACACCTCCTCCTCCTCCTCTCAGATTTGCTCAGATCAGGTCATGGATGGGTGTATATGTGGAGTTAAAAAAACACTTCATAGTGTAATTTTGCTTTTTATTTTTAAAAACAATATAACAAAGAAAGCCAAATGGCCACTCACATTCTCCGGTGCCCGCCCGGCACTGGGGCTGCTCGCCTTGATAAAACAGTGGTAAGGTTTAGACGCCCCCCTGAAGACGGAATCACGAAACGTACGTCGGAGGCGGTACCTGATCACTACACTGAACGCAAGCTTCCCAGGATATCCGGCTTTGTTGGTTGACAGCGCGAGGAGGTGACACGCACGCTGATCGGCCCAGGAATCCTGCAGAGGGAGAGCTATTTTTTCTAAAACCTTACCACTGTTTTATCAAGGCGAGCAGCCCCAGTGCCGGGCGGGCACCGGAGAATGTGAGTGGCCATTTGGCTTTCTTTGTTATATTGTTTTTAAAAATAAAAAGCAAAATTACACTATGAAGTGTTTTTTTAACTCCACATATACACCCATCCATGACCTGATCTGAGCAAATCTGAGAGGAGGAGGAGGAGGTGTCTCTAAGTTTTTTCCTTTGGTGCATCCAAACGGGCTATGTCCTGTAACAAGCGCATGCGATTGTTTTTTAGTTAAAACAATCAACATCTTCCGGTAAGCGGCCAGCTTTACTATTGCTATCACTTGGGTGAAAGAAGAGTTTTTCTATGCGGTGAAGGGATTCACAGTCACTAAGAAAAAGTGCAATTCAACAATCAACTGATGTCAATTATTTTATGAACTTTTTGATTTAAAATATTTTGGTTTTATGGTGATTTTTTGTATTCTCTAGAGACACTATTTTTTATCACTACTCATATTCATGTCCAGGTTATTGGTGTGTCCTGGACCTGGATTCTATTAAGGAGGAGTTGTTTATCTTTTGGTGTGCTTCATATTTACCACAGTTGTGGTACACTGTTTATGATTATCATTTATATATATTTTGAGCGATCATTTTTATCTGTGGGAGCACTTAAATACTGTTTCATTTTATGTTTATTGTGTAAACACATACAATTAGCACTTGGTCACGACCAAGAGGTCATTATTGGTGCCAGTATTCCATATTGGACATGTTGAGTGTCACAATAATTGGTTGATTATCTGACACTATTATAGGAATTGTTTTTCCTCTATTTTTCATCACCATATGAAGTTTTTGTTATAATATCCACTATCAAATATATGATTTATTAGGAGATTTATAATAATCTTGAATATGAGCTTCTTACCAGGGATTGTTACACCACAATAGAGGCACTTACACCTCATTTGAGAGTTATTTTCTACATTTTATATTATTTACAAATAACTCTAGTTTGCTATAGATTTGTAGCGCCCCAAATACCAAACCTCACCATTCATCAAATCTACGGATTTTAAAGGGAGCAGCTTTTGTAGTCAATTAACCTTTAATTGATTAAGGATGATAAACTAGTGCTTCCTTAGCGCTTTATCATCACTGTTTTATTAAAACATCTCATATATATATTTTTTGACTGTATAGTTTCTCTTCTCCAAGCGCGGGGTTGAGATAACCCATTTATTGGGGTCATCTACACCTACACGGTCCTTATTGGATATTGGACTCCTCTGTGTGGATAGGCTGTGAAAAAGTTTTGCACATGTGGTAATGTCATACTTGAGAGGAGTAGCAGAATGTGTTTTGGGTTGTAATTCCAAGTATACCTATGATGTGTGTTAGAAATATAATTTTCTTTCCTGCATTTTCTAAAAACATGTAAAAAATGACATTTTCAAAAGACTCAATATGCCCTTCAGAAAATACCTTGGAGTGTTTTTATTCTAAAATTGGGTCATTTTGTGGGTGTTTCTACTTCCCTGGTGCTCCAGGGCACCCAAATATGTTTTAGGTAGTCAGGAAATTATATGTGCAATTTCTGCCCTTAGAATAACTGAAAGTGCTCCTTGGGTTTTGGGCCCCTCTATGCGGTAGGCTGTACAAAAGTCTCACACATGTGGTATTGCCATACTGGGGAGGCATAGTATAATGTGTTTTGGGTTGTAATTGTAAGTATGCCTATGCTGTGTGTGAGAAATAACTTTTTAAAATGACTTAAATCTTGAAGTGGTTAAAGAGATTGTGAACAATACAATGTTTACGGCAGTATGATATTATTTTTATTAATTTTAATGCTAGTTGCTGGGATGTCAGGTAACTAGAACTTTTGAAAATAATCCATATTTCTTTCAGTACAGGTTTCCTTTAAAGGGAAATCTAGTGACATAAGTTGGAGCTAAAGTCATCACTACAGCAGTGGTGATAATCTGAGTATTCGGTATACAAAAATTTCACATGCATTATAACTATAAGTTGAGGGTGAATTTACCCTTTAATACCAGACTTTGTAAGTTTAGTTTCTAGTAAGTGGCATTGTACAGTTGTGAAATGTTTTCATTTATCCATTGTATTGTAGATAAATTATATATGTCAAACTGCATTTTATGTGGGAAATGTCACAGTCATATTTAATCTGACAGCATTGATCCAGAGTATTACAATGGCCAATTATTTCAGTTTTAAAGGTGATTACAGAAAATGGAACAATCCACTTATAAATTGCTGAATAGTAGCATATTATTTTGTGTATACAAAAGTGAAGTGAAGGAATTGTTTTCTAATAATACTTAATTACGTATACTTATAGACATAGCCCACCTTTTGCAATATTGTAATAAATGCATTTACATTATTAAAAGAAAAAATTTACATTTATCACATTTTTCACCAAAGCCTGCAGAGCTTTGCAACTGTGATCAGTGCATCGCAGGTGTAATGCGCAGATTTCTGAATTGTTTACATCCCAGCCCCAGGTTCATACAGAGCTACAGACCTACCAATATGGGGCTAAGGGAAGTAAACAAGTGACTACAAGTGCAGTGATGGCTCCATACTTGTGTGTCCATTGAGATCTGTGAATCCCTCTGCCACAGTACAGATGGGACTTGTAGTCTTTCCATTCACTCATCCCTGTTAAAACATCTGTAAATGAATAACACAGGTGTGTGGATGAAGCCATGCTCAGCTTCATCAAATGCAAATAAAAACAGGAAGTTGCAGATAGAAACATCCTATGATGCGATAAATGAGGGAGCTGTTTGAGGGTCCATGGTCACAAAGGTGGGCTAAACCCTTAAAATAGATCTCAATTCAAATGAACAAGTAAAACAGGCAACCAATGAACTAACAGCTTTTTTCCTACGCTTAATTTTTTTGATGATCTTTTGAAGATAAATATATTTTGCCATGAAATCTCGGCCCATAACAGAAACACACTTAAAAACACAAGCTAAAAATAGCAAGTTGATCAGTGCTTCATTGATATGCAGATAACAAATTCATAAAATCATATAAAAGTCCATAATATGATGAATAAAACAGTAGGGGTGAAGTGGCTGGATATTTAGTTCAGAGATGATCAACACCAGGGTCTGGGAATCCCCCCAAAACATGTAAAGAGAATGGAAGGGCACCAGATCATTGCAGAATCTCTTACATATACGATTCCAAGGTTCTGGATGCAGAACTGGTGTGGTCTCTGACAGCGGCATGTGTGTAAGACAGAGACGCCGCCAGTCTCCATTTCCCGCAGTGGGTCCTGACTTTGTGCCCTGTGCCTCTACCACCAGTCCACCCAGATTGCTGCCAGCCTGCCTTGCATACCACACCAGCCCTGCATACAGAACCGTGGAATCTTACATGAAAGTGATTCTGAAATAACTTCTTGTTGTTTTAAATACATGCTGATCTAGCGCCCTTCCATTTTCTTCACTGTGACAGAAACAGATGTCTTTCTACAATAATATTTAGCCATGGCATAAAATTCATTTCTGCCTGTTAAATGACATCTAAAAGCTAATTTAAAGCTAAAACCACCAATCCTATAAAGGGAATTTAAGTCTTCCACTGTCAGCAATGTTCATTTAAAGCTGAGCTCTAGACATGCAGTATAAAAGGCACAAATTAATGCAGCTTTATTCATACTAATATATTACTAATGTTTTTTTATTTTTTTTTATTTAATTGTAACTAGAGGAAATTAGACCTCAACGTGTATATCTAGCCAAAATGAGGGAAAAATAAAGAAAATAGGCTGTGTGAATGTCTTAAGCATTCAAACAGCCATTATGAATAATACTCATATTTTGCCTAAAATGTTTTTTTTTTCCTATGATCATTAGCTCCATCTATTTGTCATAATACGGTATTTTCCTGAAATACCTCAATCCAGGAAATACTACATTGTAGCCACTATATAGAGCTGACATTTATAAGAAACATAACATTTGTGAGGGCTAGGCAAATGATTGATCCATTTGCACAGAATTTTTTTTTTTTTATAAATACACCCCTTTGGGTGATTCAAAAAAACAAAAACAAATGATAGTTCTTAAAGCAGATCTTGCACTAGAATGTAAAGTTTGTTCAATAAAGCACCCACCGCATTATTAAATGTTAGAATATACTGTTTCCTTTCTGAACCCAGAGAGGGTGACATCACCAGCCTCCCAGAAAGATCTCTGAGAATGATGAGTATTTAATTTCTCTGAAGATGACACTCCAGTACAGTGCAGGCGTGCCTTCTTGCTAGATTTGAAATCCTCATAACTCCCAGGATCTTGCTGGGATCTAATTATCCACACCTAGGTACTGGGGGTAAAAGTAGTACAGTGATTAATAAAAGAGGTTGGGCGTCCTGATAGAATTAGCTGGCCATGCCTTCTAGTTCAAGCTTTACTTTAAATGTATTGTAATTGCTTTGTAAATGTTTACTGCATAGGACACTCCTCAAATAACAGCAAACAAAAACATTGTCATGGGTACTGGTCCAAAATGTGAAAAATGTGAACATGTATTTTTTTGTTTCATGCCTTCATATATGTTTATCTATTAGAAATACACATGTGATATATTATTATGTTTTTGCATTGATTCATGTTGTCACATGCAACTTCCGCCATTGGAATAAAAGTAATTGCTGACACAACATTCTTGAAGCCTGTAATCATTAATGACGAACTTTAAATTAGAGCTTTATCACTATTATTAATTCGTCTTGCAGATAATGATCCATTCATTGTTACAGTGTAGATATATAACCATCATAAGCAATTTTCTCACACATTCAGCATTTAGTCATCAAGCATGTGTACAATAGACTGTGAGCAGAATATTAGGTACATAAATAAATACATGTGTGAAATCTGCTATCTCATGTATACGTTGATATTATAGAATCATTTTATAAAAGCTAAACTCCAGCCTTACCATCAAACAAGATTTGCTAAACTGTGAAATTCACTAGGGCAGAGTCTACTGCCTAGTAGTTCATTGCTGGCTTTTTTTTTTTTTTTAAAGGTGACACTACAGTGCCATTCCTCAGATTCTAAAGGAAATGAGGTGAGAACTGTCTTTCATTGCTGGTTGAGGGTTATGAGCAAAGTAGATCAATAATAGACTTGCAACCCCATTGTTGTACCTACTATTGATAGACATAAGCAAATTCTGTTTCCCTTTGACTACTTTCCAGACTACAACCAATAAAAACTTTAGGTTTATGGGAGAACTAAAGTAAAAAAAAAAATATTTTATGTTTCATGAAAACCTGAGAATTATAGAGTGATATGTCATCTATGTGAGCCTGACTCATACTAGACAAGCATATAAATATACCGTTGTATTTCCTAGACCTCATCCAACAAAAACGTAAGTATTTTGCATTATTTGCATATCAGTGGTGCTAGAATACACTTGTATCTCTTCTCATATGTACAGATGTGTGCATACAACATACAGCATATATTCATGGAAGGCACATACTGTATTTATTGGCGTATAACACTCACTTTTTCACCCTGAAAATCTGGTGCAAATAGTGTGTGCGTGTTATACGCCGATACTGCAATTTGGGCCATCGAGGGGGGCGGGACGAGTGCCATCAGATTACATACAGTGAGAATCTCCTGTTTACTCAGTAGCCTCTGTAATAGGAAGTCCCGTCTCCTGGGCCGGCATTGGACCACTGTTCTGTCCATCATAGAAGCCGGTCCGGGAGGCGGGACTTTGTATTAAAGAGGCAGCCAAGTAAATAGGAGATTCTCGCTGTATGTAATCTGAAATGTAATCCCACCCCCCTCCCTGTCCCCTCCGAGGCAGCAGTAATCTGATGTGAGGCTGCAGATGGGTATTGGTCAAACTGCATTGATGGGCAATTGTGAGGTTGTAGATGGGCATTGATCAGGCTGCATTGATGGGCAATTGAGAGACTGCAGATGGCATTGATCAGGCTGCATATGGCATTGCTCAGGTTGCAGATGGGCAATGGTGAGGTTGCATTGAAGGGCACTGACTCTTATTTTGCTTCAACGTTATTTATTTAAAATGTAAGTTTTTTTTTCCTGAAACTTCCCTCCTAAAATGAAGGTGCGTGTTATACGCCTGTGCGTGTTATATGCCGATAAATACGGTAAATAAATAAACAAGTGTATATAAAGTTAAAACCTTAGTACAGTGAGTAAGTGTTGTCACCCAGGACACAAATTGTGTTGCTATCACATGTGAACATAAAAAAAAAATATATACAACTGCAGCCATCAAATTTAAGGCCTAGTAAGCAATATATTGAAAATGTTATCAAGACTCAATATAATTTTCCTTTTGGCAGCATACATGAGGCAGTGGCTTCGCCATTAACTACTCAAAGGACTAGTGATATCTACAAATGTTTTAAAGTATCTTAATTTCCATACATAGCATACACATTAGATGGTGGAACATAATATGCTGCCATGTTTAGGAACCAGGAAAGGAAAATTATGGTGAGTATTGATACAATTTTCCATCTTCCTGGGGTCAATATGGCAGCATATGAGCTGTAAATAATAAATGGGAGGGGGGCATAACGCAGAAATTTGTTTTAATGAAAAAATAGAAATATCAATATAAAGGTTTGTTATTTACCATGTACAGACAGCAAAACAGTGCTAAATGATCAAATATTTTCATTTTTTATTTTTAAAAATACACAAACAAATATTGTATACACCTGTATCTATACTAATGTTAAATGAAAACACTAAACATTTCTTCAATTAGGCAAGGCCAGCCAACTGGCTACCTCATAGTAAGTGATTACTAAATCGGATATTTGTTGCTGGCCCATACTCCTATGAGTGGTCTATTTTTCTCTATATATTTATTTTATAATTTTAATGAGGACCCGAATGAAAAGCAGCAGCAACAGCTCTGCTGTCAAAGTCAGATACCCAGGTTGCAGAGCCCAGACTACAGGGTCCACATTGTAATGCATCAGGAACCACCACTGTGGGGGGGCATAGGATGGCCAAATAGTGCTCAGTTTCAGACAGGCTCAGTGGCAGGATGTGTACGCGGTGACATTTCTAGAAAGGAGGAGTATACACCACACACCAATCCTGCAGAACGTCTGCAGAGCCGCACTCCAGACGACCTGGACAGGACATCTCTCCCTCAGCTCTCCATCAGCAGGAGCCCAAGCCCCTGCCAAGTCAATGTCTCCATTTTCAACACCATTTTGTTGAAGTCTGCCCATATACACAGAGTGGAGTTGGTTTTCAACAATATGGTGCCCAAAACCACAACTATGTCACAAATGTTATTTGTGAATGAGATGACAAACTACACTGAATGGGTGGGTGATATGAAGAGGGGGAGTGGGAGAGTTGGGAGGAAAAGAGAAGAGGATAATAGATCAAAGCCACGGTCTGACTGAGCTTGTCCTGCACCCGAGCAAATGAGGTGATGAGGTCAGTTTGACAGCTCCAGCCAGGCCATACAGAGTCTATGGGGGGTCCTGTGGTCACCACAGCCCCCCCTCCACATCATACCCTTTATATCAAAGTCTGAAGAATTCCCCCCAGTGCAAGGGAGAACTCTGTGGACCCTGATGTAAAGGGGAACTATGATGTAAAAGGGAATGCTGCGGACAATGATGCAAAGGGGAACGCTGTAGACTCTGATATAACGGGAGGGGCCACCTTACATCAGAGTTTTCCTTTACGCTAGAGTCCGTAGCATTCCCCTTTACATCAGGGTAAGGGGAAACCCTGCAGACTCTGGTGCAAAGGAGAACTCTGATGTAAATGGGAATGCTGCGGACCATGATGTAAGGGGGACCATGGTCACCAAAGCTCCCCCTACATCAGAGTCTACAGTGTTCCCCTTTACATCATGGTCCGACACATTTCCCTTTACATCAGAATTCCCCTTTACATTAGGATCCAAAGAGTTCTCATTTTCATCAGGGTATACTGTAAGGGGGAACTCTGCGGACTCTGATGGAAGGGAGAACTTTGTGGAATGTGATGTAAAGGGGAATTATCGAGTCTGATGAAAAGGGGAACTCTGATGAAAAGGGCAACTCTGATGAAAAGGGCAACTCTGGCGTAAAAGGGAATGCTACAGACCCTGATGTAAGGGAGAGCCCTGATGTAAACGGGAACTATGCGGACTGTGATATAAAGGGGAGCGCTATGGACCGTAATGAAAGGGTGGGGGTGTCAGGGGGGGGCCCTTTATAGTTTCTTGCACCGGGGCCCAGAGGGTTCTAGTTACGCCTCTGTGGTGAGCTTCTCCAGGTGTGACAATATTTCTTGTCTGGGTGGTAGGACCTGGATTTGCAGGGTTTCAAAGAGGACTGCTGTTGATGAGGGGAATATCTGGATCTTCTCTACCACCTACCTAAGGGAAGAGTCGTGATTTTCCCCAGTCACCCAGTTTACTGCCATGTCCAATCTTTCCATGAACAGAGAGTGGCTATCACAATGGTATCTTGCACCAGCTGTGAGGTGGGGTCAGTTAGTCCCCAAATGTAATCTCTGCATTCTGCCGCAAATCGGAGTATACAACAAGCATTAACGTAATTGTGGCTGCAACAACGAACGGCAGAACGGAACCAGGAAGGACGGAGAAAAGCTGACACTGACTACTGAGGACGGTATAGTACCTCCACTACAGGGCGATCTCTGAGCCCAATGATGTGCTTTGCTAATATATGAAAGAAATTTCTCCTCCTACTGTGTTATCTTGCCCGGTGGACTTATGATCAATGGCAAATTAAGTTTACTCACAGCTAGTTAGTGCCTGCCCTCAAATGTAAAAACACAGTTTGGATATTTATGCCTATCCAATGGTCTACTTGACATTGGTATCAGGACTTATATGAGCTACTACCAGCATATGAACATGGATTTCCTTTCATGTGGACAATATAATTTTTTTTTCTAGCTCATTATAAGGTGGTCATGACTTATTCCAGGATGGACTAACCAGGATGCAAATTGCTAATTACAATGATATATTGAGCAGGCCTGGCTCTCTTTGACATTATGATTTAATACACCAACATTTATTAGCCTTCCTTTCTTTCCTCTGTTACATCATCCCTGCGGCCACATACGGACAGGCTATAATTTTCTCTTATAGCCAATCAGACCTTCCTTCGTTTATAGGAACCCCTATATGATGATTTGATTCATCCGATTGCCTGCCTGCATGATGTCACACGGCGTCCAGACGTTTCTTTGTTTTTGTTGTCCTCATTGTTGTCTTGTGTCCATGTGTGTTTTTTGAGTGGTAATTATGTTTTCATTGTGATTATTATAGGCCAGCCATAAAGAAGCTGTACTTTTTGATACTTGGGCTGGAATTTGTGCCAACCTTTTTTACATTATTTAAATAAAAACTCTAGTATGATCAGATTTCTGCTGTCATATGTTACTCTTTCTCTGTGTCTTTTGCCGGGCCGCTACTAGTGATATATGCCCTTACTTTGGTTACGACAACAGCATCCTACACTGTGAACGATCTATGAGTGACCACTCTATATGAGCAGACATATTTGTGCTAAGCCCGCATTTTGCTTCTTTTTACACCAAAACAGTACCTGTATGTGTGTGTTTTTTAGATGTTTTTCTGGAGTTCAGCTTTAAGATTTAATTTTTTTAGAGAAAATATCACTTTAAATGAGTTTCTGTTCAAAGAACCAGTTTATTTTTTGCAACTGTATTTGTAAACTAATGAGCCTGATTTAGCTCTTAGTCAGTCTCCTACACATTTCTCTGAGACAGGAAATAAGTTTGCAATGATGACCCATCCTGAGGTGTTTTCAAACACATTCCTGATCCTGATAAATTAGAGACTATTGCTGCATAATATTATGCAATTTCAATGCAGAAAGATTCTGAAAGGGCTTGGTAAATGAGTTGGACAGAAGCTTTTCTCCCATTTCCTTCATTTATCCTTGCACATGTATCCCCCCAAAATGTCAACCTCTCCTCAGAAAATACTTGTACAGCCATAACTAAATAATTCCGCACACTGCCATTGGCACATACATTTTCAAAAACATGTATAAAATATTTAACATAATAACATCAATTTAAGTTTGGCCTTTATTTTCACAATTATTTAAAGTGGTTGTAAACCTCAGACATGAAACATGAACAAAGCCTATCCCTCTAAAGAGTGTACTTGTCTCAATTGTCTGCTGCTTTGTTCCTCTGCTATCAGCATACATTCATTCTGACAAGAGAGAAAAGGTAACAGGGGAGGGACCTCCAGCTGATAGACAGCCTCAGCTCTGTTCCTGTGTGAAGGGGGGTGTCTTTTCCCTCCAATCAGCTTTCAGAGCTTTCCTTACTGAGCTCGGCAGTGTGTCATTTCAACTCTCTGCCCCCTTTTTTTCTGATAGTCAGAGAAGCTTTATAAATTCTGCACTTTCAACGGATGTAGAGAGGAGAATACTGCAGATAAACAGGCAGAACTTATGTAGGAGGAATTGTTTCATCTCTATGTATCACTTGAGGCAAGTAGCTTCACTGGGTATATGTAAGGGTTTACAACCACTTTAAGAAATACACATGAAACCAGACTTTATGAAAGAAATCTCAAAGTATAGAAATAATGAGCACTCGTTTGGACCATTTCATAGGCGCCAGTATGCAATCCCCTGATACAAATGTATCTTTTTGTACCACTATTTTTAGTCAGAAAGCTCTTCAGTGGTTGGACCAGGTAGGATCCAACTATTGAATTGTTAATCTTTTTTAATGGTTTTAGATAATTAACTGCTCTGTTGGAAAGGCATTTAAAGCTTATCTTAACTATCTTATTTAAAAAAATGTATTACAGCTTGACAGTCCTTAGACTTTGTGACTGCACTCTTAATTTTTTTTAAGGCTTTTTTCCTTTATTTTATCCTGGCACTTCTGTGAATAATACATTTCCTGTTCTAAAGTATTAAGGCTCACTCGCTCCACTGTTTGTATGGGGGGAAACTATTGTTGTCACCCAGGCTGGACAAAAGCTGTGTCTTCCTCTCTTAATCTACATTACATAAATGGAGAGGATTAGTAGTATTAGTAACAGTAAGAATATAACTTTGAGCTTTGAGTTCGGCTAACAGGAAGTGACAAGGGCACTATGGGGTTGATTTACTAAAGGTAAATGGACTGTGCACTTTGCAAAGTGCAGTTGCACTCTGTAAGAGCAGTTACTTCAGAGCTTAGTAAGTGAGCAGAAGCTCTGCTGACTTCCATCATCCAATCATGTGCAAGCAAAAAAATATGTTTTTTTTTCCTTGCATGTGATTGGGTATTTTTTGCAAAGTGAAGATTTACCTTACTTACTAAGCCCTGGAGCAACTGCCCTTGCAGAGTACAACTGCACTTTGCAAAGTGCACAGTCTACTTGCCTTTAGTAAATCAACCCCTGTATTTCTGGTATGTTCCACATGTATTTTCTATAAGTACTAAAAATATTTTAGCCTTAAAAATCAAAACAAATGCATGAGGTTGGGTTCACACCATCGCCGCATGCAGCTCCCTGCAGGCGTCCGAGTGTCCTGGTTCACCGTTTCAGGTCTGATTTCAGCCCAAATTTTTGGCTGAATACGGACCTAAGAAGGACCAAAAGACGCACAGGATTCCTGTGCAAATTCGCACCGGAGTTGCAGCGGAGATATGTGAACCGGCTCCATAAAGAGCCAGTCAAAATCTCCTGCTATTGTGAATTGAATGCGGGGAATCCGCATCCAATTTGTAATGGTGTGAACCCAGCCTCAACCACATACTAAGCACTGGTATTACAATCAAAGGGTCCAAAATGTAACATCCACCCACACTATAGGTCCCGCCACTACGCCAGGATATAATAGATTACTAAAGTATGATGGCAAAGCCACCATTTAAATAAATAATCAGAATCATCTACCATATAAACTAATAGCCACTATTTATTTCATTAGTTTGTATGGTAGATAAGTACTGTTTTTACATTTTTGTTCTCAGATTTTGATATCCTTTAGGCAGACATTCAGAAATACATACAACATATTTCAAACTGCATAAAATGGAACAAATAAGTCACCTTTGTTACCTCATCCTTCACAATTTTGCATGCTGAGAAGAACTACCCTTTAAAAACCAATCAATACTGTCCTATATAGATTGTATATACTGTCTTAGATTGTAAGCTCTAAGGAGCAGGGCCCTCTGATTCCTACTGTATTAACGTGTATTGTATTTGTACTGTCTACCCCCAAGTTGTAAAGCGCTACGTAAACTGTTGGTGCTATATAAATCCTGTATAATAATAATAATAATAATATATGTCTATGAAAAATCAAAACATTTATATTTAGTGCATCTCTGCAATACATTCACATAAATCAATGTTTTGTCACTTTAAAAACATTGCAAGTACAGAAAAATACATGTTAATCCCACCAGAAGTCTAATGATCTCCCAACTTCCTGCGGTGAGATGACAACACTTCCTCCACTGCAATGAAATTCCAAGCAGAGGTGTCAGCCTTGCGTTTTTCCTCATCCCTGTTATTGTCTCCTGCAACACAGAACACATCTTGCATGCTACGTAGATGAGACAAAAGAGAGGTTCTGTAGTAAAGCAGGGAAAATGAGCAGGGCTGTCAAGCTTGGAATGCCTCAAGGCAGTGCTGTCAGCTCACAGCAGAAAGTTAAGAACTTATTGGACTCTGGCATTCTAAAGGAGGTATTTTTCATGTACTTTCAATGTTTTTAAGAGACAAACAATTGGACATATGCATGTATTGCATAGACGCACTGAATATGTGTTCTTTTTTGCCCAGAAATACATTTTAATGTACCGTATGCTTAGTGGGAAAGTTATTGCATTGGCATACAATACAGTGGATTAGGTCTACGAACAACAATGAATCTGTAAACAAATTGCTGTCTGGTTTGTCAAAATGACTGTTCATCATAAATACAGATGTGTGTACTTTCTTTTCCTGAAGCAATGTGCAAATTCCGCCTCTAAGTAAACCATTCTGCTACATTATCTACATTTCATTAAATTACTTTTCCATTTTGCTAAGGCTTTAAGCAGGGGTGTCAAAATGCTTGCAAGGTTTATTTCCTTTCCAAATTATGTTTAAATTATGAGAAATTTCAGGTTCTGTAATACATAATGCCTAGAGCCTCAGGTCTAAAAACATTGCAATTTTAACATATCCATCTAACAGAAAAATATGAAAATCTCTGCTTCAGTATTTCCTACAATGCAAATGTTAAGATGGGAAAAATTCAGTGATGAATTAGTTAGCTTATGGTTCATGGATTACAATCCACACAAAGAGTTGAAACTTTTTACTCATTAATGATTAAGGTTTAACACACATATAACACGTTGCTGAAGAAAGAGCTTTCGGCAACTATGAAATCAGTATTTAAGTTTTGTTCTTCTCTTTAAACCACCTGTTGAGTTTGACTTTCTTTAAATTGACTGTAGGCTACATAGTGCTTGGAAACAGCATCTGTCTACCTCTCCCTTTGTCCTGACAGTAATGGACAGAGAGGAACAGCTTTTAGCATGTGTAGATGACACAACTTTATCTGGTGTTCTCTGCCAAATGACACATATTAACAGTTGACTGCTGATCATGCCTTTTATTACGCCCCCATCCTAATAAATATACAGTATAATGCTAATTAAGATGCACTCTTCTGTGAGGGTACATGCTCCTATAGGCAGTTGTGCATGTATTAGCAGGAACAATTGTGTTTAATACATCTCTGCAGTAAATACACGTTTCTCAATTACCAGATAATCCTGGTAGAAATGCTCTTAGCTCCTAATACCGCGTACACACAGTCGGAATTCTCGTCGGAAAAAGCTCTGATGGTTTTCCCATCAAAATTCCAACGGAATTTCACTCAAACTGTCTTGCCTACACACGGTCACACCAAATTCCGACGGTCAGTAACACAGCGGCATAAAACACGTTCAACAGTACTATAAAAGGGAAGTTTAATGCTTCCGAGCATGCGTCGAATTGTTTCCGAGCATGCGCCGGAATTCTGCGTGTCGGAATTTCATACACACGATCGGAAAATCCGATAGAAAGGTTTTCCGTCCGAAAAATTGAGAACAGGTTCTCAATCCAGAGTCCATCAGAAATTCCGACAGAAAAAGACCGATGGGCATACACACGGTCAGAAAATCCGTTGAAAAGCTCCCATCGGACTGTTTCCATCGGAAATTCCGACCGTGTGTACGCGGCATAAGTTTCTGATTTTGACTGAAAACACGGTTCTTTTTCTAGGCTGTAATTGGAAGGAATGGTGTCAGCCCTGCCCAGCTGTCATTTGCTAAACTACAGTGTCCCCCTCTCATCTGCACACCATGAGGTGGGGTATTTTGTAGTCCAAGGGAGGACCTGTGAAGACTGATTAGTCTCCTTTGAAAAACAAATAGAGTAAACAGGACACATCACACTCCAGATTACTCTTATGCCGCGTACACACGACCAGACTTTCTGTCAGAATAAACTCAGACGGTCTTCCTGACGGAGTTCCGAACGAACAAACTTGCCCACACACGATCAGGCCAAAGTCCATTTGTTTCGAATGCGATGATGTACAACGGGACTAGAAAAGGAAGTTCAATAGCCAGTAGCCAATAGCTGCCCTTGCGTCGTATTTGGTCCATCGGACCAGCATACAGACAAGCGGTTTTCCTGATAGAAATTGATTCCATCAGTAAGATTTAAAGCATGTTCTATTTCTAGGTCCGTCTAAATTTTTTTTAGAAAAACGATCAGATTATACCACACACGATTGGAATATCAGACGGAATGATTCCGTCTCACCTTTTCTGCCGGAAAGTCCAGTCGTGTGTACACAGCATTAGGCTCAACAGGTATGTTTTGCAGTTGTAGAACAGATATAACAAAGTTTTTTGTCAATTGTATATTTAAGAGACCAAAGGGCAGCAAGTAGCAAGTAGGTAAAAGGCTTTTATTGGTACGGTTTACATTCCTATGTGTACATCCTGATGTAATATGGTCTGTCTCACTAGGATATGCAAGTGCTATGAATGGACCAAATGTAATTGTAAATCAATAATCTTCAACAATGGCACCGTTGTTTTTTATATGATGTTTGTTTTTTTGTTTTGCCTTACAGATAAGAGGAGGTAAATTATACTGTTGTCGATCCACTGACCTAACACCACCAGTTTTTTCTTATCTTAGAACACCTCCCATTAAAGTCATTGACATAACAGGTTAAACTTGATGAAAAAATGTCTAATACAGTATAGGGAAATTGTTAAGCACCACTTTCAAACAGTTGCAAATTTTTATTGACACCTGCATCAACAGCTAGCCAATTTAACTAGTATATTCTCAAAATATTTTCGGACCCACATTTGGTTATGATGCCTGTGATCTACAAGATCAGCAAAAATAGATTTGGGCTCAGTTTGTGCATGGGTCGCAAACATTACTAAAATTTAGGTGCTAAATCCATTGAAGCCAATGGGAGCCAAATGTACAAATGATAAAAAAAAAAAATACCTGCCCATTTTCTGGGCTAAAATGCAAGTCATTATCAAACAAATGAAATGGGGGTCTGTGCATTGATATTGACCAAAAGCAAAAACATTTTCTTTTAAGTTTCCATTTTACTTTTGGGAGCAGTGACTTTGGTAAAGCCACGCACACAGAGGCTGAATGTCGGGCGGCATTCGGCCTGTGTGTACTGCAACCAGTCCGATAGAAGCCAACTGTTCGTCTGGCTTCTGTCAAAGGGGCATGATAAAAAAGGTCTGCTGATTGGCTCCCGATGAGCGTTCTCAGCCAATGGTTGAGAGCGCTGACTGGAGTGTTCTGGCAGGGGGGCCACCCCCCTGTCAGAACACAATAGAACAGCATAGGAGTTTGCTGTGCTAACATTGTATTATTAGTACAGTGGCTCTGACCTGAGCTGTCAGTTTTTTTTTTATTTCAGCTCGCTGGGTTGAACAACAAAATAAATAAAACTAGCAGGGTTTACTAGGCTTAATGCTAAAAGTGAAACATTGAAAATACAAAGCTCCATTAAATATCGTGTCTGAGGGTGCCCTGACCCTGTCCATGAAGTTGCACATCTGTGCAATTTATACAGCCTACTACAGCAAAAATAACATTTACAAAGAAAAAAGTGTTACAATTGTCAACAAAATGGTAAGCCTTCCAGGCTGCATGCTCAGGTAGGGGTCTGGTATATTTTTTTTTTGGAGGGGGGGAACCTCACATATGTTTTCTTCTTGATTTGTGTGTGTGGTAAAATTTAGGGACTTCATGTATTTTTTTTGCACATGGTCCCCCTCACAATTCATCAATTCATAACAGACCTAAAGGGCCTGGTATAAATTAGGGAGGAACCTTAACCTTTTTTAAAAAACTATACAGGCTCCATTATTTACATGGCTGGGGACTCCCAGCCATGTAAATGAATGGAGCCAGTGACACCACTGGAGTTGTTATGGACTCTGCAGTGCCAGCACCTACCGGTTTCCTAAACAACCATCAACAGCAGGAAGTATTAGTAGTTTTCTACTATTATAAATATAGGCAGTAGAATAGGGAGTACTGTCTCTTTAAATTACATTGAGCTGTTCCATTGGGATCCAATGGGAACACCTGGAATTTTCTGGAATCCCTGGGATAATGCATATAAGGGGCTGCAGAGGCTGGGACTTCCTCTTTGACCCGTCCAGCTGAAGAGCTCCCGCCCAAGTCATGTGCACTTCTATGTGGATGGGTCACCCTGGATATCTGGGGGGACGTTTTATATTCTGATATAAGCTGTATTATATTGCTCGAGTTCTAACAACTGAGCAATTGTATTGATGTTATGTTGAATATGGTTCTGTAATAATAAAGTTTGATTTTTATCAATGTTGATAAATACTTTAAACCATAATTTCTTGTTCTCTTTATAATATTTATGGTTGTAGGGTAAGGTATTTGTGTGGGTGGGTGTGGTCTACAATCTCATTCTATTATACATGACATTTGACTTGAATGTCAAACTTTTGTCTAGACAAAACCTAAAGCTCATCTCTACTTATTATATAGCAGTATAATTTTGAACCCCTATGTTTATTAATCTGTCTAAACAGTGGGTTATTGGACTCCTGATATAGTTTGCAATTGGTTTAAAGAAGCCTGTTACTTAAAAAAGGGATCCTGGAGATGTGATGGCAGGTACAAAAATTTGAATAAAACCCCTAGAAAAGATGTGTTTCTTACTGAACACAATGTACAAGTTAATGGAAACTGGTAGTGACATAAACACACACACTAAGGCCCCTTTCGCACTAAAACATTTTTGCCGCAAGAAAAATGTTTCCCTTTAAATCCTATGGGACTTTTCACATCACTGCTCTGTGGGTGCAGTGCATTTTCCTGCAAGCTGCGTCTTTGGTGCGCACCAAAAACGCAGCTTCCCATTGAAATGAATGGAAAATGCTGCAAAATCGTAGTAAAATCGTAGTACAAACGCACCGCAATTTGTATTTTTGAGTGAGGTACATTTTTCACAGGTGCAGGCAACCCAATAATGCACCAAAAACGCACAGGACATGCATATTAAACACAGCAAAATTGCGGTAAAAAATGCATATGTGTTTTTACCACAATTTTGCTACAGAGCAGTGTGAAAGGGGCCTAAAGCTGAAGAATGCAAAATCTGGTGCAGCTGCGCATGGTAGCCAATCGGTTTCAATTAAGCTTCAACAAAAAAACCTGGAAGCTGATTGGTTTCTATGCAGAGCTTCACCAGATTTTGCACTCTCCAGTTTTAGTAAATCTCACCCACTCTCAGGTTCGACACAGGTTAAACAACCTTACCAACTATGTAACTATGTAACAACTGAAGTGTTTTTTGGAGTGGGGGGACTACAGGGGCAGGAGCAATTTTAATATATAACAAAAGTACAAGCAGGCAGTTGTCTTGTCATATGTGAAAAACATCCAAATAATGAGCCAGTACCTTAACCGATTACCGCCCGATGGCCGTCATTTGATGGCCAGGCAGCGCGGCACTTGTTCTGAGCAGGCGTCATATGACGTCCATCCATTTAAACAGGGCATGTGCGCGATGGTATGCGTGCAGCCCTGTACCTTCGGTGGCGGTGTGTCACTGAGACACAGCTCACCACCGAGGGGGGTGAACAGCCATTGGCCAGCGGCTGTTTACCACGTGATCGGCTGTGATCCTTTCACAGCTGATCACTAAATGTAAACATAGAACGGTAACGAGATGTTACCGGGTTGTCCTCACACACTGATCGTGTGTGAGAAGGAGATTGCGGCAACATCTTGTTACCGCTTACAGTGTACACCAACACACACTGATTGCCCCCCCCCCCAATAAAGAGGACGTGTCATCACCCATTAAATTACCTGTCACCAGCCATCAATGTATCTGTCACAGTTCATCTGAGTACCTGTCACAGTCCATCTGAGTTCCCCGAGTACCTGAGTACCTGTTACAGCCCATCTGAGTAACCGAGTACCTGAGTACCTGTCACAGTCCATATGAGTACCTGAGTACCTGTCACAGTCCATCTGAGTACCCGAGTACCTGTCACAGTTCATATAAGTATCTGAGTACCTGTCACAGTCCATCTGAGTACCTGAGTACCAGTCACAGTCCATCTGAGTACCTGTCACAGTTCATCTGAGTACCTGTCACAGATCATCTGAGTACCCAAGTACCTGAGTACCTGTCACAGTCCATCTGAGTACCTGAGTACCTGTCACCGTTCATCTCAGTACCTGTCACAGTTCACCTGAGTAACCGAGTACCTGTCACAGTCCATCT
Organism: Lithobates sylvaticus; assembly: GCA_028564925.1. NCBI lineage: Eukaryota > Metazoa > Chordata > Amphibia > Anura > Ranidae > Lithobates > Lithobates sylvaticus. The sequence continues at coordinate 327,124,803 of CM053028.1, read as the reverse complement.
CAGTACCTGTTACAGTTCATATGAGTACTGAGTACCTGTCACCACTCTTCAGAGTAACCGAATACCAGTCACCAGCCCATCAGAGTACCCGAGTACCTGTCTGCAGCTCAGCAAGTTACTCGAGTACCTGTCTCCAGCCCATCGGAGTACTCAAGTACCAACCTGCAGCCTATGCCTTATAGAATATATGTTGGGGTGTTTGCTTTCCAAAATGGGGTAATTTTGTGGTTAATTCCACTGTCCTGGTGCTCCAGGGCCTTCAAAAGTGTAATAGGTGGTTGAGAAATGAGATGTGTAATTTATGCTCGTAGAACGCCTGAAGGTGCTACTTCAATGTTGGGCAGGCTGTGTAAAAGTCTCACACATGTGGTATTGCTATACTCGGAAATAGTAGCAGAATGTATTTTGGGGTGTATCTTGTTGTATGCATATGCTGTGTGTGAGAAATAACCTGATAATATGACAATTTTGTAAAAAAAAAAAAAAAAAAAAATATATATATATATATATATATATATATATATATATATATATATATATATTAATTTTGCAAAGAATTGTGGGAAAAAAAAATTACAACTTAAAAAAACTCACCATGCTTCTTACTTAATACCTTGGTCTACTTTCTAAAAAGGGGTCATTTGGGGGGTATTTGTACTTTCCTGACTTGTTAGTGTCTCAAGAAATGAGATACACCTGATGTACTGAAAGCCTGATCAGATGTGATCAATTTTCAGTGATTGGCACCATAGATTGTAGACTCTATAACTTTCACAAAGACCAAATAATATATACTAATTTGGGATATTTTTACCAAAGCTATGTAGCAGTATACATTTTGGCCAAAATTTATGAAGAAAAATTACTAATTTGCAAAATTTTATGACAGAAACAAAGAAAAGGGCAATTTTTTCTCAAAATTTTTATTTATTTATAGCACAAAAAATAAAAAAAACACTAGTGATTAAATACCACCAAAAGAAAGCTCTATTTGTGTGAAAAAAAGGACACAAATTTCATATGGGTACAGTGTTGCTGACTGAGTAATTGTCATTTAAAGTGTGAGAGCGCTGAAAGCTGAAAAAAGGTCTGGGCAGGAAGGGGGTGTAAGTGCCCAGTATTGAGGTGGTTAAATTGGTTGTAAACCCTTACAATCCACTTTTATCTACAGGTAAGCCTATGATAAGGCTTACCTGTATCTACCCTGGATATCTTCTAAACATGCACGGTTTAGGAGATATCCCCTGTATCAGCATGTGCCATGTCATCGGCACATGCGCACCAAAGCAATGGCACGTTTGTGCCGTTGCTTCAGTTAGTGTGCCGTTACCGGTGGCTCTTGCGCGCATGGGCAAGAGTGACGTCATCGCGGCTAATCACAGTTCCGGAGCTAGTGATACCCGAAAGTAACTCTGGGAGTGATGTCGCCGGCCAGACCAGTGTACTGGGACCGCTGCAGGGGCTTTGATCTAAGGTGAGTATTTCATAATGAGCTAGTATGCTAAGCTTTTTGTTTATTTTTTATTTTTTGTGGGTTTACAACCACTTTAAGAAAAACAAAAAAAAGTGGAACACCAGATAATAGAAGAATGTTCCAGATACAGTATGAATTTTCTTGTAAAATCTCATGTTATTTTGCAAGTAAGGTGACTGCAGCCCTGTTAGTGCAACCATAACAAAATAAAAAAGTTTAGTACCGAATAGAATACTTTTTCTTTGTACTAACTATTCTTTTTAGGATAATCTTTGAGAGATCCACTCTTTTGCTGTACTCTAGAAATTCACAAATGCCACGTATTCTTGTTATATAACATTTGCGATTCAAATATCTACTCTTCCCTAGGTCAGTCAGTACTTGGAATCTCAGGAATGTTTACAGTCATTCTCTGCACTTAAAACCTTACTTTTTTAGCATATCTACTTTATATATTTACAGTTCCAAATAAAATGCACTCTAAGTTTATTACAATTAAGCCTATGTTCCATTCGGTGTGACACCGATTTTGTGGTGCCTCACCAATTTGCAAACGTAGTTCCTGCACTACTTTTGCTGATTTCAGGTGTGACTTCAATAGACATCTGTGCATGAAGCTACACAGATGTCTATCAAGTAGCACCTGAAATTACGCTGACCTTGCTACTTTGCAATCACACCACTTGAAGTGAAGTAGCGTGATTTCGAAGTAGCATTAATGTGAACCAGGGCTTAAGGCTGCATTCACACCTGAGCGTTTTGTAGCTTGAAGCCTGAAGCTACAAAACGCTAGAGGGGAAAAAATACATTATTCTCTATGGAGATGGTTCACATCTCCACTCCAAAACGCCTGAAGCCCTACGCCTGAAGCTCAAACAAGTTCCGGACCCTTTTTTGTCGTGCGAATCGGGCAGATTTGGGCGTTTTTATTCTTTTTACATTGCAAATCGCGGTAAAAAACGCTGCGAATCGCGGTAAAAAACGCTGCAAATCGCGGTAAAAAACGCTGCAAATCGCGGTAAAAAACGCCGCAAAAAACGCTGCAATTCGCGCGATTTTCTGCCTGAAAAGCTACGCTCAGGTGTGAATGCAGCCTTAATCTGCTTCCTTATTGCTTTAAAATTACATTACAGTCTCACACTATGGGGTTGATTTACTAAAACTGGAGAGTACAAAATTTGGTGCAGCTGTGCATGGTAGCCAATCAGCTTCCAATTTCAGCTTGTTCAATTAAGATTTGACATAAAAAAAACATCAAAACTGATTGGTTTCTATGCCCAGCTGCACCAGATTTTGCACTCCCCAGTTTTAGTAGATCAACCCCTATGCAAAGTCCTTTCAGGTCTAGTGCAATGTATGTATATGAAAGAAAATAACAACTCTGTGATCTATACTGTAATATTCATTGTTTTCACGGATTTATTTATTCAAGCCCAACTAAACATCTTGTTTAAATTAGCTAAATACATGAAATATGAACATAAAACCAAAATCATACAATGTCTTATGCCACGTACACACGATCGGAATTCGACTTGAATGAACAAGATAAGATTTTGCTCTGACTTTGAGATAGTACGACTTCTCCTTTGACCAATCAAAATAATCCCAGAGTGACATAAATTCCTTTTACTGCTCCTGTAATCACCATGTGGGATGTCACAAGTCGGATGGTTAGGACAAGGATCCTACTTTGATCTGACTTCAATGATATTCAATGGGCTGAAGTCGGACCAAAGTAGTGCAGGGAGCATTTTCAAAGTCAGACCGACTTATGTCGGACCAATTAAGACGGCTCTCATAGGGAAACATTGATTTTCACACATCATGTGACATGAACTCCCAAAGTCGGGCCGTTTGTCGTACATGTGTGAACCTAGCCTGAAGAGCTCTAACTCTGAATCAGCAAAGGGTGTTTCAAATGTTTGCAGTAAACCACACAGACTGCAAGGGGCCTTCTCTGAAGCATGCTGGCAGGAGACTTGTTTTTAACTCAGGCCTTGGCTGAATTCTAAAGAATACAAATTGAAAGACTATGAAAATATTTGATTTTGAGGCATCTAGAATGCATTTAGCTGATTTAAACTGAAAGTTCAGTTGGGCTTTTATCCATTCATAGGATTGTACAGACTTATAATATTGTCGTTAATTTATTAAAAACTCAATAACTCTTTACTGTAATTCCTCAGTATAAAACTTTACAATTAGTAGAGATACAGGGCTTTTCAAATGACAGTTGTGTGATCTAACAATGTAAACATTTGTTAAAAGATAAAATAGAAGTCTCCAGATGATTTAGGTAAAAGCTTTTCAACTGATCCACCATGAATAGGATTTATAAACTTAAAGTGGAGCTTCACTCAAAAGGGGAAGCTCCGCTTGTGTGTCTCTCCCCCCCCCCCTCTGCTGCCACATTTGGCACCTTTTGAGGGTGGAGTCAAGATGGCAGTGCCAGCACCTAGTAGCTGATTACAAAACAGCTCTGGTGAGGGCACCACTGGATTCCTGGACAGGTAAGGGCCCTAATAATCAAAGTCAGCAGCTACAGTATAAATATTGTAGCTGCTGACATAATTTTTTTCTGCTCCTCTTTAAGTATATTTCTAAACACACCCTTTGTTGATTGATGCATGTTCATTTTCTAGCATTTTATAAGGATAATGCATGTGCCTGTATGCTTTAATTTCTTGCTCACTATTTAGCTTTGCCAATTTAGGTTTTCATTTTTAAAGCTTTGGGGGAATTCATTTTAGAAGTACATTCTAAGTATACAATGGTAAAACAGATAGAAAACATACCCAATAACAACAATATAATTTCCATCATGAAAATGAATTTTAGTAGAGGGGAAAGTGGGCATGCAAAGCAATAATTAATATACTGGAACCTTATCTTTTTTTTAACCAATGACCCTATGGGGGGTATTTACTAAAACTGGAGAGTACAACATCTGGTGCAGCTCTGCATAGAAACCAATCAGCTTTCAGTTTTTATTGCCAACACTTAAAGCGGTTGTATGCCCAAAAAACACCCCAAACAAACCTGTAAGCCAAAGGCATAATGAGCTAGTATATACCGCATACTAACTCATTATGAAATACTTACCTTTGAACAAAGCTCCCACAGGGCCACCAGTCACCGCTGAGGGAGCTGACATGTTCCCTCTGTGTTAATTCCAGGTCCGCGGCCCCGGCTCTGTGAGTGGCTAGAGCTGCGATAACATCACTCGCGCGCATGCGCGCGGGAGCATCCGGCTCAGCAAGTTCCGGCACGATAAGCCGGACCTTCGCCGGACCCTCACTGCGCATGCGCCTCTGATGTCAGCGGCTGCATGCCATGTGAATATTTCCTAAACCTTACAGTTTTAGGAGATATTTATTTTACCTACAGATAAGCCTTATTATAGGTTTACCTGTAGGTAAAAATGACCAAGCGGACAATACAACCGGGTTAATTGAACAAGCTGAAGTTAAAAGCTGACTGGCTACCATGCACATCTATACCAGATTCTGAGTGCACCAGTTTTAGTAAATCTACCCGTATGTATCCACCAAAGTTCAGCTAAAACCATCAGAAAAATTTTGATTGGTTACTTCCACACACATTCGACAGTAGTATACTGCACACATTAATAGGTAGACAGAAAACACATTCTCTACATTATTTCTATAATGTGAACAAGTCCGAAATTAGTAGAAAACTAAAATTAAAAAAAAATATTATTTGGCCCAGATCAGCTAACAGTCGCCTAATTTAAAGCTGATTTCCACCTTTACTATCACTCTAACTTTTTTGTTTGGATCAAGTAGGCCCAAACAAACTATCTTCTACAGTAACACGTTCGCCCTCTAGGAGCACTGTATAAACTGCATGTACCTCTGCTACATACATTATACTACACTGTGCTCCAGTGAATGATGTGAACTTCCCTTCCCACACCGAAACAAAATTGAGTTAGGCTTAGCCATTCATAGGGAGCTTTTTATTCTATGAATGCATTAGATCAGGTTGATTCTAAGACCGTGAAGTCACCCTGTCGCCTCTCTGTCTTGCACATCTTACATCCTCTGCTAAGTCTAAGGCAGGTCATAGATGATATGATTTTCTATCCTGTAACCACGTGTTGCAGGAAAGAAAATCAATGGGTTCCCCCATCAACACAGTGTCGATGGAGGGACCCATCCCGTGGAGCTATTGTGTTGTCGGGGGGGGGCAGGTTTGGATCCCTGCCGTTAGAACACCGTGAACACAGTAATTATTGCTAGCGGCTATAATTACATCCTAAAAATCCGACATGCTGGTTGTACCCAAGTCAATTTAGGAATCGACTTGTGTACAGTCAGTCTGCCCACACATGGTTTGAATTTCACCCTGGTCCCCGCTGAACTGCCTGAGATTCAAACCATCTCTGGCTGGCTTGAATCTCAGCAATTAGCTGGGAGCATGAGCTTTGCTGATTACAGAGCTATAAGTCATTCAAGAAAACAAACTTTGCACACCTCTTGTTTTGATGCACCTGGTATGTATTTAGCTGATTTATTCTGAAAGCTCAGTTGTGCTTAAACATTAAACATCCATCTACATTAACATTATATAAGCATACATTTGCTGTGGAGAGCCATTAGGTTTAAATATCACCTACAGTTTTCTCTCTTTCCATTGCTTGATATATTAAATTACCTCATGTTTCCTCCAGGGTTACAATTTTTAAAGATGATTAATTTAATTTGCCTTAGAGTAACCTGATTGTTGGGTTAATATTCTGGAAATCCTATTGTGACTGGTCAATACTTTCTATAAATATCAGTAAAAGGAAAGGATCCAAACACTAATTGCAAAATGGTATTACCATAGGGGATTTTCTTTCTAAAAAGGAGTTCACTTTCACTACAGTGATTAAGCATTGCAATCAGTCATATCTTCCCAAAAGTATAAACCCGACTGTGGACACTATGCATGACAGTTCAACGGCACGTAATCAAAATGTCTGGATAAACTGAAGCCATCATGTAAACATTTCTTTTTTTTGTTTTAACATGTATTGGGAACAATGCAATCTCTATCCCATACTTTCTATTAATGAACCTTGCCTTTCTTCCCTTCATGGTCCAGGGAAAAGGAAATTTTCATTTTTTTAGGTTGTATCACTATTGCACAATCATTATCAAAGGGAGTCACGTGGCTAGTAAAAAAAAAAAAATTAATAAATAATAACTGAAACATGCTAGCAAACTAGGCTACACTACTAATGTGCAGTACATATTTTATGATGTGCTTATGAGAACAAAACAATTCAATTGGCACATAACCAAAGAAACCATACTCACAGTTGCACCAACTAAATGAATATACCAAACTACTTTAAAGTAGTAATTTTAGAAAAATATATTTATCTCAGTGTGTCTTACAGACAATTTAAATCCCCTGTTTGGGAAGAATTTCAAATGATGTCACATATAAAATAAATATATGCCTTATAGATTCTTTTAAATGTTCCAATAAACCATTCCTGTGCAAATCAATAATCATTGTTGTCGGTGCCATATACATACCTAAATGAATACCCCTATATATCAATGACAACAAACAAACAAAAAATACTTTTAAATAAAAACAAGTAAAAATACTGATAAGAGATAGGAAGGGTACAATAAAAAATCTAAAAGTAATCTGATAAAAGTGCTACACTAGCGCATGCGCGGCGTGCGGGATGGCGGACGTGTAAAGGAAGAGCTCCGGTCCCCGTCTCCCGATCCGCGGCTCCTACGCAGCTACACGAGCAGCCCTTAACATAGGAGCGACACCGCTGACTGCCGGAACCCCCCAGGCAACGTATGGGGAAGGTGGGCTTCCAAAAGCACGTCTACAGAGGCTTTATTCCACCGCCGCCATCGCGGCCTACCTCAGGTATGGAGCGTTTTCTATACAGGCCGCAATCCCCGGCCTCGAGTGATTCACTGGGTCCGGCGCACGCTTCCAGGCCATCCACAGAGCCACGCAACACGGCCACGGAGGACAACAACTCCCAGCCTTCCCAACAATCCCCTCGATCCCATTCCCCACACACATCTGAAACTCCAACAGATGTAGTGACAATTGCAGTACTGGACACGAGGCTCAATTTACTTTTACATGACCTAACCCACAGCATTGCCAAGGAAGTGGGTAAAATTGCACACGAGCTGAGGGGGGAAATTGATCAACTAGGAGAACGTACTGACACCCTCGAAAATAAATTCGATGAACTAACCCAATATATGCATGCCCTTGAAGAAGATAACGCCAGCATGAAGCACACTGTCTCTCAACTTCAAATCCAGCAGGAAGATTTGGAGAACCGCGAAAGACGCCAGAACCTAAGAATCAGAGGGATCTCTGAAACGGTTAGTGACAAAGACCTTCGCCCCTACCTCCTAGGCCTCTTCGTCACCCTGGCACCCCATATACCAGACATAGATTGGCGCCTGGACAGGGCACACAGATCATTAGCCCCGAAGCCACCACCTAATGCAAACCCAAGAGACGTCATCGTCCGTTTCCACTTTTATGAAAGCAAAGAAGCACTGACAAATGCTACTCGCAACAAATCCCGTATTGAATTCAAACAATCTAGAATTCAAATCTTCAGTGATTTATCACCAATCACCTTAGCAAAAAGACGCAGCTTTCGCCCGATCACCACACACCTGCAAAACCACCAGATCCCATACCGTTGGGGTTTCCCCTTTCGCTTGTCAGTGACCAAAGATGGCGTCCAACACTCCCTGAGAGACCTCTACGAAGGGGAATCCTTCATTTGCAACCTTGGGCTCCCACCGCTACCCGAAGAAGAAACTCAGGCTCCAATCCCAAACATGAAACCCCTCACCACTCCAGCCAAGATCTGGACCCCGACCCAGAGACGTTCACAGAAAAACTTCTCCACACCTCAGAGGCCTAACCCCCACAGATTCCCGACCTGAGGAGACCCTCCCTCCTATCAAGAACCGGCTTTGGTTTCTTTCTCTTTTTTTCACTCTGGAACATCCCCAGAGAATATGCTCTTAGGCCTAGAGCACGGCCCCACTGAAAGACAGTCCTCTTTCCCCTAAAAAGGACTGAGAACTATATTCTTTCACCGTTGAGATGAACTACATCACATATTAACTGCCGGATAAATCATCTCCTCTTTGACCCATTTTGGCTCCACTGCCTCGACTTTTCTTTGTTTTTTTTTTTTTGTTTTTTTTTTTCCATCTCATTTCCCTTTTTTACATGCACCTACCCACGTTGACACTACTTTATGTTTTTCTACCTCAGCCCCGAATCCGAGCAGTCCTCTTAAACAGAGATGGGGACTCACGTCCCTTCACTTGGTGACTCCCGCAAGTCGTCATGCGTTCCACCAAGACCCATGGCTTTGGCCTGGGTAGCCTGAATTTTTTTTACCTTCAGGCTCATCGACAGATTTTTTTTGTTCTTTTTATTTTCTTTTCTGTTTTTTTTCTATTTGTTTTTTGCATCCCCCCATCCCATGTTTTTTTCCCTTATTTTTCCCACATGTTTTATTTTCATTTTTGTACAACTGATTTTGCCTCTGGTACACATGCGTTCTGTTTAAAAACGCAATTTATAGGTCACCTTTTTTTTGACCAACTTCAGGTAACCACTGTTCAATGTTGTTTTCTTGCTCAACTTCGGTATATTCCTATACCCAAATATTACTATATATGGTTGTTCACATACTTTAAATATTGTGCAGAATGTTTTCCATGGCGCTATCTAACCCTATTAGATTATGGCTCTTAAGATATATTCATGTAATGTAAAGGGTCTGAACTCCATCAAGAAACGATGGCAAGCTCTGAAGGAGTTCAGGGCCTCCAATGCAGAGGTGATCATGATTCAGGAGACACACTTTAAATCTGAAGGAACTTTCAAATTCGCCTCCAAACATTTTCCGACGGCTTATATAGCCTCCGACCCCTCCGGTAAAGCAGGGGTAGCGATTCTAATTAAACGTTCCTGCCCTATACGGGTCCTTTCGTCCTACCTAGACCCTCACGGTCGCTTCATTCTCCTGAATTGTGATCACCTGAACACACATTTTTCTTTGGCAAACATTTACGCCCCCAATGTGGGACAAATTAAATTTTTGAACGCAGTCTTTGAAAAACTGCAACCCTTTTCCCAACCCTTTACGATATTAGGAGGCGACTTTAATGTGTGCATGTCACCGACCAGGGATAGACAAAACCTTTTCAACAATTCTCAGCAACCCACCTCCCAGAAATTATCAGCATCTTTTCGCCAGCTGACAAGGTCGCATAACCTTTTTGACACATGGAGGGTAAAACACCCCACTCAAAGAACCTATTCCTTTTACTCCCATGCGCACAAAGTGTATTCCAGGCTAGACCACTTTCTGGTCACTGCCCCCCTCCTCCCTTACGTTATATCATCCGAGATAAACCCCATCACCTGGTCGGATCATGCACCCATTGAACTCGACATACTATTATCATCTACTACCCCAAAATCCTGTCATTGGCGCCTTAACGAAACCATGCTAAAAAACCCATTATCCCATTCCCACCTAGAACAAAAACTAACTGAATTTTTTCAATTGAACGAGGGTTCAGTTTCTGAAGTGTCCACCCTGTGGGAAGCCCACAAGGCTTTTTTTAGAGGTGAATGTATATCTACAGGCTCACGCTTAAAGCGAGACTCTGCAAAGATAAAAACCGACCTTACGGCCCACTTGCACTCTGCAAAAGAAACTTCTGGCTTCCCCCACGGTGGAAAAATTGAGAACTGTTACCTCACTCCGAAATAGGATCAAAACACTTGATATGAATAAAATCTCCAAATCCATGCTATGGGCCAGACAAAAATTTTACGAATATGCTAATAAACCTCATACTATGTTAGTTAACAGACTAAAACCAAGACCATACCTATCAATACCAGACCACTTGATACAGCCAGACGGCATTCCCACGTACTGTCCCATGACAATGACCAAAACTTTCGGAAATTTCTATAACCAATTATATAACTGTTTAAGCTCAGATCCGAACACCCAATTCTCTCAAGCTAAATTTGAAAGCTTCATGTCCTCCCTTAGACTACCTACCCTCTCCTCCACTCAGCTTTCCTCACTCAACTCCCCAATAGACTTAACTGAATGTCGCAGCTAAAAAACCTCCAGAGGAAATTCCTACAATTTATTTGGAATAATGCGTCCCATAGAATCGCTAAATCGGTGGTCTTTGCCCTCAGGTCCAAAGGCGGACTAGCTGCTCCAGACATCATTAAATATTACTACGCCTCACACCTTAGGACAATGGCCACCTGGACCTCTAGAAAAGCTCCCAGCAGATGGGCCGAAATAGAAATGAGTATCACTGCCCCAGTACACCTGTGCTACTTACTATGGCCAGCTTCCAACAAATTTATGCCCCAACTGAGGTCCCTATGTCTAGCCCCGATGCTTTTTTCCCTATCCATCTGGAAGAAGTGTGCTGAACGGTTTGCCTAATTTCCAGAAGCTAAACTAATATCTTCTATATACAAGATGACCGAGCACTGGGGAATCCACCTGATGCGTAACCCATAAAGAAACTGCCAACAAAATATTATTTTTCTGGTATAGAACCCCAGATATACTCCATGCTCAAAACTCATCTGTCCCCAATTTATGCTGGAGATGTAGACAGGCAGTAGGTACCCATATGCATATCTTTTGGGAATGCCCTATTCTTGGCCCTTATTGGACTGAAGTTCACAAGATGTTACAATCGCTCCTTTCCAGCACGATACAGAGAACCCCTATACACTTTCTGCTAGGCCTTCCTTTCCCGGGAATCCCCAGACCACTACAAAAACTCGGATCTTTTATACTACTGGCAGCAAAGAGAGCCATCCCTAGACAATGGCTATCTCCCTCCCCACCCACTCTCCACCACCTCCTTACAATAACCACAGAAATACGCAGAATGGAACATATGACTGCAATGATAGATGATAAACTACCCTTGTTTGATAAGATCTGGAAGAACTGGGATGACTCAATATACTCCCTTGACTCGGACACCCCCCCTCCCCCCCCCTAATACCCATTAGCGCCAAATACTGAACAGCCTGTTCCTCATAAATACATTATTTGCACTCTATTCAACCACTTTAATTTACGCAATAATAGGTTAATGTAATGGTCATCCTACTTATATGATCCACTTTTGGAAGCAGTGAACTTTAAACCTTACATTTGCCGTTAAGGACTCTTAGATATACTTTTATGCCACCTGTTTTGTTTCTGTTTCTCTTTGTGGCCTTGTTCTATTCTTTATATCCTCTTATTGTACCATCCGAAGTTAAAACGCCATATCTTATGTAAAATGTGATATGCTACTCTGTAACTGTTGTATTACTATAAATAAACAATTTAAAAAAAAAAAAAACAATTTAAGACCAAAAAAAAAAAAGTGCTACACTACAGCCTGAAAAACAACCAAAGGTTTCATGTTCCTAATCCAGAATGACCTGGTGGAACATTGCCCATTGGTGCACAAAGTCTTACTCTGTGCCCTTTCTTTTTTAAAAATATCTATAACCTAGTCACAAGTACTAACATGTTTGCAAATGAGAAACGTGAGGCCTTAGTGTTACCATCTACAAACCAGGTCAATCCCCATCATCAGCTAATTATCGTCCAATATCTCTACTAAACACAAATTATTTACAAAATAATAGCTACAAGCATTGAACATATACTGCCTCAACTGATTCATCCTGATTAAGTGGGCTTTGAGGAGGGAAGACAGGCCCCAGATAACATTAGCCATATCCTAAACTTTCTACAGAGAGCTGAGCAAGGTCAGATGCCTTCTCTGCTCATCTCCTTTAATTACGAGAAGACATTCAATAGGGGGACACTGGGGATACCTGAGAGAGGTACTTGCAAAATTTGGTCTCACTGGCTTTAAAGGATCAGCAAATAAAGCCCTTTATACTTTCCCTAGCACTAGGGATTACACTTTAGGCCTTTAATATTATATATGGCACAAGGCAAGGGTGTTCCCTATCTTCCCTAAAATTCACAGTCTATCCAGTTTTATGAGACAGTATCAGTACATTTTTCCATGCAGTCTTAACCTGGGTACATGATATACGTTTTTATTTGCCATTCAACCCAGCAGGCTGACAAAAAAAAACTGGGAGATCGATGTACTAACACAAATTATGTTAGTGCTGTGATCTCCCCCACTTTTCTATTGTATTCTGACAGGGTGACTGCCGAATCCCCCCCCCGCGCCAGAACACACTGGCTGAATCTCTATCCATGTATGGCTGGCTTTAGCTGCCAGGATTGCCCACCTTATAAAAAGACAAAATAGTTGCTTGGAATTAAGAAATTAAGAGATCACTATTAGGCCCCTTTCACACTGGGGCGTTTCACGCCTGTACAGCGCCTGAAAAAATACGGCCCTATTCACTCCAGTGTGAAAGCCGGAGGGCTTTCACACTGGAGCGGTGCGCTAGCAGGACAGTCAAAAAAGTCCTGCTAGCAGCATCTTTGGAGCGGTGAAAGAGCGGTGTATTCACCGCTCCTATACCACTCCTACCCATTGAAATCAATGGGACACCGCGGTAATACTGCGGCGGCGGCGCTTGCGGGGGGTTTTAACCCTTTTTCGGCTGCTAGCAGGGGTTAAAACCGCACCGCTAGCGGCCGAATACCTTGGATAAAACGACGGTAAAACATCGCTAAATATATCGCTGCTTTACCGCCGACGCCGATCCCGCCCCAGTGTGAAAGGGGCCTTACTGGGACATTTGGATTTCCCATAACAAAGTTCAAATGATGTACTTGGAATGGCTGTACTTATCTATTGCCATAAACTGTCAAGACTTTTACGCATCAGAACCGATTCTCTGTATTCTCTATTTGGTTGCCCTATTTGTGCAATATATGCATTATGCAATTAATATCATGCAGTAATATCATGCAGTCTCCCCTAGTTAGGCACATAGCTGTGACTCAGAGAGTGCCCTATGAGTTTCCCTGGACCCCCTCAGACCCAACTTGTGTCCAATGGTCCATTTGATAATTGTCAAGTATGCACTGTGGATGGATGAGCATGGGTGCAATCCCGGTTGTGCATTTTTAATTGGACAGCGTTGTAATTTTTTGTATTTTGTTGCAATGACCTACCGTAGATGCTCTGTTTTTTGTAAATTGCATCATTTTTGAATAAAGTCTGTTTAAGGAGTATTCCGCAGTCTGTTCCCATATCTCTCTTGAATAACGGACCACCTTGGGGATTCTTTCTTCCCCTTCCCTCTCGCTTTTTTGACAATTAGTCTGGTTCTCCAGTGGTAAACTCCACCCAATCTTGTACTCCTGCACCTGACATGACCAGTGGGACTGTGGTCATCAGGTCCGTGCCCCCCACCCCCCCCCCCTTTTTTTTTTGATGGTCTGCTAAAAGGGGGGATCTTTTCTAAAATAGTACTAGCACATTATGTTTTTTTGAGTTACAGTCACAACCAAAACTGGAAGCCTAAATAATGATGTGAAATGTGGCAAAAGAGTTAATGAAAAACTTTGTCATTTCAGTTGTATATTAACATATCAACTGTATTTTTCTAATAGAAAATACATAATAAAGCACTGCTTCCAACACTCGAGAGCATTCACTTTTATTGCTCTGAATAAAAGCAATAAAGCTTGAGCTGAGACCAGCCAAGCTCACTGAATGTCGAGATCAATGGCATGTACAGCTGCGTTACATATGGTGTCACAAGAATATTTTAGTGAGCTAAATATAAATCCGTGCACACAAGCTGAGAGTAATCTGTCAAACTTATTTCTCAGCATGCATAACAAGGTTTTAGCACTGATGTTCTTTCCAGCTTTGCAGAAAGCACAGCCAACACTCTATTACAATGAATTTCATATTAGAGGGGAAAAACATTAAACAATCTGTAAAAAGTTCTGTGCTTGAATGCATTTAATTACGGTATGTGTTTTATATTTATATCAAATAGAAGTGGGTAAAAATGGACACTATTAGCGACTGCTGTGCATTTTCAAAGAGATCAGATATTGCTTTTGGTTTCTGAATGTCCTGTTATAGACACATGTCTGCCAACCTAGTCTAGGTCAGAAAACCCTTTAGACTTGCTTGCTTGCTTGCTTCTGTTATGTATAGACACTTCACAGTACAAATTATCAAGATCAAAACTTGTACAAATTAGACTGGGAGATGTCCTTTTTTTTTTTTTTTTTTAAAGCGACTCACTTGTATTATTTTCCTTTTAATGATTTTGCATTATCTGATTCTGAGATATTGAGCTTTTCAGTAATAAACTGAAGCGACCTTTTCCTTAAATTATATTAATGTATTAAATGTCTGACTGAGGATAGATTAATCTTAAAAATGATACAAACATATAAAATCTTTGTTGTAATAAGAAAATGAACATCAAAACATTACACATGAAATTCTGTAAAGCTAAATAATGAAATTGTAAGCTAAACAATGCAATTTACTTTCACAAAGTTATAGTAATCTTTTTCTTAAACTATTTATTATCAACTACTCTATATACCAATTAAATGGGCATTAGTTCCTTGGATGAATATGAACATAAAAACTGATTTTCTTTTTTTTCCTAGCTTGCTTTCTGCTGGATCTTTAAATTGCTGGTATAAGATTGTATTGTATTTGTATTTGACACACATAAATACATTATTTTGTACATGACATTCATACATCATACATCCCTGGTGGTCCTGGCAGCATCCTGGTGGTCCTGGGTGGGCATCCGAGGGGGGGCTGCGCTGATAAACAATCAGTACAGATCCGCCCTGTCAGGAGAGCAGCCGATCAGCTATCCTCTACTCGCGTCTGCCAGATACGAGTGTAGAAAAGCCGATCAACAGCTCTTCCTGTTTACATTGTGATCAGCCATGATTGGACACGGCTGATCACATGGTACAGAACCTCCGTCAGAGACTCTTTACCGAGATCGGTGTAGCGTTGTGTCAGACTGACACACCGAACCACTGAACGGCACGATGCGTGCAAGAGCGGTCTTTCTGGAGGGCCGTCATATGACGTCCACCCAGAACGAGAGCCACGCCGCCCAGCCGCCATTTGATGGTGAGCGGGCGGCAAGTGGTTAAAGCGTGACATATTTGGTAATTATTTACTCAGTGTGACATCATCTTTTATATTTTGCAAAACAATTGGGTTGCGAATTATGTTATTTTGCATTAAAATTTAAAAAAGTGTATTTTTTTTCCCAAAAACTGCGTTCGAAAAAACCCTTTGCTCAAATTATTGCTCAAATAATGTGTGACATAAAAAAAATGCAAAACCCACCATTTGATTCCCTAGAGTCTCTGCTAAAAAAATATGTATAATGTTTGGGGGGTAAGTAATTTTGTTGCAAAAAATACGGATTTAAACATGTAAACAAAAAGTGCCAGAAAAAGCCAGGAAAGTGGTTAATACAGTCATACACAAAGTGGGGCCAATTTTAGTTGAAGGAATATTACCTACCAATATGGTTATGGATTGTGGAAGGAGCCAGGAGCTCTCCAAGGAAACTCTCTCAGACTCTCTCAATCATCAAGATATACTGTACAAGCTCAATATATGTAGAATCTTAGCCACCTCATACAGAGCTCTCTGTAAGATCTTTAAAAACATCACTTCAAAGATGAACTCTAGGCAGTAATATACCAGATATTGAATAAATGATTTCTTGTTTTGTTATGGGATCAGACAAGTATTTGATTACCCTACAACCCACAGTCCTTTAGCAGCTGGTGGTCCAGCACTGAAATGCAGGCAGGCATTCCTTAGTCATTACATACAATGCAGTATCAGTGTTGGTCATTGACCTGCATTGTAGTTGATGACATCAGTGAGAGAAACTGCAATAAGGCTGATCAGAGACTGGCAAAAAGGGCAGCTTTAGGATATCAGCCCTCAAAACAGGAAGTGGCAAGGAGGAAGACTGCAGGACCTTAGATTAAGATAGATAACACTCTGGAAAAAATACCTAGCTTAAATCTTTTAATAGCTGGGGGAATATTTATTTATTTTATTCCCTAGACTTTAAGGAAGTCTGTTTTCAATACTGAACAACTGGACATGTATCAAATCGCTTTCTACAGAGTATGAGACTTAAAAGTGAACTGTGGAGAAATAGATAAAAAAAATACTATTGTAGTAGGGCTCCTCCAACATTGCAAGGGTTAAATTTTTTATTTTTTTTTGCTTAGGGTACTATTAAAATACACATTTACTTACCTCAGCCCTCACTAACAAAATCTTCTTTTTTCATGCAACCAATAACCCATGGCCTCTTTTCATCTTGTGGATGGCCACAGCTCTACCATCATCATGTACAATGCAGAACCATCATGCCGTATTGTAAATGAGAAAACTGAGCTGGAGCATTGAAAAGAAAAGGTCAACACTGTTTGCTGTGGAAGCGAGGGATAAGTTAATTAACACTGCCTTTTACTGGTACTATAGCCGAAAAAAGGCACTTAGCCCTTGCAGGGTGGGGGGGGGGGGTTCAATGCAAGGTTTGAGTGCTTTTTTCAGCTTTAAGCTGAAAAGCCACAAATGTTCCAATAAGACAATTCTTTCCAAGTCAGTTATACACAGTACATATCCAAGCTTTTTTGTTGCAAACTACAGTTCGTTACCTGTAGATCGTAGACCTACATAGATCCTTACCTGCTTTTGCTCTGAGACATACCATTCCATGAGCTTTCTATGGAGCTTAACCTCAATAGAGTATGAACAAAGTTTGTGCTATCCATACTTACTATTTCATTATATTTGCTATATTACACAATCTTATCTTACCTTTCTTGCTTCTTTTATCATCTTTCTGACCATTTCTTTAATTGTTAGAGGATGTCCTCTTGGGGGATGGAAGTAGAGACTTATGTCCGTAGGTCCTATGTGTCCTGGTGTTACAAAGGGCCACCCAAGGTCAAGATTTGGTGCTTCTACATCTGATTCCATTGGCCAATAAGTGCCAGAAGATGAATTGTCATCTGTTGTATCCCCCTGTGCATTGTCCACTGTCTCTGCTGGCTTGTGGATGTGGTTTGTAATATAGTTGACTTCATCTTCTGCAAGAAACTCTGTAGCTCTTTCTTTGGTAAGGAATTCTTGATATGAAGTGACACCTCCCTCGATAAGTTCATCTATGGCCACCCTATACCATTCCTTGTAATGAGGTTCTATGTAGTTTTCAGATTTACATTCATCGTGCAAAGATGACAGCAATGATAATGTCTCCACCAGTGCCGACATATTGAGAATTCAGGCTGTAGTGAACATAAAGATCATATATAAATAACAACATATATTTGGGCTTTGCTATCAGAAGTAAAGTATAACAATAATAGGATATAGGGGCTTATTTACTAAAGGTAAATCCACTTTGCACTATAAGTGCACTGCAAGTGCACATGGAAGTGCAGTCATTGTAGATCTGAGGGGGACATGCAAGGAAAATAAAATACAGCATTTTTGCTTGCACATGATTGGATGATAAAATCAGCAGAGCTTCACCTCATTTCAGATCTTCCCCTCAGATCTACAGCGACTGCACCTCCAAGTTCACTTGTAGTGCAAAGTGGATTTTCCTTTAGTAAATCAACCCCATAGTGTAACACATTATTTGCATTTTTATAGTCACATAGATACCGGCCAGCTAATAAAAGTTTGTGTAGGTATTCCTGCTGTTGTTATTCACACACGTTTTATGATCAAACTATTATCATTGAGCCAATGATAACAGCTGCAGTGTGCATCTAACCAAATCAGAGTACAATGATTCATGCATTATGGCCCCGGATGTTATGTGTGGATAGCATAGTTGCCATGGTTTTTAACATAAGTAAACCAACAGTAACTTAAGGCTATGTTAGTCATATGGTTAGCCAGTACCCAGGACATTCTGAAATAGATAAGGTAGATAATTATGTATTATCTATAGGGCAGAGGGAGCAGATGTAATGTTAAACAACAAATACAATGTAATTCAAGGAATTGCTGACCTTTAAAAAAAACTGCCTATTAAACATCAACTGGGCCTAATTTTATAAATTTTATTTAAGTATGAAATTTACAAATTCACAAGCAAATATGGTTTGCTAAGGAATATATGCTCCAGCATACAAATAAACCAGCTAGGTATTAGTGTGCCTAAAGGAGAGAGTGGCTTTTCTATAATGGCATATGACAATGTAGCATCTGTTTTGTGACAGCTTTTTTTTATTTTTTGAATTTTATTGTATGGAAGTGTGCACTGACCACTAAATGTGACTATAAAAAAGTAAAATTCCATATCCTTTTCTACAGTTAAATAATTTTCTAAAAATGTTCACTAAATTATTTCCTCCTATTTATTCTGATTGCATAATACCGTATATACTCGAGTATAAGCCGACCCGAATATTAGCCGAGGCACCTAATTTAACCACAAAAAACTGGGAAAACTTATTGATTCGGGTATAAGCCTAGGGTAAGAAATGCGCAGCTATGGTAAGTGGAAAAGAGGGTCAATAATGCCCATTTGCAGCCATAGGTCCCCCGAACTTCAAACTTTGTAGTGCAGCCAAAATTTGGGGTCTCTGGACCCAAAGGGTCCTGAAATGACATTGCTGCAGATAGACACAGTTGACTGACTTTGTGGCCCCGTACCTTGGTGCTAGGAACCCCATTGGATATGTTGTAGTGTTAGTTCCCCTGGGTTTGCACACCAAATGTGGGGTTCCTAGCACCAAGTGGCCCCGAGATAGGGGGCCCCAAAGTCGGTTCGGAAAATGTCAAGCACTTCTGTAGCAGAGAATGACATTTTCCGAACCAACTTTTGGGCCCCATATCTTGGGGCCACTTGGTGCTAGGAACCCCATCTTTGGATATGTTGTAGTACTAGTTCCCCTGGATTTGCACACCAAACACTGAGATACGGGGCCCCAAAGTCGGTTCAAAAAATTTAATTTTCTACTGCAGAAAAGTGCTTGACTCAAGTATAAGCCGAGGGGCGCATTTTCAGCACAAAAAATGTGCTGAAAAACTCGGCTTATACTCGAGTATATACGGTAATCATAATTAAAAACATACTTTAGGGTTGTTTTATTAGTAAAATGCTGTGTATATTTTAGATATTAGGCATTTTCCAGTACTATGCTTCATGTATAATGAGTGTAACTCAGCAATACTTAAATCATTCTAAGCAATTAATTGGTCTAATACACAGTATCCCTACCCATGATAAATAGCAGCATGAAAGTAAAAAAAAAATCCAACAGAGAAAAAAATAATACATTTACCTACCATTTTTCCAGGTGAACAAGCTTTGCTGCTTAAAGGGGTTGTAACTTGTTAACCCTCGTGTTTTTTCACCTTAATGCATCCTATGCATTAGGGTGAAAAAACACCTTGCAGTCACCCGCCCCCCAGCCCCCCCCCCCCCCCGTTTTACTTACCTGAGCCCCTTCATCTGTTCATCTGGGATGCGCTTTCCCTCTCTCTGCGGGGTCCCGGCTCTTGATTGGATAGATTGATAGCAGCGCAACAATTGGCTCCCGCTGCTGTCAATCAAATCCAATGACGCGGGCGCCGGGGGGCATTCGTGTCTGTGGATGCAAATGCTGGACTCAGGAGCGAGCCTGCAAGGCAACCCCCTCGGCAGAAAGCTTCTCCTAGGGGGCTATTACGGGGAGGAGCCGCAAGAGCCACCAGGGGACCCCAGAAGAGGATGTACGGGCAACTCTGTGCAAAACGAGCTGTACAGTGGAGGTAAGTATGACATGTTTGTTATTTAAAAAAAAAAAAAACAATCTTCACAATAACTTTAAGTTAGTAAATTAGCCACTTTATCTCTCATGCACACTTTGTCAAGTGAGGTAACAAATATTAAGGCTGGGTTCACACCTCCGATGGATGCGGCTCGCTGCAGGGATCTGGTGCGTCCCTGTTCTCCATTTCAGGGACGATGCAGGGCCGAATTTTTGCCTGAATTTGGCCCTGAAACTGAACCAAAGACGCACAGTGCAAGCTGCTCCACAGCCACAACAGAGATGTGTAAACTAGCTCCATAGAGAGCCGGTCACAATCTCCTGTAATGCGAATTGGATGCGGGGAAACCCACATCCATTTCACATAGGTGTGAACCCAGTCTAAAAGTTAAACTATTCCTGTTAGTGTTCTATTACTGGTTGTCACCCACATGCAAAGAACTTGGAGTTTCACTCAAACCACTACAAAGCGTCCCCCTGCAGTCCAAAGCACAAAACGTGTGTTTGCATTCAAACAAGCTCATTCAGGCCAGCAGAAGTATATTAGAAGGCTAGATGATGGAAACACTGACCAGGCACAATACATAGAGGTGAAGATATGGCTACAACCTAAGCTCGTCCTGACTACACTCCTCTGATATTCCTTAAAAAATGAATAAAAAAAAAAACTATACAGTAATGTATTATACAATGTATCGCAGCATGCGTACACAATTCACATCAGCAGGGGTTAATTGATCCTGAATTTTGTTAAATGGTACATTCATTTTTTCAGAGAGAAATATTAGTCTTTGGAGCATTATGAAACACATGTTATGAGATCGTGTAATGGATGGTGCATGTTAAAAAATTCAAGGAGAAAACCTTACTTGCTTAAATCTTTCCTTGATGCATCATCTAAAGCCTTCAATAACTGTGTTATCATCAAAGGATAATTTTAATAAGCCTGCACACTTTATTGAAACCAATACATGATCAAAGAATCACTGAATATATATAGTAAATGTTTAATTAACTTATGTAAAAACATATAAATTCCAACAGGGAGCCAAGCGCAGAAAGTAAACCAAGGAGCCAAAGTAATTATAAAAGTCAAACTGGACAGCTGCTACCACACTCAAATGGCCACATGAGAAACAGACAAAAACAAGAGAATTGGGAAGCGCAGATCCAGGAGGTGGCAAGGAATCAATTGGAGATGGAATCCATGTGAAATTTAAAACAGTTTATTGTTGATAAACCATGTAACCAATACACAGTACAAATGGGAAAAATTGTTAGAATGGCCAAACTCACTGTAATAGGGCAATGGAGTCAAAAGGTGGTGGAGAAATGTCCTGCTTCCATGAGGGCTGTGGACAGAGGGTGCTGCAGACCAAAAATGGGAAGCCTGAAAACACTTTCCAACAGCTGGGAGCGCTGACCATAACCAAAGCCAGGCTACATCAGGGAGGGGAAAGGCTGGATCCAGATCCAGGAAGCACGATCACTGTATGACAGAGCCGCTGCAGCAGCAGGTGAGACCAGAGATGGATGATGGATGGGCAACGGGTATGAGTCTGAGCTGCAAGGTGTCCAGGCACCACAGGACTCATCCCAGCCAGGTCTGACCGCAGGCAGACATCGGCAAAGCCTGATGGATCAAATGGATCAGAGCAGGAGATGTGATGAGTATCACAGCAGGTGCCAGAGTTTGAGCAGTAAACGATTACATGTTTCGGGGGTTTAAACCCTTCCGCAGATAACACACTCAAAATCCAGGGATTTTATAGTCATGAGGCGGGACAACCAATCAATCCACTACCAATCATCCAATACCTGGACATTGTAGTGAATATCACGGAAATTTTTTTAAAAACAAAAATAAATATTAATGTTAATTCATTATCGTACAAGGGATTAAATACACTGTTTATCAAATGAATACTGTAGTGACAATCTAAAAAAACACACATACATACACATATATATATATATATATATATATATATATATATATATATATATATATATATATATATATATACACCTACATACACATACATATACATACATATACATACAGTATCTCAAAACAGTGAGTACACCCCTCACATTTTTTTAAATATTTTATAAATCTTTTCATGTGACAGCACTGAAGAAATTACACTTTACTACAATGTAAAGTAATGAGTGTACAGCTTGTATAACAGTGTAAATTTGCTGTCTGTCAATTTCTCTCTTCAATCTGACAAATTGGCCCTTAGGTATGTTCCTTTTCCAGGCCGGATGGTGGCAACTCTCAAAATGAAGGTAAAAATTGCCTGTCACCGGCTTGTAATGGTTCTCAGTATGTATCGTGCCGGCATCATGGAACAATTCTAGGTCCAGAAAAATCAAATGGTCTGGGTCAACAACATATGTGAAGCTAAGACCCAGATCATATGTAAAAACATACACAAGATAACACTGCAACTAGGTAAAAGTTGGAATTTCAGTTATGTCATGAGGTTTGGTCTTATTGTTATCTCACTTTAACTTAAAGCAAAATATTTTAAGTTCTAGTTATTTTAACCTTAGCATGTAAAACATCAAGACAGCTGAAACCCTTGCCCCTAGTTTAGCTGACAAACGACCAATCCTTCATATTTTTATTATGGCATGCTTGAAAAAGACAAAGCTGACTGATCTTAACAGTGGGTCTGCATTGTGGCTTTGGGTAAACATGGCTAAGTTGTGGCATGCAAAAAAGGTTAGTGAACCATGACATGTTGTATTTTGCATTCTTTTGTAAAATTGTTTTTATGACGCACATACAAGCTATTTTGCTGCACACATATTTTTCATCATCATGGTATTCCTTTGGTCTTAAGTCCAATATTCATAATACATGCGGGGTAATTTCTAAAGCCACAGTCAAGAAAGCTGAATTACAGGTCATGCCTTCAGTCTTGCACAGTTGTACAGGCTCCTCGCAATACTTTTCCTGATTCCATTGAATACTATGTGCTTCTTATAGTATTCATTAAAAGCTGCAACAAGTCAGATAGAACCAGCGATAAGTTCAGTCTAACTACTTCAGCCCATGAAGGATTTACCCCCTTGATGGCAAGGCCATTTTTGCGATACGGCACTGCATTACTTTAACTGACAATTGCGCGCCCGTGCGGAGCTGTACCCAAAAAACATTGATATCCTTTTTTTCCCACAAATAAAGCTTTTTTTGGTAGTATTTGATCACCCCTGTGGTTTTTATTTTTTTGCGCTATAAACAAAAAAAGAATGACAATATATATTCTGCTACATATTTTTGGTAAAAAAAATCATAATAAGCGTATATTGATTGGTTTGCGCAAAGTTATAGCATGTACAAAATAGGCGATAGATTTATGGCATTTTTATTTTTTTACAAGTAATGGCAGTGATCAGCGATTTTTAGAGGGACTGCGACATTGCGGCGGACAGATCAAACACTTTTGACCCTTTTTTGGAACCAGTGACATTATTACAGTGAGCAGAGCTAAAAAATATACACTGATCACTGTATAAATGACACTGGCAGGAAAGAGGTTAACACTAGTGGGGCAATGTGTTAAGTGTGTCCTAGGGAGGTGTTTCTAACTATGGGGGAGTGGACTGACTGGGAGTACAGAGAGATCGCTGTTCCTGGTCACTAGGGACAGCTGATTTCACTGTACTCTCCTGTCAGAACAGGGATCTGCTTTGTTTACATTGGCAGATCCTTGTTCTGCCTCTCTTTCCCGCAATCGTGGGTGGCCGGCGGACATCGAATCCGCCGGACCCACGGGCGAGCTCCAGCTATACCACATGCACAGACCGATGTACAGGTATATCGGTTTGCGCAGCCGAACAGCCTTGCCGCAGTATATGTGCAGAAGGTGGTTCGGCAAGTGGTTAAAAAAAAATAAAAAGATGCAAATTTTTTTGCAGGTAAAAAATGTATTTATTAACATTTATTATTTTTTATAGGAGCCTGCAAAGCATTGCAGACCAGCATGGGGCAGACATTTACTGAAGAGCAGGAGGAATCAGCGAACTGCGAGGCGAAGATACTCACCAGTGCCCTCACAGTTCAGTGAGAACTCCAAGCCATCTGCTGCATAGCTATGAATGAATGATGCGGCTATGTGGGCAGCACCCAGCACAGCCTCACTATATTTAAATTGTGACAGCAGGTGCAAGGAAAGGATCTTCTGCCAGCTGTTACAGTGGGGGATAGGGGGGGCTGCTGGGCTGCTGCATTAGTAACATGTTACATCCTGAATACGGGGGTGACATGTAACATGTTACTAAAGGCCGATTGCTCAGTTCTCACAGCTCCCCGAGCAGAGAGCTGGTGACTGTCAGTCATAGCTTTCTGCTCTGTCCCCTCCTCACTTACTGGAGCGCTGAACTTGTAAGGGGACGGGGGCGGCCATCTCAGGCTCTCAGCGACTCACTGAGAGGCTGAGCACGGTGTCGGTCCAGGGATCTGGCAGGTCCCAACTCTGTGGTCGTGATGACGCAGTGCCTTGAACGACTTCTGTGACGTCAGCAGAGAGTGGACTTCAGCCCGCTCTCTGCTGAAAACAGGTCACAGGAGTGCAAAATGAACTGCACTCCTGTGATCCATGGGAGAAGTACAGCCAAACGAGCTTTGGTTGTACTTTTCCTTTAATTTAGCCTTCAATTTCCTGACCGGAGGACATTCAGCATCATCCATACCTTTCCTCCTCATTCTGACTATACTTGGCACATCTCTTTCTTTAATTGGATTTCAGTTCTTTCAAGCATGGAGTCTAAGCATCACACACAAATGCACCCTACCTAGTTACTC
Source organism: Lithobates sylvaticus (assembly GCA_028564925.1). Lineage (NCBI taxonomy): Eukaryota > Metazoa > Chordata > Amphibia > Anura > Ranidae > Lithobates > Lithobates sylvaticus. Next base: position 327,099,687 of record CM053028.1, on the reverse strand, counting down.
CTCTAGACTGATATCCATGTTAGTATAGCTTCACTCAAAAGCCTGCCCACTGTATGCATCAGGGCTGAGGGCTCTTGAGAGGAGTACTGAGCCAGGGTGCTATGATGTCTTCAAGATGCTATATACAGCACCCTGCCAGACACTCCTACCATCTATGTTCTCCCTGCATTGCACAGGGAAGCACATAGGCCCCAAAAAAATAAATGTGCGGATCATGGCCTGATTGGCATGTGAATCAGACCTGCTCTCGCTGCCTAAAGCTCCAGCCAGTTATCCTGTTGGCACTACATACCTGCAGCAGATCTAATCTCTTTACACTGGATGAGATTCCGTTTGCCAAGAGCTCCCTCTTGACACCTTTAATTGTTCACTCCGACATGTCTAAGCATGACAAAGACATCAGATCCACAATGGAGACGGCCAGCCAAAATGGCGGACTCCCACCCCATCTAGCTAAGGAGTGGCACAAGGAGGCAGCCCAGAAGCTCTTATTTAGACACCAGCTAAGGAATCAGCTGATAAACCAACTCAGGAGGAAGCCAGTTAAGCCAGACTCCCCTGCTTTGCGGACTGAGGAAGCCAGAGACTCCAGCCACAGCCTAACTATGAGTACTGTACCCCCTCCACCTGACATGACGCAGGGAAATGATGCTAATAAAAATGATCTTGAGCTTACCCTACATGAGTTTATTATTGCAGTTACCACTTCTAACTCTTCTATAACTGGCTTGTCTGGTGAGGTAAAAAGCATGGAAGTGGAGCTTTTTTTATAGTGAGGTAGGACATTAGAGTTGTGAGACCAAAATTCAGCCCTGGAGGGGAGATTGAGTATTAATATTATACAGGATTTATATATCTCCAACAGTTTGCGCAACAAACTGAAGGCAGACATTACAGTTACCTTACAATTTGGTACAGAAGAATCAGAGGGCCCTGCTCGTACATTAGTAAATGAATGACAGCCATTACAGTGGAATGTACGCTATGTGCACTCTGCTAGTCTGGAGGATATGGGTAATCGGCTGTGCAAAAATAATGTAAGGGCTGTTGGCATCCCAAAGAGGACTGAGGGAGAAAAAAAGAAAACAATCTCCTTTACTGAATCCTGGTTGTAGGACACAGTTGGAAGCATGCTCACCAATTCCCTGCAAGACTCCCTCAGCCTGGCTTGCCTCTGAGACCATTCATATACTGGCTTCCATTTTAGAGATAGAAACATTATCCTGGCAAAGATTAGAATCACAAACAATATGATAGTTGACAATGTTCAAGATTAAATTCATGGTTGTTTTTCTAACTTTTAAAAGCCTAACACCCTCGGTGGTGTGCTTACAGCAGACATATTTGAAACCTGAATCTTTACATTTGCTTTACTCCTGATTATATTGTACACAATACTAGGGATGGGCCAAATGGACCCCTGTTTCGGTTTTCCCCAGAACTTTCGAACACCGTGAAAGTTTGGACCCGAATATCGAAGCCCATTAAAGTCAATGGGACCCGAATGTCAAAAATCAAAAGTGCCCATTTTGAAGGCTTTTATGCAACTAATTGGGCATACAATGGTTATAGGGGTCTGGGTCCTGACCTGGGGGACATGTATCAATAAAAAAAAAAATTGTAAAAAAAGTCATTTTTAAATGAGCAGTGATTTTTTTGATTTTTAAAGTGAAAGCATAAAAATTCCTTCCAATATAGTGCCTGGTGGGTCCCACTATTCTACCTGTAAAGTGGCAGATCTGTATCATGTCTAGAATCTGCTGCAGCAATAATTGGATTTATAAAGCCAAAGAAAATGAAATTTGCCCTGCAAGCTGCCTTTATTTTGCTCAGCACCAGCTGGGGAGCCAGTGTGTATGATGAGGCCACAATCTAGTGCACTGGGAACAAGATTAGAGATTTTTGGGATACATTCTGGTGTCACTTAGACTTTGAATAGCAGTAACGGGTGTGTAAAAATTGGTCTTTGGGTGTCGTGGTGCCTTCCTACCGTAACCCTAAGGTACTCTTGATGAAAGCAAGAATCGGCCTTGCTGTAAAAAATTGCAATGATATGCACCTGTCAAACAGGTGCAGAAAAATTACTCTTTGGGTGTTGGGGGTGCCTTTCCACCATAACCCTATAGAGGTGCTCTTGATGAAGGTAAAAAGAATTGCAATGATATCCACCTGTCAAACATGTGCTTAAAAATTGGTCTTTGGGTGTTAATTGTGCCCATGAAACCTATACCAAAAACATTCTCCGAGATGAAATGATTGAACACCCTCAAAGCTAGGCAGCCTTTAAAGTCCTGCAAAGATTCCACCTCCCAAAAAGACTTAATCAGTGACATCGGCATTAGGGGCTTCATAGCTGGTAATCCAGGACTGATTCATCTGTATAAAAGTCAAATGGTCCATGGAGTCTGTGGACAGATGCGTTCTATGATCAGTAACAAAACTTCCTGCAGCACTGAATGCCCATTCGGAAAGCACGCTGGATGCAGGGCAGCCCAAGAACTCAATAGCATACTGGGCAAGTTCTGGCCAGTGGTCTATTCTCATGACAAAGTAAGCAAGTGGATTGTCAGCTGGAAAACTCCATCTCTGTTTTGGCCTCTGAGTTAATCGTCCACCATGTGATGCACATGCTGCCGATTGGATGTGAAAGCTAACAGCTCTGGGCAACGAGGACTAAAAAAATTCCAAAATGCCTCACTTAGGCAGACACCTTGTCCAACGCTCCTCTTTTGACCAACAGAAGAATCAAAACTATGTTTTCCATGACACTGTAACCTACTGGAGTCAGGAAAAACATTTAATAAAATCCTCTTTAATGTGTTCTCAAGAGATTTTACTTTCTGCACTCTCTGTGAGGATGGGATGAGTTCTGCAACCTTCCCCTTATAACGGTGTTCAAGGAGGGTTGCCAACCAGTAAGTAGCAGACTCCTCGGGGTCACTCAGGATGACAGCATCTGGAACTTCCTCCTCCCAGCCACATACTACTCCCAAGGGTCCTGGAGTTGGAAAGCTATCGCTTACAGATTGACGCATGTATTCCTCTTCTTTGAAGCCTATGAAATTGCCAGAATCCTCCTCCTCATCCTCCTCACCTCTCTCCACCTGTGTGTTCTGGGACATAGGAATGATGGTGTCTGGATAAAGTGGGCCTTGAGAGAAAAGGAAGTCCTCCTCTTCCTCCTGCTGCTCTGCCTCCAGTGCCCTGTCCATAATGCGAGGCAGAGTCTACTCCAGCAGGAACACAACAGGGATTGTTTCACTGATGCATGCACTGCCATGGCTCACTATCCTCGTGGCCTCCTCAAATGGGGACAATACAGTGCATGCATCCTTAATGATCAGCCATTGGTGTGGGGAAAAAAAACAGGAGGCAGCCTGAGCCTGTCGTTGTGCCGTATTTGCACAGTTACTAGTTGAAGGCCCTCTGCTGCATGTATAGGCACTGCAGCATTGACAAAGTTGAGTTCCACCTGGTGGGCATGTCACAAATCAGGCGGTTTATGGGCAGATGGATTTCCCACTGAATTTCAGCCAATCGAGCTCTAGCTTTGTCTGACCGCCTAAAATAGCTACAGTCTCTTCTGTCCAGCTTTAGCACATCTTGCAACCATGGGTACGTATTTAGGAAACGCTGGACCACTAAATTGACGACATGTGCCAGGCATAGCACATGTGTCAACTTTCCCTGTCTAGGGGCGGACATTGTGCCATTCCGCACACCGCCATTCCTGGCTCCAGCTGGGCCTGTCCATGCAGAGATGCAAGAATCTCTGCTTCGGTGAGGTTCCTGTCCCCTAAACACACCAGCTGAAGTACTGCATGGCACCTTTTAGAATGACTCTGGGAATAGCCCTTTGAACGCTTTGGGGGTACATGATGTTCATAGAAAAGTTCTGCAGAGGAGGGCATTGAGGTGGCAGAGGAGGGAGAGGACGAGTGGGTAGAGCTCACAGGTCTGGCATCATCACCACCAGCTGTATGGAGACTTGGGGGTCCAACAAGCTGCAGCACAGAGCCCTTTCTGTCCTGCATCCATTTGAGTTGCAGGCATCACTACCCAGTGTGCTTTGAACAAAATATATCGTCCCTGCTCATGCTTGCTGGACCATGTGTCAGCAGTAAGGTGGATTTTATTGTTGACTGCCTTTCCCAACAATGCCAGAACATTCCCTTCCACATAATAGTAGAGAGATGGAATGGCCTTACGTGAAGAGTAGTAGCAACTGGGAACCTGCCATTGTGGTACAGCACATTCACGGAAGGGGGCAGAATCCACTAGGCTGAAAGGCAGAAGTTGGAGAGCCAACAGATTTGACAAGCTTGCATTTAGACGCTGGGCAGCTATTTTCAGTGTGATTTAGTCATGGAGAGAGAAAGAACAGGGTTATGTTCAGTGCTATTAGTTAGTTAGTGTGCTGTACTGTGCTATTTTGCTTCAATTGTCAGTGTAGAGTATTAGTTTAGTGTCAGTCTAGGGGTAGTGTGAGTGTCGTGAGGAGGACCATCATTCAGCTTTGCATAGTTTGCAGCTAGAGTAGGGACAGCTCAGATAGTTTCACTGTAGTGTAGTGAGACTGTGTCATTCATACATACATACATTAGTGTAGAGTAGGGACAGCTCATATAGTTTCAGTGTAGTGTAGTGAGACCACGTGTCAGTAGTCTTTACGTTAGTGTATAGCTAGAGTAGGGGACAGCTAGGGTCAGCGTAGTGACGGTTGAACACCGTCTATTTGATTGCGTTACTGTCAGTTTACACAATTTACTTCTGTGTGCATTACTGCCAGTTTAACGCCATATAATTTTGCGTGCATTACTGACAATTTAACCCCATATAGTTCTGTGTGTCACTGTACGTTTGGCGCATTATATTGGAGTATATTATAGTGTATCCGTGGAGTGTGTCTGTGTAGTGTGAGTACTCAAATTAAAGTGCACCAAACACCACTTTACATAGATTAAAGTGCATCTACTGTACGTACATATTTCCACTTCTTCTTTACATTTGCTTATAAGCACCTCCCCTCTGTTTAGTGAGTTTGCCCATGCTATCCAGCCACAGCATGCAGAGGAGGTGGTAGAATGGCTTACTAAACCTTCCTCATCCTCCTCATCCTATGTCACGCAAGCAGAGACAAGTGTGCATTCCCCTGCAGTTGCCAGAGTGGATAAACCTGCCTCCTTGTCCACAAAGAGTAATTTTTCTGCACCTGTTTGACATTTGCATATCATTACAATTTTTACAGCAAGGACAATTCTTGCTTTCATCAAGATTACCTCTATAGGGTTACGGTGGGAAGGCGCCACAGACAAAGACCAATTTTTACGCACCCATTACTTCCATCCAAAGTCAAAGTGACACCAGCATGTATCCAAAAAAAAATCTCTAATCTTGTTCCCAGTGCACTACTTTGTGGCCTCATCATACACACTGGCTCCCCAGCTGTTGCTGAGCAAAATAAAGGCAGCTTGCAGGGAATTTCTTATTTTTTTTGGCTTTATAAATGCAATTATTGCTGCAGCAGATTCTAGACATGGTACAGATCTGCCACTTTACAGGTAGACTAGGGGGACCCCCCAGGCACTATATTGGAAGGAATTTTTCATTTTTATGCTTTCACTTTAAAAATTTAAAAAATCACTGCTCATTTAAAAATGACGTTTTTCACAAACTTTTTTTTTATTGATACATGTCCCCCAGGGCAGGACCCAGACCCCTATAACCATTGTATGCCCAAATACTTGCATATAAGCCTTCAAGATGGGCACTTTTGATTTTTGATGTTCTGGTCCCATTGACTTTAATGGGGTTCATTAATCGGGTCCGAACTTTGATGTGTTTGAAAGTTCTGGTGCGAACCGTACAGGGGTCCATTCAGCCCATTCCTATTCCTCAGCTGATTATGGATAAACTGCTACAAGTGTGATTGAAATGTATGGAATGTTGCCTTCACCTATAACATGAAAAGCACTGTTGCTTGATTTTGTGGATGTGTGAGTGTAACCTGTAACCTGAGTGTAACCTGCCTATATACAGTATATATAATGTTACCTGCTGTTCAGTGTAGCATTCCTCAAACTTGATAATAGAATGTACAGTACTTGTTATGCTGCGTACAGATGATTGGAATTTTCGACAACCAAACCGTGGATTTTTTTCCGACGGATGTTGGCTCAAACTTTTCTTGCATATACACGGTCACACAAATGTTGTTTGAAATTCCGATCGTGTGCATTATTCTTTTCACTGTGACTGAATGTTTGCTACAATCAATCAATTCTTGTACTCTCTTGCCTTTTTTCCAATAAAAGTTTTGAATAAAAAATATGTAATTTGCATACTGATGAGGTAGAAAAGAGGACCAGGGAGGACAACATTTAGGATTTGGATTAAACTCCAGCTTAAAATGCTACAGAAACGCTACTCTTAGGCTGCATTCACACCTTTCAGGCAGAAAATCGCGCGAATTGCGGCGTTTTTTCGCGGCGTTTTTTACCGCGATTTGCGGCGTTTTTTTACCGCGATTCGCGGCGTTTTTTACCGCGTTTTGCCGCGAATTTTGTGCAGAGCAAAAGGTCACCAATGTAAAAAGAATAAAAACGTCCAAATCTGCCCGATTCGCGCGACAAAAAAGGGTCCGGAACTTGTTTGAGCTTCAGGCGTAGGGCTTCAGGCGTTTTGGAGTGGAGATGTGAACCATCTCCATAGAGAATAATGTATTTTTTCCCCTCTAGCTTTTGTAGCTTCAGGCTTCAAGCTACAAAACGCCCAGGTGTGAATGCAGCCTTACACTGAATACCTTGAATTTAACCTTTACTGCATGTGCAAAAAGAACAGTATGCCAAGTCTGTGAACTCTTCATTCACAGAGAAATTTACAGAGATCTGACAAATAAAAGTGTTAAACGTCTGCTAAAAGAGGAGTGCAATGAGTATTGATATTTGCTGGCATTTCACATACACATGGCTAAGAGCAGTGAGAAATATTTTTCTCACAGAAGAGACATTTCACATTGCTTTAAAAATGTCAACACATTTGTAAAGAGGCAAAATATTGCTTTTACGCTTCTGTTGGGCTCTATTTTTGTTTCTTCACTAAACCTTAATTTGTTTATTTAACCACTTCCCGACCGCCCCCTGTATATTTACGTCGGCAGAATGGCACGTACAGGCAGAATCACGTACCTGTACGTGACATTCTTCCGGCGGTTGGGGGTCCGATCGGACCCCCCTCCGCCGGCGGGGACGGTCGGGATCGCTTCAGAAGCGATGCGGGACGAGGTAACGGCCAGTCGTTTCTGGCCACCCCCTCCCGATCGCTCTGGCCAATAGGATTCGTCCGCTTCCTTCCCCTTCCTGTGTAATTGTAAACACAGGCAAGGGGAAGTGATGTCACGCTCCTCGTGTCGGTCTTTCTGACCGGGACGCCGAGCGGAGAAGACATCAAGTAAGTGCACAAACACTACACTGACACCAGGTACACATAGGCACACATTTCACCCCCCTGTCACCCCCTGATCACCCCCCAGATCACCCCCTGCCCCCCCTGTCACAGTGTCACTGATTGCAGTGATCATTTATTTTACTGATCACTGCATTTAGTGTCAGTGTGACTGCAATAACTGTCAGGGCAGTTAGTTTTAGGCCCCTTTAGGTCCAAGGTAGCCCCCTACCTCCCCCCAATAAAGGTTTAACCCCTTGATTGCCCCCTAGGTAACCCTTTCACCCCCTTTTGCCAGTGTCACTAAGCGATCGTTTATTTTGATCGCTCTATTAGTGTCACTGCTGTCGCTAGGTAGCCAGTTTTTTTTTTAGGTAACCGCCAGGTTTATATAGGATTATAAATAGGTTTATAGGTCAGGTACCCCCCATATTACAACCTAAATAAAGGTTTTAACCCCTTGATTGCCCCTAGAGTTAACTCTTTCACCAGTGATCACAGTATAAGTGTCACTGGTGACGCTGGTTAGCCAGTTAGTTATTTAGTTATTTAGGTTCCCCGTCAGGTTTTTATATATCGTCAGGTACCCCCATATATTACCTAATAAAGGTTTTAACCCCCTGATTGCCCCTAGTTAACCCTTTCACCAGTGATCACCGTATAACTGTTACGGGTGACGCTGGTTAGTTAGCTTGTTTTTTTATACTGTCAGGGCACCCGCCATTTATTACCCAACTATCGGTTTAACCCCCTGATCGCCCGGCGGGTGATATCAATTAGGTGTTAGGGTCAAATAAGGTCTGCGTCGCCCCAGGTTAGTGCCAGTACCGCAAACACCCACGCGCAAAGCATACACCTCCCTTAGTGGTATAGTATCTGAACAGATCAATATCTGATCTGATCAGATCTATACTAGCGTCCCAGCAGTTTAGGGTTCCAAAAAACGCATTGTTAGCGGGATCAGCCCAGATACCTGCTAGCACCTGCGTTTTCCCCCTCCGCCCAGCCCAGCCCAGCCCACCCAAGTGCAGTATCGATCGATCACTGTCACTTCCAAAACACTAAGCACACATAACTGCAGCGTTCGCAGAGTCAGGCCTGATCCCTGCGATCGCTAACAGTTTTTTTGGTAGCGTTTTGATTCATTCGCCAGCAGCCTAGGAGCTTTTTTTCCTGTGAATCTCACTAGTGTACTACTAAATTTAGAGCCCAAAATGGCAAATCGCAAGTACACTAGTGAACAGGCCTACTTGTTTCTGAGTATGTCAGATAGTGAAGAGGAGGTCACTCATCTGTCAGAATCAGGCTCAGAATACGATCCAGTAGACGACAGCGGCTCCATGACAGATAGCTCTGGCGACGAAGGTGTGGTCCCTGCTAAGGTCAGGCGTACCCGATCCCGATCTTCTGATGTTGTTGAGGTGCAGGAACCGCAGGTCTCTCGTATGGAGCAGAGAAGTACTAGCGCCGCTATTCCTTCTGGTGAACTGGCAAGCACCAGCGGCCTAGTACACCCTGGACGTAGTCAAACCAGCACTGCAGTAACACTTGGTGACGTGGCGAGTCCCATAAGTGCAGTTCAAGCTGGCGAGGTGGCAAGCACAAGTAGTGTCCCGCTGCCACCAAGAAGAAGACAAAGGCAGGCCCGTCGATCACATAGTGTCCTTCCTGCAGAATTCGCCAATCCTGATTGGGTGCCCACCACTTCTGCAGAACCCGTACTTCCCCCATTCACTGGCCAACCCGGTATTCAGGTGGAAACAGCTGATTTTAAGCCATCCGATTTTTATTCGCTGTTTTTCACGGAAGATCTCTATAGATCTATTGTGGACCAAAGTAATATATACGCTGGTCAACACATCGCCGCTAATCCCCAAGTGCCTTCCCTTGCCAGAGATTGGAAACCAATTACGGTTTCCGAATTTAAGACCTTTCTGGGCCTTTCCCTCAACATGGGCATACACAAATTCCCGACGCTGAGGTCTTATTGGTCCACCTCACCGCACCACCATATGCCCGTGTTCTCTGGCTCCATGTCCAGGGCACGATACGAACAGATCTTGCGGTTCATGCACTTCAGTGACAATGAACTTTGTCGTCCTCGTGGAGACCCTGAATTTGATCGGCTCTACAAAATTCGGCCCCTCATAAACCACTTCAACCAATGTTTTGCAGCCTTGTTTACGCCCAATCAAGTTGTCTGCGTTGACGAGTCCCTGATTAAGTTTTCTGGCCGCTTGTCTTTCAAACAGTTCCTTCCCAGCAAGCGTGCCAGATACGGGGTCAAGCTCTACAAGCTCTGTGACAGGGCAACAGGCTATACGTGGAGCTTTTCGGTTTATGAGGGAAAAGATAGTCACGTAGAGCCGGAGAACTGTCCAGATTACATAGGGAGCGCTGGCAAGATAGTGTGGAACTTGGTGTCACCCTTATTCGGAAAGGGGTACCACTTGTACGTGGACAATTATTACACGAGCGTGCCACTGTTTAGTCACTTGTTTGATCATCAGATTGGAGCATGTGGCACCGTGCGACCTAATCGCCGGGGCTTTCCCCAGCGGCTTGTAGATTCCCGTCTTAGGCTGGGGGAGAGAGCCTGCTTGAAGTGTAATAACTTGCTCGCTGTGAAGTGGAGGGATAATAGGAATGTTTTCGTTCTTACCTCCCTTCATGCAGACACGACAGTCCAAATTCGTACGGCGGCTGGTGTTGTGACGAAACCCTCTGTATCCACGAATACAACCTTAATATGGGGGGGGTGGACCTCAACGACCAGTTGTTGGCGCCGTACCTAGTTGTCCGTAAGGCTAGACGCTGGTACAAAAAAGTGTCTATTTATTTATTCCAATTGGCTTTGCTGAATGCTCATGTGCTATACGGAGCTTCAGGCGGGACGTTACCCTTCCTTGAATTCCAGGGAGCGGTTGTCATGGAACTCCTGTATCCAGGCGATTCCACACCTCACCATCCCCTACCAAATGCAGTAAGCCGGCTGCATGAGAGGCATTATCCTCATGTCCTCCAGAGTACCCCTACCCAACGAGCCCCCCAAAGAAGATGTCGTGTCTGTAGCAAGCGCGGATTTAGGCGTGACACCCGTTATTATTGTCCACGCTGTCCTGACAATCCTGGTCTCTGCGTTGGTGAATGCTTTGAACGCTACCACGAACTAGTGAGGTATTAGCGTAGGGTACAGCATTTCACAGGCTAGGATACACTTTCACAGGGTCTCAAGAATGCCATCGCATTTTGAGACCCGACCGTTGCAGTTCAAATTATAGTTACAGGGTCTCAAGAATGCCATCGCATTTTGAGACCCCGACCGTTACAGTTAAAATTATAGTTATAGTTTAAAAAAAAAGTGTAAAAAATAAAAAAAAAATAAAAAAGTACAAAAAAAAAAAAAACCCCCAAAAAAATATAAAATAAAAAACCAAAAATAGTTGTTGTTTTATTGTTCTCTCTCTATTGTTGCTCTTTTTTACTCTATTCTATTCTGCAATGTTTTATTATGTTTTATCATGCTTGCTTTTCAGGTATGTTTTATTGTTAACCATTTTTTTTGTTTTCAGGTGCGCCATTCAGTTGCAGCGCGGATTTATTTATCTTGACAGCAACAGCGTTTGCTCCCACGATACATAAAGCCGCGACTCCAACACTGTAGGAGGTGATTTCACCACCACAGTTAAAAAAAAGAGCATATATGCCGAAGCATGGGGGCAGCAGAGGGCGGAGGAGCGATTTTGCTCCTAATGCCACGTACATACGGTCGAAAAAAGTCCGACCATGTGTACGTGGCATAACTTTTTTGCGGGAGGATGCCCCCATGCTTCGGCATATATATATTTTAGGCACCGGTTGCGTTAACAAAATGTTTTATTTTTTACTATGTTTTTTTTTTGGTATTTGCTTTGCAGGTATGGTATGGTAAGGTCTTACTGTTATACTCTAATGTTACTTTGTTTTAATGTTAACCATTATTTGCTTAGCAGGTACGCCATTCAGTTGCAGCGTGGATTTATTTATCTTGACAGCAACAGCGTTTGCTCCCACGATACATAAAGCCGCGACTCCAACGCTGTAGGAGGTGATTTCACCACCACAGTTAAAAAAAAGAGCATATATGCCGAAGCATGGGGGCAGCAGAGGGCGGAGGAGCGATTTTGCTCCTAATGCCACGTACATACGGTCGAAAAAAGTCCGACCATGTGTACGTGGCATAACTTTTTTGCGGGAGGATGCCCCCATGCTTCGGCATATATATATTTTAGGCACCGGTTGCGTTAACAAAATGTTTTATTTTTTACTATGTTTTTTTTTTGGTATTTGCTTTGCAGGTATGGTATGGTAAGGTCTTACTGTTATACTGTAATGTTACTTTGTTTTAATGTTAACCATTATTTGCTTAGCAGGTACGCCATTCAGTTGCAGCGTGGATTTATTTATCTTGACAGCAACAGCGTTTGCTCCCACGATACATAAAGCCGCGACTCCAATGCTGTAGGAGGTGATTTCACCACCACAGTTAAAAAAAAAAGAGCATATATGCCGAAGCATGGGGGCAGCAGAGGGCGGAGGAGCGATTTTGCTCCTAATGCCACGTACATACGGTCGAAAAAAGTTCGACCATGTATACGTGGCATAACTTTTTTTGCGGGAGGATGCCCCCATGCTTCGGCATATATAAATGGTGCATGTATGCCCATCATTAGAAGTGGGGGGATGAAGGGAGGTATTCTAATGGTGGGCATACCCACCGCGCCATTGGGAAATTGGGAAAGCATTTTATCACACCGATCTTGGTGTGGTCAGATGCTTTGAGGGCACAGGAAAGATCTAGGGTCTAATAGACCCCAATTTTTTCAAAAAAAGAGTACCTGTCACTGCCTATTGCTATCATAGGGGATATTTACATTCCCTGCGATAACAATAAAAATGACAAATAAGAAAAAAAAAATGGAAGGAACAGTTTAAAAAATAAAATAAAAAAGCTAAATAAAAAGAAAAACTAAAAAAAAAAAAAAAAAAAGCACCCCTGCCCCCCTTCTTTTGCGCAAAGGCGAACACAAGCGTTGGTCTGGCGTCATATGTAAACAGCAATTGCACCATGCATGTGAGGTATCACCGCGAAGGTCAGATCGAGGGCAGTAATTTTAGCAGTAGACCTCCTCCGTGAATCTAATGTGGTAACCTGTAAAGGCTTTTAAAGGCTTTTAAAAATGTATGTAGTTTGTCGCCACTGCGTGTTTGTGCGCAATTTTAAAGCATGTCGTGTTTGGTATCCATGTACTCGGCCTAAGATCATATTTTTTATTTCATCAAAAATTTGAGCAATATAGTGTGTTTTAGTGCATTAAAATAAAAAAAAGTGTATTTTTTCCACAAAAAATGCGTTTGAAAAATCGCTGCGCAAATACTGTGTGGAAAAAAAAAATGCAACACCCACCATTTTAATCTGTAGGGCCTTTGCTTTAACAATATATATAGTGTTTGGGGGTTCAACGTAATTTTCTTGCAAAAAAAAAATATGTTTTCATGTAAACAAAAAGTGTCAGAAAGGGCTTTATCTTCAAGTGGTTAGAAGAGTGGGTGACGTGTGACATAGGCTTTTAAATGTTGTGCATAAAATGCCAGGACAGTTCAAACCCCCCCCAAATGACCCCATTTTGGAAAGTAGACACCCCAAGCTATTTGCTGAGAGCAATGTTGAGCCCATTAAATATTTTTTTTTTTGGTCCCAAGAGATTGAATAATGAAAAAAAAAAAAAATAATATTTTTTTTTACAAAAACTTGTCACTAAATGATATATTGCTCAAACATGCCATGGGCATATGTGGAGATACACCCCAAAATACATTCTGTTGCTTCTCCTGAGTACGGGGATACCACATGTGTGGGACTTTTTGGGAGCCTAGCCGCGTACGGGACCCCAAAATCCAAGCACCGCTTTCAGGCTTTCTAAGGGTGTAATTTTTTTATTTCACTCCTCACTGCCAATCACAGTTTCGGAGGCCATGGAATGCCCAGATGGCACAAACCACCCCCAAATGACCCCATTTTGGAAAGTAGACACCCCAAGCTATTTGCTGAGAGGTATGGTGAGTATTTTGCAGATCTCGCTTTTTGTCACAATGTTTTGAAAATTGAAAAAAGAAAAAAAAATTTTTTTTTTTTCTTTACTTTCTTCATTTTCAAAAACACATGAGAGCTGTAAAATACTCACCATGCCTCTCAACAAATAGCTTGGGGTGTCTACTTTCCAAAATGGGGTCATTTGGGGGGGTTTGTGCTATTTTGGCATTTTATGGCCTTCGAAACTGTGATAGGTAGTGAGGAGTGAAATCAAAAATTTGCACCCTTAGAAATCCTGAAGGCGGTGCTTGGGTTTCGGGGCCCCGTACACGGCTAGGCTCCCAAAAAGTCCCACACATGTGGTATCCCCATACTCAGGAGAAGCAGCAAAATGTATTTTGGGGTGCAATTCCACATATAACCATGGCATGTGTGAGCAATATATCATTTAGTGACAACTTTTTGAATAAATTTTTTTTATTTTTTTTTTTTGTCTTTATTCAATCACTTGGGACTAAAAAAAAAAATATTCAACGGGCTCAACATGCCTCTCAGCAAATAGCTTGGGGTGTCTACTTTCCAAAATGGGGTCATTTGGGGGGTTTTGTGCCATCTTGGCATTTTATGGCCTTCAAAACTGTGATAGGTAGTGATAGGTAGTGAGGAGTGAAATCAAAAATTTATGCCCTTAGAAATCCTGAAGGCGGTGCTTGGTTTTCGGGGTCCCGTATGCGGATAGGCTCCCAAAAAGTCCCACACATGTGGTATCCCCGTACTCAGGAGAAGCAGCAGAATGTATTTTGGGTGTAATTCCACATATGCCCATGGCATGTGTGGGCAATATATCATTTAGTGACAACTTTGGGCAAAAAAAAAAAAAGTTTGTAATATTCCCGCAACTTGTGGCAAAATATAAAATATTCCATGTACTCAACATGCCTCTCAGCAAATAGCTTGGGGTGTCTACTTTCCAAAATGGGGTCATTTGGGGGGGTTTTGTGCAATTTTGGCATTTTATGGCCTTCAAAACTGTGATAGGTAGTGAGGAGTGAAATCAAAAATTTACACCCTTAGAAATGCTGAAGGTGGTGCTTGGGTTTCGGGGCCCCGTACGCGGCTAGGCTCCCAAAAAGTCCCACACATGTGGTATCCCCGTACTCAGGAGAAGTGGCAAAATGTATTTTGGGGTGCAATTCCACATATAACCATGGCATGTGTGAGCAATATATCATTTAGTGACAAATTTTTGAATAAATTTTTTTTTTTTTTTTTTTTTTGTCTTTATTCAATCACTTGGGACTAAAAAAAAAAATATTCAATGGGCTCAACATGCCTCTCAGCAAATAGCTTGGGGTGTCTACTTTCCAAAATGGGGTCATTTGGGGGGGTTTTGTGCCATCTTGGCATTTTATGGCCTTCAAAACTGTGATAGGTAGTGATAGGTAGTGAGGAGTGAAATCAAAAATTTATGCCCTTAGAAATCCTGAAGGCGGTGCTTGGTTTTCGGGGTCCCGTATGCGGATAGGCTCCCAAAAAGTCCCACACATGTGGTATCCTCGTACTCAGGAGAAGCAGCAGAATGTATTTTGGGGTGTAATTCCACATATGCCCATGGCATGTGTGGGCAATATATCATTTAGTGACAACTTTGGGCAAAAAAAAAAAAGTTTGTAATATTCCCGCAACTTGTGGCAAAATATAAAATATTCCATGTACTCAACATGCCTCTCAGCAAATAGCTTGGGGTGTCTACTACTTTCCAAAATGGGGTCATTTTGGGGGGGGTTTGTGCTATTTTGGCATTTTATGGCCTTCAAAACTGTGATAGGTAGTGAGGAGTGAAATCAAAAATTTGCACCCTTAGAAACCCTGAAGGCGTTGATTGGGTTTCGGGGCCCCGTGCGCGGCTAAAAAAAAAAAAAAGGTACCTTTGTGATAACTTGGCCTCTAGATTTAACTTTTGCGCAAACCAATAAATATACGCTTATTGGCATTTTTTTTTAGAATACATTTTGGCCCAAATGTTTGACTAAAATTGAGTTTATTAATTTTTTTTATTGTGTCTGCTAGATAAGTAAGTGAAAGATATAACATGAATTTAAGTATGCAAAACAGATAAGGGGCACAGGGAGCATATTTATAAGCAAGCAATATGTTATTTGGCTTCGGAAAAACTCTGTCACAGTCCTACAACTGCCACTCTGCTCACAATGGGGGAAATAGGCTATTCACTTTGCAAGTGAGTTTGCCCCGAGTTTAGGGAATGAGGTTATATTTCACTCACCCAATCATATGCAAGGAGAATTGTTTGGCTGGACTTACAAGTCTGGCCTTGCTACCTTACTTTTTGTGATTAATTTTGCACTGTTACTGGAGCAGTCTTGTGAGCTTACTTTAATTTTATTTTATTACCAGTACATTTTGCATAAAACAGTACAGCAAGCCATGGTTTCCATTACTTTAAGGAAAATAAATTTTGAAAAAAACAGCTGCCATTGGTGATTTATCATAATGAAAATGCTAGTTTTCCGGCTATCATGCTGACACTAGGGTATCAAAGCTTTGGTGTACATATACTATACTAGTAGAAAATGATCACTGAATGGTAACTGAGCTTGGTGAATATGGTGAAACTGTCAGTTTATGAATATATTATTCATTAAGGTAACATTCCCTACTCCTTGACTAAATTGTTAAAAAGAATGCAGGTATGGGTATCTGGGGGTACCCTGACTTTTCTGCTTTGCATACTTGTGTCAAGTCAGTAGCTCAGAATGTATGGAAACCAAATAGTCAGCATAACAGTTAGTAAAATAACTTACGGTACTTAATAGAATGTGAGCAGTGACAGACAGCCTCAATTACTCTCTTAGAAAATATTGACTTTAAAAGATCTGCACACACTAATGCCCCGTACACACGGTCGGAATTTCCGACGGAAAATGTCCTATCGGACCATGTTGTCGGAAAATCCGACCATGTGTGGGCGCCATCGGACTTTTTCCGTCGGAAAAAATTTGAGATCCTGCTCTCAAATTTTCTGACAACAAAGTCCGATCTGACTTTTTCCGATCGTGTGTAGCGAATTCCGACGGACAAAGTGCCACGCATGCTCAGATCAAATTATAAGACCAAAGCTATTGGCTACTAGCCTCTACGTAGTTCCGTCGTACGCAACGAACGTCACCACGTTCAGAATGATCGGATTTTCCGACAACTTTGTCCGACCGTGTGTATGCAACACCAGTGTCGGACAAAGTCCGTCAAAAAAAATCCGACGGATTTTGTGGTCGGAATTTCCGACCGTGTGTATGGGGCATAACTCTTTTCTTGGGAAAGCAGCATACATAGCAATAAAACACAGAATGCACCAGTGATCCTGCAGCAGCTCTTACAATGACAATAGCACCACCATTTCAGCATTGTTAAAATGTTTGAAAAAATATCTGTAGGGCAAAGTAATAAGCATTTGAATGACCTCAAAGTGAATTCCAGCAGTGTCATTTCAGAAATCAGAAACCTTTCAGCTTGTTTAAATTCTTTTCTTCAAACTATCATGTGATTACAATTAGCCTTAAGTTGTGTGCCTAATAACCATGTGTGAAAAGTAACCAGCAGTTAATATGTTTTAGTAAACATTTATGTTTTTATGTGTTTTTATTCTTGTCAAAATGAACCCCTGTTAAAGTTTTAATGAAAACTGGGTGCTATTTGTATTCCATTTATATCTTTGAAAAAAAAAACAGATAAAACTCTCATCAACATATAACAAGTTGATGATGAGTTCAAATATTTTGAAAAACTTTCTTAAAGCGGAGTTCCACCCAAAAATGGAACTTCCGCTTTAAGCACTCCTCACCCCCTTACATGCCACATTTGGCATGTAATTGTTTTTTTGGGGGGGTGGGGGCTTCATTAGGAGGGGGACTTCCTGTCCCACTTCCTCCTTCCACCCAGGAACCGCCTAGGCGACTACTCCTTTCGTCTTAGGCGGCCCCTCCCTCTAGGCGATCTCCTGGGACACGTGACAGGTCCCAGGAGATCGCCTATACACTCCGGGAGCGCAGCGCGACTCCCGCATGCGGCCGTGAAGCCGATAGCTGTCACGGCCGGGTGCCCTGAGTGGCAATGGAGGCGCAGGCGAAGAGGAGGGGGAGAGGAACGACACCCCGTTCGGCTGCATCGCTGGACCGTGGAACAGGTAAGTGTCTGTTTATTAAAAGTCAGAAACTACACTTTTTGTAGCTGCTGACTTTTAAAAGGCCTGGAACTCCCCTTTAATATGCTTCTTATAACAGCTGACATCAACTTTGCTAAAGCCATGGTTTTATTATATGAAAACACTACAACAGAGTCCTAAGGAGAACTTTAATGCAATAACAGTTTAGGATCCCGAATCTCTGCCCAAAAAGTGCCAATGCTGGTGTTCTGGCTACCAAAGAGCAAGGAGAAGACTGCATTATATACTAACTAAATAGGAATCAAACCAAAATTGTACCTAAAAAAATGAAAAGACTCTCCCCCTCACACACACACACACATGTGCACCCACACCCAAACACAGTCAGGACACACATACATACAGAAACACCTATTACATCATACCTATTTTTTTTACAGTTTTAGGAATCTTTGTTTTTTACAATTTTTGCAATTTTTTTGTGAATTTGGAAAAATCAACAATAGTCTCATCTTTTTTATTTAACTTATTCGCAGTGGCCCTGCTGCTACATTAAACATGAAAGTCGCTACCTCACCTACTTTTCTTTTTAAGTTAAAGCATCTTCTTAATTCTGAGTTGAAAACGATGTACTGAACCTATTATTTATTTTTAACCCCTTAAGGACCGCCCACATACATTTACTGCGGCAGAGCGACCCTTAAGCGAAAAAGGTACTTGTACGTGATTTTGTTCAAAGGCTCTGGGGCGCGTGTGCTGCTGTAGCCCCACTCCCGCTGTGATTGGACACAGCCAGAGCCAATCAGCGGGTCCGGGGGAGAAAGGCAGAATGGCGGTGTGCCTATGTAGACAAGGCAGATTGCCATTCTGCTAGTAAGGAAGACAGAGATCTTGTGTTTCTGCTAATCAGGAACACAGATCTCTGTCTTCCTACAGTGCAACCATCCCCCACAAAGTTAGAAAGCATTTCCAGGGAACACAGTTAACCCCTTGATCGCCCCTGATGTTAACTCCTTCCCTGCCAATTTGTAGAAAGAAAAGGACATCAGTTGTATTTGGGTACAGCATCGAACGACCGTGCAATTGTCAGTTAAAGCAACACAGTGCAGTATCTACAAAAATGGCCTAGTCAGGAAGGGGGTAAATCCTTCAGGAGTGGTTAAAGGAAGTGCATAATTAAAAATAAAATAAAAAAATTAACACGATACATACAGTAAAAGTTGTCTGGAAAGTGAGACATATCACTATTTTACAGAGATGCATTTCCAGTCTGTCAAGTCAGCCAGTATTGCTCAATCAGTCAGGGAGTTGTCCACATCAGACTTTGTTAATCTTCAAAATTATGCTTACTGGCAAGTGGCAGCAAAGCACCAAAACACTTAACTTACTCATCATCCTCGAAATCACTCTATTGTCTTTTTTCAAAATAGCGTGTTATCTTATTCCTAAGAAGAACAAACACTTCTAAGAGTGCCTAAGTCAAACAAAACTTTCATCAGTGCCAACAATTAATGTCAGACATGTCTGCATAGAAACATAAATACCATACAACCGTGTAAAAGTAGTGAAACACGAGGATGTTTTCTTTATCATGTTGCGCCCTGCTTTTCTGCTGTTACAAAGCTTTCTAATTTAAAATCCTTTCACCAAAGTGTGCCATTTTGCTAAATTATACTACACAGCAGACTGAGAATTGCAAATTCGCCAAACCACAGTTGTAAGTTTATGTTGTGTATCTCAAGCAGGACTAATATTATCCATATATGTTGCAGAACGTGAAATACCATCAGCTACCTAGCCCATTATCAATCCTAATACTGAGATACACGGTAATCAACCTTCTTCAATTCATTAAAAGGAAATAGATACAGCAACAAGTCAAATATTTCCCAGCCTGGAAAGAATTCTGGAATCCAAATTTAGATATTAAACTGGACACTGTACTTGCATTGTAGGAAATGTTAGTGATCAACACATGTGTAGGAAATTTAGTGTACCATGAATAATGGGAAATACTCTGTGTGGAGCTTATCCCTGATGTTCATATATGTACTGTACAGTGGCAAACTCATGAAAAGCTACATTTAGTTTTAGCTTTAGAGAGTTTAGCATTGCTATAGCTTCTTGGGCAAGATACACATACATACATATACTGCTGAAATACATTTATCTTTAATGCCTTATTTCAAGGGATCTGCAATTCTGGTCAGGCAGTTCTGAGATTTACACACCCCTTACACAATGCACAGGAAGACAGGTGGCACACTTATTTCCTGTTTCAGCAGCAGTTTTCTATGTCACCTCTCTGCCTCCAGATTGCTAATTGGACAATGAATCAGCATCATATTCTCTGTGCAATGAACAGTTAGCTGACCCAGAACCAGTAAATCTGACCAAGACTAAAAATTTTCTTTCGAAAATCGTAACTAAGAATCTTTGTTCGAATTTTGCACCATTAGTGGGCCACAGCAATGGCCGATTTTCGTGCGGCCATCGAATTTGAGTGATTGGTTATGTTGGAATTTTTTTGGAAAAACAAACAATTTTCTAATGATGGGAGAATTGTGAGAGAAATATAATTGAAAAAGAAAATGCGCATGTGCGTAAGAAAAGAAAATTCCCAGAAAGGAAAGAAGATTTCCAGCCACGGAAATTATTTTCTGTAGCAACATGAGGGGAAATTGAAGGCTTGGTTGGTCGATTTTTCAAAATCAATAGTGGCACCATCGGATCACAAAATATCAGATTTTTGGAAAAAAAAAAATTTCAGAATTCAACCCATGTATGGCCAGCATTAACCAAGGGGTTGAACAAAAGAACATGTCTTGATTCCCCCATCCACATCAAGTGTGAGTCATTGTACTGTGACAGTGAGGAGATTTCCCCACCGTCAGAATACACACAACAGCTATAGCTGGTGGTGCTGATCTAGAGAAAAGTTTCCAACAGGGTGGTGGTACACAAGTCAATTGATAGATCAACTTGTGTACAACCAGCCTACTCATACATGGATCGAAACAACAGTCCCTGCTGAACCTGCCAAATTTCGATCCATGTATGGCCAGCTTAAGAAAGCAATAATAACAAATGTGGCAGAGATTTGTGTTAAATTACAATTACAAACATCATTTGGCTAGGGAACAGTAAATATATCTGTGTTTAAACTGTATATCTAACTATATTGTATGTCTGCAATTCCACTTAAACAATAATCCTAACATTTGGAATTTATAATACATATCCATTCCTGAAGTGGACAAAAAAGTGCACTTGGATCAAACTGTTGTTGAATGAAGATGAAATTACTTATGTCACAGGTCGGAAGTTTTGTCATAAGTATATCTTAAGATCTTCTTTCTATAATGATTATCTGTTTCTTGCGCTACATATAATTACATGAGTAACCTCCACATATCCAATTATTAGGGAAGAGCTGCAGTTTACTGTTCTCACTTTAATGATAATTAGGTGTTTTATAACAGATTCACATCCAGAACAAAGTCAGCAAGAGCTCTAGTTTCTGCTATACTTAAAAACAGCAGTAAAACATTGCAAAAATGCTGAAATATACACTATATTACCAAAAGTATTGGAACACCTGCTTTTACATGCACTTTAACTTTAATGGTATCCCAG
The DNA here is from genome assembly GCA_028564925.1 of Lithobates sylvaticus. Lineage (NCBI taxonomy): Eukaryota > Metazoa > Chordata > Amphibia > Anura > Ranidae > Lithobates > Lithobates sylvaticus. Next base: position 327,078,355 of record CM053028.1, on the reverse strand, counting down.
TCTTAGTCCGTATGGTTCAATATTGAGTTGGCCCATCCTTTGCAGCTATAACAGCTTCAACTCTTCTAGGAAGGCTGTCCACAAGGGTTAGGAGTGTGTCTATGGGAATGTTTGACCATTTTTCTAGAAGCGCATTTGTGGACCCACAATCAGCAAAACACATTTTTCCTTTTTGCCTTTTGACAGTTTCAAGTTGACATATCATCGACACAGAAAATCTCCATAAATATATCTGAAATAAAAAATTAAAAGTAAAAATAAACACCAAGTAGTGGGCAGATCCCGACCATATGGTCCTGATTTTTCCCGAGCCTGGACCGACTCTGTGACGTCATCTAACAGCAGGCTTCAGCCTGCTGTCTGCTTAAAAAAAGGGGTTACAGGAGAGCAAACAATCTGCACTCCTGTGATCCACAGGAGAAGTACAGCCAATTGAGCTTTGGCTGCACTTTTCCTTTAGGCTGGGTTCACACTGCTGTGCGGAGCGGCTCAAAGCAGGGGTCCGATGCGTTCCTGTTCTCCATTTCAGGGATGGATCAGACCCAAATTATTGGCTGGATTTGGTCCTGAAACAGACCAGAAGACGCCCAGGATTATTTTGCAAACTGTTCTACAGCCGTCACAGAGATGTTTGAACCGGCTTCATTGAGAGCCGGTCACAGTCTCCTGAAATGCAAATTGGATTCAGGAAACACGTTCAGGAACATCCCTTAGAAAGAGTGGGATCGCGCACGTGCGTTCCCGCACAGCGGCACAATCCTGATGCGCTCATGTCACCCAGACACAGCACATCTTAGATCGGCAGGAGGGCTCCGTGATTGGCCCTCCTGATCACATGACGGCCTTGTCCAATCATGGCCGTCATGTGATGTAAACAAACAGCCGGTTTCTAGGCGACCGGATATTCACATGGAAGTGATCGCTGAGGAGAGGAGAGTGGATCTCTGCAGCCGGATGGTGATCAGTGAGTATTAGCTGTTTTTTACAGCTTTTTACTCACTGATCACCAGTGTAGTGTAAACACACATGTCACTAGAAATGTAAAACACACAGTAAACACACATGTCCCCAAAACACATGTCCCCACATAGTAATGATTCCCAAAACACATGTCCCCCACATATATAACAGTAAAATCACATGTCCCAATGATCATTTGCACACATATGTACGGGATCACCTGCGCACATCTGTACATGATCATTTGCGTACATATGTCCGTGATCACGCAAACCAATTATTATACACTTAACAGGATTTTTTTACCAAAAACATGTAGCAGAATACACGTTGGCTTCAATTTATGACAAAATTTGATTTTATTGGATTTCTTTTAAAATAGAATAAAGAAAATATTGTTTTTTTTCCAAACTTCCGCTCTTTTTTTGCTTATATCGCAAAAAAAAATGGAGTCGTGAATAAATACCACCAAAAGAAAGCTCTATTTGTGCGAACAAAATGATAAAAATGTAATTCGGGTACAGCGTAGCATGACCGCGCAATTGTCAGTGAAAGTGCGAGAGCGCTGAAAGTTTAAAATTGGTCTGGGAAGGAAGGGGGCGAAAGTGCCCAGTATTGATGTGGTTAAAGCATTTTTGCTGATTTTTACAAGCCTTTTACAGCTTCAGGCATTTTAGTTTAGCCAATAGAAAACACTAAGGGGAGGAGAGAGAGAGGAAACTAGGGGTGGAGAACTGCTGTTTCGAACAGAAAACGAGCAACAAAATGCTCGTAAAATGCTCAAGTCACGCTTTTTCAGGCGTTACTATTGAAGTCTATGGGGCCAAAAATGCTTGTAATTAGCCAAAAAGAAGCTCACTTTTTTGAGAGACAGACATTTTTCTTCAGCTTACAGAACGCTCAAATGTGATCAGGGGCCATTGAAATGAATGGCATTTGGCTTGTTGACCGTTTTAGAGCTACAAGCTTCAAGCTGAAAATTGCCCAGGTGTGAACAGTGCCGAAAGATGCAAACTCTTAATTTTATCATAGATTATCATACGCATCTACTTGCTAAATGTTCATGTCATGCATATACATAGATAAGGTGGGGAAGAATTTTGCAAATGGCAATTCTACTGAAGAACAAGTGTCTATGGAAGATTGTGAGACAATTCAGGTTTTACAGCATGAGGCTAGCCTCTCCAGCAGAAAACAAATGCTGTGGAATTAACAAGAGATTTTCTAGATTTGAACAATAGAGCAATCAATATAAAAATTATTCAAGTTTATTGTTGACCAAAAGTCATGATTTTCTGGTATACAAAAGAGATATTAAACATTTTCAAAGTAATCTTTGTATTGATTATAATTTGTTACCAGGTGATAGAAATGTTATTTGCTTAAATCAGGGGTGCTCAACCTTTTGATGAGCGAGGGCTACTTACGTGATTTGGTAAACGGCCGCGGGCTACAATGAAATAAAATTGTTCGGAATTTCACATTTTTTATTTTGAATTGCATAATAAACATTTTCCTGCTGCAGCCACTCAGTGCCAGTGGGAAGGAGAGGAGGAAAAGTCAGTTTTCAGCAGTTGCAGGAGGAAAATGGAGGGAATCAGTTTCTCTATATGCGGCCCCCGCTGCCCCTCCTGACCAAGTATAAAACAGCCTGTGACAAGGAAGCCACACAGATCCCCTGGAGCATGGGATGGGGTCACCATTGAAAGCCCTGACGCTACACCAGTGGTTGTGGTGTGTTGGTTTACCGCCCCCAAATGCATATGTAAAATGAGCCCTTACAGTCCTGAGCCCACTATAAGGCTACTTTCACAATGATGCTCCCACACCGCAGGGGCAGAGCAGTGCACCTGTGGCTTTCATGCGGGTTTTCTGCACTTTGCAATAGACTTCTATTATATCTTGCGGGTGTGGTACACTTTCTGAACATGCACCAAAACCCATGCATTCAGGTGATTTGGTGTACTTTCGGAAGGTGCACCAAACCCACGGGATATAATAGAAGTGCACTTCCCTGGTTTGAGGTTGAGGGCCACATCAGAGGGCTCAGAGGGCCACGTGTGACCCATAGGCCACAGGTTGAGCACCCCTGGCTTAAATAAATTGTCACCTGGCCTGGATTCTTTCCTAAATGTACATAATATAACTGGGTACTAACATTTATAGGTAAAGTTGATCCAGGGAAAATCCGATGGCTTTTTGGGGGATCAGAAAGGAATTTTTTCCCCTTCTGTAGCAAATTGGATCATGCTTTGCTTGGGGTTTTCACCTTCCTCTGGATCAACTGTGGGTGAAGGATTGTGTATATGGGATTGTATTTTTTATTTTTTTTGGTTGAACTAGATGGACTTTTTTTAACCTGAATAACTATGTAACTATCTTACGTGGAAACTTTTGTCTGTTGTGTCTTTAATCCTTAAGACAGCTGCATAAGTAGCTGACACGTTTCTTTAATCCTACTGTCTAGAAAAATATATAAAAAACTGGACAAGTCATACTTTAAGGACCACTGTCTCTTTGGCATGCTAAGACATGCTTTGAAGAATTGCCAAAAATTATTATTTCATCATACCAGACGAACTGCTTATTCTGTTCGTTACTGCCCATAAGTATCTCAATAACTAAAAACAACATTTTCTGATGCACAGTAGGTCAGATACCACCCTATCTGTTATTGGAGTAATATCTGTGCATCTTTGACCATCTTAAGTTACATAATAAAATGAAAAATAATAAATAAAACTAAATTAACCTAAAAATGTAATTTAATTAAATTAGAAGTATTCTATTAAGCATAAAGTAAGGCTCACCAACACTCCTTTATTTGCATTTCCTAGATTTCAATGAGGCCACCTACATAGGTGACTTGCAATTAGCTGCAATGGTCATGCACTGTCAGATTTGTAGTTAAATAGGAGCTCCAGCCCCCTGACCAAAAAAGTAAAGTCAGCAGCTACAAATACTGTAGCTGCTGACTTTTAATATCAGGACACTTACCTGTCCAGGGATCCTGCAATATTGGAACCCTAACTGATTTTTCAATCGGCTCTCCGGTGCTGCCGCTGCCATTCCTTGTAAAGGAAACTGGCAGTGAAGCCTTGCGGGCAGTTCCTTACTGCTCATGCGCGAGGCGTACTGTGCTTTGTGAATGGCCTGGCAGCAGGTAAAGGAGAAGGAGGGCCGAACTTCTAGGGGACCTTGCCGTGGTGAGGTAATCTCGAAGTGGGAACAGTTACCTGTCAAAGACAGGTACCCGCCCCCCCCCCCAAAAGGTGCCAAATTTGGCAGTGTAGGGGGGGTGCAAACAAGCAGGGCTTCCCCTTTTGGGTGGAGCTCCGCTTTATCAAAGATCAAAGATCAAAGATTTGAAAATGTACTCAGTATAATGGGCTAAGCATTGAAAATGAGCCTTAAAGTTAAACTGCAGACAATTATAAAAGGCACAAATAAATGCAGCTCTGTAACTACTGATACATTATCGCATGCATTTTTTTTCACATGCATCAGTGTGGGCACCAGAAATTTTATTTGGTGTAAGCCTCCTTCAATACACTGTACAATTTGTAAAGCAGAACTCATAGATGGGAACGTAGAAATAGCACAAGGAGTCAGCCAGCAGTGATGTTGTGCAAGGCGCACGCTGATAGAAAGAGAGGGTAGAGTAAAATCTTCCTGAATGTTGTGTTTTTCCCTTCAATCTCCAGTACAGAGTGGAGTGGAGATCAGAAAAATCAGGTCACTTTCCTCTGCTGAACTGGTCTGTACTATATGGCAGAGCAGTGCAAATTTCAGGCATGAAGAACTGAAATACAAGTTTTTGGGCAGGTTTAACAGCTCTCATATATGAATTTCATCTGTATATTTAGCTGTTTGTCTGGATGTTCAATACCAAAAAGACATTGCATATCTAGAAATGTTTACACTATGGTATTGTGCTACTGAAAGAAGACATTCCGAATCACTAAAACTCTTTTGGGCAGCACAGTGCACAGAAAAAAAAATCTTATTCTAACAGGAAAGGGATTATCTTTTGAGGTCAGTCATCCATGTAGCCTAGCCCTAAAGGTATATTTAAATTCAACAGAGGATACCAATTCATCTTATCATTAGAGAGAAAACAAATCTTTAGTTGACCCTGGGCTACAGGGTCCTAGCTCTACTCAGACACTCTTGCTTAATAGACACTTTGCAATATTTGAAAGTAACATGACTGGTCTGAGCATTTGGGACGTTTGTTTTGGACATGGCACCACAAGTCACTAACCCTTAGCCTGGGGTCAATCAAAAATCTGATGACATATGGTTATCTTTTTTTCTTAAAAAAAAAAAAATATTGCTCTGTTTTTCTACCCCAAAAAGGCAAGAAAAATTATTGTACTTGGGCGCAAAAGCTTGCAGAACTCTGTCATTCAGAAAGAAACCAGGTATTTTAGTCAATGTTTAAACCTACCATTTATGGGTCCTATTAAAGTGTAATTCTAACAATGAGATTCTCCAATCTCCTCCCTTTTGTTTTGTCAAAGCATATGTCAAGGCAAAAAAACATAGTGAATCTCTGCATACATGCACATTTGCACATGTTTTATCCCTGTTAGACAAGAAGTATGGCCAAAGCTTTTTTGGCCATACTTCTCTTCTGGATAATAGGAGTGCACTTACATGAGCTCCTCTGTAACCCAGAATCAGCCGACGGCGGGCTGAAGCCTGCTGTTAGCTGACATCACAGAGTTGATACATGTTCTATTATTACAGTTACTTATACAGCGCCGTCAATTTGCATGGCACTTTACATATGCAGTATAGTGTACATTCACATCAGTCCCTGCCCTCAAAGAGCTTACAATCTAAGGTCCCTAACTCACGCTCATACATACACATACTTGGGCCAATTTAGAGAGGAGCCAATTAACCTACCCGCATGTCTTTGGAGTGTGGGAGGAAACCGGAGTACCTGGAGGAAACCCACACAGACACAGGTAGAACATGCAAACTCCAGACAGGTAGTGTCATAATGTTGGGATCCGGATCTCAGATGCCTGACCTACAGCTGGTTCAGCCTCTCAGCGTAACCCTCTCCACAGTCCCAGGGAAGTTTTTCTGTAATTGTAATACACTTCCTGTACTATAATGACAACACTGCTGTGTTACTGGTAGGATCACCAAATAAAATTGAAGGACAAAATGCCTGAAAAGGAGAACTAATGCAGCCACCAGACCTGAGGACTGGCAAGCTTATATATAACAACTTTCAGCAATCGGGTTCATAAAACTTAAAAATGACCTAAGACATTAGATAACAGTCTATGGTTATGGTCAAACTTAATTCAAATGTCCACAGGATATCTGCAAACACAGTTGAGCGAAAACAAATGACATGTTAGAAAACATAGAAATATCCTCCTCCTGTTCCTGGACTGGATTTGGGTCAAAGCAATAACTCCAAGCCAATAATAAATAACACGCTATCTCTTCCGATTCCGCAACATGGCTGGTTGATGAACTGCCGCTTAAAAACGAAATGAAAAGCATGAAATGAAAAGCGCAAAGCAACACCCACCAAACTTCTACTAACACGAAATTAGCAGAAGGAGCCCAAAGGGTGGTGCTAAAGAGCTGAAAAACCACGTAGTACATCAGTACGTTCGTGTTTGTTGGCCGACAATTCCTTGCCGTTTGTATGCAAGACAAAATCCAAGCACACTTCTTTGGACAAAGGTCTGAGGTTTTGTCTGCAGAAAATCCGATCGTGTGTATGAGGCTTTAGCTGTCATGAATGGATTTCCCATTCATCAACTGCTTGCTTTTGATTTTGATCTGTGATTTGCTAAGCACATGGTACAGGTAGCCAGGTACCATGTGATTGCTTTGAACAAAATCACAGCAGTAAGGAGTGCGCATGCGCGGGCGCTCCGTAATGGCCGCTTAAGCCGGGAGCTCCGCTACACCCCGAGCCCACAAGAGACACAGCCGCAGTACAGCAGCACAGCACCGACCCTCCGATCGGACATCACACCAGGGAACTCAGCGGGAACCCGCCTGAATGTCCGGACCGGCCGCCAGGCGAGATCTGGGGCCGGAATTCAACAAGTCAGGGGGAGCCGGGTGTACCAAGATGGCCGCCGAACATTCCCCAGCTCAGCTACACGCGGTCTCCGGGGAAAGACTGCACGATCACAGGCAAGTGATAGCCCCAGCCACCCTCTCCTACTCTCAAGCCACTCAGGGGCTAAATTACCATCCCCAAGCCCCCTCTCCAGCCTCAACTGAATCCCTTATAGGCCGCAGCATGGAGGACTATGCCCTTTCTCCTGCAGGGCCTACCATAACACCCCTGCTGGTCACCCCATCACCCAGCATGCCTGTTCAGGATTCACTCACCCCCGAGGGAGACCTTTTTCTAAAACTGTCAGCCCTCCTAGAAAGGGGTCTAGCTAGCACAGCTGCCCAAATAACAAGAGAGATAACCAGAGACATGAAAAATGACTTTGCAAATCTGGGCTCTAGAATGGAAGCAATAGAAAACAAGCTAGATATCACAGTCTCCCGCACAAACCAAAATGCTGCTCATATACAGACCCTCCAGGAACAACTAGACACTGCCCTCTCCAGGATCGATGACCTCAAGAATAGGTCAAGAAGATACAATCTAAGGATCCGAGGCATTCCTGAGACCTCAACAGACATCCCCACAGTGGTTCAGGAAATCATTAAAAACTTAATACCGAACATCAAGTCGCACCGCCTGGAGTTGGACAGAGCCCACAGGTCACTCGGACCCCCCAGAAAGGACGGCTCTCCAAGAGACGTCATAGTGAAACCTCACTTCTACGCCGTCAAGGAGGAAGTCATGAAGCAGTCCAGACTTCAGCAACAGGTCTCCTATCACGACCACCAAATCCAAATCTTCGCTGACTTATCCCCCGCCACGATCCAAAAAAGGCGAGCTCTCAAACCGCTACTCACAGCACTATCCCGCCAGGAGATCAAGTATCGGTGGACCTTCCCCTTTGCGGTGAAATTCACTTTCAAGGGCAAATCTTATGCTTTCTCCAGCTTACCAGAAGGCGAGAGACTCCTACTTCACCTCAAATTGATCTCCCAAGAAGCTCCAATGGAAGTCTCAGCAGCCGCTGCGATCTCGGCCAAGCGTCCACCACCAACGAGCCCAGTCTCCCCCCTTTGGGTTTCCGGAAAGACCAAGAAATCCAAGGAAGGTAGACCCCCCTAAAATGGACTTCCGGGACTCTCTTCATTTTTGTCCCGTACCTTGGGCACTTCACTTGAGACGGATGTCTCCACTGTAGAAGGAGTCTCGAGCTCCTACCCATACCCGTGACATGGCCGAGCCACTAATATCGCTCAAAACATTTTTATTTTTATTTCTCCTCCCCCCCCCTTTTTTTTTTTTTTTTTCCCTCCCCTATTTTCTCTCCTTTTATGCAATAGGTCGGACAGCCTTTCCAATCTGTACAAGACAAGACCAGCTCGAATTGCGCACAGAGACGCCTCATCTGAATGGAACTATACAGAATACGACGCAATCATCTCATCCCCACTTGAGTGGGCGCCCCATTACCTACCAGGATCCTCCTAGACGTACTCAACTCCTCCCGGGAGCAATACATGGGGGTTCAGTAAACTTTCCCTGATAAGGGGGGGAAATAATAGTAGCAAATGTCTCATAAAAAGTATATTAATCTGTTGTTTTTTATACTTTAGCTTGATTTTCATAGTCATGTCAACTTGTTCTTTTCCCCCTTGTTCTTTTTTTTTTTTTTCTCTTCTTTTTGCTATGCGTATAGCTTGGTCAATCTTTACGCAATTAGCGGTACTTTGTGTCAGTCTAATTAATCAGTTCTCTTTTTGACAGGGTTAGGGGTGTAACCCTTGCGCCTCCACCCATCCCCCGGAAGCAAGTCCTTGCCTTCGCAGAATGGGTAGTCGGCCATCCCTTAGGGATAGCCGACGTCTTTTCTTAGGCTTCTGGCTGGTGGACACCACGCCAGACGCCTGTGCTCTTCTCAGAAGATGCTGTTTATTTGTGTTATTGTTACCTGATCCCCTCCCCTCTTCTAACCTCTTTCTTCTCTTGAGCCAATCGACGGGCCACACATGGACTACACTTCCGAATCCAGACCGATCACCTACCGCCCCCTCTCTCAGGACCCACCGGGAGAAGACACCAAAGGGTAAGTCTCTACTCTTCAAACAGCCTTTCACTTATCCGCACCAATGGCCGAACTAAACCAGAACGGTAGGGACCTTAGGGTAGCCTCCCACAATGCTCAAGGGCTGAACTCCCCCAGTAAGAGGAGATTAGCCCTAGACCACTACCGCTCCCTTAAACTTGATGTCGTTCTCCTCCAGGAAACGCATTTCCCTATTCGATGCAACCCCAAATTCATCCACTCTTATTACCCAAACTTTTACATAGCAAATGCAGAAAACAAAACTAGAGGGGTAGCTGTCCTTTTTTCTAAGACATGTAACTTTGTCCACTCCTCCACACACAAAGATCCCGAGGGGAGATACATTCTTGTCAAGGGCTCGATCGAAGGTAACTTATTTTCAATAATATCCTACTACGCCCCCAACAAGGGCCAAACAAAATTCTTCCAAGTACTTCTCAAAACCCTCATCCCCCTGGTAGAGGGTAAAGTTATCTTTGGTGGGGACTCAAATACCGCCTTCGACCAAGGACTTGACAGGACTAAACCCCCTAGAAACCAGCTGACACGACCGACGAAGGCTAGTTTAAATATAGCAAAAACCATCCATGCTCATGGCCTAGTAGATATTTGGAGAGAGTTGAACCCAACCAAACGGGACTATACTCACTTCTCACCCCCCCACCAATCCTACGCCAGAATTGATCACATACTTGTTCCCCCTAACCTTATACCCTCGACGTACAAAGCTTCCATCATTGATATCGCCTGGTCAGACCACTCGTTGGTCTCCATCTCCATACGTAACACCATTACGAAGAAGTCAGGATCACACTGGCGTCTAAACGAATCCCTACTGAGCGACCCCATCATCACTAAGGACATAGAACATTCCCTGAAGGAATACTTCCTCCTGAACAATGTAGAAGACATCTCCCCTGAAACACTCTGGGCGGCCCACAAAGCAGTGGTTAGAGGGAAAATAATAGGCATTGCGACCCGTATCAAAAAAGAGCGTATGATCGACATCAACAACTTAGAGAATAAATTTAAAACCCTGAAATCCCAACATAAAAAACTCCCCTCCAAAACCCTAGCGGATCAAATAGATGCTACCAGGCTGGAACTTAACCTGGCCCTAACTGCAAAGGCTGAGAAGAACATCCGATGGAATGGGGCTAAATTTTACAACCAAAAAGATAAAATAGGGTCTATGTTGGCCTCCAGGTTATCTCCTCGAACTCGCACTAACGCCTTCCCCAAAATTAGGATCACAGGACAAACCCTTTCTGCTAACCCCAATAAAATACTCAAAGCCTTCCAAGAATTCTACACCAAACTTTATAGCTCGACCCAAACAGATGATACCCACAGGTTCTCGACCTTCTTCAGGGATCTACCCATACCAAAACTTTCTACCGAACACAGGGATATCATGGAGGAGGATTTTTCGGTTGAAGAAATTAAAGAGGTCATAAAATCCCTAAAAACAGGCTCAGCCCCAGGTCCTGATGGTCTCTCAGTGCCATATTACAAGGCATTCTCAGATACCCTAGCTCCTTTTATGGCCAAGTTCTTTAATTTAAAAACCAAAGGCACTCCATTAGATCCCCAACTTAATTCAGCTTATATAACGGTAATCCCAAAACCCAACAAGAATCAGGAGGCGGTAGAGAACTATAGGCCCATATCCCTAATAAACAATGACCTTAAGATACTAACTAAAATATTAGCCAACCGTTTAGCCTCCTTTATTGGGCGTTATGTCCATAAGGACCAGGTGGGGTTCATACCTGGGCGTCAAGGGCCGGACCAAATCAGGAGGGCCATTGACGTAGTCTCCCTACTACAATCGAACTGGGATGGAGGTCCTAAGCAAGAAGGGATGCTATTATCCCTCGATCTACACAAGGCATTCGATTCCATCGAATGGCCCTACATCTTTGCCCTCATGAAATGTTGGGGCTTCGGAAGCAGATTCTTAGGCATTCTTTACTCCTTATATTCCACCCCGAAAGCGATGATTCGCCTCTTAGGTCATTACTCTCCTCCATTCAATATTTCTAGGGGAACCAGGCAGGGGTGCCCCCTCTCCCCACTAATTTTTGCTCTTGCCATCGAATCACTAGCGATCGCTATTCGCTCTAACCCCAACATCCATGGTGTTTCCTGTGGTTCCCAAACGCATAAATGCGGTCTTTTTGCAGACGATATGCTGCTCTTTCTCACCTCCCCTATCACGTCTCTCCCTAATCTCTGCAAAACTTTAAAAGACTTCTCCATGGTCTCCGGCCTTAGGGTCAATTACTCTAAATCCCACGCCCTTAATATCTCCTTACCACCTAACACCCTAGCCACCCTACAGAGCAACTTTGAATTTGAGTGGAAGGAAACCTATTTAGAGTACCTGGGGATAAATCTCACCTCCAAAATCGAACACCTGTACTCAGCCAATTTCCCCCCTATCTATAAGAAGCTTGAATCAGACCTTAAAAATTGGGCTAAGGCAGACCTTTCCTGGCTAGGTAAAATACACTCCATTAAAATGACTTTCCTTCCCAGACTGCTCTACTTATTTAGAGCGCTTCCGATTAATATTAGAAGAGACCAACTCCAATCACTACAGAGGAAAGTAACGCAGTTCATTTGGGGTAAGGCAGGCTACAGGTTGCCCCGAGATACACTCTTCAGACTTAAAAAGAAAGGAGGGCTTGGGCTTCCAAAACTCCTTTGGTATTTCCAAGCGGCTCGACTTGCCCAACTGTCTACCATATACTCCAAATTAGAAAAACCTGACTGGATACTAATAGAGAGACAAGCTGCCCCTACATTCACCCTAGACTTCTTACTGTGGATCCCCCCGAAGGACCGACCACCCATATTATCTCCCATCCTCTCTCAATCTCTCTCACTCTGGGACAGACTGAAAACCGAGACCTCCCTAACCTCGACTCTCCGCCCCCTAGCACACATATTTAACAACCCAGACTTTACACCAGGTAGAGACATCAAATCCTTCAAATGGTGGCTGGACAAGGGGTTGTATCGAATAGGACACTTCTTCACAGCCTCGGGCCCAATTACTATGAAGTTTTGCGAGCGACATCTAGAGATCCCGATAACGGAACACTTCAGATTTTATCAAATACAAAATTTCCTCCACAAAAACTGGAAAGGGAAACCCATTCCCCCCCAATTCACAGACTACGAGCTATGGTGCGGACAAGCCACTGACCAGAAAGGGGGAATCTCTATAATATATCAAGCGCTAGCCCAGAGGGAAGGCAAGTCTACCTTCATGACGGCCTGGGAAAATGACCTCCAATTACATTGGGACCTGGAAACTTGGTTTTCTTCATATTCAAGAGCTTACAAGGGGATCAGAAACATCTCCCTAATCGAGGCTAACATTAAGGTGATGACAAGATGGTATCTTACCCCAGCCAAATTAGCCCGCATGTTCCCTTCCACTAGCCCCCTCTGCTTTAGAGGATGCGAATCAGTAGGAACTATGACCCACATCTGGTGGGAATGTGTCAAAATTAGGCCCTTCTGGAAGAGGATCTTTAATTTAATTTATAAAGTAACAGGTCTCCAGATCCCAAGAACCCCGGCAGTGGCTCTTCTTAACGCCTCCATTCCTAAGATTCACAAAACTAATAGAGCATTAATCCACTTCATTCTGCTAGGCGCCAAATTAACTTTAGCTAAAGCTTGGAAACAGCCTAGTATCTCCTTTAAAGCTGCCAAAAACAAGATTTCATGGGTCATGACCCAAGAAAAATTGACAAGCACATTGCTCGACTGTACGGAAAAGTTCTTAAACATTTGGGAACCTTGGGCTCAGTTTGTGGGCGTTTCACTTCGCCCTGGCTGCCCGGTCTAATAACTATTTGTCTACAGCAGAGAGATCCATATCCCGTCGATTGGCTCCACCCCCCCCCTCCCCCCCTTCTGCTCCCTCCCTTTCCTCTTCCCCTGCCTGTCTCTAGAGGCAGGGCTCGTTTTGATGTTCAACCTCCATTTTCTTTATTTCTAAACCTGTTACCAGGCCACTGCATTAGTTCAGATCAAACTTGAAGTCATTTCAACTTACGGATACTAGGACAAAGAGTACGCATACCATAGCTTTCTATGAAGGTCACCATTTTTCTAAAATTCTGGATGCGTTCTGCGCCAACCATCGAGGCTAGGTGACCTGGGGTCTCTGGAGGGGCTATCCCAGCACAGTTAGTTCCCGTTAGGGGTGCTGGTGTACCCCTCCCGGAACTCAGACTCCTCCTCGATTTAACTGATTTTGCCTTCTGTTGCCTATAATCCTTAAAAGGCCCGCAGTATCATATAATGACGATATGTAACTAGATGACTGTGATCTGTTTAACACAACCATCAATGTGAAAATTGCTTTGGCCAAATGTACTTTATTCACAATGTTTTTGTTGTTTATTGTTTCTGTATTCTCTTGTAAAAGAATAAAAATTTTGAAAGTAAAATCACAGCAGTAAGCAAGCTGTTTATGAATGGAAAGCCATTCATGACACGTTGTTTACATTGGTATCATGTGATCGTTTTTTTTCAGAATTCCATGAAAGAATTCCTGTCCAGCTGTAATGTTAGAATTTAGGTGGATGGCTGGGGTGGAGGGGGTGGGGGTCAGTGAAACTGCAGCTCATCTGCCTCTTTTTACCACCCCCCAGGTCACCGTGTGAGAAAAAAAACTAAGTTAAAGTAACATTAAACCTTTATTTAAAAAAAAAAAAAATAATAAACATGTTATACTTACCTGCTCATGGTTTTGCACAGAGGTGCCCCAATCCTCCTTTTCTGGGGTCCTCCTCTGGCATTCCAGGCGCCTTCTCTTCGGTCGCTTTCTATGGGGACACTCATGCAGGCTCGCTCCCAATCCACACTGTCTACATCCATTTACACAGACCCACCCACCCCCCGCTCCATTGTCACATCATTTGCTTGCCAATGGCTCCCACTGCTATCAATCTGCTTAGGAGGGCGACATAGGCGAGAGCTTCTGCTCTTGTGCACATCACAGGATCAGGATCGGGCTTAGCTAAGTGTAAGGCAGGGGCTAGAGGAATCCTGGATCACAGAAGGCTTTTTACCTAAATGCATAGAATGCATTAGGATTAAAACCCTTAAGGCTTTAGAGCAACTGTAAGCTAGCCATGCACTTATAGATTTTTGAACAATATTTATATAAATATTCATATGAAAATTCTCAGTATACTTGATGAATTGACGAACGTGGTCGGAAAGTACTTCAACATTTTGTTTGATTTAACATTTAAATTTTTTTAATGAATAGACTCTTACATGAAAACCACATTAACTGTCAGAATTCCTTTCATTTAAAGTGATTTAAAGTCTCATTGGTTTAAAAAAAAAATAGCAAACATGTTATATTTGCCTCCTCTGTGCAGTCGGTTTTGCACAGAGTAGCCCAGATCATCCTCTTCTCAGGTCCCTCTTTGCTGCTTTTGGCCCCTCCCTCCTATTGAGTGCCACCACAGTCAGCAGCTTTCTATGGAGGCACTGGAGCCGAGTCACAGCCCCCCGTGTCCATTCAGACAAGGAGCCCTGAACTCGGCCCCCGTCCCCTCTCTCCCCTGATTGGCTGACTGACTTTGATTGACAGTTGCGGGAGCCAATGGTGCCGCTGCTATGTCTCAGTCAATCAGGAGGAGAGTCCCAGATGGCTTAGACATTTGTGGACATCGCTGAAGAGAGATGGGGCTCAGGTAAGTAATTAAGAGGTGCTGGGGAGGCTGCTGCACACAGAAGGTTTTTAATGTTAATGCATAGAATGCATCGTGATAAAAAACCTTCTGCCTTTTACAACCTTTACATTTTCTTGTTAATGCGGCTCAAAAATCAATACTGAGTTGACCGCACTAACGATTCCTAATCAGGGCATTCTTAAAATGGAACATTTTTAATTGAACTCTATTAGTGTATGGGCAGCTTTAGCCACACGAAAGGTAGCAGCTACATTTTTACTTTACCATCACAAGTCTACTGCCGTTGCTTTACTCTAGCAGAACAGGCATGTACATTATATATTTTAAAATGGCCTAGAAACTTTGTTCAGTACCTGAATGTTCAGTAACCTACTTTCAAGACAAAAAAAAAAAAAAAACAGAATCAAAGGTTGATTTTACACACAAAAAAAGAGGATAATATGCTTTTAAAGGGTATATCCAGACTGTATCCACATTAAAATAGTTTACTTTTTTTGATGATAAATATGTAGTTAATATAAAAAAACACATGCCTGGTTATCTGTGTGTTGATACATCTCATAGGGATTTGTTCACAACACAGATCACAAAACTTAGCTTTTAAGAATCTGCTTTCCAGGATGACAGATTGCATCTCCCCATGCTGTCTGCCTGGCTCTCACTCCATTGCTACTTGAGGTTTTATTATGATAAGACTAACATTTTAGATAAAGCATTGAAATAAAATTTATTCATTACCGCAGACTTCTTTGAAGACTGCCTAGAGTCTAGAAAGCCTAGGGAAAATACCAAATACTTTTGAGCAAACACAAAAGTGATCACAGTACAGATAACTGTGTCCACAACACCCTGCATATACATAACAACAGGAGGAAGTAATGCTACAGACACTGAGCTAATGCACTCCATATAAGCACATAACAAAAAGTCCCTGAACTCAACTTCGCTAAAGTCATATAAAGGTTTTTTTTCTTTATCAGAAACTGAATGACACATGTATTAAAACTATAGGTGGAATTCTATCTTCATGTATACAGTGTGTAGAAAATATTAATGCCAAAATTGGTTTGAATGGGAATGTACACCATCATTTCTTTTCTGACTTTTTCAAAAGTTTTGGATGTGCTAAACAAAAGACGATGCAAAGGTTTAAGATAAAAAAAAGCACAGTTGGCAACAAAGTACAGTAATTTCCAAGGACGCTCTGCTGCTTAACCCCTCTAGCTATTCCCGTCTTACACAGAACTGTCCCAGAGAAGCACGGAGTGCTGCATTCCACATTATGTTTACTAAACTACAATATGAGCTCATTCCTATTTAAACTACCGTGCTTCCATTTATTTAAACTGTCCAGAGAACATTAATCGGTTCTGTAATCTTTAGAACTGCATCGGATACGTAGAAACATTGGGCTTTTGGCGCCGTTCTTCAGTTCTAAAAAACAAAGACAATTCAAACAGCAGACCTTCTGTTGACTATTCCAGGAAATCATGGCTAGCCGTCCTCTACAGTTCATAATATTAGACTCAGAGCAGCAAAGTCTGGATTTTCAGTGAAAACGAGAAACCAAGAAAACAAGAACACGTGGCTACACTACTAGTCACTCGGGTGCCTAAGAGCGAGTCAAAAAGTCACTTATCTTATTTATATAAAAAGATACTTTTTTGCCTTTTTTTTATAATCAGCTCTAGGCATTTCCTCACAGAGCAACTTAACATATAACTGTTCTATTGCTCTAAAAAAATATATTTGAACTAACTAGCTATTGATGCATGACAGTTTGGGCTACTTACCACCATGAAATGGATACAGTGAAAGAGCTGGCAGGCAGAAGCTTGTACGATTCCAGGCAATCCAAATAGAGTCACGGCAGCAGTGGAGATATGAGAGAAATGTGCTTGGGTTTGGCTACTGCTTGTGAAAAGAGCCTTTGGCAGACAGGTGTGTTAACCTGTTGAAACATGGAAATGACTTGTCATACGAAACCGCCTTTGAATGGAGAAACAGTGCAGAACCTGTTTAAAATAAAGGCCCAACCCTTCTGCAGCAAAGCATGATACAAGGCCAGACAGTCCTAGGGATTTCACACGGCAAGATAATGTAGGAGGTACTTATTGATAATGACAGCTCCAGTCTGTACTTTTCACCAGCAAACAATAAAAATTCCCTGTTGGTGACAAAAGTAAAAGAAATTGTGCTTATTGTATTTCATTTAAATCATAGAAAAGCACATTATTTCATATTCTAATACTCCTAAAGTGGCATATATTTAATAAAATGCACCGTTCATTTATAACAGCACCAGCAGCATACACATTTACGATTTACAAACAAGGACAAAGTACATTTGTCAGACAAACCACTTGACGCAGCCTTATTCAATAAAAATGTCAGACGATATATTTCATTCTTAAGGGCTTGTTCACACCAGAACACGGGGTGGGAAACCTCCCGCACTGCATTCAAAATGCACTGGGTGTATGTTGTGATGAAGGTGCTTATATATTCCTAAAAACACCCCAAACACAGATCACAAACACTCTGGGTTTGCCTGCATCAGATTTGGTGCAGTGAATTTTTGAAAAGTAGTACATGCACCACTTTTTGTGCGATCCAGTGCAATTTCGAATGGGCTGAAAATCGCACTGCACAGGAATCGCACAGGAAGGCAGACTGCCTGTACAATTCACGTGTGAACTGGACCTAAAAGCATCCTTTTTTTTATACAAGTGCTAGCTCACATCAGTGTTCATTTCGTCAAGTAAAACGTTTTCGTCAACGATTTTGTCAGCTGCATTTTTACAGTGACGAAAACAAAATGAAAAGTACATCACATTTTCGTCCACTGCCGAAAACTATGACAAAAATCTGATCCGTTTTCGCTATGGAACGACGAGACGGAAATGGCAAGGAGGGACGTTTACCAACTTCCGTTTTTTTTTAAGGAGCTCCGTCTACTTCCACAATCCATGCCCAGCAAGCACCGTTCCACCGTGAGGACTCTAAGAGTGCAAGAGGGTGTGAGTGAGAGCGGCACTGTGCATTACAGGCCTCCCAGCTCCCAAGTCCCGACTCCTCCTGACGCAGCGCCAGGCACCCAGAGGCAGAGCAGACTGTGTGAGTGCAGTACACAGTGTATAGTGGTACAGCAGGCCTGAGGCCTCCTCTCCCCGAAGATGACAACTGTCTGCTCAGAGCATACTGTGCAACAGTGCAAGTGCCTCCTCTGACCACTGGCAGTGACATCCAGGCCCCTTTTGCACTGTTGATTACAGGCCATCCCTCAGACCACCATCCTGGCTCCAGCACTGTGTGTGGTGCATTTATTTACAAATTTTACAGGCCTACTCTACTCAGATCACTGTCGTCCAGAGAGCACTGTGCACACTGCACTGCAGCATACAGGCTTCCAGTTCCTCCCCACTGCCCATCTGACGTCTGTCCATGACTCCGAATTATATCAGAAATGTTGGCTTCTGTGACTGTAACTGGTAGAAAGAGAAGAGAAGATCTATGGATGTATTTTACATTTGATGTTAAGGACAACAAGACTCTTTGCAAACCATGTGGAGCTACACTCGCTGGTATAAATTCAACAAACTTGAAGCGTCATTTGCGGACAATTCATCCTGAAATTCATACAAAGGTACGCACAGCAACACTTAACGCTTTTTGTGAACAGTCTTCTGTACATTGGCATCGCAGGGATTTTTTTTACAAACTTTCTTGCAGATTTCATACCTTTTGTTATTCTGAAGTAAAAGCTGTTTGTTAGTCTGTCTATGTTGTGCACTTTAGTCACTGAATTTTAATGAGAGCAAGTGATTTGATTTCATAATATCTATCAGCTGCTGTTTTCCCTGATTTTAAGTATCTCATCAAAATATATGTAGAAGGATGTGGTCAGTGGTCACTGGGAGGGGCTGGGGCACTGTCAATTTTGGCACAGCATAGCACAGGCACCTAAAGGCCTAACGCTGGTCCTGGAAAGGGCTATACATGTAGTATATTATAGAGAGACAACTTGAAGCTGACTGTGTTGGGTGAGAGAGAATGTTAAATCAGAATAACTATAACTTTCCCCCTAATTCAACCCCACAGATACAGAAAACTTTAAATGATGGACAAAGTCAAGCCAGTGGCAGTGCACAATCACAGCAAACTTTTTGCACTGCTCTTTTAGGTGCGTCAAAATACAAAATTTACTCTAAGGAACAACATTCCAGGGAGGAGGCCATAGCAGGATAGATTTGGCGCACCGGATTACCAGACAGAACGATTGAAGTTGAGGTCTTTGTTAGCATGATAGAGACAGTAGATAGGAAGCTGACTGCTCCAAAGAAAACTAAAATAAGCAATCTGATTGACAAACAGTATGAAGATGAAAAAC
Source organism: Lithobates sylvaticus (assembly GCA_028564925.1). Classification (NCBI taxonomy): domain Eukaryota; kingdom Metazoa; phylum Chordata; class Amphibia; order Anura; family Ranidae; genus Lithobates; species Lithobates sylvaticus. The sequence continues at coordinate 327,059,084 of CM053028.1, read as the reverse complement.
AAAAATTCAAAAAGAGAGTGGCTGCTGCTCAGAGAGTATCTATTTGCACTGATTTGTGGACCAAAAAAAGACTCTCAGCTTCATTCCTTGCCGTAAGTGGATGCTACTTTTGTGTTGAACAACATAAACCTGAACACATATTGTTGGCCCTTGAACAAGTAGCCCACCCACACACTGCACAGTCAATCAAATCATGTGTGGACAAATGCTTGCAAAAGTGGGACATACCAAAGAGGAAGATCCTTACAGTGATAACAGACAACAGGCAGCATTTAAAAAAAAACACAACAGCAGCAGAAGAACCACCCATCTCTAGTGAGGAAGACTCCCCCATGACAGAAAGTAACTCTGAGGCTGAGACCGAAATGGATGATCTGCAGTAAGGCATTTTTATTATTCTTTTACATGATGAAATGGTTGACAGACACCAGACAATTATCACATGGATATGAGATGATTGATATGTGAGCACCATATGCTCTACTCTATGGGTGAACATTTGCTATTTTCCACTTTATTTGTAGCCTCGTGTACTGTAAAATTATTCCCATAAGTTTTTTAAGTGTTAAAATAATACAATGGAACAGAAACCTTTTCTATACATTATACTTATTTGGCTGTGTGTTCCACTTGTTAGGTACCAACAGATCGACATGGACCAGACACCATGTGTGGTACATACCTTGCAACTTGTGGTCCACATGGTGCAGGAGGAGGCAAGTGTGAAGAGAATACTGGATAAAGCAAGATCAATAGTGAACCTCTTCCGCAAGTCTTCAGTTGTAACACAGAAGCTATTGGAGCATTGTGGCCTTATTCTTGTAAATGACTGCCTCACACGCTGGTCAAGTACATTCAACATGATCGCAAGACTCCTCAAACTGAAAGAGTCAGTCTGCCAGATCACAAACAACATGGGATGGGACAGCTTGCTCCCTAGTGAATGGCAAAAACTCACATCATTGCATGACCTACTGCTGCCTTTTGCAGAACATACTAAAACACTGAGTCCAGAGTGACACCATGCGCATGTCCCTGGCTGTCCTTGCCCTCTTTGATCTGCTCAGCCATCTTGAGGACTTTAAACAGAACACTAGCTACCAAGACCTTGCCACAATTGCACAGAGAATTAAAGGAAGTGTGAACCAGCGTTTTGCTTCGTTCTTAGATCCAACTGACAAAATGTTCTCTCCACTTGCAGCAACTGCTTGTTTTGTCAACCCTATTGTCTGTGAAACCCTTGTTGATGTGGCGGATGAGAATATTCAGGAACTGATTATAAAGGCAGAGGAGTATGCCGCAAGAAAATCCACATTGCCAGAAACACAACATGAGGAATTGTCTGAAAAAGATGAGGTGGTGGAAGAACTATCACTGGAAGTGGAAGAAGCACCGGCACTGGCATCCACATCTAAGCAGCCAGTCTTTTGATTTTTTTCTAAATACTGCAGAAGACCCAGGCAGAGGATGTCCCCAAACAGCATAGAGCAGCAGATCAGAAAATATAAGGAAGAGCTTTTGCACCAAGTTGTAATCAGTGAGAACACTACAACAGATTTTTGGCTGTCAAAGAGACACTTTTTATCACCAGCTAAAACCTTTTGCATTAGACCTCTTCTCAAGCCTTTTCAGAGAGGGTATTCAGTGTTACAGGTGACCTCTCTAGAGGCCGGCGGAATAGAGCAAGGGTCATGTTGGCACAAAGTGCTTTCCTTAAAATGAATCGAAACAAATAGAAGTATTTTATTCTCTTCAGGTATTTGCATTTCTAACATAAGAAGCATACCTAATACTTGGGGGTTGGGCTTATAGCGATATGAAGAATCAATAGTTCAACAGTTTTAATTGTCAAATAAATTCATAGGAAAAATGCACAGGCTGAGGCTCAGGCTACAAATGCCATTAGTATGTGGAACAACAACAACAACAACAATAACCTGGTAAAGTTGATCCAGGGAAAATCCGATTGCCTCTCGGGGGATCAGGAAGGAATTTTTTCCCCTGCTTTAGCAAATTGGAGCATGCTGTGCTGGGATTTTTTTTGCCTTCCTCTGGATCAACTGTGGGTATAGAATGGGGTATATGGGATCGTATGATATATATATGTGTATATATATATATATATATATATATATATATATATATATATATATATTTTTTTTTTTTTTTTTTTGTGGTTGAACTGGATGGACTTGTGTCTTTTTTCAACCTAACTAACTATGTAACCACCACTTTTTATCAACTTGTCTTGTATATAGGTAAATATCACACTAATGAAAAACAAAAAATATATCAGTAACGGATGATCAAAAAGGGCAGCCTTTGAGCCTTACCTTACGCTGGGGTTCTGCCCCAGTAGTATTTTAGTTTGATATTTACCTCTATTATTGTCATTGTGAATGCTGAGAGAGAGAGATAGGAGTTGATAAAAAGAGGTGACTGTTATAATCCAGTAAATCCACACACTAATGGCATTATTGTAGACTGTGCACTTTTTCTTTGAATGTATCTGAAAATTAACTGTAACTGTTGACATAATAACCTGACAGTAAACATATTCTTTTTTTTTTTTTCCAATAAAGTTTTTATTGAGAAAGTTAAAGCAACAACAGATACAATAAATCCTTATGGAATGCACAGTAGTAAGTACAAACATTATACATCCTTTTAGGGCGTTCACTTGAATTATAACAGGTAAGCAAGAGAACAAATGGTAAGGTTGCATATCTTATACAGTATGAATCGAACAAGCGATATAAGCTGTAAACGTAACATAACAGTAACCTAAAACAAGTATGTGTGAAAGTTTAGTTTATTATATTACCGAGTCGGATCTTGGACAGAATCATATTAGAATATAAGCTATTTCGACCCATCCATATACAATTTTATCAAGGGTCTAAGGTGTGTGCAAGGGTGTGTGAGTCATGAAATAGGTCCGGTGCGGATCCCTCTCAACCCCAGCACCCCAATTGGGAACATGCTGTGTTGGGGGAGAGGGAGACGGAGGAGTGAAAATTATGAGAAGGGTGGCGGACTAAAAGGCGTAAGATGAGTTTAGGAAACTCAGACCATGCTGGGGTAGAGACATGATCAATACCGAGGATCAAAAGCCTGATGTGATAGGAAGTATGATGAAGTGGGATAGAAGGTCAGGGGGACAGATACAAATCTTTTCGAAGACCAGTAGGGGATCAACAAGGTATATGGGAATGAAGTCCCATAGTATGGGGACCGCTTTTGTAAGATAGGTCACTAGCAGGTGGACAGCATAGCATAACGGATTCAGGGCAAGACGGGGACATTATATGAAGGTCAGGACAGCAAACCGCAGATGCACCTTTAAAGGGAAGAAAGAAGTTCCTGATAGGATTGTTGTGAGGCATTGAACTGCAGCCAGCAGGACCAGATATTACTATATGTGGTTGGAACAGTAAACATATTCTTATTGTAAAAATAAGCATTACCCTCAAGTATTGAAGTATTGCTTTATTATGCTGTGCCTGTGCAGTGTGCTGCTGTCTGTGTGTGCTGTACTTGGACATGTACAGCTATTTAAATTTTCAACATAGATACATATACTGACACCTTAGGTACAATATATATATTACATATGTGTGTATGTATATACAGCTATGTACGTATGTGCATATATGTTCACATCTCCACCCACGTGTGCATCAGTCTTTATATAACACCTAATAAGATAATGCATCTGCCTTTACACTATAGATATACACCTCTCTATAGGGACTACTTTACCATCTATGGAACCTGTATAGCCAAGCACAGCCCTTTTGGTATGTAACTTTATCACTACTAATTCTCTATATTTATATAAAGAAATGTTATCTCTCTGGATAGACTGTTTCTGAGTATGCCTTATTATAATCCTTTTCTTATATAGACCATTACCTTTTGTATCCTGTACCTCTCAACGGGCTTCCGTGCCCTCCGGGGTGGGTCACCTCTTTCTGGGCCTCTGGCAACCCGATGCACTTGGTAAGACAGTTGATCATTAGGGGGGGTACTCACAGCAGAATTACTGTATCTTGTGATTAATATGTATTTTCTTTATTTTCATATTTATGTGATAATCATCTTTTAATCACCATCAAGTGTATAATAAATCTCCCAAAGAAGCTGATAATGTAAATCCTAGAAACATATAGAGCAACCAATATACAGATGATATCTATGTTCCAGTTGTCACAATGTGGTGCGACTATAGAATTTAATGTTCTGTTTTGATTGTCACTACTGGTTTCTAATCTGTAAAAGTCCATTATCATATGTATTTTTGTAATAAATCTTTTCAAATATTTTACTTCTGACTGTCTAGTATCAGTTGCTATATGGTACCATTAAAGTCCAATTTAGCCTCTCCCTTCCTATTTGCATGTATCTGGTAAAGCATTCCATAAGTGTCAAATTCTTTTATTGACAATTACATTAAGCATTTGCCCATTGCCACACGCCAATTTACATCAGCAGAATGGCACAAAAGGGCGTACCCATATGTTCTTTCATATTTCCCACCTAGCAGGCATGCTCAGGCCTGCCGCGCCCCTGGAGGAACACATTTAACCTCTTGATCGCCCCCTAGTGTTTAACCCCTTCCCTGCCAGTGACAGTTATACAGTAATCATTGACTATTTTTAGCTCTGATTGCTGTATAAATGTCAATGGTCCCAAAATAATGTCAAAAGAGTCCAATCTGTCCATCATAATGTCGCAGTCACGGTAAAAAACTCAGATCGTCACCATTACTAGTAAAAAAAAAATTATAATAAAAATGCCATAAATCTATCCCCTATTTTGTAGACGCAATAACTATTGCGCAAACCAATCAATATACACTTATTGCAATTTTTTTATCAAAAATATGTAGAAGAATACATATCGGTCTAAAATGTGGAAGAAATTATTTTTTTTATATATTTTTGGGGGATATTTATTATAACAAAAAGTAAAAAATATATATATTTTTTTCAAAATTGTTGCTCTTTTTTCATTTATAGTGCAAAAAATAAAAACCACAGAGGTGATCAAATACAACCAAAAGAAGATAAAAAAGAGAAGTTGCGCTAATAATTAATGAGTGTTGACCAAGGATGTCACAATCAAGTGAAAACAATACTAAAAATAAATAAACAATTTTTTCAAAAATTGCTTACAGAAAAAAATTATAAATAAATACAAGGTATACAGTGAATAAGATAATTAACCCAATAGTGAGTATATTAGTAAATTATTATGAATAAATATAAAAAGTCCCAGATTAGAGGTTCCCTATTAATAGTCCTCAAAAAACAGGGGCAAGGTGTATTGGTGTACAGGAGACTAAGTCCTTCCAGGGAGGTTCAGAGGTGATAGAAGTGTTCTTAGCAAATCAATATCTCAGCCTTCCAAGTAATATGCTTACCAGAAATAAGCAACAATTCCGCAGTTGGCCTATACCCGGCCTGGGCCTTTAGATGAATCAGGAACCCGGAACTTAAGATACTCGAGAGTGGCGTATGCCCCCAGTGGTTATTACCCAAAAGAAAAAAGGGGAGCAGACATAGCGTAATATTGTCAAAAAAATTATGAGAAAAGAGTTATATATAAATATATATACAACACTTTTTCTGTATAAAATTAAATAAAATAAATTAAAAGAGAACACCCAGTGTGGAAAACCAAAAATATAAAATTTAAAGCGTGTTCAAAATAAAGACTCCTCCACCATTTAGATATTGCGCTTACCAGAACACAACAAAAACAAAACGACTGGCATTTATCCCAGCAAGAAGGAGTATCAAACACATACACCAGTGATCCAAAAAGCAAACGACTGACACGTATCCCGTCACCACACAGAGGGGCTCCTTACCAGAGACCAACGATAATCAATGCATATAATCTCCCAGATAAGATAGGCCAGTAGTTGGTAGCAAAAGGTCCTGGTCCACTTCAAAGATCGGTACTCACTCTCCTAAGCTCAGCGGCTCATATTTTACCCAAAGGGAGAAAAAAGCAGCAGACCATGGTGGAGTACGTTTGGCAAATTTATTGTAAAAAAATTAAACGTTACACTTACATAAAAGAAGGTTGTTTTAGGCATAAAAGAGAAGCCGGCCGGCAACATAAACAGAAAATCCCGTCCTCAATGGCGTGGTGACGTCAGCACGTACGTACCAGACGCGTTTCGTCATAGGTTGACGTTTTCAATGGGTACGGGTAGCGTGCTGAATCACCACCGTTATATAGACACAAAAAAACAAAACAAGCCTCGTTCTGAGCTCCGTATTGAGAAGCACAAACAACCATTTTAGGTGTGGGCAAAACATAGCTGTATTGGGCCAGGTATTGGAAACTTGTTCGTTGCAAGAAATACATTAAGACATCATTTAATAATGTCAGTTTTAGCCGCAGCAAACCTTAATGCTCGGCTATTAAAAAATACTAAGAGAAGAAATTAATTAAAAATTAAAAGAATTAAAGTTTATAAATTATTATCGCTGAACCCGGGGAGATCACCCGCTCTTAAATGAAACAACGAAGCATAGTAGATAAAAAGGAAGCATAGTATGCAAAAAAGTTTTTTATCTTTTTAAATGAATTTGGATTCAAGAAATAGAGAAAAAATACTGTAATTCTCTATAGCATATATATTAACCACAGGTAGCAGGTAAACTCCATAGACCATTGGAATCCACCTCTATGGCTAAAAAGAGACAATAATGCTGGGAATAATTTTTAAAAAATTTTTTTTTCAAGACCAAATCAAAATAAAAGGGAGAAAAGTGTAATCTTTTCCCCAACCAGCATACTTTCAAAAATGTGAAAAATTCTAACAAAAATTGAAAAATGGAGTATAGTGTGTGTTTAACACATGCAGCTCAGAACTAAATCATATCAACTATAATCTGGAACCAACAAAATCATGAGTTGTCAATGAATGCGTTAACATCCACATCTATGTTTAACCCATAGGGGACATATGTTTTAACCCTATGGATCCAGGACATTTCAGATTTGGATATTTCTCGCACCAGAGAGCTCCCCCTCCAATTAGCACTAAATTTGTCGATCCCTAAAAAAAGTGTATTAGAGGGGTCTCTGTTATGTTTGAAAAGGTAATGCTTTGAAACCGAGTGATTCCTAAATCCAGCCTTAATGTTTGTGATGTGCTCATTCAATCTTATTTGTAATGGGCGTTTAGTCCGCCCAATATACTGAAGGCCACAAGGGCACTGTAGTAAATATACTACCCCTACTGTACAGCAAGTAATAAACGGAGTTATGGTATGCTGAACTTGAGTGCTCGTAGATAAAAACTTTTGTGTCCTTCTATTTTTGCAACTATTGAATGAGCAAACTCTACATTTCCTGCATTGGTAAAAACCAGTTAGCTGATCGAAAAAAGTTAATTTTTTAGTGGGGGGATCGAGAATGTTAGGGGCCACTCGGTTTCTAAGCGAAGGGGCCCCCCTAAAAACTACTTGAGGTCTTTCGGGTAGAATTTTACTCAATACTCTATCGTTGTTAACAATGTGCCAATGTTTAGAAATGATTTGCTTGATATTTTTATGTTGGAGTGAATAGGTAGTTACAAAAGGCACCATTGAGTCACAGAATGTTTCTTGGGGGGCTTTTTCCTTTTCTTTAAGAAGAGACCCTCTATCCATCTCTTCCACTTCCTTAAGGGTCGGTAAGAGAGAGTTTAGAGTATAGCCCTTTTCGAGAAACCTTTCAGTGAGTATGTTAGCCTGACTTGAAAATTCCTGTTGGTTCGAGCAGTTTCTACGCAGCCTCATATATTGGCTTTTTGGTACACCGTTAAGCCAAGGCCGATGGTGGCAACTATCCAAAGCAATATATGAGTTGCGATCCGTACTTTTAAAGTAGGTCGACGTAGAAAAGGACCCATTTTTGATAGATAGGGTCAGATCCAGAAAATTAATCTGAGTCTGGCTCATCTCAAAATTAAGGTGGATACCGCGATCATTCAGATTCAAAGATGTTATGAAATCTTGTAGATCCTGACCATCGCCATCCCATAGGAGGAGGATGTCATCAATATATCTAGCCCACAGGACCAGCTGAGGGGTCCTATGGGCATAGATGACATCCTCCTCCCATTTGGCCATAAATAAATTGGCCAAACTGGGGGCATACTTAGCCCCCATAGCCACTCCACGGCTCTGACGGAAAAATTTTCCAGAGAACCAGAAGTAGTTATGGGTAGCAGCATATATAAGTAACTCCATAATGAAGGATATCTGACTTTCAAGTAGTCCCGAATCCCTGTCTAGAGAGATCTTAACTGCCTCTAGACCCTTATCGTGCGGTATAATGGTATAGAGGGAGGTGACATCCGCGGTCACCATCCACATACCTGGTCTCGGGTTTATCTCTGACAGAAGATTCAAAACCTGGCGGGAATCCTTTAAGTAGGATTGCATCTTACGGACCAAAGGCTGTAAGTAAAAATCAATATATCTGCCCACCCGGGATGTGATTGAATCTATGCCACTAACAATAGGGCGTCCCGGGGGGCAGATAGGGTTCTTATGCACCTTTGGAAGGTAATAAATCGTTGGTGTTCTTGGAGCCCTAGGGATCAAATAAAAACTCTCTCTCTTATTTAAGATCCCCCGTGTTAGACCCCTTGAAACAATGGTCTCCAATTCCTTTTGGTATTTTAGTTTTGGATCACAGGGGAGTGGGGTGTAGGTGTCGACATCACCAAGGATCACATCCATCTCAGCCATGTAATCCTTGCGGTCAAGAACCACAATCCCACCCCCCTTATCGGCCGGCCGAATAACAATATTTTTGTTCTCACACAAAGAGTCTAGGCCTTCCTGTATTAACTTAGAGTTCCTAGCTTTTTTGATCTCCAAAGCTTCTAGGTCTCTCAAGATGACATCCCTAAACACCTTCAAAGATGGTGCAAGGGCACCTGGAGGGTTCATAACATCTTTGAATCTGAATGATCGCGGTATCCACCTTAATTTTGAGATGAGCCAGACTCAGATTAATTTTCTGGATCTGACCCTATCTATCAAAAATGGGTCCTTTTCTACGTCGACCTACTTTAAAAGTACGGATCGCAACTCATATATTGCTTTGGATAGTTGCCACCATCGGCCTTGGCTTAACGGTGTACCAAAAAGCCAATATATGAGGCTGCGTAGAAACTGCTCGAACCAACAGGAATTTTCAAGTCAGGCTAACATACTCACTGAAAGGTTTCTCGAAAAGGGCTATACTCTAAACTCTCTCTTACCGACCCTTAAGGAAGTGGAAGAGATGGATAGAGGGTCTCTTCTTAAAGAAAAGGAAAAAGCCCCCCAAGAAACATTCTGTGACTCAATGGTGCCTTTTGTAACTACCTATTCACTCCAACATAAAAATATCAAGCAAATCATTTCTAAACATTGGCACATTGTTAACAACGATAGAGTATTGAGTAAAATTCTACCCGAAAGACCTCAAGTAGTTTTTAGGGGGGCCCCTTCGCTTAGAAACCGAGTGGCCCCTAACATTCTCGATCCCCCCACTAAAAAATTAACTTTTTTCGATCAGCTAACTGGTTTTTACCAATGCAGGAAATGTAGAGTTTGCTCATTCAATAGTTGCAAAAATAGAAGGACACAAAAGTTTTTATCTACGAGCACTCAAGTTCAGCATACCATAACTCCGTTTATTACTTGCTGTACAGTAGGGGTAGTATATTTACTACAGTGCCCTTGTGGCCTTCAGTATATTGGGCGGACTAAACGCCCATTACAAATAAGATTGAATGAGCACATCACAAACATTAAGGCTGGATTTAGGAATCACTCGGTTTCAAAGCATTACCTTTTCAAACATAACAGAGACCCCTCTAATACACTTTTTTTAGGGATCGACAAATTTAGTGCTAATTGGAGGGGGAGCTCTCTGGTGCGAGAAATATCCAAATCTGAAATGTCCTGGATCCATAGGGTTAAAACATATGTCCCCTATGGGTTAAACATAGATGTGGATGTTAACGCATTCATTGACAACTCATGATTTTGTTGGTTCCAGATTATAGTTGATATGATTTAGTTCTGAGCTGCATGTGTTAAACACACACTATACTCCATTTTTCAATTTTTGTTAGAATTTTTCACATTTTTGAAAGTATGCTGGTTGGGGAAAAGATTACACTTTTCTCCCTTTTATTTTGATTTGGTCTTGAAAAAATTTTTTTTTTAAATTATTCCCAGCATTATTGTCTCTTTTTAGCCATAGAGGTGGATTCCAATGGTCTATGGAGTTTACCTGCTACCTGTGGTTAATATATATGCTATAGAGAATTACAGTATTTTTTCTCTATTTCTTGAATCCAAATTCATTTAAAAAGATAAAAAACTTTTTTGCATACTATGCTTCCTTTTTATCTACTATGCTTCGTTGTTTCATTTAAGAGCGGGTGATCTCCCCGGGTTCAGCGATAATAATTTATAAACTTTAATTCTTTTAATTTTTTATTAATTTCTTCTCTTAGTATTTTTTAATAGCCGAGCATTAAGGTTTGCTGCGGCTAAAACTGACATTATTAAATGATGTCTTAATGTATTTCTTGCAACGAACAAGTTTCCAATACCTGGCCCAATACAGCTATGTTTTGCCCACACCTAAAATGGTTGTTTGTGCTTCTCAATACGGAGCTCAGAACGAGGCTTGTTTTGTTTTTTTGTGTCTATATAACGGTGGTGATTCAGCACGCTACCCGTACCCATTGAAAACGTCAACCTATGACGAAACGCGTCTGGGACGTACGTGCTGATGTCACCACGCCATTGAGGACGGGATTTTCTGTTTATGTTGCCGGCCGGCTTCTCTTTTATGCCTAAAACAACCTTCTTTTATGTAAGTGTAACCTTTAATTTTTTTACAATAAATTTGCCAAACGTACTCCACCATGGTCTGCTGCTTTTTTCTCCCTTTGGGTAAAATATGAGCCGCTGAGCTTAGGAGAGTGAGTACCGATCTTTGAAGTGGACCAGGACCTTTTGCTACCAACTACTGGCCTATCTTATCTGGGAGATTATATGCATTGATTATCGTTGGTCTCTGGTAAGGAGCCCCTCTGTGTGGTGACGGGATACGTGTCAGTCGTTTGCTTTTTGGATCACTGGTGTATGTGTTTGATACTCCTTCTTGCTGGGATAAATGCCAGTCGTTTTGTTTTTGTTGTGTTCTGGTAAGCGCAATATCTAAATGGTGGAGGAGTCTTTATTTTGAACACGCTTTAAATTTTATATTTTTGGTTTTCCACACTGGGTGTTCTCTTTTAATTTATTTTATTTAATTTTATACAGAAAAAGTGTTGTATATATATTTATATATAACTCTTTTCTCATAATTTTTTTGACAATATTACGCTATGTCTGCTCCCCTTTTTTCTTTTGGGTAATAACCACTGGGGGCATACGCCACTCTCGAGTATCTTAAGTTCCGGGTTCCTGATTCATCTAAAGGCCCAGGCCGGGTATAGGCCAACTGCGGAATTGTTGCTTATTTCTGGTAAGCATATTACTTGGAAGGCTGAGATATTGATTTGCTAAGAACACTTCTATCACCTCTGAACCTCCCTGGAAGGACTTAGTCTCCTGTACACCAATACACCTTGCCCCTGTTTTTTGAGGACTATTAATAGGGAACCTCTAATCTGGGACTTTTTATATTTATTCATAATAATTTACTAATATACTCACTATTGGGTTAATTATCTTATTCACTGTATACCTTGTATTTATTTATAATTTTTTTCTGTAAGCAATTTTTGAAAAAATTGTTTATTTATTTTTAGTATTGTTTTCACTTGATTGTGACATCCTTGGTCAACACTCATTAATTATTAGCGCAACTTCTCTTTTTTATCTTGTATTTTTGTGTATATCCCACAATAAGTTTGCAGCTTTTTTTGTAATTATCTATACAGGGCGCCTATAGGGAACCCATACACTCCCCTCCCCCGTTCCAAGCGCAGTTTTCTCCCTTTTACAACCAAAAGAAAGCTCTATTTGTGGGGAAAAAAAGGATGTCAATTTTGTTTGGGTACAACGTTGCACGATCACGCAATTGTCATCTAAAGCGACGCAGTGACGAATAGCAAAACATGCTCTAGTCAGAAAGGGGGTAAATCCTTCTGGGGCTGATGTGGTTAAAACCCAACTCCAGCTTTTGCAAAAATTCCACTCCTCAGCCTCTGCTACTAGGAAAACATTAAAAAAATCAGCTTCCACTTCATTACCTACCTCCTCTCTGATGCTGCCCCCATTCACCAATTCGGTGCTACTCCTCTTCCAGGGTAAATTATTAAATTAACCTGTTTCATCAGAGCCCAAGGCACAATGGATCCACACCCCGGACCCCCCATGCTGGACTCATAGGAATCCTGTAGATTAAAACTTTGCTGCCCTGACATACCCGGACACTCCGTCCACTAATTGAGAGGACCACATTTTTTGAATCCCTGCTCCAGACTGAAGCCTGTTTTAGCAATCCAGACAGCTTGGCAAGGACATCTCTTAAATGGAAACTGAGGCCAGTAAAATAATTCAAATGTAAAAAAAAAAAATAAAACAACAAAACTACAAATAGTACAACTGCATTACATGGTATTTTCTAGATGGCTAAAGTTCAGTTTTAAACATTATTCTCACTAGTAATACTAAATGTGTGACTAAATGTAAAACCTGCCAATATTGCAAGGTTATATTATTTCTCATACTAATAGCTCTCATCAATAAATAAAGTACATGTCATTGTATATGTTAGTCATAGTCTAATTTGGTGTGACTTGGCAGTGCCCTATATTCTGACTCAGCAGTTATGGATTTCTCCTCTAGAGGATGTTTAATGAGTCAGAATTGCATTGTAAATTTTGGATGTATTTTGTTATACATTTGTTTTCCTTTGTCAAAGCAGATTATTATCGATTTTGGCATTTTGTAGGAATGTTTTCAACATGAAACCAAAAAATAACAAAGAACAAAATAGTATTTTCAACTAGTTAAAGTATATGTGAACCCTTACTTTGTAAAACAACCCCTTTAAATAAAAATAGTAATGATAGGCAAAACATGCGTGTGTGTGTGTGTGTATATATATATATATATATATATATATGGTATATATATCATTATAAATACAATTTTTCCTTTTTGTAATACGTGATCACATAATCTCTGTTCTCAGTTGCTTGCAGAGGTGAGGGTGGAGACCCAGCAGTACACTTATCTCCCCAGTAAATGGCATTGCAAGTGGGTGTCAGCACAAGCCTGATCTTTGAAGGAAAGGCAGGCTGAGCATCCAGCACAGCCAGAAAATGGTTTAGTTTAAAATACTAAAGCAGGGGGACTGGCAGGATCACCAGGATTTCACACAAAGGAAGAATTACAAAGAAAACCTTTTAACAGAAGTACATGGTACAACAGGCACATACGGTATTAGGAATATGAAAAGTTGGGGTAACATATTCTTTACGCAATACAAGGCATGTGGTGAAAACATTACCTCTGTAGAAAGAATAGCTGACAGTTTTAAAAGTGATTTTGTATGAGAGCTTTTCATAGTTTGTTTGAAAATCATCTGTTAAATATTCTATTCAGAATTTTGGATCCCCAAGTGTGGTACAGGTGGAAGAACCTTGGATCTTTAACCACTTGCTTAATGGGCACTTAAACCCCCCTCCTGCCCAGACCAATTTTCAGCTTTCAGCGCTGATGCACTTTGAATGACAATTACGCGGTCATACAACACTGTACCCAAATTAATAATTTTTTTCCCACAAATTGAGCTTTCTTTTGGTGGTATTTGTTCACCTCTGCGGTTTTTATTTTTTGTTAAAAAAATGTAAAAAAAAATTTTTTGTTATATTTTGTTATAAAAATTTTAAAACAGGTAATTTTTCTCCTTCATTGATGTAGGCTGATGAGGTGTCACTGATGGGCACCGACAGGTGGCAGTGATGGCCACTGATGGGTGGCAATAATGGGCACTGATCGGTTACACTGATAGGCAGCACTGCTAGATGCCACTGATTGGCACCATTGGTGGGCATCTATAGGTGGCACTTGTGGGCATTGATAGGTGGCACTCATGGGCATTGATAGGTGACACTGGTGGGCACTGTGGGCACTGTCAGGTGGTAATGGCAGGTGGCACAGATGAGGCATAATTGCCTCTTCCTCTTCAGGACCGATGTCCCTTGCAGATGAGCCAGTGATTGGCTGTTTTTTCTCCTCACGCTATCAGCACTTCACTGTATTTGAAGTGTACAAAGTAACACTTCATTAATGTCAGATTAAATGGAGTATGTCTGTATTTTATCACAGCTCACTGCACCGCACCTCTGGAGTGTATCGCAATGTGGACAGGACACATAGAAAACATTTTTTTTACAGGTCAGTATTCCTGTCACAAAAACTAGCTGTGTTGGTGGAAAGTAAAGAAAGGTAAACTAAACTAATATTAAGCTATCATGCATTTTTAGATACACTTTAACCACCCTCTGGAAGGTTTTATCCTTGTTCACGACGAGGTCATTTTTTTTTGATTTTTTGGCTCTGCATTCATTAATGCAATGCTGTACACAAATAGAGCTTTCTTTTTGTGGTATTTGATCACTCCTGTTTTTTTTATTTTTCGCGCTATAAACAAAAAACAGACAGACATTTTTTCAAAATAAACAATATTTTTTAATTTCTGCTTTAAAACGTATTAAATAAAACAAAAAAAAAAAAAACAACAAAAATGTATTTCTTCATAAATTTTGGCCAATGTGTATTCTGCTACATATTTTTGGGAAAATAATCCCAATAAGTGTATATTGTTTGGTTTATGTGAATGTTATAGCATCTACAAACTATGGTATAAATAGTGGAATTCTTATTTATTTTAATTTTTTTATACTAGCAATGGTGGCGATCAGCGACTCATAGTGGGACTGTGATAGCATGGCGGGCAGTCTAACACTAACTGACACTTTGTGGGAACCAGTGACACTAATACAGTGATCAGTGCTAAAAATATGCACTGTCACTGTACTGACACTGATTGGGAAGTGGTTAACATCTAGGGCAATCAAAGGGTTAAATGTTTGCCTAACCAGTGATTATGTGTGTACTGTGTGCTGCTTTTAATGAGGGATGTGACAGTTTATTCCCTGGAGGGAAATTAAAACTGGCACATCCCCTCTGACAGGACAGAACTCTCTTTGCTGATCAGTGGCTGCCAGTGGTCATCCATTGGCTAGCACCGCTGACCGGCTTGTGCTGTGTATAATCACAGAACAGGTGGTGCACCGCCAGCGGCACGTGCCCCCTACCTAAAATTGACAGATCACATACTAGGTACGTGATACATCACAGGAGAGCCATTTTGCCCCGTATAACGCTGTTAAGTGGTTAAAGGCTAAGCTCACCTTTTTCAGAAAATAGCTTATGCAGTCAGATTAAAGTGTTACTAAATCAAGTAATATGAAAATAGTCCCCCTCCCCCCACAGCTTATAAATCTTCTGTTTACATTAAAATAATGCCACTATTTACCTTTTTGGCTGATCTGTATACCACGGTCACACGATAAACCGCAGGGTCTGCCTGAGTGCTGAGTGTTCAGGTAGTTGGAGATTTCCACTACAGCCTGTGTCCTCATGCTGGTATGGGAGGCGGATCATCCATCAATCAAGATGTGACATCCCACCCACTGTGTTCTTTTTTAGTTACTGGGAAGGACTGGGCCGTCATTTAGGATCTGTATACATGTCTACATGTGTGATGTCAATGTCATGTGTCCTGGCTAGCCTTGATCAACCAGGAAATATTCTCTCCAGCAATAGAGACAAAACTGAGCATGTGCAGCAGTTCTACCCTCTTATCTGGCCTTGTCAAGAGAGACCCTGCAGTAGGGGGAGGATCTGTCCATACAAGATCAAAAAGCCTTTTTACACAATGCAGATGATTAACCCCTTAAGTTCCACAGTGAGTATAACAAGCATGCTATTCTGCACATAAAGACAGATTTTACTGTTGTTGGTTTAGTAACACTTTAATATATCACAACTTTCACCTGCTATCATAATGAGACCTACTCTAATGTTGACATCCCATGGCTGAAATATTCCTGCTCCCAAGTGTCTCCTGCATCAAGTCTGTTACAGCTCTGTGCAGCTCTGGTCAGGCTGGACAAGTGGGACAAGGCTACCCATTTACAGGAAACAGAACAAGGGTGCTACCCATTTACAGGCTTGCTCAATTTGCTTGCTTCACTGTTCAGGCATTGCTCTTTCCAGTCTTGTTTCACTTGCTTGTAAAGTAAACACTTTGTTTTTATTTTCATTTACTTAACGAGTACATAGCTTCCTGCATCCACACAAGTAAGCGGGATGTAGGGATATCCCCTTCTGTACTCTTGTATTTTGACAGCGGGGACTCCCTCCCCCCCACCCCGTCAAAATACACTAATCAGCGCTGCAGTCATCGGATGCCACAGCTAATCGAATGCTGGGTTTCCAGTAGGACTGTTTAGCAGAAGTCTATCTGATGATTGCCTTCTGTTGAACAGAGAAGGGTAGACACGGATCAAAATGTGGCAGGTTTCTGTTAAACCAGCTGAATTCCATTACGTGTATACCCAGATTTACCTGTCAAGCTCTGTTCATTGCTCATTTCCAGCCTTGTTCCTGTTCTCTCTCTTCTCAGCTACAGCTCATGATTTACTTGTGGTTTTAATTACAGTTCTGTCCTGGCCTAGAGGGTATATAAGTTCCAGTCTTATAACAGGGTAGTGCTGTGTCTTCAACTTAGCTATTCATGAGTAGGGATGGGTGAACGGTTCGGCCCGAAAATTGATCACATATGATCACACCTGATTTACTGAAGGCCTATCTCATTTCTTGAGACATTAACAATCAAGGAAAGTACAAATACCCCCCAAATGACCCCTTTTTGGAAAGTAGACATTCCAAGGTATTTAGTAAGAGGCATGGTGAGTTTTTTGAAGTTGTAATTTTTTCCGACAATTCTTGGGAAAATTAAGACTTTTTAAAAAAAAAAATAATTACACAGACTTATTGTATTGACAGGTTATTTCTTGAACACAGCATGCGCATATTTGCAAAAACACCCAAAAATACATTCTGCTACTCCTCCTGAGTATGGCGATACTGCATGTGTGAGACTTTTACATAGCCTGGCCACATACAGAGGCCTAACATCCAAGTAGCACCTCCAGGCATTCTAGGAGCAAAATTACACATAACATTTCATGATGACCTAGCTCACTTTTGAAGGCCCTGGAGCACCAGGACAATGGAAACGCCCACAAAATGACCCCATTTTTGAAAGCTAACACACCAACGTATAATCTATGAGGCATAATAAGTCTTTTGAACGGTTCATTTTTTTCCAGAAGTTTTCAGAAAACGTGGGAAAAAAATTAAAACACATTTTTTTTTACACAAAGTTGTCCATTTATAAGATATTTTCAACACATAGCATGTACATAGCAAAACTGACACCCCAAAATACATTCTGCTACTCTTCCTGGGTTTAACGATACCACATGTGTGACACTTTTACGCAGCCTGGCCACATACAGAGGCCTAACATCCAAATAGCACCTCCAGTCGTTCTAGGAGCATAAATTACACATATAATTTCCTGACTACCGATCACATTTTTGAAGGCCCTTCATATTTCTAACACATAACATGTACATACCAAATAACAAAATATTACCTGTGGTTTTAGTAGTGTAGTGGTCCACAGAAGAGAGCATCGGTCCAGGCAGCAGGCAGGGATGTGGTCAGCGACAGCAAAAGCAATCGTCCAGGCAGCAGGCAGGAATACTGTCCATATTTAGTTCAGGCAGAGTTACTGTCAGCACAGCCAAAGCATTGGTCCAGGTAGCAGGCAGAGATGTCCAGGCAGAAATACTGTCTATAGTCAGTAGAGGCAGCAAGCCGAGATATGGTCAATACAGCCAAATTATTGGTCCAGGCAGCAGAAAGAAACACAGTCCATAAAGTCCTAGGTCATTACAGGCAGCGATATGGTCAGCACAGCCAAAGTATTGGTCCAGGCAGCAGGAAGGGCCATCAAGCTTAGGGCCAGGGGGGCAGGGTTAGAGGCTTCTCCCACCCAAATCTCTTTGAAGCCTCTGGGCAACCAGACCCTGTTCTGGGAACACAGAAAACCAAAAACTGATTTTCTCTACTCAGAACGCTATTCTGAAGCCCCTCACATATGCGAGACCCCTGTGTACTGAAGTAGAAGGGCAAAAGATCAGTCCAAGTGGCAGGCAAAAACATGGTCGATTTAACAGTCCGAGGTCGGTGCACGTGGAAGTCAGAAACGTGGTTAAAACGGCAGACAAAGGCATCGTCGGTAAACAGGCTGAGGTTGGTGCACGTGGAAGTCAGGAACGTGGTTAAAACGGCAGGCAAAGACATTGTCGGTAAACAGGCCAGGGTCAGTTAACATGGAAGGTAGAAACATGGTGACAGGCAAATGATGCACACAGGTAACTGAAATGGGGAAATTGCAGTCTATTACTAATAAGGGGAACTAATATCTGATGGATGTGTGATACTGTTTGAAGCAATCACCGATACATAGGCCAGGTTGGGAGGGACAATCGGGACAATAATATGTTGTATCTCTTCTAACTCCTCTACTTGAGCATACACGGCATTTCTTTTGCCGTTTTCTTTCAGATTCTGCAGGGGGAAGGCTAAAGGAAAAATGTTGCTCATGAAGACGACTCACGCTATCAGAGCGAATGCTTCTTGGGGCGGGTCCTTGCTGGTAAATAAGGGCAGTGATAATGTTTTTAAGATATTTGAGGTAGGTGATGGGTTGGTTTTCGGGTGATTGTTGATAGCAGACAAATGAATTGAACAGGGCCATATGAAACAGATGAATCGCTTTTTTTATACCAATAATAGGACTTGCGGGTTGACAAATATGGTTGCAGCATCTGATCATTAAAATCCACCCCCCCCCCCATATAAAGATTGTAGTCATGGACACATTCAGGCTTTACTACGGGGCCACGTCTTCTCTGAAGCTCCCCCAAGGTGTCATTGTGAATGGTACTCATCATGTGAACATCCTTCTTGTCCCACCACTTCATGGCCAACACCTCCTCATTCCTCATGAATGCGGCTTCCCCCATTTGTAGCTGTTTTGACAGTAAATTTTGTGGGAAGCCCTTCCTATTTTTTCGGAAGGTACCGCAGGCCAGGGTTTTTTCAAGATACAGGTGACGGAAAAGGGGCAAGCTGCTGTAGTAATTATCTACATATAAGTGGTAACCTTTTTTAAAACAGGGGGTATGCAAGGTCCCACACAATTTTACCACTGGTTCCTATATATGTGGGGCACTCAGGGGGCTGGAGCTGGGAGTCTTTGCCCTCATAAATACGAAATAAGTACACGTATCCCGTGGCTCGGTCACATAATTTATTCAATTTCACAACGTACCTGGCTCTTTTACTTGGGATAAACTGCTTCATATGCAGCCGGCCAGTAAAGTGGATAAGGGATTCGTCTACACAAATATTTTGGTTGGGGATAAAGACTTCAGAAAATCGTTTGTTAAAAGAATTTATTAGGGGGCGAAGCTTATATAATTTGTCATGGTTGGGATGATCTTGGGGAGGGCACTGTGAGTTGTCATTGAAATGTAGGAAACGTGTAATCATATCGTAGCGTGTCCTGGACATAATAGAAGAATATAAGGGCATGTGGTGGACCAGTAGCCATGCTGTTCGTTTTTCTTTGTAAGCCCCATATTAAAAATATTTTGAATTCGTCTAGTGTGAGACGTCGCCAATGGAACATACGGGCGTAGGACGAACTGGGGTTGGCAGCAATAAATTGCTCTGCATAAAGATTTGTTTGGTCCACCATGTACTGTCAAAAATCTTCAGGGAAAAACAAATAAAAATAGTCCAAATCTGAAAAGTTTGCTGTGTTGGGCTGCACACCTGGCTGTGCAGTGAAAGGGGGGATTGTAGCGGATCCTGAGTTGGCAGGCAAACATAAGGGGTTTGCCAGGGCATCGGGAAGGTAGGACTGGGCCCAGATTCTTTGGGCTGGATGTGCAATTCCAGTACTAGTACTGGGCTCCTCTTCTTGGGGTCTGGCGCTGCTGGTGGTAGGCAGGTGTTCAGATCTTGGTCCTGATCTAGGTCCTGATCGCCTTACTCTTTTAGGAGGGGGGGTTTCCTCCGCTGACTCTGACTCCGATCCACTACCCTCCACTGGCTCGTATTCCGAACCAGAATCGGATAATGAGAGCTTCCCGCTGCTCTCATCATCCGACATGGTAAGGATGTTATATGCCTCCTCAGCTGAGTAAACTTTTTGGGACATGATGGTGTCACTTTTGGCAGGCCTGTGTGACGGAACTGGTGGTGT
The DNA here is from genome assembly GCA_028564925.1 of Lithobates sylvaticus. Classification (NCBI taxonomy): domain Eukaryota; kingdom Metazoa; phylum Chordata; class Amphibia; order Anura; family Ranidae; genus Lithobates; species Lithobates sylvaticus. Next base: position 327,038,633 of record CM053028.1, on the reverse strand, counting down.
GATGGGACTGACAGGTTACTGATGGCCTGTGTCATGGTATATGGCGGGATTGTGCGGCGGTAGTGATGTCGGGCCTGTGTAACAAATGGGCTGTCAGATCCAGATGGTACCGATGGTGGTACTGTTAGTCGTACTGATGGTACCGATGGCGGTGCTGATGGTGGTGGCTGTGCTGATGCCGGTACTGATGGTGGAGCTGATGGCGGACTGTGACAGATCCAGACGTGTCCTGCTGGGCTGTGATGGGTCCTGCTGGACTGTGATGGGTCCTGCTGGGCTGTGACGGGTCCTGCTGGGCTGTGACGGGTCCTGCTGGACTGTGACAGGTACTGCTGGACTGTGACGGGTACTTCTGGGCTGCGACGGGTACTTCTGGGCTGTGACAGGTCCTGATGGGCTTTGATGGGCTGTGACAGGTCCTGATGGGCTGTGACAGATCCTGATGGGCTGTGACAGATCCTGATGGGCTGTGACAGATCCTGATGGGTTGTGACAAGTTCTCTTTATTGGGAGGGGGGGTTCGTTTTGTGCAGACAGTACTGTATGACTCACTGATCAGATCTCTCCTTCTCTCTCCTCACGATCGGTGTGAGGAGAGAGAAGGAGAGATCTCTGGAAACCGCCACACTGTTTACCCTGATTTACCCTGTTACCCTGATTTACCCTGTTTACCCAGATCGTGGACGCACTGTGTCCAAGGGACACACGCTATCTCTGATCGACGCGCTGCGCGCCCCCAGGCGGTGTGTATTGCGCGCGTGCGCGATTTGTTTTGACATGTGACTGGCTGTTATTGGACACAGCCGATCACATGGTAAACAGACAATTTCATTGGCTGTTTACCCTGATCGGGGATGCGCTGTGTCCGAGGGACAAGCGGCATCCCTGTTCTCCTCGGTGCGCGCCCCCGGGGGCGCGCAATAGCAGTAATCTTGAAGGACGTCCTGGGACGTCCAGTCAGGATTTGACAACCACTTTGCCGACGTCTATTTACAATAGGCCGGGCGGCAAGTGGTTAAAGGAATATTTCATTTTTATTGTTTCACTTTAAGCATTATTAAAATCACTGCTCCCGAAAAACTTCAGTTTTTAAAAACTTTTTTTTTAATTGATACATGTCCTCTAGGGCAGGAGCCAGGTCACCAAACAATCTTTATGGCAATAACTTGCATATAAGCCTTTAAAATTAGCACTTTAGATTTTTCATGTTTGTGTCCCATAGACTTTAACAGTGTTTGTGTGTTTGTTCAAATTTTATGCCTGTTCGCAAGTTCTGGTGCGAACTGAACTGGTGGGGGGGGGGGGGGGTGTTCGGCTCATCCATATTCATGAGCAAGAGCTAAAATACTGAAGCCTGTTACCTGTTGTTGCTAACCCAGATTGCCTGACTATTCTCTCCACCTTCTTTGTTGCCAACCTGGACGGGCTGACTATTCTCTGCTTGCTGCCTGCCAAGACTCCTGGCTGAACTTGACTACTCTCTAGTCTTCAGTATAGTTTACTGCCTACTTGTTGCTGACCCTGGGTGTCTGACTAATCTCTGCTCCCCCTTTACCAAGGCTGCTGCTTGATCCTGACTCAACTCTGGTTACTGTGTCCACACCGTAGCCTTCCTGTACCTGCAACCTCCTAGCTTGGCAGTTCCAGGGGCTGTTACCTAGTGCTTGTTGCAGCAAAGAGTTCCACTGACCACCAGGGTTTCAGGCCCCTCTCCACCATCAGGAGTAGGGATGGGCCCGGTGCTCGATGCGAACCCACGTTCGCATCGAGCACCGGGCGTTCGCTCGCTCGGCGAGCCCAGAACTATTTTGGCCACTCGCATCACGTTCGTGTGATGCGAGCGGCCCCGCAATGCATTGCGGCCGGCGCGGCCGGCGCAGTGCATTGCTGGCTGATGATTGGCCAAGCATGCACTGTGACCCCGCATGCTTGGCCAATCACAGCCCCGGAAACTCGAAGAGCCATAATTGGCTACAGGCAGGACGCCTGTAGCCAATTACAGCTCAGGGGCTGTAGTACACGCCCCCCCCTATAAAAGGCCGCCACGCCGTCTGCGCCGGTCACATGCTGTTCCGGCGCAGATAGAGCAGGCTAGATCTGTGACACTCTGCTGGATTTAGTTAGTTAGAGAGATTTACTTAGAGAGATTGAGTTAGATAGATTCATTCATTTAGATTGATTTAGAAAGAGGGGCTTGTAGTGTGTTCGTGGCAGGCAGGCAGAGCTCCTATATTTTGTTCCCAGAAGCACCTATAGGACTTGTAGTGTGTTCGTGGCAGGCAGGCAGAGCTCCTATATTTTGTTCCCAGAAGCACCTATAGGACTTGTAGTGTGTTCGTGGCAGGCAGGCAGAGCTCCTATATTTTGTTCCCAGAAGCACCTATAGGACTTGTAGTGTGTTCGTGGCAGGCAGGCAGAGCTCCTATATTTTGTTCCCAGAAGCACCTATAGGACTTGTAGTGTGTTCGTGGCAGGCAGGCAGAGCTCCTATATTTTGTCCCCAGAAGCACCTATAGGACTTGTAGTGTGTTCGTGGCAGGCAGGCAGAGCTCCTATATTTTGTTCCCAGAAGCACCTATAGGACTTGTAGTGTGTTCGTGGCAGGCAGGCAGAGCTCCTATATTTTGTTCCCAGAAGCACCTATAGGACTTGAAGTGTGTTAGTCCCATCACACAGACCTACATTTTCTTCCCAGAAGCACCTATAGGACTTGAAGTGTGTTAGTCCCATCACACAGAGATCATATATTTTGTTCCCAGAAGCACCTATAGGACTTGAAGTGTGTTAGTCCCATCACACAGACCTATATTTCCTTCCCAGAAGCACCTATAGGACTTGAAGTGTGTTAGTCCCATCACACAGAGATCATATATTTTGTTCCCAGAAGCACCTATAGGACTTGAAGTGTGTTAGTCCCATTACACAGACCTACATTTTCTTCCCAGAAGCACCTATAGGACTTGAAGTGTGTTAGTCCCATCACACAGAGATCATATATTTTGTTCCCAGAAGCACCTATAGGACTTGAAGTGTGTTAGTCCCATCACACAGACCTATATTTCCTTCCCAGAAGCACCTATAGGACTTGAAGTGTGTTAGTCCCATCACACAGAGATCATATATTTTGTTCCCAGAAGCACCTATAGGACTTGAAGTGTGTTAGTCCCATCACACAGACCTACATTTTCTTCCCAGAAGCACCTATAGGACTTGAAGTGTGTTAGTCCCATCACACAGAGATCATATATTTTGTTCCCAGAAGCACCTATAGGACTTGAAGTGTGTTAGTCCCATCACACAGAGATCATATATTTTGTTCCCAGAAGCACCTATAGGACTTGAAGTGTGTTAGTCCCATCACACAGAGATCATATATTTCGTTCCCAGAAGCACCTATAGGACTTGAAGTGTGTTAGTCCCATCACACAGAGATCATATATTTTGTTCACAGAAGCACCTATAGGACTTGAAGTGTGTTAGTCCCATCACACAGACCTACATTTTCTTCCCAGAAGCACCCATAGGACTTGAAGTGTGTTAGTCCCATCACACAGAGATCATATATTTTGTTCCCAGAAGCACCTATAGGACTTGAAGTGTGTTAGTCCCATCACACAGACCTATATTTCCTTCCCAGAAGCACCTATAGGACTTGAAGTGTGTTAGTCCCATCACACAGAGATCATATATTTTGTTCCCAGAAGCACCTATAGGACTTGAAGTGTGTTAGTCCCATCACACAGACCTACATTTTCTTCCCAGAAGCACCTATAGGACTTGAAGTGTGTTAGTCCCATCACACAGAGATCCTATATTTTGTTCCCAGAAGCACCTATAGGACTTGAAGTGTGTTAGTCCCATCACACAGAGATCATATATTTTGTTCACAGAAGCACCTATAGGACTTGAAGTGTGTTAGTCCCATCACACAGACCTACATTTTCTTCCCAGAAGAACCCATAGGACTTGAAGTGTGTTAGTCCCATCACACAGAGATCCTATATTTTGTTCCCAGAAGCACCTATAGGACTTGAAGTGTGTTAGTCCCATCACACAGAGATCATATATTTTGTTCCCAGAAGCACCTATAGGACTTGAAGTGTGTTAGTCCCATCACACAGACCTTTATTTCCTTCCCAGAAGCACCTATAGGACTTGAAGTGTGTTAGTCCCATCACACAGAGATCATATATTTTGTTCCCAGAAGCACCTATAGGACTTGAAGTGTGTTAGTCCCATCACACAGACCTATATTTCCTTCCCAGAAGCACCTATAGGACTTGAAGTGTGTTAGTCCCATCACACAGAGATCATATATTTTTTTCCCAGAAGCACCTATAGGACTTGAAGTGTGTTAGTCCCATCACACAGACCTACATTTTCTTCCCAGAAGCACTATAGGACTTGAAGTGTGTTAGTCCCATCACACAGACCTACATTTTCTTCCCAGAAGCACCTATAGGACTTGAAGTGTGTTAGTCCCATCACACAGAGATCATATATTTTGTTCCCAGAGGCACCTATAGGACTTGAAGTGTGTTAGTCCCATCACACAGACCTATATTTTCTTCCCAGAAGCACCCATAGGACTTGAAGTGTGTTAGTCCCATCACACAGAGCTCCTCTATTTTCTTTGCAGAAGCACCCATAGGACTTCTAGTGTGTTAGTGGCATCACACAGAGCTCCTATATTTTCTTCTCAGCAGCACCCACAGGACTTCTAGTGTGTTAGTGGCATCACACAGAGCTCCTCTATTTTCTTTGCAGAAGCACCCATAGGACTTCTAGTGTGTTAGTGGCATCACACAGAGCTCCTATATTTTCTTCTCAGCAGCACCCACAGGACTTCTAGTGTGTTAGTGGCATCACACAGAGCTCCTCTATTTTCTTTGCAGAAGCACCCATAGGACTTCTAGTGTGTTAGTGGCATCACACAGAGCTCCTATAGTTTCTTCTCAGCAGCACCCACTGGACTTCTAGTGTGTTAGTGGCATCACACAGAGCTCCTCTATTTTCTTTGCAGAAGCACCCATAGGACTTCTAGTGTGTTAGTGGCATCACACAGAGCTCCTATATTTTCTTCTCAGCAGCACCCACAGGACTTCTAGTGTGTTAGTGGCATCACACAGAGCTCCTCTATTTTCTTTGCAGAAGCACCCACAGGACTTCTAGTGTGTTAGTGGCATCACACAGAGCTCCTCTATTTTCTTTGCAGAAGCACCCATAGGACTTCTAGTGTGTTAGTGGCATCACACAGAGCTCCTATATTTTCTTCTCAGCAGCACCCACAGGACTTCTAGTGTGTTAGTGGCATCACACAGAGCTCCTCTATTTTCTTTGCAGAAGCACCCACAGGACTTCTAGTGTGTTAGTGGCATCACACAGAGCTCCTCTATTTTCTTTGCAGAAGCACCCATAGGACTTCTAGTGTGTTAGTGGCATCACACAGAGCTCCTATATTTTCTTCTCAGCAGCACCCACAGGACTTCTAGTGTGTTAGTGGCATCACACAGAGCTCCTCTATTTTCTTTGCAGAAGCACCCACAGGACTTCTAGTGTGTTAGTGGCATCACACAGAGCTCCTCTATTTTCTTTGCAGAAGCACCCATAGGACTTCTAGTGTGTTAGTGGCATCACACAGAGCTCCTATATTTTCTTCTCAGCAGCACCCACAGGACTTCTAGTGTGTTAGTGGCATCACACAGAGCTCCTCTATTTTCTTTGCAGAAGCACCCATAGGACTTCTAGTGTGTTAGTGGCATCACACAGAGCTCCTATATATTCTTCTCAGCAGCACCCACAGGACTACCGACTACAATGGCTGGAAGACCGCCAAGGGGAGGCAGAGCGTGCAGAGCCAAGAACACAGGGCAGGCAGGCTCTGTTTCTAGTGGACGTGGCCGTGGACGTGGACGTGGTCGTGCATCGTCATCAGCACGTGGCCATGGGACACGCGCGTCTTTGTTTTCGGCAGCTGGACATGTGGAGCCGCATCATGCTGAAGGCTTGGTAGAATGGATGACCAAGCCCTCCTCATCCTCCTCATCCTCTCTCACCCAGGCTCAGGGTACTGACAGAGCATCATCAGCCACCCCTTCCCTAGACCCACCATGTCCTCCTGAGGAGTCCCCCGAACTCTTTGAGCACAGTGTTGGGTACATGCTCCAGGAGGATGCCCAACGATTCGAAGGCTCGGATGATGATACCCAGCTTGAGGAATCTGGCAGTACTGTTCCACCAGCTGCAGCTTACTGCCAGGTTTGCTCTAGTGGTGAAGAGGGAGGGGATGATGAGGTCACTGACTCCACGTGGGTGCCTGAAGGGAGAGAGGATGAGGAGGAGGACGAGGAGGAGGAGGATGCGGCGTCACATGTCCAACGAGGCAGGATGCCCCCTGGAGGCCAGGTAGAGGCCAGCACAGCAACTGTACAACACCGCAGAGCTCCGCCTGTGCAGGGCGCTGCCTCTGCACGTTATCAGAAAAGTTCTTTGGTGTGGGCCTTTTTTGAGACGAGTGCAGCAGATCGCACCACTGCTATTTGCAATATTTGTCTCAAGCGTATCTCGCGTGGCCAAAACATCAGCCGCTTGGGCACCACAAGCATGACCAGACATATGGCGACCTGCCATGCAGCTCGTTGGCAGGCACACATAAAAGACCACACCAAAGAACTAAGCGGACCTCTCCTTCCTCCTCCTCAGCTGGGATCTCCATCCCCACTACACCTTCAGTCCTCTCTGAAAGCTGCTCTGAGAGGACTGAAGGTGTAGAATTAGGTGTGTCACAACCAAGTACTTGCACTACACCGACGTCCGATTGCAGCAGGCAAATTTCCCTGCCCCAGCTGCTGGACCGTAGAAAGAAGTACACTCCCAGCCATCCACATGCCCAGCGGTTGAATGCTAGCCTGGCTAAATTGCTAGCACTTCAACTGCTGCCTTTTCAGTTGGTAGACTCGGCCCCCTTCCGTGAGTTTGTTCAATGTGCGGTTCCTCAGTGGCAGGTTCCCAAACGCCACTTTTTCTCACGGAAGGCGATTCCGTCTCTCTACCGGCATGTGGAGGGCAATGTCCATGCCTCGCTGGACAGGGCGGTCAGCGGTAAGGTGCATATTACCGCTGACTCATGGTCCAGCAGGCATGGACAGGGACGGTACCTTTCTTTCACGGCCCATTGGGTCACTCTATTGGCAGCTGGGAGGGATGCAGGACAAGGTGCAGTAGTGTTGGAGGTTGTTCCGCCACCACGCCTCCAAAACGCTACTACTGCTACTGGTTGTGACACACCTCTCTCCTCCACCCCCTCCTCTTCTTCTTCCTCCAGTGCTCTGTCCTTGGAACCAGCGGTGCTCCGTAGGCGTACAAGGGGCTACGCAAGTACGCAGGCAAAAAGATGCCATGCCGTGCTTGCGCTGGTGTGTTTGGGGGACAGGAGCCACACTGGGCCAGAGGTTCTGGCAGCTCTGCAGGGGCAGGCCGAGAGGTGGTTGACGCCACGTCAGCTTAAGCCAGGAATGGTCGTTTCTGACAATGGCACCAACCTCCTCTCCGCCCTGCGACAGGGGCAGCTCACCCATGTGCCCTGCATGGCTCACGTCCTCAACCTGGTGGTGCAGCGGTTCTTGGGCAGGTTCCCAGGCTTACAGGATGTCCTGAGGCAGGCCAGGAAAGTCTGTGTGCATTTCCGCCGATCTTATAATGCCAGTGCTCGGCTGACTGAGCTGCAAAAGGAGCTGAACCTGCCCAAGAACCGCCTAATATGTGACATGCCCACCAGGTGGAACTCAACGTTGGCCATGCTGCAGCGACTGCACACGCAGCAGAGGGCCATCAATGAGTACCTTTGCGACTACGGCACAGGGTCAGGGGAGCTTGGTTTTTTTTCCCCACGTCAGTGGAGCATGATCAGGGATGCATGCACTGTCCTCTCACCATTTGAGGAGGCCACGAGGATGGTGAGCAGTGACAGTGCATGCATCAGTGACACTGTCCCTCTTGTCCACCTGTTGGAGCATACGCTGCGTGGGATAATGGACAGGGCACTTGAGGCAGAACAGAGGCAGGAAGAGGAGGACTTCCTTGCCTCTCAAGGCCCCCTTTATCCGGACAGTGTTCCTTCTGTCCCACCCATCACACAGGAAGAGGATGAGGAGGAGGAGGAGGAGGAGGATTGTGTGAGCATGGAGGTGGAGCCTGGCACTCAGCATCAGCAGCAGCAGTCTTTTAGGGATGATGTACAGTCCCAACAAGCCAGTGGACTTGTACGTGGCTGGGAGGAGGTGGCTGGCGATCATGTCATCCTCAGTGACCCAGAAGACTCCGGACCGAATGCCTCAGCTAACCTACGCTGCATGGCCTCCCTGATCCTGCAAAGCCTGCGGAAGGATCCTCGTGTTCTTCGGATCAAGGAGAGGGACCATTACTGGCTGGCCACTCTCCTTGATCCGCGGTACAAGGGTAAGGTTGCGGACCTTATCTTGCCGTCGCAGAGGGAGCAGAGGATGAGACATCTCAGGGAGGCCTTGCAGAAAGGTCTGTGCAACGCGTTCCCAGAAACTGGGAGGCTACAAACTCCTGGTCCTGGGCGACGAGTTGCTGAGGCTTCGGTCAGTGGCAGAAGGAGCGGTGGGGAAGGTGGACGTCTGACCGATGCGTTCAGACAATTTTTTAGTCCGCAGCCCCAAGGTATGATCGGTTCCAGCAACCATCGCCAGCGTCTGATATACATGGTGCAGGAATACCTTGGGGCAAGGTCAGACTTGGACACCTTTCCCACCGAAAATCCTCTGGCTTACTGGGTCCTGAGGATGGATCACTGGCCAGAGCTTGCACAGTATGCAATTGAGCTACTGGCCTGTCCTGCCTCCAGCGTTCTTTCCGAACGCACATTCAGTGCTGCTGGAGGATTTGTGACTGATCATAGGGTGCGCCTGTCCACCGCCTCGGTTGATCGACTGACCTTCATCAAAATGAATCAGTCTTGGATCACCACCAGCTACCAGGCACCTGAGGCGGATATAACCGAATAATTTTTAATGTCACATCCCTTCAAGACTGCCTATGCTGATGCTGAGTGACTGTCCTCTTATGTTCACTGACTATCCTCTTCCTCCTCCTCAATGATCCATGCCACCACACCAGTGCCTAAGGCACAATTTTTCAGCCCCTGTTTAACAGGGGCGGGTACTTACAATTTTTTAAAAAAATGCTTCGCAACACATGTGACTGCTGTGCTCCAAGTACAGTATCTGTGAGGGGTTGCAGTGTTGTGGCACCAGCACCAGTGCCTAAGGCACAATTTTTCAGCCCCTGTTTAACAGGGGCGTGTACTTACAATTTTTTAAAAAAATGCTTCGCAACACGTGTGACTGCTGTGCTCCAAGTACAGTATCTGTGAGGGGTTGCAGTGTTGTGGCACCAGCACCAGTGCCTAAGGCACAATTTTTCAGCCCCTGTTTAACAGGGGCGTGTACTTACAATTTTTTTAAAAAATGCTTCGCAACACGTGTGACTGCTGTGCTCCAAGTACAGTATCTGTGAGGGGTTGCAGTGTTGTGGCACCAGCACCAGTGCCTAAGGCACAATTTTTCAGCCCCTGTTTAACAGGGGCGGGTACTTACAATTTTTTAAAAAAAATGCTTCGCAACACGTGTGACTGCTGTGCTCCAAGTACAGTATCTGTGAGGGCCGGGTTGCAGTGTTGTGGCACCAGCACCAGTGCCTAAGGCACAATTTTTCAGCCCCTGTTTAACAGGGGCGTGTACTTACAATTTTTTAAAAAAATGCTTCGCAACACGTGTGACTGCTGTGCTCCAAGTACAGTCTCTGTGAGGGGTTGCAGTGTTGTGGCACCAGCACCAGTGCCTAAGGCACAATTTTTCAGCCCCTGTTTAACAGGGGCGGGTAATTACAAATCTTGATCTAATAGTTCACAGCAGGGCCCATTCCTGCGCCCACCAAGAGTAACTATGAGGGCCTGCAGTCTTGTGGCAACACCGTCCACCACCACCGCCAAAGGCCCAATTTTTCTGCCCTGTTCATCAGGTGCTTGCAATTACAAATCTTGATCTAATAACTCACAGCAGGGCCCATTCCTGCGCCCACCAAGAGTAACTATGAGGGCCTACAGTCTTGTGGCAACACCGTCCACCACCACCGCCAAAGGCCCAATTTTTCTGCCCTGTTCATCAGGTGCTTGCAATTACAAATCTTGATCTAATAACTCACAGCAGGGCCCATTCCTGCGCCCACCAAGAGTAACTGTGAGAGCCTACAGTCTTGTGGCAACACCGTCCACCACCACCGCCAAAGGCCCAATTTTTCTGCCCTGTTCATCAGGTGCTTGCAATTACAAATCTTGATCTAATAACTCACAGCAGGGCCCATTCCTGCGCCCACCAAGAGTAACTGTGAGAGCCTACAGTCTTGTGGCAACACCGTCCACCACCACCGCCAAAGGCCCAATTTTTCTGCCCTGTTCATCAGGTGCTTGCAATTACAAATCTTGATCTAATAACTCACAGCAGGGCCCATTCCTGCGCCCACCAAGAGTAACCGTGAGAGCCTACAGTCTTGTGGCAACACCGTCCACCACCACCGCCAAAGGCCCAATTTTTCTGCCCTGTTCATCAGGTGCTTGCAATTACAAATCTTGATCTAATAACTCACAGCAGGGCCCATTCCTGCGCCCACCAAGAGTAACTGTGAGAGCCTACAGTCTTGTGGCAACACCGTCCACCACCACCGCCAAAGGCCCAATTTTTCTGCCCTGTTCATCAGGTGCTTGCAATTACAAATCTTGATCTAATAACTCACAGCAGGGCCCATTCCTGCGCCCACCAAGAGTAACTGTGAGAGCTTACAGTCTTGTGGCAAAACCGTCCACCACCACCACCACCACCCCCAATTTTTCTGCCCTGTTCAACAGGTGCATGCAATTACAAATCTTGATCTATTAACTCACAGCAGGGCCCATTCCTGTGCCCACCAGTCTTGTGGCTACACCAACATCTAATAGGGCAAATTTCTGCAGAGTATATACGCCAGGCCCCTACTTTCAAACATCCAACTTACAAACGACTTCTACTTGCAAATGGAAAGATAAAACAGGAAGTGAGAGGAAATCTACCCCTAGGAAGGGAAATTCTATCCTGTTAGATTTAATTTGGGAAAAAGGTATCTCCTCTCTACTGATACTTTATCACCAATCCTTGTTTCAATTAAAACCCCACTTTTTCCAAAAACATTTGTCATTGGGACGGAAAGTGAGGTGACATGTTCTGAACAGATGTGCAAAGACAGCAAATGTTACAGGGGTGATAACCCCTCCCTATGTTCTCCAAAAAGCTTAAAAATAGATTTTTTTGGGATGGAGCTACACTTCATAATGTACCTGTTCAGATTCTACTTAAGAACAAACCTAAAGCCGCAAGTGGTTTTAAATGGCTTCTTTTTTTCCTTTACAAATGTCATTTTGTGCAAGGACAGTTCTAAACACGGGAAACACATGCCACTTCACAGGCATACTTTAGACACCCCCAGGTACCATATTTAAAGGAAAATTTCACTTTTTTTTTTTCACTTTATGCATCATTAAAATGACTGCTCCCGAAAAAACGTTAGTTTTTAAAAGTTCTTTTTGCATTGATATATGTCCCCTGGGGCAGGACCCGGGTCCCCAAACCTGTTTTATGACATTAACATGCATATTGGCCGTTGTAATTAGCACTTTTGATTTCGAACGTTCGCGTCCATTATAACGTATAGGGTTCGAAAATTCGCGCGAACTTTCGGTCGGTTCGAAGGTTCTGGTGCGAACCGAACCCGGGGGTGTTCGGCTCATCCCTAATCAGGAGCTCTGATGAAGTCAGATTGGTACTTAGATTCTGTGCCCTAGGAGAGACTGTATTACCTGTCAGTGGATATCATAACATAAGACACAGCCAAAGTGTCTCTGCATTTAGGTAAAAATCATTTTGTGTTCAGCTCCCCCAGAAGAGGAGAATCGGAAAATCATTGCATAGAGCAGGTAAGTATAACATGTTTGATATTTAAATAAAAATACCTTTACAATCACTTTTAGTACTTATAAACGAGATACAGAAGAACAATGGGACTTTAAATGAGCCGATGACCTGGTAAGGTCCAGTGCCTCCATCCCTATCTAATTGAGAACAGCGGAGAGGGGAATGGGACTTTAAATGAAGCACGTAGGTATGGAAAAATAGATATTTATTACATACATCAATAATAAAATACATAATGGTAATTCAATAGAAATATGGTAAATGATCCATTACAATTCATATATATATACATGCATACAAAAGATGGCAAATGAGTTTTCATAATTACATGATACAGATTCAGAAAAATTATAATGGACAAACGGATAAATGGATAAACACGGCATATAGCATCTCTACACGTTTTGTAGATTGATCTACTCTTCAGGAGCATGCACGTGGATGTAGTCTGAAATGTAATATAATAAATAAGAATTTCTCTAAGGTCTGACCCTTACCAGGAAAATAATTGATAATAAAAATGAAAAAATGTAATAATTTGTACTTAATGAAGTGCAAGAGGTTTGGACTGAAGAAAACTCATGGGAGCCTGCAAACGATGTTCATGCACCTAGACTGATCAGTGCTTTTCATGACACTCCTCCAGATAAGCTTGGCTCTTGGTCATTACAGCTCTGTTGAACTCCTTTCAGGCTTTGCTCATTTCTAGCCTTGTTTCATTTGCTTGTTACTCCGGTCAGGCATTGCTCATTTCCAAACTTTTTTAACTTGTTTGTTACAGCTCAGCCCAGCTCTGTACAGGCATTGCTAATTTCTAGTCTTGTTCCACTTCTTCAGTTTACTGCCCTGATACAGCACAGGATTTTCTTGGTGTTCTGACCTGATTTTTCAACATGCTTCAGTACACATTTATGATGATAGGAGTGGCTCTGGAGGGTATTTTTTCAATAGGCTGGTACTGTGTCTTCAAAAAACTACCAATAAGCAAGGGCTATGATGCTGAAACCTGTTACCTGTTGTTGCTTACCCAGATTGCCTGACTATTCTCTCATCTTGTGATGTCTTCATTGCTAGTGCAGACTGTCTGACTACTCTCTGCTCATCACCCCTGCTTCATCATGACTGTGCTTTGGTCTGTCTCTGCACCATAGCATATCCTGTACATTGACCTCCTATGTGGGCTTGTCCAGGGGACATGATCGAGTCTAAGTGCCAATAAAGAGTTCTGAGGTCCACTTTTCCTGCCAATCACCACTATCAGAAGCTAAGGGTCAAGGCCAACTGGTGAGGATCCAATGGAAAGCCTGTTTCACCTGCCAGAGGATATTGCAACTAGGGCAAACGGTTCGACCGCTTGTTCGGCCCCCCGACCTGACCACAATGCATTGAGGCACTGAACAGTGCATTGCTAACCCTGATTGGCTGAAGCAGTGAAAGCTTCAGCCAATCAGGGCACAGAGCACTGTCAGAGTCGAGATTGGACAATGTTGTCATGACTTTATCCAATCATGGCTCATTCCCTCCCCATAGTATAAAAGTATTATTTCAATGGCAGCCATTTGCAGTGTGATTTTGGTGTGGAGAGAGATAGAACAGGGCTCTGCTCTGCTATTAGTAATGCCCCGTAAACAAATGTTCGATGGGAGCTTGTTGTCGGAAATTCCGACCATGTGTAGGCTCCATCGGACATTTTCCATCGGAATTTCCATCACACAAAATTTGAGATCTGGATCTCAAATTTTCTGACAACAAATCTGTTGTCGTAAGTTCCGATCGTGTGTACACAATTCTGACGCACAAAGTTCCACGCATGCTAGGAATCAAGCAGAAGAGCCGCACTGGCTATTGAACTTTATTTTCCTCGGCTCGTCGTACGTGTTGTATGTCACTGCATTCTTGATGTTCGGAATTTCCGACAAGATTTGTGTGACCGTGTGTGTATGCAAGACAAGTTTGAGCAAACATCCGTCGGAAAAAATCCATGGATTTTGTTGTCGGAATGTCCGATCAATGTCCGATCGTGTGTACGGGGCATTAGTGTGCTACACTGTGCTATTTTGCTTCAATTTTCAGTGTAGAATATTAGTTTAGTGTCAGTCTAGGGATAGTGTGAGTGTAGTGAGGAGGACCATCATTTAGCTTTGCATAGTGTGCAGCTAGAGTAGGGACAGCTCAGATAGTTTCACTGTAGTGTAGTGAGACCGTGTCATTCATACATACATTAGTGTAGAGTAGAGACAGCTCATATAGTTTCAGTGTAGTATATTGAGACCGTGTCAGTAATCTTGACATTAGTGTATAGCTAGAGTAGGGACAGTTCAGATAGCGTCAGTGTAGTGATGGTTGAACGCCATTAATTTGTTTGCGTTACTGCCAGTTTAACGCTATTTACTTCTGTGTGAGTTACTGCCAGTTTAACACCATTTACTTCTGTGTGCGTTATTGCCAGTTTAACGCCATATAGTTTTGTGTGCGTTACTGACAGTTAAACGTCATATAGTTTTGCGATGCGTTACTGCCAGTTTAACACAATATAGTTCTGTGTGCGTTACTGCCAGTTTAACGCCATATTGTTTTGTGTGCGTTACTGCTAGTTTAACGCCATGTAGTTTTGTGTGCGTTACTGCCAGTTTAATGCCATGTAGTTTCGCGTGTGTTACTGACAGTTAAATGTCATATAGTTTTGCGATGCGTTACTGCCAGTTTAACACAATATAGTTCTGTGTGCGTTACTGCCAGTTTAACGCCATATCGTTTTGTGTGTGTTACTGCTAGTTTAACGCCATGTAGTTTTGTGTGCGTTACTGCCAGTTTAACGCCATGTAGTTTTGCGTGCATTACTGCCAGTTTAACGCCATATAGTTCTGTGTGCGTTACTGCCAGTTTAACGCCATATTGTTTTGTGTGCATTACTGTCAGTTTAACGGAATATCGTTTTGTGTGTTACTGCCAGTTTAATGCCATTTACTTCTGTGTGCGTTACTGTCAGTTTAACGCCATATAGTTTTGCGTGCGTTACTGCCAGTTTAACACCATATTGTTTTGTGTGCGTTACTGCCAGTTTAACGCCATATAGTTCTGTGTGCGCCAGTTTAACTAAATATTGTTTTGTGTGCGTTACTGCCAGTTTAATGCCACATAGTTTTGCCTGCATTACTGCCAGTTTAACCCCATATAGTTCTGTGAGCGTTAATGCCAGTTTAACAATATATCTTTTTGTGTGCGTTACTGCCAGTTTAATGC
The DNA here is from genome assembly GCA_028564925.1 of Lithobates sylvaticus. Classification (NCBI taxonomy): domain Eukaryota; kingdom Metazoa; phylum Chordata; class Amphibia; order Anura; family Ranidae; genus Lithobates; species Lithobates sylvaticus. The sequence continues at coordinate 327,023,364 of CM053028.1, read as the reverse complement.
CATACACAGTAGTTTTGTGTTGCATTACTTCCAGTTTAACGCCATGTAGTTCTGTGTGTGTTACTGCCAGTTTAACACCATATCGTTTTGTGTGCATTGCTGCCAGTTTAACGCCATATCGTTTTGCGTGCGTTACTACCAGTTTAACGCCATAAAGTTCTGTGCGCGTTATTGCCAGTTTAATGCCATATAGTTCTGTGTGCGTTACTGCCAGTTTAACGCCATATAGTATTGTGTGTTACTGCCAGTTTAACGCCATTTACTTTTGTGTGCATTACTGCCAGTTTAACGCCATATAGTTGTGTGCAGTAGTGTCAGTTTAACGCCATATAGTTTTGTGTGTCACTGTATGTTTTGCCCATTATATTTCAGTATATTATAGTGTATCCGTGGAGTGTGTCTGTGTAGTGTGAGCACTCAAATTAATGTCCACCAAAAACCTCTTTCATTGATTAAAGTGCATCTACGTACAGATTTCAACTTCTTCTTTGCATTTGCTTATAAGCACCGCCCCCTCCCTCCCAATAATGTCTGGGAGGACAACAAGGAGAGGCAGACATTCCCTTGGCACTGTAAGGGGGCCAGCAACAAATGGGTCCACAGGCAAAGGTGGACGTGGTGGTCAGTCCTCAGGCAGTGCATCATTTCCTCTGTTTAATGAGTTTGCCCGTGCTATCCAGCTACAGCATGCAGAGGAGGTGGTGGACTGGCTTACTAAACCTTCCTCATCCTCTGTCACGCAAGCAGAAACAAGTGTGCAGTCCCCTGCAGTTGACAGAGTGGATAAACCTGCCTCCTTGTCTACATCTTTTCCTGCCATAGCCCCAACATCAGCCATTGAGGAGTCAGCTGAGTTATTTGACCACAGCATCAGCCACTTGCTCATTGATGATGCCCAGCCATTACTGGATTCAGATGTTCTGAGGTTGAGGATGACAGGAACATGAGCCTAGAGAGAGGGAGGAACACTGGTAGACAAATTGGCATTCATGTTCCCCAAGCCGCAGCGTATTGCCAAGTTGTCTCCAGTGATAATGATGAAGATAGAGGAGAAGGAGATGATGATGAGGTCACTGATGCGACTTGGGTGCCAGAGCAGAGGAGGAAACTGATAGTGAGGCGGCACAACCCCAAGGGGACCGACATCAAGAAAGAGTAGAGAGCAGCCACTCTATTCCATCACATCTCCCGGCCCACTCCCCAAAGCTCAGCTGTCTGGGCCTTTTTCAGAACATCTGCAGAAGATTGCACTGTTGCTATCTGCAAACTGCGTCTCAGGCACATCAAACCAACCATATGCATATCATTCATCAAGAGCACCTCTATAGGGTTACGGTGGGAAGGAGTAATTGTTTTCGCACCTGTTTGACAGGTACATATCATTGCAATTTTTTAAAGCAAGGCCAATTTTAGCTTTCATCAAAATTACCTCTATAGGGTTATGGTGTGAAGGCGCCACTGACACCCAAAGACCAATTTTTACACACCCATTACTTCTATACAAAGTCAAAGTGACACCAGAATGTATCCAAAAAGTCTCTAATCTTGTTCCCAGTGCACTACATTGTGGCCTCATCATACACACTGGCTCCCCAGCTGTTGCTGAGCAAAATAAAGGCATTTTTTTGGGCTTTATATTTATTATTAATTTTTAGGCTTTCACTTTAAAAATAAAAAAATCACTGCTCATTTAAAAATTAAGTTTTTCACAAACTTTTTTTTTTTTATTGATACATGTCCCCCAAGGCAGGACCCAGACCCCTATAACCATTGTATGCCCAATTACTTGCATATAATCCTTAATAATGGTCACTTTTGATTTTTGATGTTCGGGTCCCATTGACTTTAATGGGGTTCGTTATTTGGGTCCAAACTTTCGCAATGTTCAAAAGTTCTGGTGTGAACCGAACAGGGGTCTGTTTGGCCCATCCCTAGTGCTGGAATCAGTAGCCACAGGGATGGAAGCTGGATACTGACTTTTGTTACACATTTAATCTCCCTGGCAGTATGATTATGCTGGATTTTTGCATCTCAAAGCGGTACATTTTTTTGCATGGAAATTTGGTGTTTTATATTGTAGGCCTGTAATTCTTAATAATAACTCACTTAAATCTGTCCAAACAAGAGTCTAGTAGACATTCTGGTTATGGTAACGTTTAAAACACTAAATCATAAATTATAATATAATAAATTACTATAAATAATTATAAAAAATAATAATACAATAATAATACATTTTATTCAATAATGTAATCAAATCAAAAACACAGAAATTTGCTCAGTTGCAGAATTGTCGCTGTTGTCACTTTCACTGTCTGATGACAAATTTCCCCACTAATCACTATTGCTCAATTCTGCAAGTGATTCTAGTTTACCATCACTGTTTTCTAGCTGGTCTAAAACCGTTTGTGACCTAAAGAGGCACTTTTTGGTTGACATGGACATCCTCAAATTTCCAGGCAGAAAGAACACTATATAATATATAAAACTGCAGGCAGGGCACCGGACAAAGCACTAGGGACAAAAGGAAGGTGAAATGATTTAATACAGTAATGTAATCTGTAAGATTGCAATGTACTGTATGTGTTGTTTTTTTTCACTTTTTTTTAATTCCTGCGGCTCCGTCCCCATGCATCGCGAAGCTCGCAGGGAACAGAGCCCGGTCACAGTGGAGAGAAATCGCAGGATCCTGGGAATAAGGTAAGTAACCTGTACCAGGATACTGTGATGCAGTCCCGATAGAGTCTCTGGGTTACCGCTAATGGTACTGAAATTTAACCCTGAGTTACTCTTGGGATTACCACTAGGGAGGTTAAAGGGGCCTTTGGTTCCTGCCTATAACAGGTTGTTGCTCTAAGATATGACTGAGTTCTGTGTAAGGATCATCTTTTTGTCAAGTGTGCCAGTAGAGTTATGCAAGCAAGTTTGCTGGAGGAGCAGAGGCGAGTGTATAGCCTTTTTTGTTTTTGAGCTTAGTTATACTTTAAATGATTGTTATATAGACAAATTCTGAATATTGAATACTAGAAATGTTGTAGATCCATGTTGTTAATTAGATTTTGCATATAAATAGAGAGCCTTTTAGTATGTACTGTTGATTAAATAGGTATTAATATATGTTTTCCAACATTTGTACAATAATTAGAAGGAAACAAAGTGAAATCTAGATCAGAACCTCAAAACTTTCTCAAAGGTACTATTCCAGAGAATTATAAATCAACCCTCCCTACTCTCAATCAAGAGAAATTGAGCGTATCAATGAGGAAGAGTGTAAACCAAAGTTACAGCATAACATACATATACTTAAAATGAGACACTTTTTATGTTCCTTAATAAAATCATAACAAAAATTATAAAATGTTTATCTAGTGCACATATGAAAAATGTTGACATACCACATCACATTATATTATATACAAAGTACAGATCCACACAGTATTTCCCTCAGCAGCTAATTCTTGAGGATTTTCATAGTATACTACTGTTTTTTCTGGATTGGGTTGTTGACAATGCACTGAATGACTTAATCTATCTCTAATAGACACACATGATGAAATATATGATAACCAACTAGTTATCTACTATGCATAAACATAACTTGTCATAAATAGTTGCAGACCTGACAGATTACAAGCAGGGAGATAATACTTTTAGTCAGCGCTGTCCCAAACCGCCATAAACAGGTCCTAATAAACTAAGAAAAGCTGGAAGACCAGACACCATTTACACAGAGGTAGATAAACTCACATCTGCTGGTATCGTATCTGCTTGAGAACTTGTCCGTTGGAAAACAGATCAACCGTTGCATTAATCTGAGTGCGAAAGTTTGTTAACTTTTTCACATACTCTCGGAGAGTAACCATATCTGTGTCTTCCTCACAGTTTAAAGATCATGCCACCATTATATTAGATATGGGGGGCTTAACTAAAGGGGAAGGGGGGAAGGGGAGAAGGAAGAAATATCCATATCCCTTCCACTTCGTTCTGTATTTCAATAAGTTGCTTGAGGGTCATACAGACAGATGGGGTAAATGCCAACCAGTCGGACAAGTACTCAAGCAGATAAGATGCCAGCAGATGTGAGTTAGACATGTATGATTAGTTTCGTACGAATTCATAATTCGTACAAATTTTTCGAAATTCGTACGAATTTACGAATCCGTAGTACAAATTTTTTCAAATACGAATTGCGTACGGAATACGAAATTCCGTTTGCGAATTTCGTCGGCGAATTTATTCGAATCCGACTACCAAATATCGAATTTCAACTAATATGAAAGAAATTATTATAGCGGATATAACGAATGATTTGAATGAATTCGAATGAATTCGAATGGATTCGAATGAATTCGAATGACAAAGTGTCATTTTTGCAGGAAAAATTCCGTTTACGAATTTCAGCTCCAAATTATTCAAATCCAACTAGCAATATCGAATTTCAACTAATTCGAAAGAAATTATTATAGCAGAAATAACGAATGAATTTGAATGAATTCGAATGAATTCGAATTATTCGAATGACAAAGTGTCATTTTTGCAGAAAAAAAAGCTATTTAAAATCACTCCCGGCTATTGCCGGCAAATGAATTGTCGGCTCCGTAACACAGAGAACAGTCATTCATTGATATAAAAAAAAAAAAGCGTAGGGGTCCCCCCAAATTCAATAACCAGGCCCTTCAGGTCTGGTATGGATATTAAGGGGGGCTCCAGCCAAAAAAAAAAAAATAGCGTGGGGTCCCCCCTAAATATCCATACCAGACTCTTCAGGTCTGGGATGGATTTTAAGGGGAACCCTAGCCAAAAAAAATGGCGTGGGGTCCCCCTCAAAATACATACCAGACCCTTTATCCGAGCAAGCAACCTGGCAGGCCGCAGGAAAAGAGGGGGGGACGAGAGCGGCTCCCCCTCCCGCCTGAACCGTACCAGGCCACATGCCCTCAACATTGGGAGGGTGCTTTGGGGGTCTGAGACCCCCAAAGCACCTTGTCCCCATGTTGATGGGGACAAGGGCCTCATCCCCACAACCCTGGCCATTGGTTGTGGGGGTCTGCGGGCAGGGGGGCTTATCGGAATCTGGAAGCCCCCTTTAACAAGGGGACCCCCAGATCCCGCCCCCCCCCCTGTGTGAAATGGTAAGGGGGTATACCATTTCACCAAAAAAGTGTCAAAAATGGTAAAAATTACAGGAGACGGTCTTTGACAATTCCTTTATTAAAATCTTCTTTCTTTTTTCTTCTGGTCTTCCTTTCTTCATCTTCTCCTTCCGGCATCTTCTTCCATCTTCTTCTTCCATCATCTTCTTCCTCCGATCCGCTTCTTCTTGCTCCGGTCTTCTCGTCCTTCTCGTCCGGCATCGGCCCCGGCGTATCTTCTGGGCCGCTCCGCGCAATGGGAGGCTCCCGCTCTGTGAGGCTTCGCTCCGGCTGACAGGTCTTTTATAACGGAGGGCACCTGGTGACCCCGCCCCCCCTCTGACGTCATGGGGAAAGCCATAGGGAAGTCCCCATGACGTCCCCGTACGTCAGAGGGGGCGGGGTTACCAGGTGCCCTCCGTTATAAAAGACCAGTCAGCCGGAGCGAAGCCTCACAGAGCGGGAGCCTCCCATTGCGAGGAGCGGCCCAGAAGAGACGCCGATGCCGGACGAGAAGGACGAGAAGACCGGAGCAAGAAGAAGCGGATCGGAGGAAGAAGAAGATGGAAGAAGATGCCGGAAGGAGAAGATGAAGAAAGGAAGACCAGAAGAAAGAAGAAAGAAGATTTTAATAAAGGAATTGTCAAAGACCGTCTCCTGTCATTTTTACTATTTTTGACACTTTTTTGGTGAAATGGTAGGGGTACTTTTGTACCCCCTTACCATTTCACACAGGGGGGGCGGGATCTGGGGGTCCCTTTGTTAAAGGGGACTTCCAGATTCCGATAAGCCCCCCGCCCGCAGACCCCCACAACCACCGGCCAGGGTTGTGGGGATGAGGCCCTTGTCCTCATTAACATGGGGACAAGGTGCTTTGGGGGTCTCAGACCCCCAAAGCACCCTCCCAATGTTGAGGACATGTGGCCTGGTACGGTTCAGGCGGGAGGGGGGCGCTCTTGTCCCCCCCTCTTTTCCTGCGGCCTGCCAGGTTGCGTGCTCGGATAAAGGGTCTGGTATGGATTTTGAGGGGGACCCCACGCCATTTTTTATTTTTTTTTGGCCGGGGTTCCCCTTAAAATCCATCCCAGACCTGAAGGGTCTGGTATGGATATTTGGGGGGGACCCCACGCCATTTTCTTTTGGCTGGGGTTCCCCTTAATATCCATACCAGACTTGAAGGGCCTGGTTATTGAATTTGGGGGGACCCCCACGCTTTTTTTTTTTTTTTTTTATCAATGAATGACTGTTCTCTGTGTTACGGAGCCGACATTTCAGTAGCCGCGAGTGATTTTAAATAGCTTTTTTTTCTGCAAAAATGACACTTTGTGCAGGAGCAGTTCTCTATATTAGATATACTGAATCTCAAATTAATTCAAAGCATTCGAAGCATTCGTTATATCCGCTATTATAATTTCTTTCATAGTAGTTGAAATTCGATATTTGTAGTTGGATTTACTAACGATTCGTAACTATTCGTAACGATTCGTAACTTGAAATTGAAATTCGATATTTGTATTTGGATTCGAATTGTTCTCTGTGTTATGAGAACCGACAATTCATTAGCCGCGTTAATGATTCGTAACGATTCGTAACTTTACTAACGATTCGTAACGATTCGAAAAAAAAATTACGATTCGTACGAAATTCGTATTTCGTACGAATTCGAACGGAATTTCGTACACGAATTACGAATTACGATTTTTTTTATATACGAAACGGGACGAAACGAAACAAATTTTTTGACAGTTCCCATGTCTAATGTGAGTTTATCTACCTCTGTGTAAATGGTGTCTGGTCTTCCAGCTTTTCTTTGTTTATTAGGACCTGTTTATGGCGGTTTGGGAAAGCTAAAAAGAAAGCTCTATTTGTGGGAAAAAAGGGATGTCAATTTTGTTTGGGAGCCACATTGCACGACCATGCAATTGTCAGCTAAAGCGACACAGTGCCGAATCGCAAAAAATGCTCTGGTCAGGAAGGGGGTAAATTATTCCGGGGCTGAAGTGGTTAAAGTGAAGCAGTAAAATTCCTTTCAATATAGTGTGTGGGGGTTCCCCTTAATCTGCCTGTAAAGTAGGGCATCTGTACCATGTATAGAACCTGCTGCAGCAAAACTGACATATACAGTTGTGCTCATAAGTTTACATACCCGGGCATAATTTAAGATTTCTTGGCCATTTTTTAGAGAATATGAATGATAACACAAAAACCTTTCTTTCACTCATGGTTAGTGTTTGGCTGAATCCATTTAATATCCATCAACTGTGTTTACTCTTTTTAAATCATAATAACAACACAACCTACCCAAATTACCCTGATCAAAAGTTTACATACCCCAGATCTTAATACCGTGTATTGCCCCCTTTAACATCAATGACAGCTTGAAGTCTTTTGTGATATTTGTGGATGAGGCTATTTATCTTCTCAGATGGTAAAGTTGCCCATTCCTCTTGGCAAAAGCCTCTAATTCCAGTACAATTATTTTGCTTTCCCCATGACTCAGAATCCAAAATCATCAGTGTAGCACTGGATGAAAGATGCAAGGGTCTGCCAGGAGTCCAGAAACGTATTGACCTTTTATATGCACGCACTAATTACAAGCAAACAGATCACAGGTGAGGATGGTTACCTTTAATAGCCATTCAAACCCCTTTGTGTCAACTTGTGTGCATGTTATCAGGCCAAAATTACCAGGGATTAATAAACTTTTGATCAGGGTCATTTGGGTAGTTTGTGATGTCATTATGATTTAAAAAGAGTAAACAGTTGATTGATAATAAATGGCTTCAGCCAAACACTAATCATGAGTGAAAGAAAAGTTTTTGTGTTATCATTCATATTCTCTGAAAAATGGCCAAGAAATCATAAATTCTGCCAGGGTATGTAAACTTATGAGCACAACTGTATAAAGAAACAAAAATGTCATTTACTTTGATTTTCCCAGCAAGTTTTCTTTATTTTGTAAACAACGGCTTGGGGAGCCAGGCTGTATGATGAGGCCACAAAATAGTGCCCTCAGAACAAGATTAGAGATTGTATGGATGCATTCTGGTGTCTCTTTGGCTGACTTTGGATGGAAATAACACATTTTTGCACCACAATGAGCAAGCCTTATGTGAAGAAGCCAAATTATGGTACACTCAGGCCAAGATTAACATTTTTTTTTTAGATAAAGTCTGATGTCTCTTTCGCATACTTTGGATAGGAGTTACAGGTGTGGAAAAATTGGACTTTGGGTGTTGGTGGTGCCTTCACACCATAACCCTATAGAGGTACTCTTGAAAAAAATATGTTTGTTTTTGTATGTTTTGTTAAGAAAAATAATGTCCAACAATAACCTCAAAAGAGAAGTTTCAAAATAAATTTAGAAAACTATTTGGAATCTGCTTTATTCTCTCATCTCACCGTCTTCTTCCTCCTCTTCTACTCCTCGTATATACAATACATTATTACACCTTATTAGAAATTCTCCAAGATGTCCAGACAACGCCCCATCAATATACTCTTCTGTCTTGGCAAGCTGCATGTTCATGTAGCCATCCACATAGACCAGGTATCCCTTGTATTCCAACCTACTTCAGTTTCACTATTACTGGCTTACCAGTAAGGCCATTAAGGAATGGTTTTGGGTTTAGTGGCAAACTCATCGCGCATCGCATCTCCATCGCTGATTTACAGACCAGTGAAAGGAAGAGAAAATTTCCCTGCGAGTACACACCGCCAAAGAGAGCAGGAAATAGCTGGAGGCACTCTTGATGAAAGCAATAATTGGCCTTTCTGTAAAGAATGTAAAGTATATGCATCTGTCAAACAGGTGCAGAAAAATTGGACTTTGGATGTTGGTGGTGCCTTCACACCATAACCCTATAGAGGTACATTTGATGAAAGAAAGAATTGGACCTTATGTAAAAAATGTAAATTATATGCACCTGTCAAACAGGTGTGAAAAAAATGGGCTTTGGGTGTTTGTGGTGCCTTCACGCCGTAACCCTATAGAGATACTATTGATAAAAGTAAGGTACATTTGATGAAAGCAAGAATTGTCCTTTATGTAAAAATTGTAAATTATATTCACCTGTCAAACAGATGTGGAAAAATTGGAAAAATTGGTCCATGGGTGTCAATTGTGTCTATGAAACCTATACCAAAAATGACTTCAAGATTAAATCAACATCCACAAAGCTAGGTAGCCTAGACAGTCTTGCAGAGATTCCAGATCCCAAAAACATTTAATTAGCGACATTGGCATCAGGGCTGCTGCTGATTCATTATGACAAATGTGAGCTGGTCAATGGAGTCTGTGGACAGACACCATCTTATATCTGTCACAAAACCTTTGGCAGCACTGAATGCCTGTTCAGAAAGAACGCTGAATTCAGGGCAGCCTGTCAGCTCAATTGCATACTGGGGAAGTTCTGGCCAATGGTGTATTCTCATGACCCAGTAACCAGTGGATCATCTACTGGAAAGCTCTCCATGTCTGTTCTTGCCCCTAGATAATCTTTCACGTTATGATGCAGATATTGCCGATGGGATGTGGAAGCTGACAGCCCTGGGCGCCAAGGACTAATTTTTTTTAATGCATCATTTAGGGGGCCCCCCTTCTCCATTGCTCCTCCTTTGACCAACAAAACTCAAAACTACTTTGTCCATGAAACTGTAACCTACCAGAGTCTGCAAAGGTGTTACATAAACTTCTCTTTAACCACTTGCAGAATGCCCACCGCATATATACTGTGGCGGGGCGGCCCGACTGCGCAAAATTGTGCACGAGGTGTATGGGGTTCACACGCAACCTGCAGATAATTCTGTGAAGAGACGGAGCAGTGCTGTGCCTATGTAAAAAGTGCAAACCGCTAATGTGTCAGGGAGCAAGAGAGAGATCTTGTGTTTCAGCTAAGATGAAACACGATCTATCTTTTCATCCAGCGTATCCACTCCCCCCATAGTTAGAAAGCACCTCCCAGGCATACACTTAACCCTTTGATCGCCCCATGGTGTTAACCCCTTCCCTGCCAGTGTCATTTATACTGTGACAGTGCTTGTTTTAGCACTGATCACAGTATTGGTGTCACTGGTCCCCAAAAAGTGTCACTTAGTGTGCAATTTGTCAGCGGCACTAATCGCCGCCATTACTAGTAAAAACCTAAAAAAAATCCCTAAATATATCCTATAGTTTGTAGACGCTATAACTTTTGCGCAAACCAATAAATATACACTTATTGGGATTTTACCAAAAAATATGTAGCAAGATACATATTGGTCTAAATTGATGAAGAAATTACATTTTTTACATTTTTTTATTGGGAATGTTTTATAGCAGCAAGTAAAAAAGTATTTTGTGTTTATAGTGCAAAAAAATTAAAACAGCAGAGGTGATCAAATTCCACCAAAAGAAAGCTCTATTTGTGGGAAAAAAGGACATCAATTTTATTTGGGTACAGCGTCGCATGACCACGCGATTGCCAGTTAAAGCAATGTAGTACCATTGCAAAAAATGGCCTGATCAGGAAGTGGGTAAAACCTTCCGGAGCTGAAGTGGTTAAGGTGTCCTCAAGATATTTTATCCTGTGCTCGCTCTGCAAGGGCAGGATGAGTTCCGAGACTTTTCTCTTGTAACGGTGGTCAAGGAGGGTTGCCAACCAATAATGATCCTTCTCCTTGATGCCGCAAATTCTCTGGTCCTTTTCGCAGGCTTTGAAGTATAAGAGAACCCATGCACCGCAAGTTTGCAGAGGCATGAGAAGCAGAGTCCTTGGGGTCACTGAGGATTACACCATCTGGAACTGCCTCCTCCCAGCCACGTTTGAATGGCTGAACATTGTCCCTCCCTTTCCTGACCAGCCAGGCAGCATGCTAGGATTAAGGGCTTGGTATGAATTGTAGGGTCACCATAATAATTTTTTGTGTGAGGATCTCCTTAAATTCCACACCAGACTCAAAGGGTCTAGAATGGATTTCCTGGGGGACCTCACCCGTTTTTTTTTTTTGCTGAGGTGCCCCTTTATATTTCATATTAGATTTAAAGGATCTGGTATGCATTTTGGAGGAGACTCTATGCATTTGTTATCATTCTTTCTGTAGGATGTGCTACAGCAAATCTGACATTTGCAAAGAAAAAAATGTATACCTACAAATTATATTCCCTTCTGGGTTCTATTAAAAAACAATGGCACACAGACTCTTCCAAAAGTCCTCCAAATATGTTTAATATAAGCAAAAATAGAGATGTCATTTGCCAGCATTTTAAATCCATTTTCTTTTGTAAAATGGACCAATGGTGATCACTGAATGGCTCTTTACTCATAGGCTTGGTGGCATCCTTTCCATCAATTTTCAGGGACCTACAGAACCATTTCCCTGGGTTTGTGGTGTAGGGAATATTTTGTGGGGTATGCATATGAATTATTTGTATTTTATCATCCCACCCACTCTTTACTTTTACCATGAACTTTTGCCATTTTTATATAGGGTTCTTCTGTGGGGGGCCTATTTAAGATACCAGGTGATGTGAGTTTGACTACGCCTGTATGAACAGTGTCTAGTCCAGAATTTCATCTTTTCTTAATTTATTTTGTGACCTGTTTCTGGTGGTTTGGGACAATGCTGACAAAAAGTTATCTTTGAAGTCTGTAAATATTTGTAACAACTGCATTTGGGATGAATATTTGAATAACATGTATTTTATCATATGTGTCTATTGCAGATAGGAATCTGAATATGTGCACTGTCAACTAATGGATCTAGGAATACTGTTGATTTATTAAAACTGGAGAGTGCAAAATCTGGTGCAGCTGTGCATAGAAACCAATCAGCTTCCAGATTTTTTTTGTCAAAGCTTAATTGAGCAAGCTGAAGTTAGAAGCTGATTGGCTACCATGGACAAACTGCACCAGATTTTGCACTCTCCAGTTTTAGGCTGGCCATACACTATACATCTATCTTATTCAATTTCCTTTAGATTTACCTTCAACTATGTAGTACTAGGGCCTGCCTGATTGCATACAAACTGAAAATGTTTAGGTTTGACCTCATATTATATGGTTTTGGTAAATCTAAAGGAAAGTTGAGCAAGAAAAGTGTATAGTGTATGGCCTTAGTAAATCAACCTCACAGTGGCATACAGTGAAATGCCCCAAGAATCAGATATTGAAGAAAAAACTTGTTTGGATCTGGACTTGTATAGTGTAAAACTTGATGTTGTAACTTAACATTTTTATACATGCCCTAGATAAATGTTTTGTAATTATTGTTATCATTTTATAAAGGAACAATAGGTATCTGATTTTAACCACTTCAATACCAACCATTGTCATATGACATCCTGGGTGGACGTCATATGACGTCCTCCTTCTCCCGGCCTCCTTCTCCCGGCACCCGCGGTGTCGATCAGGACCCAGTGCGCGTACCCGGCGGCCGTGATGTCCGCCGGGCACTCGCGATTGCCCGGGAAAACAGCGGGACAGTGGAGCTGTGTGTGTAAACACACAGCTCCACGTCCTGTCACTGGAGAGGAGACCGATGGTGTGTTCCAAGTACAGAGGAACACCGATCGGTCTCCTCCCCTTGTGAGTCCCCTCCCCCTACAGTTAGAATCACTTGCAGGGAACATATATTAACCCCTGCAGCACCCCCTAGTGTTAACCCCTTCCCTGCCAGTCACATTTACACAGTAATCAGTGCAATTTTATAGCAACAATCGCTGTGTAAATGTGAATGGTCCCAAAAATGTGTCAAAAGTGTCCAAAGTGTCCGCTGCAAAGTCGCAGTCACGAAAAAAATCACAGATCGCCGCCATTACTGGTAAAAAAATAAAAAAAAATAAAAATGCAATAAATCTATCTCCTATTTTGTAAACACTATAACTTTTGCGCAAACCAATTAATAAACGCTTATTGCGATTTTTTTTTACCAAAAATATGTAAAAGAATACATATCGGCCTAAACTGAGTAAAAAATGTAGGTTTTTTTTGAAAAAAATTGGATATTTATTATAGCAAAAAGTAAAAAATATTGTGTTTTTTTCAAAATTGTCGCTCTTCTTTTGTTTATGGTGCAAAAAATAAAAACCACAGAGGTGATCAAATACCACCAAAAGAAAGCTCTATTTGTGGGAAAAAAAGGACGTCAATTTTGTTTGGGTGCAACGTCGCACGACCGCGCAATTGTCAGTTAAAGTGACGCAGTGCCGAATCGCAAAAAGTGCTCTGTAAGGAAGGGGGTAAAATCGCCCGGGGCTGAAGCGGTTAAGTATGGTATGCTGTAGCTTTGGTTTACATTAATTCTCACTGGTACACTCAAAGCCCCTTAATTGATGGTGGGTGCTGTTGATTTGTACAATATTTTTAGATTGCATCATTTTCAGAACTAATGTGCCACATTTTTTCACAGTATGCTGTTCATATTCAAAGCTTTGGAAAACTTTTCAGTTGATACAATTATCACCTCAAATAAACTGAAAAATAAAGAACTCTTTATCTCAAGTCAAATTAACAATTTGGATTAAGAACAAGATGTCATTGCACCTTCTATAAAAACTCTTTTATGGTAAAGATTTCAAAGAAAACAGCTCAGCTTGTTCCTAGACTGTAAAAAAAAAAAAAAAAATCTGTTACAATAGTAATATATAAGTTCTATGTTCATTATTTGAACATAATTGATCCATTTGTTATTACAGCTTCCTTTTCTATACATCCCCGACACATTCTTTTTATCTAAATAAACAAAAGTAGGACATTTTTGCAAGGGAGGTACACTCCCTTGCAAAAGAAGAGGCTTAATTCTAGATAAAAAGAAAAAAACTGATTGTGACAGTATTTGTAATGTTTTTTCTAAAGCAGACATATTTTTAATGCACATAGTTGAGGGTACAATTCATGTTTTAAAATTGTATTCATATGGAACATCTCAACTAACAATGCCTTAGACCCCTTTCACACTGGGGCTGTGCAGGCGTTAGTGGTAAAGCACCACTAGTTTTATCAGCACTTTACTGCTGTTATAGCGGTGTGCTTTGGCGCTGCTAGAGGGGTGCTTTTTAACCCCCCAGAAGGCTGACACGCATTAAAGGTGCCTGCTTATCGCTACTTTTAAAGCGCTTTTAAGGAGCTTTGAAAGCGGCACCCATTCATTTCAATGGGCAGGGGCAGTGGAGGAGCGCCCCAAAGATGCTGCTTGCAGGACTTTTTTTCCTCTCCTGCAAGCCCACCGCCCCAGTGTGAAAGCACTCAGGCTTTCACAATGGGGCTGCAGAAGAGGCAGTTTACAGGCACTATTTTTAGCACAAAAACGCCTGTAAAGTGCATCAGTGTGAAAGGGGTCTTACTATTTGGAAACCAAATCTGACAGACAATACTTATTTGACACAACGAGGGTGCGTGACCCACCGCACCATAGTCAATTGGTCTAAAACATAACCTTTATTAACTTATATATATACAAAATTGTGTAAAAATGAGAGGACACCACAGTGGTCGCTTGTCTATCTGCAGGCAGCACCCATAACTACACTATTACTGTTAGTTGTACTCTGAACTGACCTAAGTGGTCTCACTGCACTCTTGTATTCAAGATCTTTTCAATGCTCTAGAGTTCCTGACAGATAATACCTCATTGAGATCACACTGCCTATGTTGGTAGTCTTATTTTCTGGCTCTAAATAAACTTACTGACAATTCTATAGAGTTCCTGACAGATAATATATCATTGAGGACACACTGCCTGTATAATAAATTGCTTAGCCTATACTGACAATTTTGCAGCTTTTTTTCAATCAATGCGGTCATACTGCCTGTGCTGTTAGTCTTATATTCTGGCTCTAGGTAAACGTGCTGTCAATTCTATAGGCTTAATACGGTCACTTAATATGGATTGTTGTTTCCCTCTGACCGACCACAATTTGTCACTTATTGATCCCAGGTGCTATTCCCCCACAAAAGCCATGCAGCCCCACAAACAAAGTGCTTCCCAAAAGGAAAAACCTATATGTTTCACCTAAAACATAGGCTTTGTCAGGGTTATAGTGCAATAATAAAAAAAAATAGGGGTGTTTTGTGAAAAAATAATAATGCAGGGGGTGTAAAGTAATCCCCACATGTCAAATCTAAAAAAAAACGATGGAGCATATGGAACATGTTCATTTTGGAATAGCAGTAGAATTATTATCGAGATCGGTTGTAGTAAGTCATTCTGTTGTTCATCGTATGCAGAGCATAGAGGATCTGGGGCTTAGTCACCTTGAGAACATGTACACCACATAGTCTATAAATTCTGGCATCAGTGTTCCCATCACTCAGATCTTTCTGAGGACACCATCCCATGTAGTAACGCATAAGGGTGGAGCCGGTGACGCTAAACGGTTTTGGGAGTATCTATGCAGAGTGTGGGCAAAAAGGAACACTACCTTCCATGAGACAGCAATTTTAAAGCGGAATAGTATAGCAAATTGTCTGTACTTTATCTACAAGTTGCAGCCTCTATAAGAACTCTTTGGGAGTCTATTATGTGTGAGATACCTGTGGTGCACCAGTTTTGTGCACTTACATGGTGAGTATGGTTTCTATGTGGTTTTAATTAATAAATATATATTATTTAACGCAAAGCACTATGTTGGTTTGTACATAATTTTTTCTGAGTGGTGAAAAAGAGTGGCGTAAAGTATCCTTGGTGTGTTCTAAAAGAGACCATCTGGTTAGATGGATACGTTTGGTTATTTCCCTCAAGGGGACCTATTGATTGTAGGTCAAGTTATAAGGTGAGCAGTTAATGGTGGTGGCCGTCTTAATTAATATTAAGATGATCTATGAATGGGGGGGTAGACCTACCAATCACCTGCTCGTCTTCCATTCATATATAATGATTCATTAAGTAATGACCCTTGTGCTGTTCTCCAGAACGATTTAACTTGATAGATAGTAACCCACATTTAAAACGTCAGTTTTGCCACGTTTACATGCCGCGTTTAGCTGCCCCCCCCCCAGCAGAGAGAATACAATCGTCGGCAGGAGAGAAAGTCTGTGTTGATGAGGGGAAAGAAATTAGCTCTGTGTATGGCTTGCGTTAGGCTTTATGGCTTTTTGAGAAAAAAAACTGTCTCTTCTGGGTGATGTACTTTGCAAGGATTTGTTGCAGATTCCTACACTTTGTTGCTCTGTAGGAAAAGCTGACAGTTTGTGTCAATGTGCACAGTGAATGTGAATGTAAATAACTTTTATATTATTAATCAGCTAATGCTTTTTCACAATTCTAATGAAGAAAATGACAGTTTCTGAATCCCTTTAGACATGATTAACTTGTTGGGAGTATCTCACAAAAATGAAATGTTTGCTGCAGAGGATGCCTAAAATCTAACTTGTATCTCCTGAAAAAATCTGTGAATCGAACACACACAGGAAATTACTTTTCTGGGGAAGGGTGGGGGCGTTCCCTACCCCCATTATTTATGGAACACCTCCAGGTTGCCATATTGCATTGAAATTAACAGAAAATTACAGCACTGCAGATTGAAAACAAAAAGGTAATTTGTAATAACATTCAATTACAATATGGCTTGTTTAGCAATTGTATATGCTATATATTTTTTCCCCACAAAAGTTGATTTTTAACCTTTTAAATCTATATTTTTAGTTTGATTCAAATAATGATGAAAATAATAATTTGAATAAATATACTTAAAAATATTAGATATTAGTTTAACTGGACATTATGTGACATGTTGTTATGCTCTGTTGGGCCACCTGCAAATATCGTCACAACATGCAATAAATACTGATGACATGCTTCTTACTTATTCTATTAATATACTTTCTTTGTTCTTTTTGCATTCTTATGTACAAGTTGTACTGACGTTGCGATGGTGACAAATACTTTCTTGTCTGTCATGCTATACTCTTTTTGTACACTGTTATTTGTTACAAAATTCAAAGCAAGTTATTGAACAAGAAATAATCTGGACATGAAAATTGTTGCTACTCAATAATCAATCAGGACAAAGTAATGGAAATCCCTTATAAGCAACAAGAAGATTCATGGCAAATTATTTGGTAGCAGCTTAGCAGCCAACATGTTCAAAACAAAGTGACAAAAAAGTGAAAAGTAAGTGCTATAGTGTGGAATGATGTGGAATGAAAGGCACATTCCTCCACATATGGTGGATATGCCCTGTATTAAAGCCATTCTGGACCATGGTCACTAAACACATTTCCGACAGCTTGGGTATAGATATCCCAGCCCTACCAAAGCACTTTCTACTCCACATCCCCCCATGTCTCTATCACGATACAAAAAGAGTGCTCTCCCCCACCTCCTCAACGCAGCAAAACATCTAATACCAATACACTGGAAAAGCTTGCAGATCCCAGGCGAGCAGGACTGGTTGAGGAAGGTGGGGAAGATCATGGAGGCAGAGAGTTGGCTAGCCACCTGTAGAGATACTAGGGGGAAATTTGAGCTCACATGGACAGCTTGGAAAACCCACGTACAGGACACGACAATGACATCTTCTAGCCTAGATATTGCACTACTTGCCTTAGCGGATCCATTCTTTGGGAGACTCGTCCAGGCGAACCTTCCGTCAACAACACAGGCTCTACTTAACAGTAGACATCAATGAATCCGGTGAGACCCATCCATACGCTTCCTCCTCCCCTCTTAGCCCTTTTCCTCTTCTGCTCCCCCTTTCACCTCTCTTTCTATTCTATTGGTTCCATGTTTGTTTTTTGTTTGTTTTTTGTTGTTGTTTAATCTAACCTGAGGATACCCATTAACCGTTTTTTTTGAGCCACCTGGTTGGTCACCAGATTTTAGACCAACTCAGGTACTCCGAGTTCATCTTTGTTAAAGAAAATGAAGCCTGAATCGTTTTTTCAAGGAGGCATAGAACTGGGATAGTAACGATGAGAACGGCGTCATCGGCACTGGCCATGTTGGTGGAGTACTCAAAACAGTGCAACAAGGCACTGATGGCCCGCACTTTCTGCAGCAGCTCTGGCATATTGGGGTAATTTTTAAGGAACCTCTGCACAACCAAATTCAGCACATGCGACAGGCAAGGGGTGTGTGTCAAACCGGCTAGGCCCAGAGCTAGGCCCAGAGCTGCTATGAGATTTTGCCCATTATCGCACACCACCAGGCCGGGCTTGAAGTTGCTGGTGAAGGTGTTACGCTGACCGGATGAGGAGGCGGTAGAGGATGAGGAAGCTGAGTAGAACAGCGAACAGTTTGGGGTGTTTGCTGCAAATTCGAAAAGCAGCGAGCACCCTGTAAAAGTCTATGGGAGAAATCTAAAGTGCTAATTTTAAAAGCCTATATGCAAGTTATTGTCATAAACAGTTTTGTGGACCTGGGTCTTGCTCCAGGGGACATGTATTAATACAAAAAAAAGTTTTAAAAAGGCTGTTTTTTCAGGAGCAGTGATTTTAATAATGCTTAAAGTGAAGCAATAAAAGTGTAATATTCCTTTAAATTTCGTACCTGGGGGGTGTGTATGGTATGCCTGTAAATGGACGCATGTTTGCCGTGCTTAGAACTGTCCCTGCACAAAGTGTAATTTTTGCAGGAAAAAAAGCTATTAAAAAATCACTCGCGGCTATAATGAATTGTCGGCTTCCGTAATACAGAAACAGCCATTGAAAGTCATTGATAAAAAAAAAAAAAGAGTGGGGTCCCCTTCAGGTCTGGTATGGATATTAAGGGAAACCCCGGGTCAAATTTAAAAAAAAATTACGTGGGGTCCCCCCTGGATATTAAGGGGAACTCCATGGCAAATGAAAAAAAAATGGCGTCGGGTCCCCCCTAAATATCCATACCAGACCCTTATCGGAGCACGCAACCTGGCAGGCTGCAGGAAAAGAGGGGGGACGAGAGAGCACCCCCCTCCTGAACCGTACCAGGCCACATGCCCTAAACATTGGGACGATGCTTTGGGGGTCTGTGACCCCTCAAAGCACCATGTCCCCATGTTGATGAGGAGAAAGGTCTCATCCCCACAACCCTGGCCAGTGGCTGTGGGGGTCAGCAGGCGGGGGGCTTATCAGAATCTGGAAGCCCCCTGTAACAAGGGGACCCCCAGATCCCGCCCCCCCTGTCTAAAATGGTAAGGGGGTACAAAAGTACCCCTACCATTTCACAAAGAAAGTGTAAAAATAGTTAAAAAGCATGCAGACACCGTTGGGAAAAATTCCTTTATTAAAAATAAAAAAAAATAAAACCCAGGCTTCCCCAGTGATGTAAGGGTGACCCCGCCCCCCTCTGATGTAACGCAGGTTTTCCGTTACATCAGAGGGGAGCGGGGTCACCCGTACATCACTTGGGAAGCCCAGCTCCCCCCTTGCATTGCGTCAGAGGGGGGGGGGGTCAGATGACGAGTGGCCCGGTCCTCCTCTGCTAAGACGTGATTTCCTCAGTGTCTCAATGGAGACAGGATGCGCTGCGCTGGACGTCGTTGGAAGAGATCAGCCATCACTGGACCCCGGAGAAGAGACCACCCATCGCTGGATAGCAAGAGTGGATTACCACAGCTGGAATCTTTTTTTTTATCTTTTTTATTTTTTTTATTTTTAATAAAGGACTTTTCCCAACGGTGTCTGTGTGTTTTTTTAACTATTTTTTACACTTTCTTTGTGAAATGGTAGGGGTACTTTTGTACCCCCTTACCATTCCAAACAGAGGGGGCCAGGATCTTGGGGTCCCCTTGTTAAAGGGGGCTTCCAGATTCTGATAAGCCCCCCGCCCGCAGACCCCCACAACCACAGGCCAGGGTTGTGGGGATGAGACCCTTCTCCTCATCAACATGGGGACAAGGTGCTTTGAGGGGTCACAGACCCCCAAAGCATCCTCCCAATGTTGAGGGCATGTGGCCTGGTACGGTTCAGGAGGGGGGGGCGCTTTCTCTCATCCATCACCCTCTTTTCCTGCGGCCTGCCAGGTTGCGTGCTCAAATAAGGGTCTGGTATGGATTTTGAGGGGGACCCCCACGCCATTTTTTTTTTTTTTATTTGGCGTGGAGTTCCCCTTAAAATCCATACCAGACCCTTCGGTATGGATATTTAAGGGGAACCCTACGTCATTTTTTTTTTGACCCAGGGTTCCCCTTAATATCCATACCAGACCTGCAGGGCCTGGTAATTGAATTTGGGGGGAACCCCACCCTTTTTTTTTTATCAATGACTTTCAATGACTGTTCTCTGTATTACGGGAGCCGACAATTCATTATAGCCGCGAGTGATTATAAATAGCTTTTTTTCCTGCAAAAATGACACTTTGTGCAGGGACAGTTCTGAGCACGGGAAACATGCGCCCCTTTACAGGCATCCATACACACCCCCAGGTACGAAATTTAAAGTAATATTACACTTTTATTGTTTCACTTTAAGCATTATTAAAATCACTGCACCTAAAAAAAACTGCAGTTTTTAAAACTTTTTTTTGCATTGATACATGTCCCCTGGGGCAGGACTCGGGTCCCCAAACACTTTTTAGGACAATAACTTGCATATAAGCCTTTAAAATGAGCACTTTTGATTTTGAACGTTCAAGTCCCCTAGACTTTAATAGGGTTCTAAAGTTCACACGAACTTTAGGTCTGTTCGCAGGTTCTGGTGCGAACCGAACAGAGGGGTGTTCGGCTCATCCCTACACCTGATTTTGTCCCCCACTTGGTTGTGCAAGGAAAGGGATGGCTCACCTGGAAAAGTAGTGGCGGCTGGGCACGACGTACTGTGGGACAGCCGATGCCATTAGGCTTTTAAATCTCTGCGTCTCCACCAGACAGAATGACAGCATTTCAAAGGCCAGGAATTTTTAAATGCTGGCATTCAGGGCCTGGGATCGCAGGTGGGTAGGGGGGTACTTCCTCTTCTGCTCCAGTGTTTGGGAGATAGAGAGCTGAACGCTTCCATGGAACATTGTGGAGATGGTTGGTGACCCAGGTGGTAGTGTTGCTGGCAGATCCTCTGTTTGCGGGGTGGCAGGTGCCACTATCACTACAGAGGTGGATGAAGAGGCCGAGACTGCAGCAGAAGAGGAAGCAGGAGGAGCCAGATACCTTTCTTGGTTTTTGAGGTGTCTACTCTGCAACTCATGCTTTGCACTTAGATGCCTGGTCATGCTCAGGTTGAGAACGTTTATGCCTCGCTTCAGGCTCTGATTATACAGCGTGCAAACCACTCGTGTCTTGTCATCAGCACATTGTCTGAAGAACTGCCACGCAAGAGAACTCCTTGGACCTGGCATTGGTGTGCTCGGTCCCTTGCTGCGTTGGGCAGTAGCAGGCGTACTGTCTAGGGGACGGACGCTCTGCTTTTGCACCCTGCTCACTCTTCTGCTGTGCTGGTGGCTCTGTGTGACCACCGCCTCTTCCTCTGAACAATACAGGTCACCTGCATGACGTTGATTCCATGTGGGGTCGAGGACCTCATCGTCCTCCACATCATCTTCCTCCCAGTCTTCACCCCTGCCCTCCTTGTCGGTCTGCACAATTGCGAAAGCAGCAGCAGTTGGCACCTGTGTTTCGTCATCATCCGAGACGTACTGTGATGGTCCTCCCATGTACTCATCTTGAAACATAAGTGGTTGGGCACCGGTGCACTCAATCTCTTCCACTTCTGGGGCAGGGCTAGGTGGATGGCCCTGGGAAACCCTGCTAACAGAGTCATCAAAAAGCAGAAGAGACTGCTGCATGATTTGGAGCTCAGACTGCTTGGCTGATTTGCAAGGGGGTGAGGTGAAAGACTGATGGACATCGGCTGCAGGTGCCAACTCTGATCTTTCATTAGGAGACTGGGTGGTAGACAATGAAGGACCTGGAGGCACTGTCAGCAACCCAATCTACTATCGCCTGTACTTGTCCTGGCCTCAACATTCATACAGCCGCATTAGGCCCGATCAAATACTGCTGCAGGCTCTGTCACCTACTCGCACCTGAGGAAGGTGTTTGACTTGTGCGTGTAGCTGACACAGATCGACCACGTCCTCTCCCTGAAACAGGAGCTCCACCAGCAGCACCACAACCGGGGCCATGTCCCTTCTTTGAAGTTCTCATATTTCTCAAATTTAGGATCTTGCCTAAATGGGTGTTTTTTGAATAGCAGAATATAACAGTATCTAAAGGGTGAATCTCACACGTAAATATATGAAGAAAATGCTATTTAAAAAAAAAAAATGTTGCCCTAAATTATTTATTTTTTGAATAGCAGAATAGAAGAACAGTAACTAAAGTGTGTATCTCACACGTACAGATATGCAGGAAACACTGCAAGATATATTTTTTTGCCCTAAATGGGCGTTTTTAGAATAGCAGAATAGAGCAACAGTATCTAAAGGGTGTATCTCACAGTAACATATGCAGTGCTGGTGCACTGAGCTTGCATAAAATGCCCACCGATGCCAACCTCCACCAACAGATGGATAAAAGTTATCTTTTCTCTGGCTCTGGGCTCAGGGCAGGGTAAAAAGTTTGCGCACTGCACCCACACAACAAAATCAAGTTAGATCACTGAGTAATTTGATTTCTGAATCAGGACTCCTATCTAATTCTCTCCCTCAAAGCAGCAGCAGCAACCTTTCCCTACACTATCTAAAGCAGAGTGATGTGCTGTGCTATGTGTCTCTAGCTTATATAGAGGCTGGGTCACATGCTGCACTGGCCAATGACAGCCATGCCATTAGTAGGGCACATGAGTTAAACAAATGTTTTTTTTAATTGTTTATTCATAACATAACAAATACAAGATATCATGCCATAAGTTACAGAAAATATGACAATTTAACTTCGGGTGAAACAGAGATAATTAACATAATGAACAGATAAATCTTGGCAATGGTACGTGTATGGTATATCGTCAGTAGCTTCTATAAGTGGATCATCTGGGTAGGATTTTCATACAGTGACCATTATTGATTCAAGTCAAGATAAACAAACAATAAGTGTTTAACAACAGTGTATCTAACAAAGGGTGTTCAAAGGGTGTTGCTAATGTGAGTTAAGGAGTTGCGTAGGTATCGGATTCAAGGGGGTATATTGAGTCATCCCAATTTTTCCAAATTTTATCAAACTGGAGTAAATTACCATCAATCTTTGTGGTCATGTGTTCCATTCTGCATATTTCTGCAATTATAGTGAGAAAATAGTGGAAAGTAGGGGGGGTGGAGACAGCCATTGTCTGGGGATGGCTCGTTTTGCTGCTAGTAGTATAAAAGGCCCAAGTTTCTGCAATGATTTGGGAATGCCTGGGAGAGGGAGGCCTAGAAGGAAGTGTATGTGTATGGGTCTTTTGTATGGTATTGGAGAGCAATGATTGTAACAGTTTGTGGACTTCAGACCAGTAGGAATCAAGAACAGAACATTCCCAGAAGATATGGAGATGGGTGCCTACAGATTCTCTGCATCTCCAGCAAAGATTAGAAACGGATGGGTTTTGAGCATGGAGTATATCAGGAGTTCTATACCAAAAAAATAATATCTTGATGGCAGTTTCTTTTTGTGTTACACAGCGTGACATTTTTGAAGATGATTCCTATATTTTACTCCAGTCTAGCAGTGAATTCGGGCGATTCAATACTCGGGACCATTTCCTCATATAATTATGTGTAGAATCTGTCAAAAGGGGGGTTTCATGTAACATTTTATATATAAATGAGATTAATTTGGGTTCATACGGGCCATTTGCACATAGTATTTCAAAGTCTGTAGGCTTCTCTAAAGATAGGGAGGAGGAGTTGGCAAGGAAATAATGTTTAATTTGTACATATGAATTATTCCAGGGTAGCAGGGAGATCATGTTTTTTCTTCAATTCACTGAAGGTAAAAAGTTTACGTGATATCGGATGTACTAGATGTCGCAGCTGAAAGATGCCAGCTTGGGTCCATGGAAGTGTTCGTATATATGACAACCCATCCAGAATGTCTGGATTAAAAAGGACATTCCGGAGTGGGGAGCATGTGGAGGAAAGGGCAAAATGGTCCGCACATTTCTGCCAAATAGATAGGGAGAAAAGCATCGGTGCTAGGCAGAGGGATCTCAATTGGGGCAAGAATTTGTTTGAGGATGGCCATAACATATAGCATAGGTGCACCGGGGCAGTAATGCCCATTTCAATTTCAGACCATCTGCTTGGGGCCTTCCTAGAAGTCCAAGTGGTCACTGCCCTAAGGTGAGATGCGTAATAATATTTAATGAGGTCTGGGGCTGCCAAACCACCTTTAGACCTGAGGGCAAATACCATTGATTGAGCAATCCTATAAAAAGTGTTGTTCCAGATAAACTTAAAGCGGTGTTTCACCTAAAAAAAAAAAAAATTTTAAAAGTCAGCAGCTAAAAAAAAAAGTAGCTGCTGACTTTTAATAAGTACACTTACCCTCCCAGGGCACCCGCGATGTCGGTCATGGAGGCCGAGATGTCCCTCGGCGATCCGGTTCCAGCGCCGCCATCCTCAGTAAGGGAAACAGGCAGCAAGCGCTGCCCGTTTCCTACTGCGCATTCGCGAGTCGACGCGCGGCCTACTGCGCATGCGCAAGTCGAATTTGTGAATGGGGAACGCGATGTGTTGTGGGACACAGTTCCCATAACACACCGCGCCCCATTCACTAGAAGACGGCGCTCGGAGCAGAGGAGTGAACAACACCACGGAGCAGGAAGAGGCAGATTAGGACGATCTGCCTAGCAACAGCCATTTCTGGTAAGTAAAAAAAATTAAATGTTTTTTTTATTTTCATTTTAAATTTTTATTAACATTTTTTTTAAGTTTTTTTTTTCAGGGTGGCCCACCACTTTAAGGCACCTTCACTGGAGATTTTTCAGCTGTGACATCGGGACTGAAATGAGAAGTGTTTCGAATAAGTACAATAGTTTGGGCAATATTGTCATCTTGAGAACATTAATTCTGCCAAGAAGGGAAATAGGAATGGAGGACCAAAGATTTAGAAGTCTTGTTATTTCCGCAATCATAGGAGGAAAGTTGGCTTGGTAGAGAGAGGTGTATGAGGGGGTAAGGCGGATGCCTAAATATTTTAACGAGGATGTACACCATCTATATTTAAATTTAAGTTAAACAAATGTTGATTGGCTGCCCTGCAGCTTTTTAAAATGTGCCATTACATTGTCGAACACCGAACTCAAACCCGAACATACAGTAAATTGTTTGGGTTCGGGTCCGGGTACCAAAAACTCAAAAGTCTGGTACGAACCTGAACTTTACAGTTCGGGTTCGCTCAACCCTAGTCAACATATTTGTTGTTCACTATTTGGGGTTAAATACAGGATTTTGTGCAAAAAAAAATATTCACATTAAGTTTCCGTATGAATTTTAGGATTCTTATGTAGGTCTCAAATTTATTTAGACCTTTTTTCGGCGCATACTTGATTCCTGTCAGAAATCATGAATCAGACTGAGAAGTACAGTTAAATCATGCTTGTTTAATAGTAGTAATTAAAAGGTAAACAGAGTAAACATAGTCAAAACATAGCCAGAGTTCAGGAACCGGAACGGATAGTCGGACAAGCCAAAATGTCAGGGAGCCAGAGATAAGCGTAGTAGAACAGCAAGCATGATCTGGAGAGATCACAGGAGACACAGGAGAGCATCTCTAGAGATGTGACCAATAGGGATGAGCCGAACACCCCCCTGTTCGGTTTGCACCAGAACCTGCGAACAGACCTAAAGTTCGTGTGAACTTTAGAACCCTATTAAAGTCTATGGGACTCGAACGTTCAAAATCAAAAGTGCTAATTTTAAAGGCTAATATGCAAGTTATTGTCATAAAAAGTGTTTGGGGACCTGGGTCCTGCCCCAGGGGACATGTATTAATGCAAAAAAACTTTTAAAAACGGCCGTTTTTTCAGGAGCAGTGATTTTAATAATGTTTAAAGTGAAACAATAAAAGTGTAATATTCCTTTAAATTTTGTACCTGGGTGGTGTGTATAGTATGCCTGTAAAGGGGCGCATGTTTCCCGTGCTTAGAACTGTCCCTGCACAAAGTGTAATTTTTGCAGGAAAAAAAGTCATTTAAAATCACTCGCGGCTATAATGAATTGTCGGCTCCAGTAATACAGAGAACAGTCATTGAAAGTCATTGATAAAAAAAAATATGTGCAGGGTTCCCCCCAAATTCAATTACCAGGCCCTTCAGGTCTGGTATGGATATTAAGGGTCAAATTTAAAAAAAAAATGAAGTGGGGTTCCCCCTAAATATCCATACCAGACTCTTCAGGTCTAGTATGGATTTTAAGGGGAACCCTGCTCCAAAAAAAAAATGGCATGGGGTCCCCCTGAAAATCCATACCAGACCCTTATCCGAGCACGCAACCTGGCAGGCCACAGGAAAAGAGGGGGGCAACCTTTGGAGGATGCTTTGGGGGTCTGTGACCATGGGGACAGGGGCCTTATCCCCACAACCCTTGCCCGGTGGTTGTGGGGGTCTGCAGGCGGGGGCTTATCAGAATCTGGAAGGGGACCCCCAGATCCCGCCCCCCCCTGTTTGAAATGGTAAGGGGGTACAAAAGTACCCCTACCATTTCATAAATAAAGTGTAAAACATAGTTAAAAAACACACAGACCGTTGGGAAAAGTCCTTTATTAAAAATAAAAAAAAGATTCCAGCGGTGGTAATCCACTCTTGCTATCCAGCGATGGGTGATCTCTTCTCCGGGTCCAGCGATGGCTGATCTCTTCTGATGACGTCCAGCGCAGCGCATCCTGTCTCCATGGAGACACTGCGGGAATCCCGTCTTAGCTGAGGAGGACCGGGTCACCTGTCACCTGACCCCGCCCCCCTCTGATGCAACGCAAGGGGGAAGCTGGGCTTCCCCAGTGACGTACGGGTGACCCTGCCCCCTCTAATGTAACGGAAACCTGTGTTACATCAGAGGGGGGTGGGGTCACCCGTACATCACTGGGGAAGCCCAGCTTTTCCCTTGCGTCAGAGGGGGGCGGGGTCAGGTGACGGGTGGCCCGGTCCTCCTCAGCTGTGTCTCCGTGGAGAAACCCAGGGGAAACCCAGGCTTCCCCAGTGATGTAAGGGTGACCCTGCCCTGCAATGTTCGAGTCGAACATGAGTTTGACTCGAAGCTCATCCCTAGTGACCAAGGTGAAGGCAGAGATCATCTGGGCTGGACGGCTTAGGTAGGCAAAACTTACAGGATATCATCAATAGGTGAGTCACTGTGGAGAGAAAGGAGCTGGCAATTAGCGGACAGCTGAGCGGCCAGCTTTGAGAAGGAAAGGCTGAGCCCAGCCCTGAAAATTCCCCTGTCCAAGGTTAGTACTTTTTTCCTGGTTAGAGTAATGCCACTAAGATAATATATCCCTTCACCTTATCCTCCCGCCTTCTTTTTTTGTTGTATCCTTCTTCCTCCTCGTTGTTTCCTTTTTCCAAACTTCTTTCTTCCCTGGTAGACCCCCCTTTCTCCTTCTCTA
This sequence comes from Lithobates sylvaticus, assembly GCA_028564925.1. NCBI lineage: Eukaryota > Metazoa > Chordata > Amphibia > Anura > Ranidae > Lithobates > Lithobates sylvaticus. The sequence goes on along the minus strand of CM053028.1, from coordinate 326,995,824 downwards.
AATAAGAGGCCCCATATTGATTGTCTTGATTAGGTGAATCATACAGAGGCTGATAACTATTATACGTAAGAACATCTTATTGATCTGTGAACATATAAACAAGTTGCCGTGGCACCGCACCACCAATAGATGTCAGTAAATATGTATGGATCTGCTGCCTTTTACTGTCTGAATTTGTAAATGCCCGGGGTGCTCATTTATTATGTGTGTCCCTGTCTCTGGGTTGTTGGGTTAAAATCCTCAGAAGGAGGAAATTAAAGAGTGAAAGAGTGAGAGAGAGCCTGATACCATGCCAGATGTAATGCCACATGCATGGTGGTCACTAAATGCGGTGTGTGTTGAGACATCAGGTGATAGCAACAAAGTTCTGTGAAGCAAGCTCTCAGAAGGCTGTCGTCACGACGATGCGTTTCAGGCGTGGCCCATCTTCAGATCATGTCTGAATGGACACACAGAGCAGCAGCTAGGCTCAGGTGCCCCCATAGCAAGCTGCTTGCTGTGGGGGGCACTCAGGAGGAGGGAGGGGCCAGGAGAGCTGGCGAGGGACTTGAGAAAAGGAGGATCATGCACTGCACATAGCACGTAAGTATAACATGCTTGTAAATTTTAAACGAAAACAAAAAAAAGTGAGACTGTACAATCACTTTAACAACTATGCTAGTTACCATTACCATTGCTGTGTATGTACTGTATGTGTATTGTTTTGTTTTTTTCTCTAAGAGAAAACAATTGTGTATCAGTAATGCTTGGACTCAGAAGAAGGGTACTCCCTGAAAGTTTGTCCTGGAAATTTAAATGCTAGTGCAAATAAAAAAATCAATGCATCAATAGCATCAATGACCATAGCCAAAATAACAAAATAAAATTGTAGCTCTACAATTTTATTTTGTTATTTTGGTTTATTGTTGGTGGGGGGACACAGTCCACAAACTGTGATTTTTTTTGTTTTAAATTCTGATATGCTGGTGTTATATCTTTCACTTGGATGTTATACGTTACACTGAGTAAATACAGCTGGATAAAACAAAAACGTTGTCAGTCTTTATTATAAGCAACAAAATGTTTTTTTTTTTTGAAGGGGGGTGATTCTTTTCTATACCCACTGTATATTTATGCATAGTTCCCAACAGTCCCGATTTTCCTGGGACAATCCCGATTTTGCGACTCTCGTCCCGAATTATGCTTGTCCCGTTTGTTTTCCCGGGATTTTGCTTTTGTCCCGAGAAAATCGGGAATGTTTTTAGCAAAAAATAGCGACGGCTACACAAAAAGCCGTAGGGACACCTGATGTAAGAGGCTCTCCTCTAGGGACACCTGATGTAAGAGGCTCTACGCTGGGGACACCTGATGTAAGAGGCTCTCCGCTGGGGAAACCTGATGTAAGAAGCACTCCGCTGGGGACACCTGATGTAAGAGGCACTCCGCTGGGGACACCTGATGTAAGAGGCACTCTGCTGGGGACACCTGATGTAAGGAGGCACTCCGCTGGGGACACCTGATGTAAGGAGGCACTCCGCTGGGGGCGCCTGATGGAAGGACAGACTCTGCTGGGGGCACCTGATGTAAGGACGGACTCTGCGGGGGGCACCTGATGGAAAGCAACGTGGCAGGTGACACGCTCAGTGGTCTCACTGATTCTGCAATATGGTGAGTTTTCATTTTATACTACAATGTAATAACAGAAATAATGCGCTTCAATCATCCTGACACCATAACAACCATGGTGCCGGGATGATTGAAGCGCTAACACCAGGTGTTTGGAGTATCTTTATCTGCTGATTGTTAAACTCTGGAATACACATTGCTATTGTGGTGTAGGATCTGGGGCTGCTGTCCCTCCATCCCTCTCCCTCTACCCCCTTTCCCCCTTTCCCTCTCCATCCCTCATTCATCTCAAACTCTAACCACACCCCATTTGAGCCATGCCCATTTAAGCCACGCCCACCATTTCGCGTAAACCATGCCCATTCTTTGGGGCCGTGCGCTTGGCGTTCCAAATTGTTTTACTTTAATGTGCCACGCCTCCAAACGCATGCCCTGCCCCCTAATTATTGTGTGACTCCGCCTACAGCCCAAAAAGTGTCCCGGAATTTTTTTTACAATGTTGGCAACTATGTTTTCTGACGTTTCCTGCAGTGTGTTTTTTGAAAAGGTGCAGACAGTTTTTAGGCTAGGTTCACATCTATGCATTTTTTAGTGCTTTTGCTGAAGCACAGAAATACATGACAAATCCATTTAACACTATTTCCTATAGGTCCCATTCAAATCTTTTTAGTTTCCTGCAGGATGTATTTTAAAAAGGTGCAAGTACTTTTTTTACACACATGATGGTGTGTTTTCAGCTCCATAGACTTCAATGGAATTGCATCAAAAATGCATGCACATGCATTTTTGATGCATTCTTGCAGGGTTTTTGCAGGGTCTCCTGCTAGCAAAATTTATACTACACAGGCTAAACAAAACCGGGAATTGAAGGAGAAAGCATGGTGAATACAGAGAAGATTATCAGGCTGGTGAAGCCAAGGCCATACCTGTATCTGTTGACCCGTCGTACAAGGATTGTCGCATGGGTGCATATTGCCAGAGCCATACAGTATATGATAATTGAATTGTGATGATTACTGTACAAAACATAAATAAGATAAACATAAGTATCTTCTGGCTATATATACCCTTTTATGCATGTGCTTAATATGATACTTTTAAATATTAAATATTTTTTTTATGCAACAGTCTTTGCAACCTGCAAAAAAAACAAAAAAAAAAAAAAAAAAATATGGATGTGCATCATTGCAGTGTCCTTGTGGTAAAGGGTTGAGAGAAAAGGAAAGTCTTATGATAACAGTCCAGATGCAAATAGCTCAGGAATTCATCATCTCACAACATTTGGCTTTTTCACATATTTTTTATTTTGTATTTAGAAAATAGATATACTAAAAAATACAGAAAAAAGTAAACAAATCTTTGATATTTTTATTTGGTTGAATTTACAAACACAAATGAAAAAAAAAAACTTTTTGTAACATAAGGCTGTACAGAATCCCTGCAAATATCCCAAGGAAGGGCACAAACCTCATCACTCATGCATACAAGTCACAGAACAAAATACTCTGAAATCACAGTCGGAATTATATATTTTTAAACAACATAGCAGAAGTGGTGTATGAGAGTGCACAGAAAATCGTTATAATGCAAACATTATGCAAAAACATCAAGCTGTCATGGCAGTTGGAAATCGACAAGAATGCCTCCTGCGCTTGAGTGTGGTACTCAAATGTTACAAACTCTTTTTCCAATCTTGACCCAGACAGAAACAAGACGCTTTGTTGCCCTTTTAAACCTGGTGTTGTCAGGACAAACTGTAACCATAAAAACAGAGGGCGCATCAGCCTAGTGCATTATCCTTAGGTATTGTTTGATAAAATCAAAGTGTATATTATATACTCACAAACCAAAGTATGTGCAAGTTCATCAGAACAAATCTAGTTAAAGAACAGGGACGTGCGGTGTGGTCAGTGGCTGGTGAGGCACTGGCTAGTATCAGAGCCAGATACACACAGGTTACATAGGCCACAAATGTTAGAGCGAGAGCAATAATTCTAGCACTAGACCTCCTCTGTAACTTACTTTGAGGAGGAATATTGTTATGACAGCAGGTCAGCAGGTCCTCTTGTTCGGCCGGCGGTCTGCTACAAGATAAAAGTGGTCTCAGTGACGGATTCGCCGCAAGATTACTTTTATCGGCGGTGGGAGAGGGGCCCCCTCCTGCCGTGCTCTGGTGCCCTCTGCCGCTTACTGGAGCCGTCGGCAGCGGCGGGGGCGATCAGGTCCTCTCTCTGAGCTGGGCATGGAGACGAGTGAGGGGAAGATGGCCCCCACCCATCTCCATGACATTGCAGGGCGGAAGTGATGTCAAAATGTCACTTCCACCCATATCTCCTAAAGGGCCATTTAAAAAAAAAAAAATGTTTAAATAACAATGTTTTTTTTTTATATTTTTTATTGCATTTTTGTGTAAATATGAGATCTGAGGTCTTTTTGACCCCAGATCTCATATTAAAGAGGTCCTGTCATGCTTTATTTCTATTACGAGGGATGTTTACATCCCTTGTAATAGGAATAAAAGTGACATAATTTTTAAAAAAAATAAAAGAAACATTTTTTTTTTTAACCGCGCCCCGTCCTGCCGAGCTCGTGAGCGGAAGCTCCCGCATACGTCAGTAGCTTCCGCATATGAAAACAGTGTTTAAACCACACATGTGAGGTATTGCCTCGATCGGTAAATAATTCTAGCCTTAGACCTCCTCTGTAACTCAAAACATGCAACCTGTAGAATTTTTTAAACGTCGCCTATGGAGACTTTTAAAGGAAAAATGTTGTCACCATTCCATGAACGGGCACAATTTTGAAGCGTGACATGTTGGGTATCAATTTACTCGGCAAAACATTATCTTTCACAATATAAAAAAAAATTGGGCTAACTTTTCTGTTGTCTTATTTTTTCATTCATAAAAGTGTATTTTTTTCCAAAAAAGTGCGCTTGTAAGACCGCTGCACAAATATGTTGTGACAGAAAGTATTGCAACAACCGCCATTTTATTCTCTAGGGTTTTAGAAAAAAAATGTATAATGTTTGGGGGTTCTAAGTAATTTTCTAGCAAAAAAAAAACATTTTTTAACTTGTAAACAACACATCTAAAAAAGAGGCTCGATCCTTAAGTGGTTAAAGTATGATATGTTAGGTATCTATTTACGCGGCGTAACATCATCTTTCACATTATGCAAAAAAATCGGGCTAACATTGGTGTTTTTTATTTTTTTATTTATGGAACTTTTTTTCCCCCAACAAAAAACATGTTTAAAAACATTGTTGCGCAAATAGCGTGTGACATAAAAAGTTGCAACGATCGCCATTTTATTTCCTAGGGTTTCTGCTAAAACAATATACATACTGTTTGGAGGTTCTGAGTACTTTTCTAGAAAAAAAATATGATTTTTACATGCAGGAGAGAAGTGTCCAAATTTGCCTGGGTAGCAAGGGGTTAATTACCATAAGTAATATACAAATAATTATTACGTATTGTTTTTAGGGTAATTTACAATATTTTCAAAATCTGTACTCAAGCAGGTGGCTTAACGAACAAATTACTGAAGTTTGAAGTTATAACTTTCAACCAGTAATTTCACAGTAAATAGATAAATAATAAATTATTATGTTATAACATATAGCATATAAATATATGATTTAGCTTGAATATGACAGTACCTTTTCAGCAGGCTGCAGATTCTCATTCTCCCTGAGATAAATCTTATACCCATAAACCCATGTTTTTTCCTTGTAGTTAAGAGGGCTGGGCTGGAAGGGAGCATTTGTCTTTTAGACACATGCCCCCTTGTATGACACTGCAGTAAGAGGCGTGCCACCACTGTAGCATTTTTATTGAACAGCTGGGACCAACGGTACTTTACCATTGGTCCAAGACTCTAAGCTGTTCATTGAACTCAGTGCCTCTGAGAAGAAGTGAGGAGAGGCACTGTGAGCTCATCCTCTCAGTCTGCTGCAAACAGAATGTGCCAGCTTGTATTTAAAGTGGCCGCTCTGTATTTAGCTTCTGACAGGCTGTGCAAGAAGCCCTATATCTCTAAAACCATAGGTTATAGGAGCCCCAATTTTTTTTTTACTGTGGTGGGGTAGGACTTAGGCTAAATACCCCCCAATTTGGGGTCTCTGTGACCCAATGTCACCAAGCTATGATCCTCGAAGCTAGATTTTTTTTTTTTTTATGTTCATGGAAGGTGAGGCCCTGCCTCCCCTGACTGCATGTCCCTGGTACAGAACCCCAGAATTCCTGCATATCATCTCAACATATCACAAGGAGGAGTTGCACAGGTCTGGAAAGCTAAAGTGTTTCAAGGATCATGCCCTCTTTTTCAGACCCAAGATGAGTTCCAGTCCAGGACAGGACAATTCTGCCATTTCTATCATACACGTAAAAATCTGCATTATTAAGCAGAGACCCTAGAGAAAAAAATGGTTGTTGTTGCAATTTTTTATGTTGCATGATATTTGCGCAGCAGTTTATCAAATGCAAATTTTCAGGAGAAAATACATTTTAATGGTTTTTAGTGAACAGAAAGCACAGGTTGCAGGAAAGAAAATAGCTCCTGTGGAGCCATTGTGCTCTCCTGGCGAGGGGGGAGGTGCGCAGTGAGTCGTCTCTGCCAGGAGAACACAATGATAGCTGCTAGAAATGATTGCATGTCCCTGCTGAACCAGCTGAGATTCGAACCATCTATGGCCATCTTAAAGTAGATGTAAACCCTCACATATACCCAGTGAAGTGAACAGCCTCAGAGGAAACACAGAGATGAATCAAATCTACATAAGTTTTACATGTATATCTGTTGTCTTCAGCTATATATATCCTTTACAAAGTTCAGATCGTGTTAGAGATTTTCTCTTCCTGGTCAGCACTGGGAGTGGATTATTGGCATAAAGCCAGGACAGCTAATTGAAGGAAAGGCATACACCCCTAATCCACATTGGCACAGGAAGGAAGTAATGTGCAGAGTAGGGTTGAGCGAACCGGAACTGTAAAGTTCAGGTCCGTACCGGACTTTTGGGTGTCCGGGTCCCGGACCCGAACTATTGACTGTATGTTCGGGTTCGGGTCAGGTGTTCGGCGATGTATTGGTGCCTTTTACAAGCTGCAGGGCAGCCAATCCATGCTAGTTTCACTAGTGTGCCCTTAAAAGCCATCACAGCCATGCCTACTAATGGCATGGCTGTGATTGGCCAGTGCAGCATGTGACCCAGCCTCTATATAAAGTACAGTCACACAGCACAGCACCTCACTCTGCTATAGACAGGTTCCTGTGCTGCTAAGAGAGGATTTCATTAGGAGTTAGTCTGATACAGTCAGTCAGTCTACATTCCTTAAATTTTCTTCAAATTAGTTATATCAGTGAGCGATCTACATAGCTAGAGTAGAGACTAGAGAGTGTCTTTATTAAGGAAAAGAAAGAGGCAGAGAGAATTATTCAAGAGATTCCTAAATCAATTGTACCCTGGCTGGGGTGCAGTGCACAGTCTTTTAACAGTGCCATGAGGCCAGTGCCAGACAAAATATAACTTACCTGCAAGCTCAGTGCAGCATCACTGCACTGCATATTTTACTAAGAGATACACCATACTCTGTGTGTATTCTGCTACTGCAAAAACATTGCAAAAAAAATAAATTTTGCTGTGATTTGTGCATGTTTTTTTTTTTCCAATAGCATTTTCTGCATGTTCATACACGCTTTAGACACTGTGCGTGTATTCTGCTATTGCCAAAAAAATTAAATCTTTCAGTGCTTTGTGCATGTGTGCAGGAGTGTGACATACAATTGATCGATATTTCTTCTATTGTGCCATCCCAAAAAAAAAAATTGTAGCGAAATTTTTTTTTCCAATAGGATTTTCTGCATGTTCATACACGCTTTAGACACTGTGCGTGTATTCTGCTATTGCCAAAAAATAAAATCTTTCGGTGCTTTGTGCATGTGTGCAGGAGTGTGACATACAATCGATCGATATTTCTTCTATTGTGCTATCCCAAAAAAAAAATTGTAGTTACATTTTTTTTTCCCAATAGTATTTTCTGCAGTTTAGCAGTTTTTGAGATACACGCTTTACATACTGTGGGTGTATTCTGCTATTGCAAAAACACCCATTTAGGGCGAGATCATACATTTTGAAAATATGAGGAGATCATCAAAAAGGGGAGGTCCATCGCAGCAAGTCTCGGTTGATGACGAAACACAGGTGCCAACTGCTGCTGCTTTCGCCATTGTGCAGACCGACAAGGAGGGCAGGGGTGAAGACTGGGTGGAAGATGATGTGGAGGACGATGAGGTCCTTGACCCCACATGGAATCAACGTCATGCGGGTGACCAGTGTAGTTCGGAGGAAGAGGCGGTGGTCGCACAGAGCCACCAGCACAGCAGAAGAGGGAGCAGGGTGCAAAAGCAGAGCGTCTGCTACTGCCCAACGCAGCAAGGGACCGAGCACACCAAAGCCAGGTCCAAGGAGTTCCCTAGCGTGGCAGTTCTTCAGACAATGTGCTGATTACAAGACACGAGTGGTTTGCACGCTGTGCAATCAGAGCCTGAAGCAAGGCATAAACGTTCTCAACCTGAGCACAACCTGCATGACCAGGCATCTAAGTGTAAAGCACGAGATGCAGTGGAGTAGACACCTCAAAAACCAAGAAAGGTCTCTGGCTCCTCCTGCTTCCTCTTCTGCTGCAGTCTTGGCCTCTTTATCCACCTCTGTAGTGACAGTGGCACCTGCCAACCCGCAAACAGAGGATCTGCCAGCAACACTACCACCTGGGTCACCAACTATCTCCACAATGTCCCATGGAAGCGTTCAGCTCTCTATCTCCCAAACACTGGAGCGGAAGAGGAAGTACCCCACTAGCCACCCGCGATCCCTGGCCCTGAATGCCAGCATTTCAAAATTCCTCGCCTTTGAAATGCTGTCATTCCGTCTGGTGGAGACGCAGAGTTTTAAAAGGCTAATGTCATTGGCTGTCCCACAGTACGTCGTGCCCAGCCGCCACTACTTTTCCAGACGAGCTATCCCTTCCCTGCACAACCAAGTGGGGGACAAAATCAGGTGTGCACTGCGCAACGCCATCTGTGGCAAGGTCCTCCTAACTACGGATGCGTGGACCAGTAAGCACGGTCAGGGACGTTATATCTCCCTAACAGCACACTGGGTAAATGTAGTGGTGGCTGGGCCTGAGGCGGATAGCAGTTTGGCGCATGTCCTTCCACCACCGAGGATTGCAGGACGCTTCAGTTTGCCTCCTGTTGCTAACTCCTCCTACTCCGACTCCACATCCTCTACCGCCTCCTCATCCGATCAGCGTAACACCTTCACCACCAACTTCAGCACAGCCAGGGCTAAACGACCGCAGGCAGTTTTAAAACTTTCCTGTTTGGGGGAAAAGCCTCACACCGCGCAGGAGTTGTGGAGGGACATGGAACAACAGACCGATGAGTGGTTGGTGACAGTGAGCCTCAAGCCTGGCCTGGTGGTGTGCGATAATGGGCGAAATCTCGTAGCAGCTCTGGGCCTAGGCGGTTTGACGCACATCCCTTGCCTGGCGCATGTGCTGAACTTGGTGGTCCAGAGGTTCCTTAAGAATTACCCCGATATTCCAGAGCTGCTGCAGAAAGTGCGGGCCGTCTGTGCGCACTTTCGGCGTTCTCACCCTGCTGCTGCTCGCCTGTCAGCGCTGCAGCGTAACTTCGGCCTTCCCGCTCACCGTCTCATATGCGACGTGCCCACAAGGTGGAACTCCACCTTGCAAATGCTTGCCAGACTGTGCGAGCAGCAGCAGGCGATAGTGGAGTTTCAGCTGCAGCACGCACGTGTGAGTCGCTCTGCGGAACAGCACCACTTCACCACCAATAACTAGACATGTGCACACTGAAATATTTCATTTCGGAATTTCGTTTTCGTCAGAAAAATAAATTTATTTAGTTACTCCCGAAATTCGTTTTTATTTATTTCGTTTTTCGTTAAAAATTGCATTAGTCCGAAAACCCAAATGAATTAAGGTCGAATCTGTCATTGAAGGCTTATGGTGTCTGTCGAAAGTTCAAAGAAGATTCGACGGAGCAACTAAACTGTATGACTCTGTATAGTTTAGCTGCAATTCCACCCAATTCCAGCAGCAATCTTTCCTCTCTACGCCAAATCTTTCCTCTGTACTTCGAATCTTTCCTTTCTACGTCGAATCTTTCCTTTCTACGTCGAATCTTTTCTCTCTATTTAGAATAATCTTGGACTAATAGAGTTAAGGTTAGGCACATTCGACCACAGGTTCAATGGACACAGATTGTTATTGTCAGCGTCGAATCTCCTATCTATATCGAACTGTTGTCACAACGAAAATAAAGCATTTGTTTATGTTGGATCTTTCGTTTTTCGGATTCTGCACTTTCGTTATCGTTTGTTAAAACGATAACGAAAATACCTGAAATTCGGACGAAAATGCATTCGGACGAAAATGAATGCACATGTCTACCAATAACTTGGCCTCCATGCGAGACCTGTGTGCCTTGTTGCGCTGTTTCGAGTACTCCACCAACATGGCCAGTGCCGATGACGCCGTTCTCAGCCTTACTATCCCAGTTCTATGCCTCCTTGAAAAAACGCTTCAGGTGATGATGGAAGAGGATGTGGCACAGGAGGAGGAAGAGAGTTCATTTCCAAGGCTTTCAGGGCAGTCATTTACAAGTGACTACGAGGGTGGGTTCCTGCACCAACAAGCGCCAGGTACTCAATTGTCCGGCAGCAAGGGCACAGTTCTGGAGGATGACGAGGTGGAGGATGAGGAGGAGATGGAGGAGGAGGAACCATGTTCACAGCAGGGTGGCACCCAGACCAGCTCATGTCCATCACTGGTGCGTGGCTGGGGGGATACAGAGGACACAGACGATACACCTCCCACAGAGGACAGCTTTTCGTTGCCTCTGGGCAGCCTGGCACACATGAGCGATTACATGCTGCAGTGTCTCCGCACTGACCCCCGATTTTCCCCTATTTTAACTGGTGCTGATTATTGGGTGGCCACCCTGCTGGATCCCCATTACAAGGACAACGTGACGTCCTTAATTACCTCACTGGAGCATGATCGTAAGATGCGCAAGTACTAGCGCACCCTGGTAGACGCGCTGCTGGTGGCATTCCCACTTGACAGTGGGGGTATGGTGGAAGCACAAGGCGAAGGCAGAGGAGGAAGAGGTCGCCAACGCAGCCAGGGCACTGCCAGCACCTCGGAAGGCAAGGTTAGCATGGCCGAAATATGGAAAAGCTTTGTCAGCACGCCACAACAACCAGCACCACCAGCTGAGATGGAACGTCTTAGCAGGAGGCAGCATTTCACCAACATGGTGGTGCAGTATGTGTGCACACGCCTACACGTACTGAATGACGGGTCTGCCCCCTTCAACTTCTGGGTCTCCAAATTGGGCACATGGCCTGAGCTTGCCCTTTATGCCTTGGAGGTGCTGGCCTGCCCTGCAGCCAGTGTATTAGCTGAACGTGTATTTAGCATGGTAGGGGGCGTTATCACAGACAAGCGCAGCCGCCTGTCCAGAGCCAATGTGGACAAGCTCACGTTCATTAAAATGAACCAGGCATGGATCCCACAGGACTTGTCCGTACCTTGTGCAGAATAGACACGTATACTGGTGTTCTGACAAAAACTGTCTGGCCATCGGATAGTGTCCGGCCACTTACTGCGCAGGCACAGTGCTTGCGCAGTACGGAGGACAAGGAGATTCACAAAATCTCCAAAGATGAACGTCGCCTGTGCAGTGAGTGCAGGTTCAAGCCCTACCATCCAAGTGGACATATGGTAGCACATACAGTGGTGTGAAAAAGTGTTTGCCCCCTTACTCATTTCCTGTTCCTTTGCAAGTTTGTCACACTTAAGTGTTTCGGAACATCAAACAATTTAAACAATAGTCAAGGACAACACAAGTAAACACAAAATGCAATTTGTAAATGAAGGTGTTTATTATTAAAGGTGAAAAAAAATCCAAACCATCATGGCCCTGTGTGAAAAAGTGATTGCCCCCTAAACCTAATAACTGGTTGGGCCACCCTTAGCAGCAACAACTGCAACCAAGCGTTTGCGATAACATGCAATGAGGCTTTTACAGCGTCCTGGAGGAATTTTGGCCCACTCATCTTTGCAGAGTTGTCCTAATTCAGTTACATTAGAGGGTTTTCGAGCATCAACGGCCTTTTTATGGTCATACCACAACATCTCAATAGGATTCAGGTCAGGACTTTGGCTAGGCCACTCCAAAGTCTTCATTTTGTTTTTCTTCAGCCATTCGGTGGTGGACTTGCTGGTGTGTTTAGGATCATTGTCCTGCTGCAGAACCCAAGTTCGTTTCAGCTTGAGTACACGAACAGATGGTCGGACATTCTCCTTCAGGATCTCTTGGTAGACAGCAGAATTCATAGTTCCTTTTATCACGGCAAGTCTTCCAGGTCCTGAAGCAGCAAAACAGCCCCAGACCATCACACTACCACCACCATATTTTACTGTTGGTATAATGTTCTTTTTCTGAAATGCAGTGTTCCTTCTACGCCAGATATGCTTGGACACACACCTTCCAAAGAGTTCCACTTTTGTCGGTCCACAGAATGTTGTCCCAAAAGTCTTGGGGATCATCAAGATGTGTTGTGGAGAAATTGAGACGAGCTTTGATGTTCTTTTTGCTCAGCAGTGGTTTTCTCCTTGGAACTCTGCCATGCAGGCCATTTTTCTTTTCCTGATGGTGGAGGCATGAACGCTGACCTTAACTGAGGCAAGTGAGGCCTGCAGTTCCTTGGACGTTGTTGTGGGGTCTTTTGTGACCTCTTGGATGAGTCGTCGCTGCGCTCTTGGGGTAATTTTGGGCAGCCGGCCACTCCTGGGAAGGTTCACCACTGTTCCATGTCTTCGCCATTTGTGGATAATGGCTCTCACTGTGGTTCGCTGGATTCCCAAAGCTTTGGAAATGGCTTTATAACCCTTTACAGACTGATAGATCTCAATTACTTTCTTTCTCAATTGTTCCTGAATTTCTTTGGGTCTCGGCATGATGTGTAGCTTTTAAGGATCTTCTGGTGGACCTTACTGTGTAAAGCAGCTCCTATTTAAGTGATGCCTTGATTGTGAACAGGTGTGGCAATAATCAGGCCTGGGTGTGGCTAGAGAAATTGAACTCAGGTGTGGACAACCACAGTTATAGTATGTTTTAACAAGGGGGGCAATCACTTTTTCACACAGGGCCATGATGGTTTGGATTTTTTTTCACCTTTAATAATAAACACCTTCATTTACAAATTGCATTTTGTGTTTACTTGTGTTGTCCTTGACTATTGTTTAAATTGGTTTGATGTTCCGAAACACTTAAGTGTGACAAACATGCAAAGGAACAGGAAATGAGGAAGGGGGCAAACACTTTTTCACACCACTGTAGTAACAGGGCCCCTCATGGGCTCGCTTGGCTAGGCTTCAACCTCGGATGATGTGGCATGAACCTAGAGTCACCGCGCATCGTCTTCGGAGAGTTTCGAAATCCCCTTGTCCTACCTACTGAGCAAGCGCAGTACAGGGCGGACACTATGCGATGGGGACAGAATTCGACACATCATTCACCACTAGCCTTACCCAGCCATTGTTTTATTTTTGAACCAGTGTTGGCTACCTCGTCCTCCTCCACTGCCGCTTCCACCTACACCGCCACCGCCACCTCAACCTTCTACTCCATATGGACCTCGTCCTCCTAGGTCAAGATTATAATTTTTAAATTTTTTTAATTTCCAAGTATTTTATTTTCCCACTATCTTATCCATTAAATTTAATATTTTTTTACAGAAAGTGCGTTTTCTGGGGCATTCACACCATATGTGCGGCATCGTGCCATTGAGTTTCTGAGGTTCTTAATGACTTCCTGTACCTCTTCTGCTGAGAAGGGGGCCTCCAGCATTTTATTTTTATTTTTTATTTTTTTAATGTTATTTTAAGTTATTTCCCTATCCACATTTGTTTGCAGAGAACTTGCCATGCTCTTAACAACATTTTGTTGCCATTTGCAGCCCTGTCATTACCCCCTTTCCATTACTGTCATTTACATTCATTTAAATAGCACTGATTGCTGTATTAGTCCCAAAAATGTGTCAAAAATGTCCGATGTGTCCGCCAAAATGTCGCAGTCACAATAAAAATCGCCGCCATTACTAATAAAAAAAAAAAAATTAATTGACTTCCCCTATTTTGTAAACGCTATAACTTTTGGCAAACTAATCAATAATCGCTAATTGCGATTTTTTTTACCAAAAATATGTAGAAGAATACGTATCTAAACTGAGGAAAAAAATTATTTTTTATATTTATTATCAAAAAGTAAAAAATATTGCATTTTTTTCAAAATTGTTCTATTTTTTTTTAGGCAAAAAATAAAAACCGCAGGGGCGATACCACCAAAAGAAAGCTTTTTGTGGGAAAAAAAGGACGCCAATTTTGTTTTGGAGCCACGTCGCATGACCGCGCAATTGTTAGTTAAAGCGACGCAGTGCCGAATTGCAAAAAGGGGCCTGGTCCTGCAAATTGGTCCGGGGCTGAAGTGGTTAAGTTATTTCCCTATCCACATTTGTTTGCAGCTCTTAACAACATTTTGTTGCCATTTGCAGCCCTCTAGCACTTTCCATTACTTTTTTACAGCCATTTTAGTCTTGGAAAGTTCGGGGTCAAGTTCGGGTCAAGTTCGGTCCCGAACCCAGACTTTTTTCCGAAGTTCGGCCGAACCCGCTGAACCCAAACATCCAGGTGTCCGCTCAACTCTAGTGCAGAGCTCTACTCTGAGACGGCAAGCTGTCAGCTAATCTAATTATAGCAACCTCCCATAACACACACTTCAGGCTGCCGTCTCAGAGAATTTATCGGAAGTTATCAGGCAGATGACAGAGCTACTGAGCAGGAGAAATCTATGGGATGTTTGAAGAGAGACAAGCTAAAACTACAGATACAGTATATGTGCCCAACTCAAAATTAAGGATGGGAAGTGGCTAAAAATGACTACTTTTGACACTTGCCTTAGAAAAAAAAAATACCATTTACCACTGAATGATATTTATCAGTTGGCTTTGAGAAGCTCAGAACCACCCGAGGAAAAATGTAGCAATGGAAAAAATAAAAAATACTGTCCAGCACACAGCAACTGTTTTATTATAGCTAATGGGGGGGGGGGGGGTATTAAAAATGCACAACTCTTTTAAATGACACGCTTGAACCCTAAAAAAGTATGTGAAATGGCACACTTGTATGATGTACTAACACAATAGGGACATTTACAAAGAAAAACATATAAAAAAATATAGTCTATATTACTTCACGAGAAGGTGATCTATCGCTCAGCTTCTCATGAACTAGCCTGTTGGCAAATTTTCACTTGATCGGTGCATGCAGCCAATTGGCTGCAGCGTTGATCTGTGTATTCTGATGGCAGGGGAGTCCTGTTGTCAGAATCCAATGACACAGCAGGGAGGATTCCCCCATCCACCTTCAATTATTTTTTGCTCAGCCAGCTGTTTGAACAAAGAAAACTGAACCATGAAGGCCAGCTTTAGGCCCCTTTCACACAGACGGGCCGTTCAGATCCGCCTGTCAGTTTTGACGGCGGATCTGAACGGGCGCTCCATGTTACTCTATGGAGCGTCGGATGTCAGCGGAGACATGTCCGCTGACATCCGATCCGGTCCGATCCGCCAAAAGCAGACGGATGGCCACACGTCCAGATCCGTCACTGGCGGATCGGATCGGGTGAGATCGGGTGAAAACGGACACACTGTCCGTTTTCATCCGATCTCTCCATAGAGATCAGCGGCGCTCGCAAGCCCCTCCCCGCTCAGTGAGCAGAGAGAGGCTTGTCATCCGCCGGCTCAGCGGAGATCAACGGAGAGATCTCCCGCTGAGCGGCGGACAGAGGCGGACTCCGTGCAAGCGGAGTCCGCCTCGTCTGAAAGGGGCCTTAGTCTACTTAGATCAGTGTTTCTCAACTCCAGTCCTCAAGGTGCCCCAACAGGTCATGTTTTTAGGCTTACCATTATTTTGCACAGGTGATTTGATCAGTTTCACTGCTTTAGTCATTACCACAGTTTCATCTGAGGTAAATCCTGAAAACATGACCTGTTGAGACACACTGACTTAGACAATGAATACAGTAGTGAGATACGCCATATGTAGTATAAGGGAAATGCCTATTTGTGCAAAGAATTATATAAAAGTGTAAAACCCATTACATTAGTTTATTTCTACCATGATTCCCAGACTATACAGCATTAAAAAAAAAAAAAAAAAAACAAGTACTTAAAAATGATAATAATACCAATATAATTATTACTAAAGCATGAGGAGTTATATATGTAAAACCGAGTGCTAAAAAGAGCAGGTGCACAAATGAAAGCCAACATATGCCTAGGGGTTAGACTTGAGCAATAAATATTAAATGTTCTTGATATTCTAGTTTTTCTTAGGTATGAATAAGGAGACCTTAGGTAAGCACTGACTTGTTTTTATGCAAAGTGTTTTTACCTTTCAGGGTGCAGCTTCCTCTTATATTACTAATAAGCATAATGTTTTGACTTTTTTTGTTATTAACCACTTAAAAACAAGGTCATTTTGCTGACACTTTTTGTAAATATCAGTATTTTTTACTCGGAAATTACTTTGAACACCCAAACAATAAATATTTTTTAGTAGAGGTCCTAGAGAAAAAAAATGGTGGGTTTTGCAATTTTTTATGTCACAGTATTTGTGCGGCGTTTTTTTTTATTTATTTATTTTAAATACACTTTTATAAATTTTAATGCACACAAACAAAATATAATATCCAAATGTTTGGTAAAATATAAAAGATGGTGTTACGCTTAATAAATATATACCTAACATGTCATTCTTTAAAACTGCGCACGCTCATGGAATGGCGACAAACTACGGTATTTAAAAATCTGCATAGACACCATTTTAAAAGTCTTTACAGGTTACCAGTTTAGCGTTATAAAGAAGGTCAGATGCTAGAGTAACTGCTTTCACTCTGACGTTCGTGGCAACACCTCACATGTGTGGTGTGATCGCCGTTTACGTACGTGTGTGGGCAGTGCCGTGACAAGGTCATCCAGTGCCCAGGGCGAAGGTAGCAACCAGCGCACCCCCCTTACCCAGGAGGAGGGGTGGGGCTAATAGCAATGCACAAGGTGAAATTCATGGAAAATGCCTGTGGTGTGCACAGAAATAGTATCAATTGTTTTTGTACACTGCAGCAAACTGTGAGGTTTAAAACGAAAGCACAAATATGGGGTTAACAGTGGTGGAGAAAGAAATTTCTCTGTGTCGGTGGTGTCATTGAAAGGAAAAAATGTTCCTGTGTCAGCAGTGTTGTTAAGAGAAAAAAATGGTGCTGCATCACTAGTGTCAGTCTGAGGAGGATGGTCAGTGGAATGAAGTAGGGGAGGTGGGCTTTGAGGGGTGCATAGAACTAAAGGGATCTAGGGGGGCCCTGAGTGAGGAAGTTGTGCTGAAAGGGCCCATACAGATGTACAGTGCCTTGCAAAAGTATTCACCCCCTTGGCAATTTTCATGTTTTGTTGCCTCACAACCTGGAATTAACATGGATTGTTTGAGGATTTGCATCATTTAATTTACAGAACATGCCCACAACTTTGAAGATGTTTTTTTTATTATTGTGAAGCAAGCAATAGGACAAAATAACAGAAAAAGTCAATGTGCATAACTATTCACCCCCCTAAAGTCAATACTTTGTAGAGCCACCTTTTGCGGCTATTAGCGCTCCAAGTCGCTTTGGATAAGTCTCTATGAGCTTGCCACATCTTACCACTGGGGTTTTTGCCCATTCCTCCTTGCAGAACTGCTCCAGCTCCTTCAAGTTGGATGGTTTGCGCTTGTGAACAGCAATCTTTAAGTCTGACCACAGATTTTCTATTGGATTGAGGTCTGGGCTTTGACTAGGCTATTTCAACACATTTACACATTTCCCCTTAAACCACTCAAGTGTTGCTTTAGCAGTGTGTTTGGGGTCACTGTCCTGCTGGAAGGTGAAACTCCATCCTAGCCTCAAATCACACACACAGAGTGGTACAGGTTTTGCTCAAGAATATCCCTGTATTTAGCACCATCCATCTTTCCCTCAACTCTGACCAGTTTCCCAGTCCCGACTGCTAAAAAACATCCCCACAGCATGATGCTGCCACCACCATGTTTCACTGTGGGGATGGTGTTCTTTGGGTGATGTGATGTGTTGGGTTTGCGCCAGACATAGCCTTTTCTTTGATGGCCAAAAAGACCAGAGGACCTTCCTCCATACATTTTGGGAGTCTCCCACATGCCTTTTCGCAAACTCAAAATGTGCCATTTTGTTTTTTGCTGAAAGTAATGTCTTTCTTCTGGCCACTCTGCCATAAAGCCCAACTCTATGGAGCGTACGGCTAAAGCCCAACTTCTATGGAGCGTACGGCTTATTGTCATCCTACATACAGAAAAAAAAAATGAAACTACCTTTCTAAAGTATGCCTGTGAAGTCATGTGTTTCCCGTGTTTAGAACTGCACAAAATGACATTTGTAAAGGAAAAAAAGAAGCCATTTAAAACCACTTGCGGCTTTAGGTTTGTTCTTAAGTAGAATCTGAACAGGTACATTATGAAGTGTAGCTCCATCCCCAAAAAATCTATTTTTAAGCTTTTTGGAGAACATAGGGAGGGGTTATCACCCCTGTAACATTTGCTGTCTTTGCACATCTGTTCAGAACATGTCACCTCACTTTCCGTCCCAATGACAAATGTTTTTGGAAAAAGTGGGGTTTTAATTGAAACAAGGATTGGTGATAAAGTATCAGTAGAGAGGAGATACCTTTTTCCCAAATTAAATCTAACAGGATAGAATTTCCCTTCCTAGGGGTAGATTTCCTCTCACTTCCTGTTTTCTCTTTCCATTTGCAAGTAGGAGTCGTTTGTAAGTTGGATGTTTGAAAGTAGGGGCCTGGCGTATATACTCTGCAGAAATTTGCCCTATTAGATGTTGGTGTAGCCACAAGACTGGTGGGCACAGGAATGGGCCCTGCTGTGAGTTAATAGATCAAGATTTGTAATTGCATGCACCTGTTGAACAGGGCAGAAAAAATTGGGGGTGGTGGTGGACGGTGTTGCCACAAGACTGTAAGCTCTCACAGTTACTCTTGGTGGGCGCAGGAATGGGCCCTGCTGTGAGTTATTAGATCAAGATTTGTAATTGCAAGCACCTGATGAACAGGGCAGAAAAATTGGGCCTTTGGCGGTGGTGGTGGACGGTGTTGCCACAAGACTGTAAGCTCTCACAGTTACTCTTGGTGGGCGCAGGAATGGGCCCTGCTGTGAGTTATTAGATCAAGATTTGTAATTGCAAGCACCTGATGAACAGGGCAGAAAAATTGGGGCCTTTGGCGGTGGTGGTGGACGGTGTTGCCACAAGACTGTAAGCTCTCACAGTTACTCTTGGTGGGCGCAGGAATGGGCCCTGCTGTGAGTTATTAGATCAAGATTTGTAATTGCAAGCACCTGATGAACAGGGCAGAAAAATTGGGCCTTTGGCGGTGGTGGTGGACGGTGTTGCCACAAGACTGTAGGCCCTCATAGTTACTCTTGGTGGGCGCAGGAATGGGCCCTGCTGTGAACTATTAGATCAAGATTTGTAATTACCCGCCCCTGTTAAACAGGGGCTGAAAAATTGTGCCTTAGGCACTGGTGCTGGTGCCACAACACTGCAACCCCTCACAGATACTGTACTTGGAGCACAGCAGTCACACGTGTTGCGAAGCATTTTTTTAAAAAATTGTAAGTACCCGCCCCTGTTAAACAGGGGCTGAAAAATTGTGCCTTAGGCACTGGTGCTGGTGCCACAACACTGCAACCCCTCACAGATACTGTACTTGGAGCACAGCAGTCACACGTGTTGCGAAGCATTTTTTTATAAAAATTGTATGTACACGCCCCTGTTAAACAGGGGCTGAAAAATTGTGCCTTAGGCACTGGTGCGGTGGCATGGATCATTGAGGAGGAGGAAGAGGATAGTCAGTGAACATAAGAGGACAGTCACTCAGGTGCCTGGTAGCTGGTGGTGATCCAAGACTGATTCATTTTGATGAAGGTCAGTCGATCAACCAAGGCGGTGGACAGGCGCATGATCGGTGACAAATCCTCCAGTAGCTCAATTGCATACTGTGCAAGCCAGTGATCCATCCTCAGGACCCAGTAAGCCAGAGGATTTTCGGTGGGAAAGGTGTCCAAGTCTGACTTTGCCCCAAGGTATACAAGAGGGACAGTGTCACTGATGCATGCACTGTCACTGTCACCATCCTCGTGGCCTCCTCAAATGGTGAGAGGACAGTGCATGCATCCCTGATCATGTTCCACTGACGTGGGGAAAAAAAAACAAGCTCCCCTGACCCTGTCCTGGTGCCGTAGTCGCAAAGGTACTCATTGATGGCCCTCTGCTGCGTGTGCAGTCGCTGCAGCATGGCCAACGTTGAGTTCCACCTGGTGGGCATGTCACATATTAGGCGGTTCTTGGGCAGGTTCAGCTCCTTTTGCAGCTCAGTCAGCCGAGCACTGGCATTATAAGATCGGCGGAAATGCACACAGACTTTCTGGCCTGCCTCAGGACATCCTGTAAGCCTGGGAACCTGCCCAAGAACCGCTGCACCACCAGGTTGAGGCTGTGAGCCATGCAGGGCACATGGGTGAGCTGCCCCTGTCGCAGGGCGGAGAGGAGGTTAGTGCCATTGTCAGAAACGACCATTCCTGGCTTAAGCTGACGTGGCGTCAACCACCTCTCGGCCTGCCCCTGCAGAGCTGCCAGAACCTCTGGCCCAGTGTGGCTCCTGTCCCCCAAACACACCAGCGCAAGCACGGCATGGCATCTTTTTGCCTGCGTACTTGCGTAGCCCCTTGTACGCCTACGGAGCACCGCTGGTTCCAAGGACAGAGCACTGGAGGAAGAAGAAGAGGAGGGGGTGGAGGAGAGAGGTGTGTCACAACCAGTAGCAGTAGTAGCGTTTTGGAGGCGTGGTGGCGGAACAACCTCCAACACTGCTGCACCTCTGATTAATGCCCTCCTTACCCGGTCCGTGAGTTTTGGTATGTGGCCGTCTCTTGGCAGGTTTGCTGTTGTGCCACGTTCTTTCCATTTGGTTATGATAGATTTGGTGGTGCTCATAGGGATCATGAAAGATTTGGACATTTTTTTATAACCTAACCCTGAATTGTACTTCTCAACAACATTGTCCCTTACTTGTTTGGAGAGTTCCTTGGTCTTCATGGCAGTGTTTGGTTAGTGGTGCCGCTTGCTTAGGGTTTGCAGCCTCTGGGGCCTTTCAAAAAGGTGTGTATATGTAATGAAAGATCATGTGACACTTAGATTGCACACACAATTTCACTAATTATGTGACTTCTGAAGGTAATTGGTTACACCAGAGCTTTTTATAGGCTTCATAACAAAGGGGGTGAATACATACGCACATGCCAATTATAATTTTTTTATTTCAGAAAAATAGTTTTATGTATATATTTTTCAAATTTTTCTTCACCAACTTAGACTATTGTGTTCTGATCCATCACATATGATTCAGAAAAAAAACCATTGAACTAAAGACTGAAATGTAACAAAATAGGTAAAAAGTCAGGGGGTGAATACATTTGCAAGGCACTGTATGGCTATTATTGCTGCCACTCAGAAAAGTGATATGTGGCAGACAGGCAGTGAGGAGGCAATATGTAACCTCTTCCCTGCTTGTTTTAACTCACTGACCCACTGTGATGTAGATGTGTGCATTGTACATTACAGAGTGGCCCTGTTCCTTTTCATTTTTGCTGTGGACGCAAAGTGTTGTGGTCATAGCATAAGTACAGAAGAGCTGCATCCACTTTTTCAGGTTGGGGGTGGTAAAAACTTGGCTCATCTGCTTGCTTTTAGCACCCTTGGCCCGCCCATGTGAACAAACCCAACAAGGGCCTTGTTTACACTTGTGGTTGGGGGTGTGGTAAAAACAGGCAGCTAAGATGTGCTTCTACTGCCTCTCAACTGCCCTTTTCCCCCCAACAAGCTGCAAAGGCAGTCATATAGGGCAAATGCACATGTGTCAGGGGCGTATCTAGAGCATTTGGCACCCGGGGAGGATCCTATTTTTACACCCCCCAATTTAAAATGTAAAAACACCCCACTGTGCCCCCTGCATACCGCTGCATCCTTCAATATCTTTTTGTCTCTACTGTGTACCCCCTTTCCACAACTGCACTTCTGGACCCCTTTACATTACACAGCACCCTGTACCTCTGAACCCCTTTACATTACGCAGCACCCTGCACCTCTGGACCCCTTTACAGTACACAGGACCTTGCACCTAAGGACCTCTTTACATTACACAGCACCCTGCACCGCTGGACCCCTTTACATTACACAGGACCCTGGACCCCTTTACAGTACACTTGACCTTGCACCTAAGGACCTCTTTACATTACACAGCACCCTGCACCTCTGGACCCCTTTACATTACACAGCCCTTGTACCGCTGGACCCCTTTACATAACACAGCACCCTGAACCTCTGGAACCCTTTACATAACACAGCACCCTGAACCTCTGGACCCATTTACATTACACAGCCCTTGTACCTCTGGACCCCTTTACATTACACAGCACCCTGCACCTCTGGACCCCTTTACATAACACAGCACCCTGAACCTCTGGACCCCTTTACATAACACAGCACCCTGAACCTCTGGACCCATTTACATTACACAGCCCTTGTACCTCTGGACCCCTTTACATTACACAGCACCCTGCACCTCTGGACCCCTTTACATTACACAGCATCCTGCAACCCTTTACATTACACAGCCCCCCACATATCTGGACCCCCTGTATGTTACACAGACCCCCTACAGTGCAGATACCCCTACAGTGCAGACCCCCTACCTACAGTACAGACCCCCCTCCCTACAGTACAGACCCCCCTACAGTGCAGACCCCTCCCTACAGTACAGACCCCCCTACAGTGCAGACCCCCCCCTACAGTGCAGATCCCCCCCACAGTGCAGACCCCCTCCCTACAGCACAGACCCCCCTACCCCCCCCCCCAGCCCCCCTGCCCCCTCAGTTTCCCCCCCCCCCCTAATACTAAAGCAACATCCCTCTCTCAATCCCCCCCCAGGGCGCCGCCCTACCCCCACGCCACCCCCCCCCCACCATGCCCCCCTGACACGCCCCCCACCCCGCCTCATCGCTCACCCGCGCCCTCGCCCCCCGCGCGCTCGGCTAGCGAGCATCTCATCCCCGAACATCACTCTCGCGTCCTGCTACCCCCCCACCCCCCCACCCGTGCTCTAACACCCGCAGGCTCCGCCGAGCCGACAAACGCTCGTGACGTCCGGCTCCCCGCTAACGCCGGCTCGCCTCCCCCCCCCGTGCCTGGCTGGCCCCGTCTTGCGGCCCCCTCCCTCCGCAACAACGAACGTTCACGCGTGCGGCCACCTCTCCCCGCGCCCTCACCCACGCCCGCCCCCTCCACGGGTCGCGGCACCGCGCCGTTCGGGCCCCCCCCCCACCCTTCGTCGCCCCTCGTCCGCCTGGGGTACGCTCGGCTGCCTCATTGCGCTCTCTACATCCCGTTATCTACAGTACAGACCCCCCCCCTACAGTACAGAATCCTACCCTACAGTAGAATCCTTCCCTACAGTGCAGACCCCCTACAGTACAGACCCCTCCACCCTACAGTTTAGACCCCCTACAGTACAGACCCCTCCCCCTACAGCGCAGACCCCCCTACAGTACAGACCCCTCCCCTCTACAGTGCAGACTCCTCTACTGTACAGACCCCTCCCCCTACAGTGCAAACCCCCCTACAGTACAGACCCCCCTACAGTGCAGCCCCCCCTACAGTACATAATCCTCCCCTAAAGTACAGACCCCCCTACAGTACAGAATTCTCCCCTACAGTACAGACCCCCCTACAGTGAAGACCCCCCTACAGTACAGACCCCCCTACAGTACAGAATCCTCCCCTACAGTACAGACCCCCCCTACAGTACAGACCCCCCTACACTGCAGGACCCCCCTACAGTGCAGATCCCCCCTACAGTAAAGACCCCCCACAGTAAAGTGTGGACCCCCCCACAGTACAGACCGCCCCTACAGTGCACAGACACCCCTAACAATACAGACCCCCCCTTCAGACCCATAATGTACCTGAGTGAAGCCGCCTCCCCCTCCTTCTTTATGTCTACACAGTGCTGTGCATGCAGGAGGAGGGGGAGGCGGCTTCACTTTGTTCGGCTGTGACAATGTGCCGACGGGTGTCACTCACTCAGGTGCATGTCGCACCTCCCCCCTGCAAAGCCACTGCCTCGGGCTCTCCATGTGTGTTCTGAGGTACATTATGGGTCTGAAGGGGGTCTGTATTGTTAGGGGGGTCTGTGCACTGCAAAGCCACTGCCTTGGGCTCTCCCTGTGTAATCTGTCACAGCGCGGTGCCGCTGCCTAACCCGCGCCGCTGTCTCCTCTTCAGTTGCGGAGGGGGAGGGCGCTGGCCTGACACCCCCAGTGTGTGGCACCCGGGGCGGCCCCCCCACTTAGTACGCCACTGACATGTGTGGCAAAAATGACAATGTATCCCCTCTGACAGATATCTCTCTGAACATGATCCATGCAAGTGAATGGGGATAAGCTGCAGCCCCTTCTCAACTCCAGGAAATGCATGTGGTTTTGGCACATGGTGTGGGATTTTAGGGGGTTAAAATAGGAGGTGAGGAGGTGATATAATGCCTTCTTGCCATCTGTCAAATGATCTTTAAAAAGCAATCCAATGGGAATCACTTTTCAGAGGACCATTGCGATTGTAAACTAACCCTAAAGCTCTAATTCAGCAAGGGATCTGCTCATGGATCCCCTGCAGATTAAAGTGGGCTCTGCTCTGTGTGAAAGGATCCTTAGGGCTCCAGGCACCCGACTGCCTGAACACAAAACATATAGCCGCTACCAGCTGGTCGATACTGAGCTTAAACAGTATATTTGCTTTTGATGGGCGGTGCTACCGCTGAATGCGAATATTGTAGCCCATTGAGGCCGCCCTGCAACCCCCCCCCCCCACATCTAACTATGGCACGGTAGTACAGCAATTATCGAGTTAATTCGCCACCTCTCAAACAGTACTGAAAAGCGATCCAAGCATAGCTTTTCAGAGGAGCAACAGTCCCTTACACATATGTGAACAAGCCCTCAAAGAAAAATATCCCATTTGGTCTTCAGAAATACCATGATGCCTAGGTGAGGACTGAACTGTTTTGGAAAGGATCTGGACAATCCTTCTCTCTTGTCATTGAAAGCCTTCATGGTGCAGGTGCTACTTCAGTCCATCATGCAAGTCCACCTAAAAAGGCCAGCCAACAGATAGCCAAACAGACAAATTCCTTAAAGCGCTTTTGCACACAAAAATGTAACATTAGGTCATTCTATTACATCTAAATAGTGGTAAAAGGCCTTTTTTTTTTTTTTTTTAGTGTTACTTTTTAATTACAGCCTGGTCTCTCCACTCATCCATCTGTGCCTGCGGCTGTGGGCGGGGTCTGGGCGGGGTCTGTGCTTGGATCCTCGTCATTTCCTTTGAGTGCCGCACTGTCTCCTGGGATCTGGTGTCATTCATCCCAGGAGTCAGTGTGGACATCCGACCCGAAATCTCGCGAGATTTGTGGACATCGACCCGAAAACTTGCGAGATTTGTGGACATCGACCCGAAAACTTGCGAGATTTGTGGACATCGACCCGAAAACTTGCGAGATTTGTGGACATCGACCCGAAAACTTGCGAGATTTAAGGACATCCGACCCGAAATCTCGCAAGATTTTAAGGACGTGAAGTGTTTACACAGCTCGGCGCTGTTACCCATGCACATGTGCGGGAACCAGCGAGGCATGCTGATTCCCATAATGAAAGGGAACAAGGAAGTGACTGCTTGTGGGCTTCAAATGCCCACAAGCAAAATTACAATGCTGTTTTTTTTTATTTTAAAAGTGCTGATTTTTCTGAAAAAACTGACATGGATACCGGACCGACACCTAACAAGTGAGTTTATTGTTAGACTCAAAATACTTTTAACTTGAGAAGAAAAAAATAAAAATAATTAGTGTGTGCAGAACTGCTTTAATGTAGGTACTTCTAATCAACAAGCATGGAGCACTAGCCCTGGTTTTAAGAGGTGATCCTTCTCCTTTAAACTCTACCTACAGTAGCTGTTAAGTGTAGCCAAACAAACAAATGAAGGGAAGTAAAGTATTAATCTCCTCACCAGATCAGTGAACATTCACTGCACACTCTGAAGTCTACTCTGACATGTACAGCAACTGGAGACAGATTCAACAAGCAATGCACTGATAACTGAAGATAGCAGCCCTGGGGCAGAATGTGACAGCTGGAGATCGGAAGATCGAGATAAGGATGTCAACCGAGAATAAATAAGACTGAGCCCGTACAGCAGGGATATGCAATTAGCAGACCTCTAGCTGTTGCAGAACTACAAGTCCCATGAGGCATAGCAAGACTCTGACAGCCAGAGAAGAGGAGAGAAGATTTAAAGTGATCATTTTATTTTCTTTGTTATCCAATGTATTTTTTTATTTATCCAATGTATTTTTTTTTATACATCGCTCCTCCACCACCCCTGGCATTGAAATCAATGGGCACCGCTCCCAAAGCGCCTGCAAAGCGATTCGGCAGCGGTGCTTTGCAGGCACCTTTAACCCTTTATTTGGCGACCGAAAAGAACCGCTATAACAGAGGTAACAGAGGTAATGCAGCCCCCCCCCCCACACCAGTGTGAAAGTAGCCTAAAAAACACAAACAACGAGGGGCTGGGTGTATTAGCACCGGGTGGTCTTCACTTTTCCAAAAAGTATAAAAGATATAAAACCACTCCTGAGTGGAGCCTCCCACTGTGTGTCAATTGTGACCAAGTTTGGGTCAACTGGGGGGGGGGCGTGGCTAGCCAGGGCTGAAGATGGATGCTTTGCTTCACAGCTCGTCAGTGAGGGAGAACCCCCGGAGCAACTTACCCCAGGGCAGCAGCACATCTTCACCGACAATGTCCCGCAAATGGATGGGAGACTACAAGCCCAAGAAGCTGACTACATTCATGTTCCCTCTAAAAGACAAGGTCAGCGCTTATCAAGATGGCGGTGGCGGCGGCCTGGCCGCACCACGGGAGGCATACACAGATCTCTCTAATGATATCCAAGGAGAAATGGGCATCTCAGCACTACCCTCACCCCCCACACAGGATCCAGGTGCGGATCCCCTCACAAGCAGCCCTGCCAAGGCCAGGATGCGGATGGATGCACCGCACCAGTGGCCGCCTCAGTTCAGACCAGGCCTAACATAACTCCATGGCATCCTTCTCCACCACAGGGCAGCCAGTAATGGATACCACCTTAAAGGACATGCTCATGTCATTACAAACATCGCTGATGACAGACCTCTCATCACTATTTCACAAAATCTCCACAGACATGCGTTCTATGGGCTACAGTGTCACTACCAGTGAAACAGGCACGACAGAATGCACAACCACAGTAAATTACCTAATTTATACTTATGAGGTAGTAAAACAAGAACAGGAGTGGGTCCAGGCTAAGCTGGCTGATTTAGAAGTCCGCTCAAGACGTAACAATGTTAAGTTGAGAGGGGTCACAGGAGCCTGAACATGAGTGTCGCACTCTGCTGGAGCCTGAACAGGAGTGTCACACTCTGCTGAAGTCTGAATGGGAGTGTCACATTCTTCTGGAGCCTGAATGGTCCACTCTGCTGGAGCCTGAATGGTCCACTCTGCTGGAGCCTGAATGGCCCACTCTGCTGGAGCCTGAACGGGAGTGTCGCACTCTGCTGGAGCCTGAACGCTAGTGTCGCACTCTGCTGTAGCCTAAACAGCCATGTCGCACTCTGCTGGAGCCTGAACAGGAGTGCTGCACTATGCTTGGGCCTGAACGGGAGTGTCGCACACTGCTGGAGCCTGAACGGGAGTGTCCCACTCTGCTTGAGCCTGAACGTTAGTGTCGCACTCTGCTGGAGCCTGAACGGGAGTATCACACTCTGCTGGAGCCTGAACGACCCACTCTGCTGCAGCCTGAACGGGAGTATAGCACTCTGCTTGAGCCTGAATGATCCACTCTTCTGGAGCCTGAAGGGCCCAGCCTGCTGGTACCTGAACGGCCCACCCTTCTGGAGCCTGAATAGCCCACTCATCTGTAAACTAAATGGCCCACTCATCTGGAGCCTGAATGACCCACCTTGCTGGAGCCTGAACGACCCACCTTGCTGGAGCCTGAACGGCCCACCCTTCTTGAGCCTGAACGGCCCACTCTGCTTGAGCCAGAATGGCCCACTCTGCTGGAGCCAGAACGGCCCACCCTTCTGGAGCCTGAACGGCCCACCCATCTGGAGCCTGAATAGCGGACCCTTCTGGAGCCCTTCTGGAGCCTGACTGGCCCACTCTGCTAGAGCCTAAATGGCCCACTGTGCTGGAGCCTGAATGGGAGTGTCGCACTCTTCTGGAGCCTGAACGGGAATGTCGCACTCTGCTGGAGCCTGAACAGGAGTGTCGCACTCTGCTGGAGCCTGAACGGGAGTGTCGCACTCTTCTGCTTGAGCCAGAATGGCCCACTCTGCTGGAGCCAGAACGGCCCACCCTTCTGGAGCCTGAACGGCCCACCCATCTGGAGCCTGAATAGCGGACCCTTCTGGAGCCCTTCTGGAGCCTGACTGGTCCACTCTGCTAGAGCCTAAATGGCCCACTGTGCTGGAGCCTGAATGGGAGTGTCGCACTCTTCTGGAGCCTGAACGGGAATGTCGCACTCTGCTGGAGCCTGAACAGGAGTGTCGCACTCTGCTGGAGCCTGAACAGGAGTGTCGCACTCTGCTGGACCCTGAACGGGAGTGTCGCACTTTGCTGGAGCCTGAACGGGAGTGTCGCACTCTGCTGGAGCCTGAACGGGAGTATTACACTCTGCTGGAGCCTGAACGGGAATATCGCACTCTGCTTGAGCCTGAATGGCCCACTCTGCTGGAGTCTGAACGGCCCACCCTTCTGGAGCCTGAACGACCCACCCCTCTTGAGCCTAAACAGCCGTGTCACACTCTGCTGGGGCCTGAACAGGAGTGTCGCACTATGCTTGGGCCTGAACTGGAGTGTCACACTTTGCTGGAGCCTGTGTCGCACTCTGCTGGAGCCTGAACGGGAGTATCACACTCTGCTGGAGCCTGAACGACCCACTCTGCTGCAGCCTGAACGACCCACTCTGCTGCAGCCTGAACGGGAGTATCGCACTCTGCTTGAGCCTGAATGGTCCACTCTTCTGGAGCCTGAACGGCCCAGCCTGCTGGTACCTGAACGCCCACCCTTCTGGAGCCTGAATAGCCCACTCTTCTGGAACTTGAACGACCCACCTTGCTGGAACCTGAATGACCCACCTTGCTGGAGCCTGAATGGCCCACCCTAATTGAGCCTGAATGGCCCACCCTAATTGAGCCTGAATGGCCCACCCTAATGGAGCCTGAATGGCCCACCCTAATGGAGCCTGAATGGCCCACCCTAATGGAGCCTGAATGGCCCACCCTTCTGGAGCCTGAACGACCCACTCTGCTGGAGCCTGAATGACCCACCCTTCTGGAGCCTGAACGGCCCACCTTTCTTGAGCCTGAACGGCCCACTCTGCTGGAGCCAGAACGAACCACTCTGCTGGAGCCTAAACTGCCCACCCTTCTGGAGCCTGAACGGCCCACCCTTCTGGAGCCTGAATAGCCCGCCCTTATAGAGCCTGAATGGCCCACCCTTCTGGAGCCCGAACGGCCCATTCTGCTAGAGCCTGAATGGCCCACTGTACTGGAGCCTGAAAGGGAGCGTCGGACTCTGCTGGAGCCTGAACGGGAGTGTTGCACTCTGCTGGAGCCTGAACGGGAGTGTCACACTCTGCTGGATCCTGGAGCCTGAACGGCCCACTCTGCTGGAGCCTGAACGGCCCACCCTTCTGGAGCCTGAACGCCCCACCCTTCTGGAGCCTGAACGCCCCACCCTGCAGGAGAGTGAAAGGCCCACTCTGCAGGAGACTGAACGCCCCACTCTGCAGGAGACTGAATGGCCCACTCTGTTGGAGCCTTAATGGGAGTGTCGCACACTGCTGGAGCCTGAACGGGAGTGTCCCACTCTGCTGAAGCCTGAACATTAGTGTTGCACTCTGCTGGAGCCTGAATTTGAGTGTCGCACTCTTCTGGAGCCTGAACGGGAGTGTCGCACTCTGCTGGAGCCTGAACGGGAGTTTCACATTCTGCTGGAGCCTGAACAGGAGTGTAACACACTCCTGGAGCCTGAACGGGAGTGTGGCACTCTGCTGGAGCCTGAACGCCCCCGCTGTCAGAACACTCCGTTCAGCGCTCTCTCTGCCATTTTTATTTTTTTAACTGGCCGATGTCTCCTGACATTCGGCCCCTGTGTCCCAGGCTTTACACAAACATGCATCTTAATTAGGCACATCTATTTGACAAATTACCTAAACAGTAAACAGACCTGAGTAAATATGAAAAGGGTGTTCAAACCACACATGTGAGGTATCGCCGCGATTGGTAGAGCGAGAGCAATGATTCTAGCCCTAGACCTTCTCTGTAACTCAAAACATGCAACTATAGAATTTTTTAATCTTCGCCTATGGAGATCTTTAAGGGTAAAACTTTGTCGCCATTCCATGAGCGAGCGCAATTTTGAAGCGTGACATGTTGGGTATCAATTTACTCGGCAAATCATTATCTTTCACAATATAAAAAAAAATTGGGCGAACTTTAATGTGGTCTTATTTTTTAATTCAAAAAAGTGTATTTTTTCCAAAGAAAGTGCGCTTGTAAGACCGCTGCACAAATAGGGTGTGACAGAAAGTATTGCAACGACTGCCATTTTATTCTCTAGGGTGCTAGAAAAAAAATATATATAATGTTTGGGGGTTCTAAGTAATTTTCTAGCAAAAAAAAATATGTTTTTAACTTGTAAACACCAAATCTTAGAAAGAGGCTCGGTCCTTAAGTGGTTAAATTTGTCTGGGCACCCTCTAGCCTCATAACTCAGATTATAAAATGGAAGATTTTGATTGATTAGGCGATGCCATAGACCAATATGTAATGGCTCAAACCATATCCAATATAATACAATCTTTTTACAGCATAATAAAAAAATAAACGTAAAAACAACTTGGTCTTGGTAGGAGCTCGATATCATCAAACACACCCAAAAGGCACCATTTAGAACTACAAATATTAGGAAGCTAAAATGCTTTTAAAATGAATACAGTGACTGCTGAACAGAATGGTCTGACCTTGTTACAGGACCACACCATATGAAGGATGTACCCCTGTTCTATTTCACACTTATGACAAGTAGGGGTGGTACGTTTATGCATTAAAAATAGGCTTTTATGGGGTATAATATGTTTGATGTAAATACCTTAACTGTATTATTGTGTCCCTAGTAGAGATTACTGTGTCAGGATATGAAGAGCACAATGCCTTCCAGTCATTGGGAGTAAGGTCAGGTATATCTACTATCCACTTGTCTTGGGCCTTCTAAAGTTAGGATGATGGTTTATCCATAAGCAAGGAGTAGTTAGTCGAGGCAACCTTAGAGTTGTTAGGAGAAAGAAGTGCATGTTCTAGCTTAGAATTACATAGTTGCACTTCCCTTAGCCCCAATTGTGCTTTTACTTCGTAGCGGAGCTGTAAGTAACGAAAATGCCACTCCGAAGGCATTTCATACTCTCGTACTGTAATTTAAAAAATGTTTCAAATACAGCACGGTTATATAACTGGGGAAGATACTTTAAACCACGTATGCCCATTGTATGCTATCGGGTAATGTATAAACATGAGGTAAACGGGGATATAACCACAAAGGTTGATTGTGGGAACCAATGTGAGTGGCTTCATTAAGTATGCTCAAACAGTGATGAAAGATTATTAAAAAGTACACTGTGCATCTCGTGGGAAATGTATACTGACATATCATTGGCAAATAACGACACCCTTTCTTCCAGTGGTCCATTCTAAAGTCCTTTAAGATGAGGGGAAACTCGGAATAACTTTGCTAGGGGTTCAGTTGCGATGGAAAACAAAATAGAGAATAGTGGGCACCCCTGTCTCATGCCCCTCTGGATGGAGAAGGGATCAGATACACTGCCACTGACTCCTGATTCACGTAATAAAGGTATCTCTAAAACCAACTTTCTGTAGCACCTGCATCAAATAAGGGCATTCAATAAAATTGAATGCCTTATGTGTGTCCAAGGTCATAAGCGCTCTAGGGGTACCAGAATCATTGGTAACTTGTAGATTAGTAAATAACCTTCGTAGGTTATTGTAAGTGGAATGACCAGGGATAAAACTGTTTTGATCAGACTTGATCAGTCGGGCAATTACTGCATTTAAACGGGTGGCAAGTATTTTAGGGTGATAGGACTCACAGTAGCTAGGGTCTTTATTGGGTTTGGGAATTAGCATAATCAGGGCTTTTCTTATAGATTCTGGAAGATTACTCTCCTCCAAAATGTGTTTATAGTATACAGGGAGAGCAGGTGGGGAAGTACATCCTCTTTGTGGGCCAAATACCACTGAATGGGAAAACTGTTCAAACCTGGTTTATGTTTGGCGAATTTACCCAGTTTCAGTTCCAATTCATCTGCCTGAATGGGGCTATCTAGGTAATCCCAGTCCTCTAAATTAAGAGAGGTGAGATGTACCTGCTGTAAGTATACCAAAAGCTCAACAGCAGTCTACCGTACTTTAGAGGTATAGAGATCAGTATAGAAATGTAGATAGGCAGCCATAATAGACTCCGTGGATTCTTACATATTTCCATCACTACCTAATATTCTAGGAATAGTACAGGGTTCATGTAAGCTCTAATAGGGGACCCTATTAGAGCGGTGTGCTCTAATAGGCTTCCCTAAGTGTAAACAGCGGGCGCACGGCTGTGCGTTCGCTGATTACACAGTACTGTGTTAGGGAAGCGAATACATCGCTTCCCTAACACAGACCCGCCTCTCAGCCAATCAGGTTGCCAGGTCTGTTACCTGTCACCTGATTGGCTGAAGTCACAGGCGCTGTGATTGGACGCTAGGCGTCCAATCACCTAGCGTCCAATCACAGCAGAAGAAGACAGGAGGAGCGCGGGAGAAGACATCCGACGGAGACATCCGACGGAGACACCGCTCGTCGCCTGACGCCGTCACCAGCTGCACACCGGGACAAGGTAAGTGCAGAGGGCAGGCAGGGGGCACAGTGGCAGAACTTGGGGCACAATGGAAGCACTTAAGGGGCACAATGGCAGCACTTAAGGGGCACAATGGCAGCACTTAAGGGGCACAATGGCAGCACTTAAGGGGCACAGTGGCAGAACTTGGGGCACAATGGCAGCACTTAAGGGGCACAATGGCAGCACTTAAGGGGCACAATGGCAGAACTTGGGGCACAATGGCAGCACTTAAGGGGCACAATGGCAGCACTTAAGGGGCACAATGGCAGCACTTAAGGGGCACAATGGCAGAACTTGGGGCACAATGGCAGCACTTAAGGGGCACAATGGCAGCACTTAAGGGGCACAATGGCAGCACTTAAGGGGCACAATGGCAGAACTTGGGGCACAATGGCAGAACTTGGGGCACAATGGCAGCACTTAAGGGGCACAGTGGCAGCACTTAAGGGGCACAGTGGCAGAACTTGGGGCACAGTGGCAGAACTTGGGGCACAGTGGCAGCGTTTGATGGGCACAGTGGCAGCGTTTGATGGGCACAGTGGCAGCGTTTGATGGGCACAGTGGCAGCGTTTGATGGGCACAGTGGCAGCGTTTAATGGGCACAGTGGCAGCGTTTGATGGCACAGTGAGGCTGTTTGTTTGCGCCCCCCCAAAAATTTTGAGCACCAGCCGCCACTGCTTGAAGGTGCAAGGGGGGCATGATCAGAGATAGCTTTTGGTAATTATCGTATGGATACAACCCTACTCAGAGTTTCCGGTTGAGTAAAGACTATATCTAGCCTGGACGATGTATTGTTAGAGGTTGAATGACAGGAGAATTCTTTACAACCAAGGTGCTTCCTGCAGCAAATTTCTACCCAACATAGCCCTCTGTTCAGTCATGCAGTGCAGTGTTTGAGACACGCACCTTCCCTAACCTATCCAGCATTAGGACAAGGTGGCATTAAATCCTCCAGCAATGAGTATAGTCTCCTTAGCTATCTCCAGTAATTTACTCATACAAGTGAGCAGTTGAGTCATATCAAATGGGGGAGGTAAATAAACATTTACTAAGGTATAATGGACATTCAGATATTTAAGCACAACTCTATAGATAACAACCAGCAGGATCATGTAAATTCATTTTCTAAAAACTTTGAAAGAAGTAAAATGTATCAATCTTTATTTATAAATAGTGCAAAAGTTTTATAATCCATTGCAGCCAAATAACAATTAGCTTTGACTGCTCACACTGTAAAATCAGAAGGCAAAGGCTGCTGCAATTAGCAGCAAATGGTACCCTTCCACCATATTAGTCATTAGTAAATGGTTGGGACAATAAAAAGCATCCGTTTTATCTAAATATACACTGCAGCTCTGAGAAAAGGCCCAACAATAAAGATATATAAATAGTAAGATAACCTATATTTTATTAATTTTAACATAAAATTGAATGTCCTTCCCCCTAAAGAGAACTTATTGTGGTTTTCACTATAAGTAAATATTTTCTTCCTATATTTAAATGAATCTAAAATAATGCACATAAATATGTTATATTGTTATCTTCCTACATTCAGCTAGGAGATTAAGCTTACCTGTGACTTCATTCATCTTAATTGAAAGTCTATTTGGACTCTGGGTCGTTGCTCGACCATTAAGACACATTTTTAGCCACTAAAAGTTATATGTTTTTTAATGTGTCTGTGTCTTTAATATGTTTCATAAATAAAAATTTGTAAATCTTTTTTTAAATATGCCATTAAAGTCCATTCTTTTCAATTTTCCAATGGTTTCAATTATCATCTCTACACTGATATAGAACCATAGGGTCAGAGATTCAGAAAGGGCTCATATGCCAGGTATGCATGCCAGAAGGGCAGAAGACTTGAAGGTGCAAGGGGGGCATGATCAGAGATAGCTTTTGGTAATTATCGTATGGATACAACCCTACTCAGAGTTTCCGGTTGAGTAAAGACTATATCTAGCCTGGACGATGTATTGTTAGAGGTTGAATGACAGGAGAATTCTTTACAACCAAGGTGCTTCCTGCAGCAAATTTCTACCCAACATAGCCCTCTGTTCAGTTATGCAGTGCAGTGTTTGAGACACGCACCTTCCCTAACCTATCCAGCATTAGGACAAGGTGGCATTAAATCCTCCAGCAATGAGTATAGTCTCCTTAGCTATCTCCAGTAATTTACTCATACAAGTGATCAGTTGAGTCATATCAAATGGGGGAGGTAAATAAACATTTACTAAGGTATAATGGACATTCAGATATTTAAGCACAACTCTATAGATAACAACCAGCAGGATCAGATACCACCTCCTCAATCTGCAGCGTTTTAGAAATCAAGATGGAAACCCCCATGAGTTTGTAGATTAGGTGGTGTGAAAAGCATGGGCAACAGTGGGACTCCTCAAAGCCAAGGAGGAGGAGTGGATCTGCTTTTCAGAGACTGTTCAGCTAAGTTCTTTCGCTTGGCACTGAGGGAAGCGATGAGAGCACATTTGCTGCATTCTGCCCAGACTGCTGAGACGTTGGACCAGCAGAGACACCCGAGGCAGCACAGCACAGAGAGCAATGATCACATCTGCACTGTTGCTGCAGGGAGACCAGGGAAGCCTCCCACCCTCTACTTCCCACCACTGAATCTCAGAAAGACAGTCTGTGGAGAGACTGCAGGGGCCCCCTTTTTACAGTGACAGTTCAAAGCCACACTACAGGAAATGGTGAGAGGGTACTAACCATTGTTCACACTGCTAGCAGGGACTGAGTTACTGGAGGCAGGACATTAAGTATATCACACCTATACTGCACCTGTATCACACCTATACTGCACCTTTACTGCATCTTTACTACAGTTATACTGCATACTGGTTTACTAAAACTGTCATCAAGTGCAACAACATTCCCTACAGGGCCCCAACGATAGCCGGCAAAAAAACAACATAAAGTACTGCCCTCCAACATAAAGGACTTCCTTCCCCCATAAACCATCATACAAGTCCCCTTTGCTCCCTTTTCCCATTTCCTTCATTTCCTTGGACAGTGCACATCAAGTTGATCTAGGCCTAGCGTAGTCTGCGTTAGTACACTTTGGCAGTATAGTTCCTGTGTTTGGTAAATCAAGCTTTATGACTGCCCACTGCTGCACTTTAGGGGACTTTAATTACTACCATCATATATGTTTATGCTGATCTGGATGTCAAGTGTAATCTTATGCCTAGTCCTTATTTCTAATCATCCTCTATGCTTAATTGTGTTATTACCATTGTTGATCCATGTCTATGCTTACTTTGTTACCAACCATATAAGGTAACAATATATTAACCACTTTCAGACTGGACCATTTTGCTGGCTTAAGACCAGACCACTTTTTGCGATTCGGCACTGCGTAATTTTAACTGACAATTGCACGGTCATGCGATGTGGCTTCCAAACAAAATTTACGTCCTTTTTTTTTCCACAAATAGAGCTTTCTTTTGGTGGTATTTGATCACCACTGCGGTTTTTATTGTTTGCGCTATAAACAAAAAAATAGCGACAATTTAAAAGAAAAAAACACATTATTTTTTACTTTTTGCTATAATAAATATCCCCACAAAAATGTATTCTTCTATATATTTTTGGTAAAAAAAAAAACGCAAGAAGAAGAGATTATTGATTGGTTTGCGCAAAAGTTATAAGTTATAGCGTTTACAAAATAGGGGATAGTTTTATGGCATTTTTATTAATAATTTTACTAGTGATGGCGGTGATCAGCAATTTTTAAATTTTTATTGTGACTGCGACATTATAATGGACACATTGGACATTTTTGACACATTTTTGGGACCATTGTCATTTATACAGCAATCAGTGCTATGCAAATGCACTGATTCCTGCGTAAATGACACTGACAGTGAAGGGGTTAACCACTAGGTGGCAGTGTATGGGTTAAGTGTGTCCTAGGGGCGTGTTGCTAACTGTGGGGGGCGTGGCTGTGTTGTACACATCACTGATCTCTGTTCCAATCACAGGGAGCAGAGATCAGTGTTGCTAGGCAGAATGGGTTGATGCTTGTTTACTTTAGCATCTCCCTGTGAGACAATCGCGGGTATCCCCAGGGCGATCGAGTATGTGGGACCCATGATCGTACTCACAGGGGTCCCGACCGGCGCGCCGTATCTGTACGCCCATTTGCCTGTCCGTGCCATTCTGCTGATGTATATGTGTGTGCGCCGCTCAAGAAGCGGTTAAAGGGTAATTCCATTTTCTTAAGGGAAAAAAAATTGCAAATAAAGAAAAAATAATATAGCTCATATAATTGCGGCACTAATCATATTGTAATTGAATGTTATTAAAAATTACCTTTCCTTTCCAATCTGCAGCCAATGTAATTTTCTGAGAATGCATTGCAATATGGCGTAGTTCTTCTGTAAGAGTGTGTACTGACCACTCCCCAGAAACATAATTTCCTGCTTGTGTGATTGGCTCACCAATTTTCCCAGAAGTCTGCATAAGATACAAGTCAGATTTCAGGCATCCCCTGCAATAAAAATAACATTTTTGGAGAGATACTTTCAATAGGAGCACGTCTAAAGGGATGCAGGCCCAGCAGATTTCCTCATTAGTGCTTTCCAATTGCACACCTGGCAGTTAATTATGAAACCACTCCCATTAGACCCACTTAGAACAGAGGCACAGACAAACACACAGGGATTTCTTCAGAATAACAAAAGGTAGGAATCTGCAACAAAGGTTGTTATAATCCTTGCAATGTACATAGATCACACGGAGGGGAATGTTTTCTTCTCAACAAAAGTGGAGTTACGCTTTAATTTTGCCTTTACTAACTGGTTCAGTGCCTGTTTTCTTCAATGTAGTACTACTATTGGGTACTAAGTATTGCTTTCAGTGATTTTCTGTGATAATGCATGCTTTGTACACTCAACCTAGTGTGTCAGAGGGGTTAAAGTTCCTAAAGAGTTTGAGGCAAAGAACAGAGGACCCTTTCTAAACAGCGGCTCCTATGGGGGTAGTGCTACATATGTTACAAATAAGTGAATTATTTACCAAGTGTCCCTTCCAGCAGAAATCCAATGGGAAGTCTGCTTTATCTGGGCTGGAATTTATATTCTTAAAAAAAAAAAAATATATATATATATATATATATATATATATATATATATATATTTATATATATTGATTTAGCTTTATGGTTCAGATTAAGTATTTTCTAGAGAGCATTCATTCATTCTGGGCTGGCTCTACTTGTTCCCTAAAGTTACTCTTTGATGTAAAACTCAAATTCACATATAATTACTTATTTACTTTTCAAGGCATTATAAAGAAATGTACAGTAAAATGAATCATATTTCCATGTTAAATTGCTATATTTCAATAATAATTTACTTATACTTATTCCATTGCTTTTCCAGAAGGTAAGAAGCCATCTTGTATGCAGTATATTTGCATATATATGAAAAGTGCAGTGAATCAAAACTCAATGTCACCCCCCATAAATCAGATGACAAAACTTTATAGCTTTATTGAAGGAATAGGAAGCCAGTGGACATTAAACTTCACCAGTGATCAAGTCATAGAAATAGCACATCGGTATTATATTATCCTTTTATTTTTTATTGATTTATTTGCAACAAAATCACTTTCATTATAACCTGTTCATGTAAATTCATTTTCTAAAAACTTTGAAAGAAGTAAAATGTATCAACCTTTATTTATAAATAGTGCAAAAGTTTTATAATCCATTGCAGCCAAATAACAATTAGCTCTGACTGCTCACACTGTAAAATCAGAAGGCAAAGGCTGCTGCAATTAGCAGCAAATGGTACCCTTCCACCATATTAGTCATTAGTAAATGGTTGGGACAATAGAAAGCATCCGTTTTATCTAAATATACACTGCAGCTCTGAGAAAAGGCCCAACAATAAAGATATATAAATAGTAAGATAACCTATATTTTATTAATTTTAACATAAAATTGAATGTCCTTCCCCCTAAAGAGAACTTATTGTGGTTTTCACTATAAGTAAATATTTTCTTCCTATATTTAAATGAATCTAAAATAATGCACATAAATATGTTATATTGTTATCTTCCTACATTCAGCTAGGAGATTAAGCTTACCTGTGACTTCATTCATCTTAATTGAAAGTATCTTGTAATACACAGATGTATTTTGTACAGACCTCTGTAGTTTAAGCTGACATTTTGTATACACGCACATGAGTAAATAAGTGCAATGTCCCTGTCAATCCCCCTCTCTCTTTCTATTTTTATTAGGCTCTTTCCTAAGTTTCAGATAGAGGCATAGAGATAAACAGCTTCTACTGTGCTCCATCTTCAATCTCGGTTCACACTGATGCGATGCGGGAAACACAGCGAATCCTGTGCGTTTCTTAAACTGCATTGAAATCCCACGGTGTCCATGCGATCTTCTATGGGTGTCAATGTTAAATTAATGACACCCCGAAGCAGCAAGCAGCTCACAAACTGCAGTGCGAATTCCATAATCAGACCGAATATGTTTGAACACCCATGCAATGTGATTCAGGCGCAGAAAAAAAAGGGTCCTGCACCATTTTGGTGTGGATGTGATGCAACTTAATCCATATAAAATGTACATTGCATGTGATTTGCACAGAAATGCTGTGCGAATTACATGCAGTGTCCGGTACTGCACAAGAGTGAACCCAGGCTCAGAAAACACATTTGGGAAATTCAGTAAAATCCCAGCAACATTTGTCTGGTGATATGGTCCTTCAAAAACCCTTGCCACCTGTTCTGATAGCTTTACTGATAGGTGCAGCAGATTTAGGTAGTTCTTAACCACTTCCGGACCCTCGTACGCCTATATACGTCCTAAATTTGACGGGGGATATCGTTTTTATGGCAGCAGCTAGCTGCCATAGCCCCAGTATCCTCGTGTTGGGCCGGCGGTCCAGTTTCCGATAATGGTGGTCTTTGCGGCGGATTCACTGCAAGATCACTTTTATCGGCGGCAGGAAAGGCCTCCCTCCTGCCACGCTCCAGTGCCCCCCGCTGCTTACCATCGGCAGTGGCGGAGGCAATCAGATCTTCACCCTAGCTGGGCATGGAGATGAGTGAGGGGAAGATGGTCCCGTCCCCATAACGATGCAGGGCGAAAGCGACGTCAAAAAGTCACTTCCGCCCACAGCTCTTCTTGACCCCAGAACTCATATTTAAGAGGTCCAGCTGCAGAAGCTATGTATAGCGATTTTTGTTTTACAGGGCTAGATAGGCTAGATAGGTTAGTCTTAGCTTGTGGCTTGTGGCTGCAAGTAGATTTAGAGAGTTTAGTTTTAGGCTGAACTTCCACTTTAAGGAAGCTTTACAGCTGACAGCATCCAAGCAACCAGTGATGCTGACAGTAAGTGGAGCCTGATGGGAAAGTTGAGACACTAGTTCCCTTATTAGACCTACTCTCAGGCAGTGGGTAGATTCTATAGCCAAGAGCAACCTGTCTATAAGCTATGGATTCACCAGCTTCCTGCTGGCAGTCATAAGGAGAGTGGACCTGATGGGGAACTAGTGTCTATGAATCCTCATCAGTAATCAATGAAAAACTTAAGGTCTAATGTTTGATTTTACTCCCAGGCATTGCGAAAACTTATTATATACAGCTGTGCCACCTAGCAGAAATATCCTTGCAGAATCAAGGAAGATGTGCCATTATGGAGCAGCAGTAGCAAATGCAAACAAAGCGGCTTAGGGCTATGACATTGCATAGCAGTTTAACATCCAAGAAAAGCTAACATGCTTCAAAGAATTTTTATATCCTTTTGTCAGGGCCACTGCTTAAGTAGTGTAAAATATAAATATATATTTTTAATACATTCTTCTACATAAAATACATTATTTTTTTATAATTTTTTTATTCTTGTAAAATATGCTTGAGAAAAGGGTTTAGCATAATGCATAACTTCTTTCTGTGCATTACTTTAAAGCATGACCTCCTCCAGCTTGAAACTGTCATACATTATGCAGCGCTCAAATGCAGACTATCCATGGTTCTGCTGTTTTTGACCTGCTTGAGGATGAACATGTACTATGCATCAACTTTACCAAGTGTATCCTGTATAGAAGTTAGCAGCACGTCTGTTTAAATTGCCTATTGTAATTAAGCTGGTGGGAGAGGCAATTCTGAAAATTAGGTAAAAGGTGTAGTTATCAGGTGAAGAGGGCAATGCTACCAATTGGTGTAAATGCTTTAAACATGTTTGAAATGTTCTATATTTAATTCTATATAGACAGAGAATACATACAGAAATAAATACTTGTTCCATATGCTTGCTGTGCCTTCTATTTACTGCTCAGTGCAAGAATTCTGCACTAATTCTGCACTAATGTCAAACACTTGCACAGAATATCCATTGTGCTCTTGCTAAAAGAAAACAGCTGCCCACATAAAAATACACAAATAGATATGTGAAAAATCTGTAAACTCATATGTATAGCACTGTATTTTTAAAAGAAATGTCCTAGTGATAAATCAAATAAACAAAAAATCAAACATATAAACAATGCTATTGCTTTAACCACTTCAGCTCTGGAAGGCTTACACCGCATCCAATTCACAGGACATTTTAAAATACATTCAAATGAATGTATCTTGTTCACATATTTGCGTTGCATTCGCACTGCACAAAAAACATGTGCGTTTTCTGGGCATTGCGATGCGAATTACAAGCACATTGACCTCTATGGGAACGCATCTGATTCGCAGATGCATTCCGTTCTGAACAAGAAATCTCTCCTTCTTCTCACTACACCTCCCCCTCCTCTCCCCCCTCTCCCCGCTCAGCTGATGTGCTGATAGAATGGAGCGGCACCGCTGCATTTTCTCTTCACAGAGAAAATGTAGCTGGAATTCGCACTGCACTGGTGTGAACCCGGGCTTAATGACAATTGCGCAGTCATGCGACGCTGTACCCAAATAAAATGTACCCTATATACTCGAGTATAGGCCGACCCGAATATAAGCCGAGGCACCTAATTTTACCACAAACAACTGGGAAAACTTATTGACTCGAGTATAAGCCTAGGGTGAGAAATGCGCAGCTACTGTAAGTGGAAAAGAGGGTCAACGATGCCCATTTGCAGCCTCACTGTGCCCATGCAGATGGACACAGTTGACCGATTTGGGGCCCTGTATCTCAGGGTCACTTAGTGCTAGGAACCCCATCTTTAGATATGTTGTAGTGCTAATTCCACTGGGTTGGAATACAACATTTGGGGTTTCTAGCTCCAAGTGTCCCCGAGATATGGGGCGCCAAATTCGGGTCAGAAAATCTCAAGCACTTTTCTGCAGCAGAGAATGACATTTTCTGAACCGACTTTGGGGCCCCGTATCTCGGGGCCACTTAGTGCTAGGAACCCCATATTTGGATATGTTATAGTGCTAGGTCCATTTGGGACTCCTAGACCCAAGTGGCCCCGAGATACGCGGCCCCAAATTCGGGTCGGGAATTTTTTTTTTTGCTGCAGAAAAGTGCTTGACTCGAGTATAAGCCGAGGGGGGGGGCACTTTCAGCACAAAAAAATGTGCTGAAAAACTCGGCTTATACTCGAGTATATACGGTATGTCCTTTTCCCCCACAAATAGAGCTTTCTTTGGTATTTGATCACCTCTGCAGTTTTTATTGTTTGCGCTATAATCAAAAAGAGGCCGACAATTTTGAAAAAAAAAAAATATTTTTTTACTTTCTGCTATAAAACATCCATAAAAAAAAAGGTAAAAAAACATATTTCTTCATAAATGTAGGCCAATATGTATTCTGCTACATATTTTTGGTAAAAAAAATCCCAATAATTGCATATGGATTGGTTTGCGCAAAAGTTATAACATCTACAAACTATGGGATATATTTATAGAATTCTTTTTTTTAACTAGTAATGGTCGTGATCAGCGACTTATAGTGGGACTGCAACATTGCGGCAGACAAATCGAACACCATGTGACACTTTTTTGAGAACCAGTGTCACTAATACAGTGATCAGTGCTAAACATATGCACTGTCACTGTACTAATGACACTGGCAGGGAAGGGGTTAACATCAGGGGCCATCAAAGGGTTAAATGTGCACCTAAAATGTGCTTGCTTACTGTGGGGGGAGGTGCATAGCCAAAACAAAGGATCACTACCTTCCCTACTGACAGAATGACAGTCTACCTTGTTTACAAAGGCAGACCCCCATTCTGCTTCTCTCCTGAATGATCGACAGGTCCCGCGGATGCGTGCCCTAGTATGCAGTGCATACTAGCACATTATGACATTACCCTGCGGAGGGACTGTCAGAAACCATGAATCGGACCGAGACAAAAGTACAGTTAAATCCCACTTGTTTAATAATAATAAAAAAAGTTCAGGAACCGAAATGGATAGTCAGACAAGCCAAACGTCAGGGAGCCAGAGATCAGCGTAGTAGAACAGCAAGCAGGATCTGGAGCCAGAAAGAACATCAGCCAAGCAAGTCTTTAACAGGAACACAGGAGAGCGTCTCTAGAGATGTGACCAAGGTGAAGGCAGAGAAGATCTGGACTGGACGGCTTAAGTAACCAGCACTGACAAGCAGGATATCATCAACAGGTAAGTCACTGTGGAGAGATAGCGCTGGCAATTAGCCAACAGCTGAGCGGCCAGCTCAGAGAAGGAAGGGCTGAGCCCAGCCCGGACAGGGACCAATTATTTTACTACTGCTTACTGGCTTACTACCGCTTTAAACTTTCCTCTATATCTCCATCTTCTCTGCAGTTTCCTTTTCCTCCTGGTGATCTCTTGGATGTCCCCCTCCCGACTTTCCACTTTTATAAATATACATTGGTTAAAACCCAACAGTTTTGGGTGAAAAGTGTAAAGTCAATGTTTGGTTTCAGACCTTTGCTGACACCCCAATTTGCAGACCAAGATGGACTAGTCTGATAAAAAAAAGGCACAGTAAGCAGTTGTTTGTGAAATTTAAATTCCCATTAAAATAAAGAATATTAGAATACTGCATTACATGGGGGACTTATTAATGGTAATATTTTACAATATAAAATAATAATTAGTCTCTCTGATGGACTTTTGGACGAAACCCTAATATATTCTGTACTTCATCCACAGCCACCCTTTGTGTGCAGTTCTTTACATGTTCAAAATTCTCTCTTCAAATATATTTTATTCATGTTTCCTCGAGACACTTACAGAATGTCCAGGTCTTTCATCATGCCCTATTAGAGAATAATTAGGTCTATACATTTCATGCAAGGGAAATAATATCGGTAAAAGCAATATTGGCATTTATCTATTAGCTACTTTGTGCTTTAAATGTTCAGCATTGACTAATGAGACACAGTATGAAGGATGTTCCAGATTTAATGAGTGCTCCGAGTAACATCACATCACAGAATTTGTATGCTCTGGTGGTGCCATCGCCTACTGTCCATGTCCTTGAAACACGTACACCATTTGGAAGTGCTGATCACATGCACATTGTATCAAAAAATTGAATACATCCTGTTCATATTGCTACTCTCTGAAGCAAAGGCAAATGCATATGTTGAATACTTCTGTGGTGTCCTTGCCATGTAACTTTATATTGTATTTTTATGCTAAAATATTTAAAATTTACATAAAATGTAATTCAGAATAAAGCATTAGGAATCTTTCCTAGACTGATGATGATGTACAAAACACAATAACCCATAGCAACCTGAAATCACGTTATTAGTTACT
This sequence comes from Lithobates sylvaticus, assembly GCA_028564925.1. Classification (NCBI taxonomy): domain Eukaryota; kingdom Metazoa; phylum Chordata; class Amphibia; order Anura; family Ranidae; genus Lithobates; species Lithobates sylvaticus. The sequence continues at coordinate 326,951,164 of CM053028.1, read as the reverse complement.
GGAAAGCTGCAATCTGATTGTTTTGCATGGTTTATAGAATAAAGTGCAATAAATCAGATTTAGGCCTCATGCCCATGGGCGTTTTAAAAAACGAGTTTCAAGCTAGTACCGACGCCAGGAAAAAAAGCAGCGTTAAAAACACTATTTTTTTTCACGTTTTGCATTGGCGTCAATGCGCGTTTAGCCATGCTAGCTTTAAGCCACGTTGCTCTGTCTCTATTCAAAATCAATGGTTCCCTATGGAGCCCATTGATTTGAATAGAAGTCGCACTAGAAGTCAGATCAAGATGATCCGACTTGTGGTGCGACTTGTGTGCTGAGAATCTTTAAGGGGAACCCCAACAAAACTTTGCGTGAGGCTCCCCCCAAGATCCATACCAGACCCTTACCCCCAAGATCCATACCAGACCCTTACCTGAGCATGCAGTCCGGCTGGTCAGGAAAGGTGGGCGAACGAGCACCCCCCCTCCTGGACCATACCAGGCCACATGCCCTCAACATGGGGGGGTTGGTGCTTTGGGGCAGAAGGGGCCCCTGCGCCCCCCCACCCCAAAGCACCTTGTCCCCATGTTGATGAGGACAAGGGTCTCTTCCCGACAACCCTTGCCCGGTGGTTGTCGGGGTCTGTGGGCGGGGACTTATCGTGATCTGGAAGCCCCCTTTAACAAGGGGGCCTCTCAGATCATGGCCCCCCACCCTAGGTGAATGAGTATGGAGTACATCGAACCCTTACCCATTCACCTAAATAAAATAGTGTCAAAAATAAACACACTACACATGTTTTTAAAGTATTTTATTAAGGCAGCTCCGGTTCTTCTGCCTCTTCAGGCGACGTGTTCTCTCCTCTCCGGTCCTTCTCCCCTCTCCGGTTCTTCTCTTCTCTGCGCTGTCCTCTCTCTCCCATATCTTTTGCTATTTCGCTGGGGCTTCTCCCTCTGCACTGGAGCTTCAGAATGCACTGACTGGTCCTGGGTTTTTTTTTTGGAGCTTAAAAAACCATATGCCACTTACAGCTCAAAAACACCATGGTGGGCATGAGGCGATAGGCTAACATGGAGAACCGTTTTTAAGCTGCAAAAAACGCTCATAAAAGCGGCTGTAAAAACGTCCGTGAGCATGATGAGGCCTTAATCTGCAAAAAATATTGAAGCATTCTCTGCATGGTTTATTATATGCTATGGTGACTTTGGGGAACAGAGGACACAGTTTATTCACAAATAAATAAATGAAAAATATGTTTACGCCTTAAGATTCACAGCTTCCAATGCTTCAATTAGATAGATTTAGAGAACAGTCTATTAATGATGGTACACAATTGAATTACACAATGTACTAAATCTAGAAGTGTATAGAATTATTGTATATGTGTGGGCTCACAAAACAGCAAGTGTTCAAAAAATTTGTGTAAGATTTTATGAAACACTGATTGGATATGTTGAAAAGTTTAAAGTCGCTAAAAGCAGATTGTTAAGATGGCTTGCAATCTTTCTTTGAATGAAAATGTATCTTTCTTTAAAAAAAGTAGAGTATATTGAGTAGAAATGGAAGGTAAGTACATATCATTATAGTATTAAGGCACACACTCCAAACACTGGGTCACTGAGGGCTTAAAGTGATTGTAAATGAAACATTATTATAAAAAATAAAAAAAATAACTAACATGCTATACTAACCTGCTTTGTGCAGTGGTTTTACACAGAACAGCCCTGATCCTCCTCTTCTCGTGTCCCCCTCTGGTGCTCTGGGCCCTTCCCACTTTCTGAGTGCCCCCTAGCAAGCAGCTTGCTGTGGGGGAACTCGTGCATGCTTGCTCCTGAGCATGCTCTCTGTATCCATAAGACACAGGCTCAGCTCCGCCCCCCCTCCTGCCTCACTGGCTGTAATTGACAGCAAATCAGGAGGGAGAGACCAGGGAGAGCTTTGAGTCTCATGCACATCACTGGATCAAAATCGGGCTTAGGTAAGTATTAAGGAGGGCTGAAGGGAAGCTGCATGCTGAAGGTTTTTTACCTTAGCCTTTACAACCATGCAAATAAAGTGAATACTATTCACTGAGGAGTTAGACCCCTTTCACACCAAGGGCGTATTGCAGGCGCTATAGCATTAGAAATTGCGCCTGCAATCCGCCCTTAAACAGCTGCACCATTGTCTGCAGTGTGAAAGCCAGAGGGCTTTCACACTGCAGCGGTGCGCTGGCAGGACGTCAGGAAAAGTCAGCCAGCAGCTTCTTTGGAACGGTGAAGGAGCGGTGAACTCACCACTCCTCCACCGCTCCACCAGCGCTGCTCCCCATTGAAATCAATGGGGCAGCGCTGTAATACCGCCGGCAAAACACCGCTATTGCTGCATTTTGCGGGGGGGTTTAACCCTTTCTCGGCCGCCAGTGGGGGGTAAAGCACCCCGCTAGCGGCCGAAACGCGCCGCAAGTCCCACGGCAAAACGCTGCTAAAAATAGCAGCGTTTTACCGCCGACGCTATGGGCGGTGTGGTGTGAAAGGGGTCTTAATGTACAAACGCTGGAGACTAGTCATTGAGGGTTAATGCACATACATTGGACACTGGCCACTGGTGGGGTGGGGGTGAATACATATTCTGAGGACTGGTCACTGAAAAGTTAGTGCTCATGCTCTGCTAGTATGAGTACTAGTGGGTTACCTCTGTGTATGAGAAGATGCATATGACTGGTGACATGGATCTTGGGGATGAGGTTCATAATTTTTGCAGTGGAAATTTAATTGGTAGCATGGATGTTGGATAGTGAGCTCTACTCTACTGCACATCTCACTATTGACATGTATACTGGAGAGTGATCTCTGTGTACTGAAGTGCAGATTTTAGTGGTGACTAGGGATGGGCCCACGAACCCACGTTTGCATCGAGCACCGGGCATTCGCTCGCTCGGCGAGCACAGAACTATTTGGGCCGGCCGGCGCAGTGCATTGCTGGCTGATGATTGGCCAAGCATGCACTGTGACCCCGCATGCTTGGCCAATCACAGCGCCGGAAACTCGGAGAGCAATAATTGGCTACAGGCAGGACGCCTGTAGCCAATTAAAGCTCAGGGGCTTTAGTACACGCCCCACCATTTAAAAGGCCACCACGCCGTCGGCGCCGGTCACATGAGTTCCGGCTTTAGGAGAGATCAGTCTGCTGATTCTGTCTTTGCTTGATTCATTGCTCCAGAAAGATTTGCTCTTCTTTGCTAAACCATTGGCTAGTTCTTTGCTAAACCATTGCTACCTAAGTCATTGATCGTTCATTGCTGCTGATTGCACAGTTAGTGTGTTTTTAGCTGCTGCTGGGGATTAGTCTGGTGCGTGCTTACTGTTAGTACAGTATTGCAGTAGTACCAACCGCAGTGCTGTTAGCACAGCATTGCACCCCAAAGGCACCCATAGGACTTCTAGTGTGTTAGTGGCAGCAAACAGAGCTCCTATATTTTCTTCTCAGCAGCACCCATAGGACTTCTAGTGTGTTAGTGGCATCACACAGAGCTCCCATATTTTCTTCCCAGAAGCACCCATAGGACTTCTAGTGTGTTAGTGGCATCACACAGAGCTCCCATAGTTTCTTCCCAGAAGCACCCATAGGACTTCTAGTGTGTTAGTGGCAGCACACAGAGCTCCTATATTTTCTTCTCAGCAGCAGCCATAGGACTTCTAGTGTGTTAGTGGCATCACAAAGAGCTCCCATATTTTCTTCCAAGAAGCACCCATAGGACTTCTAGTGTGTTAGTGGCATCACACAGAGCTCCCATATTTTCTTCCCAGAAGCACCCATAGGACTTCTAGTGTGTTAGTGGCATCACCCAGAGCACCCATATTTTCTTCCCAGAAGCACCCATAGGACTTCTAGTGTGTTAGTGGCATCACACAGAGCTCCTATATTTTCTTCCTAGAAGCACCCATAGGACTTCTAGTGTGTTAGTGGCATCACACAGAGCTCCTATATTTTCTTCCCAGAAGCACCCATAGGACTTCTAGTGTGTTAGTGGCATCACACAGAGCTCCTATATTTTCTTCCCAGAAGCACCCATAGGACTTCTAGTGTGTTAGTGGCATCACACAGAGCTCCTATATTCTCTTCCCAGAAGCACCCATAGGACTTCTAGTGTGTTAGTGGCATCACACAGAGCTCCCATATTTTCTTCCCAGAAGCACCCATATGACTTCTAGTGTGTTAGTGGCATCACACAGAGCTCCCATACTTTCTTCCCAGAAGCACCCATAGGACATGTGGAGCCGCATCATACCGAAGGCTTGGTAGAATGGATGACCAAGCCCTCCTCATCCTCTCTCACCCAGGCTCAGGGTACTGGCAGAGCAGCTGCCAACGCGTACTCAATGGCATCATCAGCCACCCCTTCCCTAGACCCACCATGTCCTCCTGAGGAGTCCCCCGAACTCTTTGAGCACAGTGTTGGGTACATGCTCCAGGAGGATGCCCAACGATTCGAAGGCTCGGATGATGATACCCAGCTTGAGGAAGGCAGTAGTGTGCGCGCAGAGAGAGGGGATGCTGAAGGACAGCAATTTGGCAGTACTGTTCCACCAGCTGCAGCTTACTGCCAGGTTTGCTCTAGTGGTGAAGAGGGAGGGGATGATGAGGTCACTGACTCCACGTGGGTGCCTGAAGGGAGAGAGGAGGAGGAGGAGGAGGATGCGGCGTCACATGTCCAACGAGGCAGGATGCCCCCTGGAGGCCAGCTAGAGGCCAGCACAGCAACTGTACCACACCGCAGAGCTCCGCCTGTGCAGGGCGCTGCCTCTGCACGTTATCACAAAAGTTCTTTGGTGTGGGCCTTTTTTGAGACGAGTGCATCAGATCGCACCACTGCTATTTGCAATATTTGTCTCAAGCGTATCTCGCGTGGCCAAAACATCAGCCGCTTGGGCACCACAAGCATGAGCAGACATATGTCGACCTGCCATGCAGCTCGTTGGCAAGCACACATAAAAGACCCACACCAAAGAACAAAGCGGACCTCTCCTTGATCCTCATCAGCTGGGATCTCCATCCCCACTATATCTTCAGTCCTCTCTGAAAGCTGCTCTGAGAGGACTGAAGGTGTAGAATTAGGTGTGTCACAACCAAGTACTTGCAGTACACCGACGTCCGATTGTAGCAGGCAAATTTCCCTGCCCCAGCTGCTGGACCGTCGAAAGAAGTATACTCCCAGCCATCCACATGCCCAGCGGTTGAATTGCTAGCACTTCAACTGCTGCCTTTTCAGTTGGTAGACTCGGCCCCCTTCCGTGAGTTTGTTCAATGTGCGGTTCCTCAGTGGCAGGTTCCCAAACGCCACTTTTTCTCACGGAAGGCGATTCCGTCTCTCTACCGGCATGTGGAAGGCAATGTCCATGCCTCGCTGGACAGGGCGGTCAGCGGTAAGGTGCATATTACCGCTGACTCATGGTCCAGCAGGCATGGACAGGGACGTTATCTTTCTTTCACGGCCCATTGGGTCACTCTATTGGCAGCTGGGAGGGATGCAGGACAAGGTGCAGTAGTGTTGGAGGTTGTTCCGCCACCACGCCTCCAAAATGCTACTACTGGTTGTGACACACCTCTCTCCTCCACCCCCTCCTCTTCTTCTTCCTCCAGTGCTCTGTCCTCGGAACCAGCGGTGCTCCGTAGGCGTACAAGGGGCTAAGCGAGTACGCAGGCAAAAAGATGCCATGCCGTGCTTGCGCTGGTGTGTTTGGGGGACAGGAGCCACACTGGGCCAGAGGTTCTGGCAGCTCTGCAGGGGCAGGCCGAGAGGTGGTTGATGCCACGCCAGCTTAAGCCAGGAATGGTCGTTTCTGACAATGGCACCAACCTCCTCTCCGCCCTGCGACAGGGGCAGCTCACCCATGTGCCCTGTATGGCTCACGTCCTCAACCTGGTGGTGCAGCGGTTCTTGGGCAGGTTCCCAGGCTTACAGGATGTCCTGAGGCAGGCCAGGAAAGTCTGTGTGCATTTCCGCCGATCTTATAATGCCAGTGCTCGGCTGACTGAGCTGCAAAAGGAGCAGAACCTGCCCAAGAACCGCCTAATATGTGACATGCCCACCAGGTGGAACTCAACGTTGGCCATGCTGCAGCGACTGCACACGCAGCAGAGGGCCATCAATGAGTACCTTTGCGACTACGGCACCAGGACAGGGTCGGGGGAGCTTGTTTTTTTTTTCCAACGTCAGTGGAGCATGATCAGGGATGCATGCACTGTCCTCTCACCATTTGAGGAGGCCACGAGTATGGTGAGCAGTGACAGTGCATGCATCAGTGACACTGTACCTCTTGTCCACCTGTTGGAGCATACGCTGCGTGGGATAATGGACAGGGCACTTGAGGCAGAACAGAGGCAGGAAGAGGAGGACTTCCTTGCCTCTCAAGGCCCCCTTTATCCAGACAGTGTTCCTTCTGTCCCACCCATCACACAGGAAGAAGATGAGGATGAGGAGGAGGATTGTGTGAGCATGGAGGTGGAGCCTGGCACTCAGCATCAGCAGCAGCATTCTTTTAGGGATGATGTACAGTCCCAACAAACCAGTGGACTTGTACGTGGCTGGGAGGAGGTGGCTGGTGATCATGTCATCCTCAGTGACCCAGAAGACTCCGGACCGAATGCCTCAGCTAACCTACGCTGCATGGCCTCCCTGATCCTGCAAAGCCTGCGGAAGGATCCTCTTGTTCTTCGGATCAAGGAGAGGGACCATTACTGGCTGGCCACTCTCCTTGATCCACGGTACAAGGGTAAGGTTGCGGACCTTATCTTGCCGTCGCAGAGGGAGCAGAGGATGAGACATCTCAGGGAGGCTTTGCAGAAAGGTCTGTGCAACGCGTTCCCAGAAACTGGGAGGTTACAAACCCCTGGTCCTGGACGACGAGTTGCTGAGGCTTCGGTCAGTAGCAGAAGGAGCGGTGGGGAAGGTGGACGTCTGACCGATGCGTTCAGACAATTTTTTAGTCCGCAGCCCCAAGGTATGATCGGTTCCAGCAACCATCGCCAGCGTCTGATATACATGGTGCAGGAATACCTAGGGGCAAGGTCAGACTTGGACACCTTTCCCACCGAAAATCCTCTGGCTTACTGAGTCCTGAGGATGGATCACTGGCCAGAGCTTGCACAGTATGCAATTGAGCTACTGGCCTTTCCTGCATCCAGCGTTCTTTCCGAACGCACATTCAGTGCTGCTGGAGGATTTGTCACCGATCATAGGGTGCGCCTGTCCACCGACTCGGTTGATCGACTGACCTTCATAAAAATAAATCAGTCTTGGATCACCACCAGCTACCAGGCACCTGAAGCGGATATAACGGAATATTTATAATGTCACATCCCTTCAAGACTGCCTATGCTGATGCTGAGTGACTGTCCTGTTATGTTCACTGACTATCCTCTTCCTCCTCCTCAATGATCCATGCCACCACACCAGTGCCTAAGGCACAATTTTTCAGCCCCTGTATAACAGGGGCGTGTACTTAAATTTTTTTAAAAAGATGCTTCGCAACAGGTGTGACTGCTGTGCTCCAAGTACAGTATCTGTGAGGGGTTGCAGTGTTGTGGCACCAGCACCAGTGCCTAAGGCACAATTTTTCAGCCCCTGTTGGGGCGTGTAATTACAATTTTTAGGCAATGCTTTGCAACAGGTCTCATTGCTGTGCTCAGAGTACAGTATCTGTGAGGGGTTGCAGTGTTGTGGCACCAGCACCAGTGCCTAAGGCACAATTTTTCAGCCCCTGTATAACAAGGGCGTGTAATTACAATTTTTTATGCTTCGCAACAGGTGTGATTGCTGTGCTCAAGTACAGTATCTGTGAGGGGTTGCAGTGTTGTTGCCTAAGGCACAATTTTTCAGTGTAATTACAATTTTTAGGCATTGCTGTGCTCAGAGTACAGTATCTGTGAGGGGTTGCAGTGTTGTGGCACCAGCACCAGTGCCTAAGGCACAATTTTTCAGCCCCTGTATAACAAGGGTGTGTAATTACAATTTTTTTAAAAAGATGCTTCGCAACAGGTGTGACTGCTGTGCTCCAAGTACAGTATCTGTGAGGGGTTGCAGTGTTGTGGCACCAGCACCAATGCCTAAGGCACAATTTTTCAGCCCCTGTTTAACAGGGGCGTGTAATTACAAATCTTTATCTAATAGTTCACAGCAGAGCCCATTCCTGCGCCCACCAACAGTAACTATGAGGGCCTACAGTTTTGTGGCAACACCGTCCACCACCACCACCACCAAGGCACAATTTTTCTGCCCTGTTTAACAGGTGCATGCAATTACAAATCTTGATCTAATAACTCACAGCAGGGCCCATTCCTGCACCCACCAAGAGTAACTGTGAGGGCTTACAGTCTTGTGGCAACACCGTCCACCACCACCACCACCACCACCAAAGGCCCAATTTTTCTGCCCGGTTCAACAGGTGCATGCAAGTACAAATCTTGATCTATTAACTCACAGCAGGGCCCATTCCTGTGCCCACCAGTCTTGTGGCTACACCAACATCTAATAGGGCAAATTTCTGCACAGTATATACGGCAGGCCCCTACTTTCAAACATCCAACTTACAAACGACTCCTACTTGCAAACGGAAAGAGAAAACAGGAAGTGAGAGGAAATCTACCCCTAGGAAGGGAAATTCTATCCTGTTAGATTTAATTTGGGAAAACGGTATCTCCTCTCTACTGATGCTTTATCAGCAATCCTTGTTTCAATTAAAACCCCACTTTTCCAAAAACATTTGTCATTGGGACGGAAAGTGAGGTGACATGTTCTGAACAGATGTGCAAAGACAGCAAATGTTACAGGGGTGATAACCCCTCCCTATGTTCTCCAAAAAGCTTAAAAATTGATTTTTTTGGGATGGAGCTACACTTCATAATGTACCTGTTCAGATTCTACTTAAGAACAAACCTACAGTCCGTGTCTTGTTTGCACCACCTATATACTGATGTTCAGAGTATATAGGGTTGTAGGTATAGGGTTTTATTTTGGGTGCGGGGTCCCCCTTAATATCCATACAAGACCCAAAGGGGCTGGGGTGGGGGCGGGGTGATGGGGTAGCCATGCCATTTTTCTCAAGGATTTTAAGCCATATGGCGGCCAGGACAAGACATGGCATTAAAGCCGCAAGTGGTTTTAAATGGCCTCTTTTTTTCCTTTACAAATGTCATTTTGTGCAAGGACAGTTCTAAACACGGGAAACACATGCCACTTCACAGGCATACTTTAGACACCCCCAGGTACCATATTTAAAGGAAAATTTCACTTTTTTTTTTTTCACTTTATGCATCATTAAAATGACTGCTCCCGAAAAAAACGTTAGTTTTTAAAAGTTCTTTTTGCATTGATATATGTCCCCTGGGGCAGGACCCGGGTCCCCAAACCTGTTTTATGACATTAACATGCATATTGGCCGTTGTAATTAGCAATTTTGATTTTGAACGTTCGCGTCCATTATAATGAATAGGGTTCGAAAATTCGCGCGAACTTTCGGTCCGTTCGAAGGTTCTGGTGCCAACCGAACCCGGGGGTGTTCGGCTCATCCCTAGTGGTGACATGGATACTGAAGAGTGAGCTAAATGCACTGGACTGTGGATTTACCTGGTGACACAAATATTGGGGAGTGATTTTGTGTGTGTGTTATGCCGCGTACACGCAAGCAGAAATTCCGCCAGCAAAAGTCAGATGAGAGCTTTTTGTGACCGTGTGTATGCTCCTTCAGACTTTTACTGGCGGAATTCCAGCCAGCAAAAGATTGAGAGCATGTTCTCAATTTTTCGGTCAGAAAAAGTTCCGATCGTAAATTCCGATCGTCTGTACCAATTCCAACGAGCAAAATTCCTACGCATGCTCAGAAACAATTCAACGCATGCTCGGAAGCATTGAACTTCATTTTCTCAGCTTGTCGTAGTGTTGTACGTCACTGCGTTTTTGACAGTCGAAAGTTCAGCAAACTTTTGTGTGACCGTGTGTATGCAAGGCAAGCTTGAGCAGAATTCCATCAGAAAAAACATCCAAGATTTTTCCAACGGAAATTCCGCTCGTGCGTACGCGTCATAAGAGTAGAACTCCTTTAGCAGCAACACAGGGAGATGCAATCTCCTGAATGTTTGTCAGTGCTATGTTGGATAGGAAGTGTCGTTTACAATATACCAAATGCTTTACAAGGAAACAATTATTATTTTTTGTTTGATAAACCACTGGCGATTAACACTCTCTGACGGAACCTAGATTGTTGTCAGCAAACTAGAAACTGTCCATTTTCAGTGTAAAATTATTCTGGCTATAGAGATGGCTGTGTATTACAAAATACACAGTAGTGTCTAAATACAGTGATGTGCGCACAGGGTGTGCAGGTGTGACAGGTGACAGATTTCATAGCACAAAATCATTAGGTCTTGTAAGGTGTTCTCAAGTTGGGGGAGTATACTATTGACTGTATATGTAGTTGATCTTTTTGGTTAGTAATAAAGTGTAACCAAAGGCAAAACTTCTTTTTAGATATGATTAACCTACAAAGTACAAAGTAGTGTCCAAATACATAGGCGTGCGCACAGGGTGTGCAGGTGTGCCTGGGCATGCCCTAATCACCCCGTGTGGAGCATATTCCACATGTTTAGACCCCTAATATTTCACCAAAGCCCCCTAATGGGGCTCCTAAAAAAATGTTAAATTAAATTATAATAAAAATAAATTTGTAAAAAAGAATAAAAAGATAAAATAATAACAATGAAAAAAATACTGACACCATCCACTGCCCTACTGACATCAATCTCTTCTCTACTGACACCGTCGGTATATATACACACACATGCACACACATGCATATGTGTTTGAGTTCTGGGGTGCGCACCCTAATGCAATAGACTGTGCACACCTATGTCCAAATATAATAATCCCTAATTCCTGTTAGGGATGGTACCGTAGACTGTTCATAACAGCACCACGCATACACTAGTAAAAGGAAACGATGGATCCTTCAGAATATCGGGATGTGACTGGTAGGGGTGGGAAGGGAGGGGGGGGTGGGGGGGATTAGATAGCAGACTATTGTTAGATAGGTAGGCCACTTGGCCTAGGTTTGGATACTGTCCTGGATGGACATATCCACTGTTGTATGTCTTGTTTTAAAAACTTAATAAAAAGATTTATAAAGAAAAAAAAAAAAAAATATATAATAATCCCTAATCCATCAGTGCACAACTGATGAAACCAGCATATATATTTGTGTCTTTCACCTGAAAGAAATGTCCTCTCAACAACAAGGTCTTGTACCTATGCAGGTATCCTGTTTAAGGCTCCATTCACACTAGCGCGTTTTTTGATGCATTTTGCAGAAATGCAGGTAAATTTTTTTAACATGGGTTCCTATGGAACATGTTCACATCAATGCATTTTTGTGCCTCTGCGTTTTTGGAAAGGGTCGGGGACTTTTTTTCATGCAAAATGCAGCGTTTTGCATGTAATAGAAGTCAATGGACCTGCATCCAAAACGCAAGTGCCGCGTTTTTACCGCACTTTTACCGCGATTTTGCTGCGATTTGTGTTTTGGCAATGATTGCTGCGATTTGTGTTTTGCGTATTTTTTTTTTTTTTACACAGTGTAAAAAAAAAAACAAAAAAAAACGCAAAACGCAGTAAAATCGCCGTAAAAACGCGTGTCCAAAAACGCGGCAAGCACCGCAAAAAGCACTGCAGAAACGCTCAAAAGCAAAATGCATAGATGTGAATCGAGCCTAAAGCTGGGATCAAGACCTTCAAACTTACAATGATTGTAAAAGAATCAGGGCTTCAAGGGTCAGTCTACATGTAATAACTCAACTAGACACAAGGGAAACAACATAGTGCTTACTGTGAGTAAAATGTTTATTAATAAAGTAAAAAAGCATTTACATGACTGAAAATTACTCTCGCTTTAGGAAGATCTCACTAGAAAGAAGTAACAACCAGGAAAATCGCACACTGGACTGGGGTCGTGTGTCTGTCAGTGTTGCACAGACATGAAAGTTGCTCTTCTCTCCCTCAGGGCAGTTCCTATACAAATCAGACTCATTCCTTTGCACCTCCCAGCATGTTTTGTTGTAATCATGTTATCAAGGGCACAAACTACAGGCTATGCAATATTAGATCATAAAATTATATAAAAATGCCCTCCTGCACTAAAAGGCTAAAATGTATGAACTTAAAGCGGTTCTGCACTCTTTTTTTTTTTTTTTGGGCTATATGCCAAGGGCATATAGCTCAATTGGGGGACTTACCTGTTACATCTCGATCGCCGCCGGTTTTCATCTTCATCTTCTTCTTGTTTCTTGTCTGCTGGGGTCCATCTTGCCTGTGGGCATGTGAAACCCCACAGGCACTGTTGATGGCCCAGCATGCACCGCCGTTACTCGCGCGTGCGCAGTAACGGCACATCTGCCGACATCTCACGAGATTTCGGCAGATGTGGCCGAAATCTCGCGAGATTTCGGAAGATGTGGCCGAAATCTCGCGAGATTTCGGAAGATGCCCGCACTGACTCCTGGGATCAATGACACCAGATCCCAGGAGACAGTGCGGCGTGACGACGATCGACGCAGAGACCCCGCCCGCCGCCGCAGAGAGAGAAGACCGGAAGTCTTCAATTACAAGGTAAGTAAAAAAAAAAAAAAACATTTCATTTAGTACTCTTTGCCTGATTTGGAAGGCAAAGAGATTTACTAAATGAAATGGGTGCAGAACCGCTGTAATAAGTGTGAGTTGTGGCAGCACTTTGCTATTATGACACGAATATATCAACCAAACAAACAAAAATAAGTGCAGTGCTCACTAATGTTAAAAAAACTAATACACACTCAATAAACAAAAAATCATCTTAATGAAATACACACATCAGTGCCATCATGTCGCAATAATAATTAAACATCATAAAAACCCTACTTATTAAAATTATTACAATACTCTCCCTTTTTTTAAATGTGAAAGTGCGCTCTTCAGGGCTCAGTCTTGACATAATAATCCATACGGATCCTGCATGGAAAATATTGGCACACACCACCACTTTGTGTTCTTTTGCCAATTTAATATTAAGAGGGACTCTCATCTTGCATGGTGGGACCTAATTACCATAAATCCATACTGCACCTTCCCTATATATATATATATATATATATATATATATATATATATATATATATATATATATATATACGTGATCCTGCACTTCTGGGTATCGGGCGCAAGTGCGCACCACTGGTGGGACCCGATGTCAGTCGGCATCCGCTGATCGTTCACTGCACAGGCAGATGTAAACAAGGCAAATCACTGTTCTGTCAGTGAGGAAGGCATGGATTCTGGACATGGATCTATCTCTTCCTCTAATAAAAGCACCTCCCACACTACAGTAAAAAAAACAGCTAAGCACACCGTTAACCCTTCTATTGCCCCTGATGTTAACCCCTTCCCAGGCAGTCTTATTAGTACAGTGACAGTGCATATTTTTGGCAATGATCACTGTAATAATGGCACTGGTCGCCAAAAAAGTATTAATAGTGTCAGTTAGTGTCCCAATGTCCACCACAATATTGCAGCCCTGGACTCCTTGTTCTTTACACTAAAGATAGTTCTTAATGACATTGGCTGTATGTTTGGGCCATTGTCCTGTTGCAGAATAAATTTGAGGCCAATCACACACCTCCCTGATGATATGGCATGATGGATAAGTGTTTGCCTGTATTTCTCAGCATTGAGGACACAATTGAACCTGGCCAAATCTCCAACCTTGCTGATGCAGTATAACTACCTTGTGTCTTGTTGCTGTGCTCAGTCTTGCCATGGTGTATGATCCATGATATGAAACTGTCTTCTACAACCTCACCTTAGTAACAGAGTCTGGCGGTTCCTCGCCCAGTTGTAAGCCTCATACACAACTGTTTTCTTTTCAGTTAATGACTGTGTTTCAACCTATATATGAAATTGATGATCATTAGCAATATAAATTTATATTGATAAAAGTAAACCAAAGTAAACAAATAAAATATAAATATTTGAAAGCATTCATATTTTACAGCATGTCTTCACATCTGCACAGTACAAACCGATTTTTTGAAAAAAAAATTTTTTACAAGTGGTCACTGCCATGACTGTAAAGCAGTAAAGGACAACATTAAAGAAAGGTAGATTTCATTATAAAGAACAATAAGAAAGGGTCAATATAGAACAGTTTATTTATTGTGAATCTGAAGCCCTGTCCAAAAAAGAAGCTTGGTGAATTTACCAAGCTGACACACTGACACCCCAAGGACTTAACATGGACATAGATCCCAATTGTTACATTAGTGACCTGTAACATTTTTTATAGAAGTGTTTTTTGTAACAATTTTAAAATACAGTGCCTTGAAAAGCATTCATGCCCCTTGAAATTTTCCACATTTTGTCATTTTACAACCAAAAACGTAAATGTATTTCATTGGGATTTTATGTGATAGACCAGCACAAAGTGGCACATCATTATGAACTGGAAGGAAAATTATAAATGTTTTTCAACATTTTTTACCAATAAATATGTGAAAAGTGTGGCGTGCATTTGTATACAGTCCCCAGTCAATACTTTGTAGAACCACCTTTTGCTGCAATTACAGCTTCAAGTCTTTTTTTGGGGATGTCTCTACCAGCTTTGCACATCTAGAGAGTGAAATTTTTGCCCATTCCTCTTTGCAAAATAGCTCAAGCTCTGTCAGATTGGATGGAGAATGTTTGCGGACAGCAATTTTCAAGTCTTGCCACAGATTCTCAACTGAATTAAGATCTGGACTTTGACTGGGACATTCTAACACATGCATATGTTTTGATCTAAAGTATTCCATTGTAGCTCTCGCTGTATGTTTAGGGTTGTTGACCTGCTGGAAGGTGAACTTCTGCCCCAGTCTCAAGTATTTTGCAGACTCTAACAGGTTTTCTTCTAAGATTGCCCTGTGTTTGGCTCCATCCATATGCCCATCAACTCTGACCAGCTTCCTGTCCCTGCTGTAGAAAAGCATCCCCACAACATGATGCTGCCACCGCCATGTTTCACAATGGGGATTGTGTGTTCAGGGTGATGTGCAGTGTTAGTTTTACGCCACACATAGCATTTTGCTTTTAGGCCAAAAAGTTCAATTTTGGTCTCATCTGACCATAGCACCTTCTTCTACGTGTTTGC
Organism: Lithobates sylvaticus; assembly: GCA_028564925.1. Lineage (NCBI taxonomy): Eukaryota > Metazoa > Chordata > Amphibia > Anura > Ranidae > Lithobates > Lithobates sylvaticus. Next base: position 326,935,997 of record CM053028.1, on the reverse strand, counting down.
TATGTCCCCCACAAGGCTTCTCATAAACTGCAAACGGGACTTCTTATGGCTTTCTTTCAACGATGGCTTTCTTCTTGCCACTCTACTATAAAGGTCAGATTTGTGGAGTGTATGACTAATAGTTGTCCTGTGTACAGATTCCCCCACCTGAGCTGTGGATCTCTGCAGCTCCTCCAGAGTTACCATGGGCCTGTTGGCTGCTTCTCTGATTAATGCTCTCCTTGCCTGGCCAGTTTAGGTGGATGGGCATGTCTTGGTAGGTTTGCAGTTGTGCCATACTCTTTCCATTTAGTGGATGATGGATTGAACAGTGTTCTGTAAGATGTTCAAAAGTTGGGATATTTTTTTTTAACCTAACCCTGCTTTAAACTTCTCTACAACGTTATCCCTGACCTGTCTGGTGTGTTCCTTGGCCTCCACGATGCTGTTTGTTCACTAAGGTTCTCCAACAAACCTCTGAGGCCTTCAAAGAAGAGCTGTATTTATACTGAGATTAAATTACACACAGGTGGACTCTATTTACTAATTAGGTGACTTCTGAAGGTAATTGGTTCCACTAGATTTTAGTTAGGGGTATCACATTAAAGGTGGCTGAATACAAATACACGCCACAGTTTTCAGATATTCTATTTGTAAAAAAAAATTTGAAAAACATTTATAATTTTCCTTCCACTTCACAATTATGTGCCACTTTGTGTTGGTCTATCACATAAAATCCCAATAAAATACATTTATGTTTTTGGTTGTAACATGACAATATGTGGAAAATTGCAAGGGGTGTGAATACTTTTTCAAGGCACTGTATATACATTTTTTATCATTTTTTATATACAGAATCTCACAAAAGTGAGTACACCCCTCACATTTTTGTAAATATTTTATTATATCTTTTCATGTGACAACGCTGAAGAAATTACACTTTGCTACAATGTAAAGTGGTGAGTGTATAGCTTGTATAACAGTGTAAGTTTGCTGTCTCCTCAAAATAACTCAACACACAGCCATTAATGTTTAAATTGCTGGCAACAAAAGTGAGTACACCCCTAAGTGAAAATGTCCAAATTGGGCCCAATTAGCCATTTTCCCTCCCCAGTCATTTTTTTTTTTTTACATAACTGGCCGAAAAATGAACAAACAAAAAACTGATTCATTTATGTCCACTGAAAGATTTATCAGTAATTACATGATGGCACTATCGTTTGCTCTCACGACCAAATGTTAATTTTTCAAAAATGGGTTCAGCTGATTTTTCGTATAGTGTATAGCCAGCATAAGGGTTCGCTATTGCATATCTGGTGGTATGGATGTCCATCTGTCTATGATTTCTGGGGTGTGATTTTCCAGCTCCATAACCGTGCAACTGGGGTGACAGTCCCCAATACATCACAAATTACTCTGCTATCTATATTACCTGGCTCTTATAAAAGCATTAAAAAAAGGCCTTCTTAGGCATTGACTGACAGCAGCAAGAGCAGTTATACCACGCCATTGGCGATCAGCACAGGCTACACGTCTGATTGAGTGGGTTACAGAGATGGACCATATTGAGAAGAAGGAGACACTCCTGTCACATGAATTGGACACATATGAACAATGTTGCCAAATCTGGCGCCCGTGAAAGTTGCTCAGGGAATTCTCTGAAATGCAATATATATAGGGTCGGCCGTAAGATTTGAACCTGGTCTAGAGTTGGGATGAGCGAGCTGATGTCTGTCCAAGTACCTACTCCTGACTGCATTATGTCCCCCTTTTTTCTTTTTTTCTTTTTGGTTTTGTTTGGTCTTGTTTTGTGTGATGCATCCTACACCCTTGTGGGAGTTGAAGATGGGGAGTAGTAAACCATAGACTACAACCTTGTTGGGTTGAGAAAGATATGATAGGGTTATTCTTGCTAGGGGTCCAACAATCTGAGTAACCCAGTGAATTATTTTATTTTCCCTTAAAATATATGTTTTTAGATTGGTAGATGTTCCCCAATAGTATTCTAATTAGTTCATGCCATTTATTGGGTAAGAGTTTTTGTAGGGTCTCTATATATGTCTATGCGTAACATGTTTTATGTTATTTAAATTTGTATATCTTTTTTTTTTTTTATTGGTTGTGGTATGTGGACAATATCTGTTGTTGTATAAATTTGTATGAAACTTTAAAAAAATTAGATTGAAGATTTTTTTTTATAACTTTTTTGAACTTTTTGAGCACATCCATATTCAAAATTAATTAATTTATATAGCAACATTTTTAATGACATTAATAATAATGCATTTATCAAAAAATGTTACTTAATTTTAACCAATATGACTTATATTGGGAGTGGTGGTTACATGGTATGAGTCAACAGCAAAAGAGGTAATGGTTTTTATTTTGCAGGTCCTGTTGAAAGCCATCTAGTGGTGATTTAGTATAGTACAGCCTAGGGGATAATGGTCAGCTGTTTGTTTTTTTCTGTTTTTATTAATGTTTTTCTTTTTTGTGTTATTTAGTTTGCCGTTGAATTAGTTCAGCGGGGGCTGGTAATATATTTCAGTAGGTAATTCATAGAGATGGACCAAACACCCCCCCCTGTTCGGTTCGCAGCAGAACTCCCGAACAGGGGAAAAGTTTTGCCCCGAACCGTGAACTCCATTATATTTCTCTATTATATCTCTATGGGAGCTCAACATGAGAAATGAAAATTGCACATTTTGAAGGCTTATATGCAAGTAATTGGCCATAAAAGGGGTAAAGGGGTCCGGGAACTGCCCTGTGGGGACATGTATCAATGCAAAAACATTTTTTAAAAACAATAGTTTTTAAAGCAGCAGTGATTTTATTGATGCTTAAAGTGCGACAATAAAAATGAAAAAATCCTTAAAATATAATGCCAGAGGGGTCCCTTTAGTCTGCCTGTAAAATGGCACATCTGTAGCATGTATAGAGCATGCTGCAGCAAAAATGAAATTTCTAAAGAATGAATCCCTTTCAAATTGACTCACGGTTGCAATTGCCAGCACCTGGCTTTTTTTTTAAAAATAGAAAGAAAAACGGTCCACCCCTTTTGTTGAGGGCATGTGACCTGGTATGATTGGGGGGGGGGGGCACTCGCTTTTCCTCCCCCTTTCCTGGCCTGCCAGGCTGCATGCTCAGATAAGGGTCTGGTATGGATTTTAAGGAGAACTCCACACCAAATAAAAAAAAAACCTGATGTGGGGTCTCCCCCAAAATCCATACCAGACACTTATCCGAACACACAGCCGGGCAGGTCAGGAAAAGCGAGTGCCCCCCTTGTCTGAACCATACCTGGCCACATGCCCTCAACATAGGGGGATGCTTTGGGGCACCTTGTCCCCATGTTGATGGGGACAAGGGTCTCTTCTCCACAACCCTGGGCTGTGGCTGTGGGGGTCTGCGGGTAGGGGGTTTATCAGATTCTGAAAGCCCCCTTTAAGAAGGGGGCCTCCAGATCACGCCCTCCCCCATGTGAATGAGTATGGGGCACATAGTATCCTTACCCATTCACCAATTCTTTTTCAAAAAGTATTAAAAGAACAGAGACAGTTTTTGAGAATTCCTTTATTAAAAAAAAATAAATAAATAAAACTGTGTCCCCTGATGTAGATCCACCAACAATCACTACGACCACCACACTTCGGGAACCCAAAAAAGAAATAAAAAATGCTCTGCACTCATTAACGGCTGACTGCTGAATGCCTCCTCTGCCATTAGGTAAGGGTGGGGCCACCTGGCGACACCTGGTGGCACTGCCCCTTGTGATGTCACGGACCGGTGCATGCTGGGTTGGTGATGTCACAAGGGGGTGGTGCTACCAGGTGAGATCGCCAGGTGGCCCTGCACTTACCTATATAAGAACTGTCAAAGACAGAGGAGACATTCGGTAGTCAGCCGTCAATGAGCGCAGAGCTTTTTTTTTTGCCGATGGATTTACATCGGGAGACACTGTTTTTTAATTTTTTTTAAAAAGGAATTGTCAAAAACTGTCTCTGTGTTTATTACTTTTTGACACTTTTTTGGTGAATGGGTAGGGGTACATACTCTATCACATGGGGGGGAGATCTAGGGGTCCCCTTCTTAAAGATGGCTTCCAGATTCCGATTAGCCCCTGCCAGCAGACCCCCATAACCACAGCCCAGGGTTGTGGGAAGAGATCATGAAAGAGATAGTCCGCAACTCCTTGTTTGCTCTTTAAGGCTACTTTCACACTTGGGCCACAGAGCATTTTAGCGGCGCATTAGCTGTACTTTTGCATTGCTTTTCGGGTGCTAGCGGGGTACTTTTAACCCCCGCTAACGGCCGAAGAAGGGGCTAAAAGTGCCCGAGTTGCGTCGCTTCTTCAGGCACTTTGGAAGCATTTCAATGGGCAGGGCGTTTTGGGAGTGCTGTATACTCCCAAACCGCCCCAAAGATTCTGCGTGAAGGACTTTTCCTAACATCCCGCAAGTGCACCGCCCCAGTGTGAAAAGTCACACTGAAGGTGAAGGAGAGTGAGAGCTCCAGATCGGCGTGGAACATCTCCCGACTCCGCCGCGGCCTCTGTTCCCCCTGATACCCCGCAGTGGATGTTTCTTATTTTCCCCGAGGATCGGCTAACCAGCTGACCGCGTTCCTGCCGTCCCTGTGCCCCCCCTCCTTCCCCCCCCTCCCCACTCCATTGCTGTACCTTCATTGCTTACAACGCGCCAGACACAGGTGAGCCCCAGAATCCCTGGATGCTACCACCTCTCTCTGCGTTGCAACAGAGGGAGATATCCACAAAGAGCCGTGGAACGGGAACCGGAATATAAGGTAAACCCTACAGAACACTAACACACAGTAAGAAGGCGTTGGATAAGAAAGGAAGAAAAAAAGGAAAAGATGGGCAGAACATTGAGGTACAGCTGTAAATGTGTTATGTTGAATTGTTTATTCTCTGGATGACTGACATATAAGAAGCCTAGAATATCTGACCGTAGGCGGACTAACTGGGTGAGAACTGAGAATTAACTAATAATGGTACTATTTTAAAGGGGAAGGTGGAAAATAAAAGAAAAGGGAAAAGTCTTTTTTTTTTTTTGAGGTCTTCCCTGGTACACTGATGCAACATTTGTGGGTCCCAAGGAAGAGGGGCAGCAATTATCCCCCAATGTCAATCTGACCTGATCTGCAGAAACTACAAGACAAGCAATCACTTATACCCCAAGCAGAGAGCGAAGGGAAAGACCTCATAACAGACCTAAAATTATATACGGCCAGGAGAATACCCCGATACAGAAGGCTAGAGGAGGCTATGAGTCCTCTGAATACAGTCGGAGGGTCAAACAGCCTGGAAAGAAAGGAGGAAGGAGGAGAGGGGGAGAGAAGGAGAAAAAGGGAGGAACAATCAGACTTTTAAGTAGCAGGTGCTAAAAAGAAAAATTTCCCTTTTTCCGCTCTTTTTTCATTTTTCCTTTTTTTTTTTTTTGTGTGCGTTAACTGAGCAAATTATAAAGCGGGTACACGAACAGGCCTCTCGGGGGGATGAGTCCTCACAGGGTACGGAAACTGCATCGGCAAATTTAGAACAGGAGATAGGAGGAGGAAGAAGCCCTGCAATGCTTACTGACATGACCAATATTCTGACATAAATTGTGAATATAATCTAACGGCAGCAAAAAGGTTAAAAACGAGGGCCTCCACTCTTTTTCCTTCTATTTTCATAACGATCTGAATCTGGTGTAAGTCTGATTTGAAGATATAAAGCGGTTCGGCGCCTTGCAGACTCCAGAGAGGAAAAAAACATTTCTTTCCGTTTTTTTTTTTTTGTTTCTCTGGACCTGGCGCATAACCTCTATCCGCCCTCTTGCTCTGAGGAGCTACCCAAGAAACGGGACTATAGTGTATGGGCTAAGAGGGGAAACCTGGGATTTAGGAGAAACTTTGGGAGGTATTTTACCCCCTCCCCCCCCCAAGTGGAGACTTAACGTGTCTGCTACACGATTAAGGGGCCCCCTATGATACTGGGTGACGTAGCTCAGTATGATAGGGACACCTTAGGCCGAAAGCTACTAGGAAAATCTCAAGTTGTCCAAGCAGAGGCCATTTGTGGAGCAGCAATATCCCAAAAGACCCCCAGCTTACAGACTAGGCCTTGAGAAGTGGGAGTAAGAGCAATTTGTTCGCCTAAACAACTACCCAGGACTCTGTTGTAGGACAGAAACCGGAACAACCCCAACCAGAAGTAGAAGAGAGATACGAAAAGAAACTTCAAATACGCATATAAGAGAAGGCTTGTGAAAGAAAGCTGGGGAAACGAATAAGGAAAACAAAAGAGGTCAATATGAGCAAGACCACAAGTAAAACAACAAAAGGGGGGCCTCCTAAAATCCCAAAAGAGAAGATCTCGGACAGCTCAATTAAGCAATACATGACACAGGGCGCAAGCCCGAAGAATTCGGAAGGGACAAGTCAACATCAACCTAAAATTACAAAAAAAAAAAGGACCCCAGAGTAGAAGATCATTTACCTTCCAAAAGAGAAATGACGGGGATACTAGAGCGATTGGAAAAGGCGATAAAAGCAGACATTGGCCTGCTAAGGACAGACCTAGGACAACTGCTGGGCAGAGTGGAAGCGGTGGAAGAAAAGAATGAAAAATTGGCTCAAGAAGTCGATCAACTTAAGGAACAGATTAAACACATTCACCTCAATCAGCGGGGGCTGCAATATAAAATAGAAGACCAAGAAAATCGTAACCTTAGACAGAATTTAAGGATTAGAGCAGTGCCCGAAACCAGAGGAGAAGACCTGAAGAGTACCATCAAAAAAATATTTGGAGCCCTTTTGGGAAAAGAGGAAGATGACTTCCCCAGAATAGACAGAGTCCACAGGATAGGTAAAATCAACGAAGCAAATGCAGAACGACCCAGGGACATAATCGTATGTTTCAACTTATACGAAGAGAAAGCAGAGATCTGGGCAAAGATCAAGGGACCGACACCGGTACAATACAAGGGGCGCGAATTACAGGTGTTCATGGATCTTGCCCCAGAGACCCTTAGTAGGAGACGTGTGTATACAGATTATCCCTGCGCCACCATAAACAGAAATAGAGCAAAGTGACTGCTGCACACACTGGGGCAAATGTCTGAAGCCAAAGGTAAATTGTATTTTAGGTAGTGGTGCGCTGTATAGAACAATCCTAGATATGCTAGACGGAGCTAGCTAGATAGGCAGCAAAAGGTAGGTGTGGATGATGGTAAAGCCAAAACGATGTCTGTAACCTGAAGGGTTGCAGCCTTAATCCAGTGCAAATATCGCAAATTTTAAAAAAGAAAATACATAGTAAAACCTAGTGGTTAAAAATGACTAGTGCAGTGTGCACTGTGGTAAATGAAGGTAAAATCTCAACGAATATGATAAAGTGTCCAAGTGATAAAACAGCATAAAATAAATAATCCCAGTGGGTGTATAGCAATGTGAAATCCTTAAAATGAAATAGACGGATAAAGTGCAAAGTGCTGGAATAGAAAAAGGAAATGGACACTGATCCAAGTTTCAGCAGTGTCTTGGTGCTGAAAGTAGAGCCTTGGATTGGCTAGTGATCCTCAGAAGTAGGATATTTTGTGACAGAGAAGTTACACAAAAAATGAAACTTATATTTAAGACCGGGTAAGCGAAACTCGCTAAACATAAAGATGTATTCAAAAGTCCAGATGGAGCATGCTCCTAAGGTGATCAGTGCAAGTATGGGTGGGGGGAACGTGAAAACTGGTTTCCTATTTAATCCAGTGAAGAAAACCGATAATATAAATAAATAAAACCAATAATTTAAATAAATAGATCTGTGACTGTGTGGCACACACCGTATTCACAACGGTTAATACACAGTTGAAGTGATGTAAGGTTTTAGGTGCAATGTGACATAAATTGAGTCCAACATAAAAATAAAGTGCAAGTGCTTGATAGCTGTGTGGGACGGTAGGTGATCCGTGCGTTCTCCTTCGTGCAGAATAAATGGATGGGTGTCCCCTTACCTTACAGCTGTAAGGTAACAGCGTGTAGCGGAGATCTTGTTTGGGTCCTTGGTCGGCGTTCCTGGTGTACTGCCCTGGGTCCTACCCTGCCTATAGTATGCGGTCCTGCCTCTTTGTATGTGTCCACAGTGGGGGAACTCGCCAGTAGTATAGGTTTTTTAGGGAAGAGATGAAGGAAACCTCATAGTGCAGTATTCCAGTATAATACAGCGTTTTAATGGTATACAGAAAGGTACTCACATTTAGCAAACAATACAATAAGCGATGTAAAAACGAGCTGCGGGCTCGTATGACTTCACTTCCGGTGTCACAGTCCCGACGCGTGTTCGTCACGGTCACGTGACTTCATCAGGGGATAACTGTGTGCATTGGGAAGTGTCCTTAAATATGGTGTGCTATTAGCATATACGGCGGCCATTTTCCTGTAGCTCCGGTGACCGGAAGTCAACAAACGGCCATCTTTACTCTGTAATAGTCGCCGGAAGTGTGCCGGCGGCCATTTTTTTGGATCTAGAGACATAGTCGGATGTAAACATCCGTCGTGGAGCCATATTTCTTTGGCTCGTTTTGGGCGGAAGTAGTCTGGCGGCCATTTTCTTAAAGCTAGGAGCTAGCATAGCAATCAATGTCCATAAGGTATGTCTCTACCAGAGCGAGGGGAATAACTGTCAGCAACATATAGCGCTTCACTTGGTGTATATGGTCCAGGTATACAACCCGTAGCATTAATGGGGGTTGAAATGTGTTCCATATTACAAAGTTGTATTAGTATTACGTTCAACATATAATAGATAAAAATGATAGTAAATGTTAAAAATTATGTTAAAATATATTTTAAAATAAAGGGAAAGTGCGCGCATCTGTATGTGTATAAATAAATGTATATACACATGGCATCACCGGAAATGGCGTCACATAAAATTACTTCTAAAATCATACATATACATGAGGAGAGGCATATATGATAAAAAAGTGCACGAGAGATGATGCGATATAGGTTCCATAGTGCAGAGAGAGTGGTCGTGCGAGAGGGTGCATCTGAAGAATAAAAGAATATAAATGTGTGATGGGGATGAGGGGTTTGTTAAAAATCACTGATAAAACAGTTAAGATCAAACTCTATATTCATTCCTCGAGGAGCAAGGGTATCTAGGGTAAAAATCCATCTTGATTCTAGTTGGCTCAACGTCCTTACTTTATGACCCCCACGCCAATGTTTTATATATGGCTCTATCCCCCAAAATTTAAGTTGGGTTGGGTCTCTGTTGTGGTGGGTGAGGAAATGTTTTGATACGCTATGTTTGTCATAGCCTTTAGTTATATTCTGCACATGTTCTTTTATGCAGATCCATAGGGGTCGTTTTGTTCGCCCTATGTATTGGAGCCCGCAATTACACTCTAGGGCATATACTGCCCCTACTGTGTTGCAGCAGATGAATTCCTTGATTTCGTAAGTATTACCAGTGCTGGTCGATGTGAATTCCTTCTTCCTTTCGTTTGGTCGTTTGGTTTTTCTGCAGGCATAGCACCGTTTACACGGATAGAAACCTTTACCCGTAAAAAAAGTAAAGGCTCTATTGGGAGGGTCGGGAATATTTTTGACAATTTTGTTGCGAATGGTTGGTGCTCTTCTATACACGAATTTGGGGAGGGCCGGGAGGATATCCTGTAGGTATTTATCTGCCAGTAGTATGCTCCAATGTCGTTTGATGATTTTTTCAACTTGTTTATGTTGTATACTGTAATCTAGAATAATTGGTATCATGTCTCGGGAGGTTTCTCGTTTAGGTTTGTCTTGAATCAGGTCTCTGCGGTCCATATCAGTGACCTCTTTGATTTTTTTATCGATAAAACTTTCTTCATATCCTTTCTCGATAAATCTATGTTTCATGGTTTCAGCTTGGGTGTAGAAGAGTTCTTTATGCGTGCAATTTCTCCTTAAGCGCATGAGTTGGCCCTTCGGGATGTTGAAGAGCCAATTCTGATGGTGACAACTTCCTAAAGGTAAATAGCTGTTACGGTCGACATTTTTGAAGTGAGTTTTGGTGGAGATTGTGTTGCCATCTTGTAGGATCTCCAAATCCAGAAACGTAATTTTCTTGTCACTAATGTCCCAATTTAGCTTAATATTCCTATCGTTTTTATTCAGTTTTCCTAGGAAAGTGACAAGTTCAGCCTGGTCGCCTTTCCAGAGGATGAAGATATCATCGATATATCTTTTGTATATAAACAAATTGTCTGGGGTGTCGGAGAAAACTGTCTCCTCTTCCCATTGTGCCATGAAAAGGCCAGCAACGCTCGGAGCAAATTTTGCCCCCATAGCAACTCCCGTTTTTTGAAAATAAAAGTGACGGTTATACCAAAAATAGCTATTTTTTAGACTAAAATCCAGACATTTAACAAGAAACTTCCTCTGAGTACATGGCAGTTCGGTATATTTCCTCAATCCCCATTTGGCTGCTTCACAAGCTTGATGGTGTAGTATAATGGTGTACAGAGAAGAGACATCGGCTGTAGCTAGCCACCACGGTCCGTCTTCTTTTGGAATATCTTCTAATATTTGTAAAATTTGTTTAGTGTCCCGTAAGTAGGCCTGTGTCTTTTTTACAGCAGGTTGTAGAAAAAAGTCAATATATTGTCCCATTCTCGCTGTCAATGAATCTATGCCATTAACTATTGGCCTCGGCGGTGGATTGTCTTTATCTTTATGTATTTTAGGGAGTGAATAAATGATGGGTGTTCTGCAGGATTCTGGTATGAGGTATTTGGCTTCTTTTTTGTTTAGAATATTCCTTTTCATGCCCAAGTGTACAGTCTGTTCGAGTGCTTTTCTGCATTTGAATACTGGGTTACTTAGAAGTCGGGTGTAGGTATCTGCATCTTGTAACATTTGATCCATACTGGTGTTATATTGTTCTTTTGATAGGATTACGATGCCTCCCCCTTTATCCGCTGGGCGGATCACTAAGTCCTTTCTCTTTGTCAACTTGCGAATCCCACTTTTGATGTGTTTGGGTTCTTCTCGTTTCTTCGTTTTTAATTCTTTCAGGTCTCCGAGAACTACCCTTTTAAAGACATCAATGTGCTTGTTGTCCTTCACCAGAGGGTTGAAGGAGGATTTATTTCTTAAAGTGCTGTGTGCTATATGTTCATCTGGTTCTCTCTTATATGATTTACATGGGTTACTGATGATGTATTTCTTTATGTTGAGTTTCCGCACATATTTTTGGATTCCGATATATGTTTGAAACTTATCAAGATTTTTTATTGGTGCATATTTGAGGCCTTTATCCAATACCCCAATTTCTTCATGGGACAGTATCTGTCCACTAAGGTTAAAAATTCCCTCTCCTTTCACTCTCTTTTTCTTTTGTGATCTCTTCCCCCCTCTACATCCTCTCTTCTTTCTGGTGTTCTCCTGATGTTCCTTGGGTCTTCGGTTCTCCTGGAGGGTTGGTTCTCTCTGCCTTTCTCTAAAAAAGATCTCTCGTAATCTGTATCTGAGTGGCGGTGTCTATCGGATCTGTCATCGTCGGGTCTAGTGCCCAGGGGTACAACTATTATGCACCCCTGGGCACTAGACCCGACGATGACAGATCCGATAGACACCGCCACTCAGATACAGATTACGAGAGATCTTTTTTAGAGAAAGGCAGAGAGAACCAACCCTCCAGGAGAACCGAAGACCCAAGGAACATCAGGAGAACACCAGAAAGAAGAGAGGATGTAGAGGGGGGAAGAGATCACAAAAGAAAAAGAGAGTGAAAGGAGAGGGAATTTTTAACCTTAGTGGACAGATACTGTCCCATGAAGAAATTGGGGTATTGGATAAAGGCCTCAAATATGCACCAATAAAAAATCTTGATAAGTTTCAAACATATATCGGAATCCAAAAATATGTGCGGAAACTCAACATAAAGAAATACATCATCAGTAACCCATGTAAATCATATAAGAGAGAACCAGATGAACATATAGCACACAGCACTTTAAGAAATAAATCCACCTTCAACCCTCTGGTGAAGGACAACAAGCACATTGATGTCTTTAAAAGGGTAGTTCTCGGAGACCTGAAAGAATTAAAAACGAAGAAACGAGAAGAACCCAAACACATCAAAAGTGGGATTCGCAAGTTGACAAAGAGAAAGGACTTAGTGATCCGCCCAGCGGATAAAGGGGGAGGCATCGTAATCCTATCAAAAGAACAATATAACACCAGTATGGATCAAATGTTACAAGATGCAGATACCTACACCCGACTTCTAAGTAACCCAGTATTCAAATGCAGAAAAGCACTCGAACAGACTGTACACTTGGGCATGAAAAGGAATATTCTAAACAAAAAAGAAGCCAAATACCTCATACCAGAATCCTGCAGAACACCCATCATTTATTCACTCCCTAAAATACATAAAGATAAAGACAATCCACCGCCGAGGCCAATAGTTAATGGCATAGATTCATTGACAGCGAGAATGGGACAATATATTGACTTTTTTCTACAACCTGCTGTAAAAAAGACACAGGCCTACTTACGGGACACTAAACAAATTTTACAAATATTAGAAGATATTCCAAAAGAAGACGGACCGTGGTGGCTAGCTACAGCCGATGTCTCTTCTCTGTACACCATTATACTACACCATCAAGCGTGCGAAGCAGCCAAATGGGGATTGAGGAAATATACCGAACTGCCATGTACTCAGAGGAAGTTTCTTGTTAAATGTCTGGATTTTAGTCTAAAAAATAGCTATTTTTGGTATAACCGTCACTTTTATTTTCAAAAAACGGGAGTTGCTATGGGGGCAAAATTTGCTCCGAGCGTTGCTGGCCTTTTCATGGCACAATGGGAAGAGGAGACAGTTTTCTCCGACACCCCAGACAATTTGTTTATATACAAAAGATATATCGATGATATCTTCATCCTCTGGAAAGGCGACCAGGCTGAACTTGTCACTTTCCTAGGAAAACTGAATAAAAACGATAGGAATATTAAGCTAAATTGGGACATTAGTGACAAGAAAATTACGTTTCTGGATTTGGAGATCCTACAAGATGGCAACACAATCTCCACCAAAACTCACTTCAAAAATGTCGACCGTAACAGCTATTTACCTTTAGGAAGTTGTCACCATCAGAATTGGCTCTTCAACATCCCGAAGGGCCAACTCATGCGCTTAAGGAGAAATTGCACGCATAAAGAACTCTTCTACACCCAAGCTGAAACCATGAAACATAGATTTATCGAGAAAGGATATGAAGAAAGTTTTATCGATAAAAAAATCAAAGAGGTCACTGATATGGACCGCAGAGACCTGATTCAAGACAAACCTAAACGAGAAACCTCCCGAGACATGATACCAATTATTCTAGATTACAGTATACAACATAAACAAGTTGAAAAAATCATCAAACGACATTGGAGCATACTACTGGCAGATAAATACCTACAGGATATCCTCCCGGCCCTCCCCAAATTCGTGTATAGAAGAGCACCAACCATTCGCGACAAAATTGTCAAAAATATTCCCGACCCTCCCAATAGAGCCTTTACTTTTTTTACGGGTAAAGGTTTCTATCCGTGTAAACGGTGCTATGCCTGCAGAAAAACCAAACGACCAAACGAAAGGAAGAAGGAATTCACATCGACCAGCACTGGTAATACTTACGAAATCAAGGAATTCATCTGCTGCAACACAGTAGGGGCAGTATATGCCCTAGAGTGTAATTGCGGGCTCCAATACATAGGGCGAACAAAACGACCCCTATGGATCCGCATAAAAGAACATGTGCAGAATATAACTAAAGGCTATGACAAACATAGCGTATCAAAACATTTCCTCACCCACCACAACAGAGACCCAACCCAACTTAAATTTTGGGGGATAGAGCCATATATAAAACATTGGCGTGGGGGTCATAAAGTAAGGACGTTGAGCCAACTAGAATCAAGATGGATTTTTACCCTAGATACCCTTGCTCCTCGAGGAATGAATATAGAGTTTGATCTTAACTGTTTTATCAGTGATTTTTAACAAACCCCTCATCCCCATCACACATTTATATTCTTTTATTCTTCAGATGCACCCTCTCGCACGACCACTCTCTCTGCACTATGGAACCTATATCGCATCATCTCTCGTGCACTTTTTTATCATATATGCCTCTCCTCATGTATATGTATGATTTTAGAAGTAATTTTATGTGACGCCATTTCCGGTCATGCCATGTGTATATACATTTATTTATACACATACAGATGCGCGCACTTTCCCTTTATTTTAAAATATATTTTAACATAATTTTTAACATTTACTATCATTTTTATCTATTATATGTTGAACGTAATACTAATACAACTTTGTAATATGGAACACATTTCAACCCCCATTAATGCTACGGGTTGTATACCAGGACCATATACACCAAGTGAAGCGCTATATGTTGCTGACAGTTATTCCCCTCGCTCTGGTAGAGACATACCTTATGGACATTGATTGCTATGCTAGCTCCTAGCTTTAAGAAAATGGCCGCCAGACTACTTCCGCCCAAAACGAGCCAAAGAAATATGGCTCCACGACGGATGTTTACATCCGACTATGTCTCTAGATCCAAAAAAATGGCCGCCGGCACACTTCCGGCGACTATTACAGAGTAAAGATGGCCGTTTGTTGACTTCCGGTCACCGGAGCTACAGGAAAATGGCCGCCGTATATGCTAATAGCACACCATATTTAAGGACACTTCCCAATGCACACAGTTATCCCCTGATGAAGTCACGTGACCGTGACGAACACGCGTCGGGACTGTGACACCGGAAGTGACGTCATACGAGCCCGCAGCTCGTTTTTACATCGCTTATTGTATTGTTTGCTAAATGTGAGTACCTTTCTGTATACCATTAAAACGCTGTATTATACTGGAATACTGCACTATGAGGTTTCCTTCATCTCTTCCCTAAAAAACCTATACTACTGGCGAGTTCCCCCACTGTGGACACATACAAAGAGGCAGGACCGCATACTATAGGCAGGGTAGGGCCCAGGGCAGTACACCAGGAACGCCGACCAAGGACCCAAACAAGATCTCCGCTACACGCTGTTACCTTACAGCTGTAAGGTAAGGGGACACCCATCCATTTATTCTGCACGAAGGAGAACGCACGGATCACCTACCGTCCCACACAGCTATCAAGCACTTGCACTTTATTTTTATGTTGGACTCAATTTATGTCACATTGCACCTAAAACCTTACATCACTTCAACTGTGTATTAACCGTTGTGAATACGGTGTGTGCCACACAGTCACAGATCTATTTATTTAAATTATTGGTTTTATTTATTTATATTATCGGTTTTCTTCACTGGATTAAATAGGAAACCAGTTTTCACGTTCCCCCCACCCATACTTGCACTGATCACCTTAGGAGCATGCTCCATCTGGACTTTTGAATACATCTTTATGTTTAGCGAGTTTCGCTTACCCGGTCTTAAATATAAGTTTCATTTTTTGTGTAACTTCTCTGTCACAAAATATCCTACTTCTGAGGATCACTAGCCAATCCAAGGCTCTACTTTCAGCACCAAGACACTGCTGAAACTTGGATCAGTGTCCATTTCCTTTTTCTATTCCAGCACTTTGCACTTTATCCGTCTATTTCATTTTAAGGATTTCACATTGCTATACACCCACTGGGATTATTTATTTTATGCTGTTTTATCACTTGGACACTTTATCATATTCGTTGAGATTTTACCTTCATTTACCACAGTGCACACTGCACTAGTCATTTTTAACCACTAGGTTTTACTATGTATTTTCTTTTTCAAAATTTGCGATATTTGCACTGGATTAAGGCTGCAACCCTTCAGGTTACAGACATCGTTTTGGCTTTACCATCATCCACACCTACCTTTTGCTGCCTATCTAGCTAGCTCCGTCTAGCATATCTAGGATTGTTCTATACAGCGCACCACTACCTAAAATACAACTTAGTAGGAGACGACTGCTGAAACCGCTACTGGAGATAATGAAAAATAAAAATATACGATATAATTGGAGATTTCCCGCCTGCCTGGTGGGCTTTGGAGATGGGTTTTCTGCAAGATTGACATTCCCTGAGGACCTGGAAGATTTTTGCAAAAAATTGGATATACATATTCCAGAGCTTCCGGGGTGGTCAGACAGATAGTGGAGGGGGGCTCTATGCCTGACCCCCCCCCCCCCCTAGTGCTCGGGGTCCAGTCGGGGAGGAGGAGGGGACCACATGGGCTTTCCTCGAAGACGCGACTCGGGATGGTCAAGGATTTCGGGACCACCAACGAGTCGAGGGCCGAGATAGGGCCAGAGGGGGAGAGGGGAGGGAAGGGGGGAGGGGGAAGAGATAGGGGGGGGAAGGGTCTAGGGAGGGTGGGAAGGGAGGAATCACAGGGCTTGACCAAACAGCAGACTTTCCTTGGATCAGACGACCGACAAGTAAATTATCCAGTAGAACAAACTTACTATGACAACAAGTTTGAATTTTATGACATACAATGTTAAGGGACTGAACACACCTAACAAACGACACAAAATCTTGAAAGAACTCAAACAATATAAAGCAGAAGTTGTTTTCTTGCAGGAGACTCATATCCCACTTGACTCGAATATAAAATTATATTCAAAGGACTTTCCCGACTGGTATTATGGAGACACCATTACAAAAAGAGCCAGGGGAGTAGCAATCGGTTTTGCAAAAAAAATGTGATTCAAATTAATAGATAGAGCAACTGATCCCGAGGGGAGATATCTCTTCCTGAAAGGAAAACTCGGAGACATGGAATGTACTCTCGCTAATATCTACTCCCCTAACACTAACCCCGGGAATTATTTAGCAAAGATATTGGGGAAACTGATGGATTTTAAACGCGGAACCCTGATATTGATGGGAGACATACATTTTTGCATTGATCCTCCGAAAGATAGTACGTACCGTGTGCAGGGGATTAGTAATGTACAATTAAGGAAAATAAAACAAAAATTGCATACTTGCCAACTGACAGACGTCTGGAGAAGCCAACATCCAAAAGATAAAGATTACTCATTCTTCTCCCCTGTACACGGGACATACTCAAGGATAGACTATATTTTTTTAGAACATAGTGCTCTAGACAGAGTAGTAGATACAAGCATAGGAATAATTTCACTCTCGGACCCCGCCCCGGTGATGATGAAAATACAGTCATCCGAAGCTCAAATGAAACCTCAACGATGGCGATTAAATGAAAACATTATCCAGGAGGCAGAAGGGGAAAATAAAATAAGGGAGGAACTGGAACAATATTTCCTAAGAAATGACACGGAGGGAATCTCGGGACAGACCCTGTGGGAAGCCCATAAGGCTTACATAAGGGGGGCACTTATTTCCGCAGGAGCGGGGAAAAAAAAGAGGAGAGCCCAAAAAATTAAAGACACAATTGAGGAAATATTCCGACTGGAACAACAACATAAAAGTGATCTAACTCAGGACAAAAGGTTGTTCCAAGACTTAGTAACAAAAAGAGAGGAGTTGAAATTACTTATGGAACAGGACACCAATAGGACTTTTTTCCTTTTAGCTAGAGAGAAATACTATGGTAGTAACAAATCTCCTCAATATCTGGCCAAAATGCTGCAAAAAAAGAAAGCTCAAAACTATATAGAGAAAATTCAGACAAGTAAGGGAGATATAGAATATACCACAAAGGAGATAGCACAAACATTTAAAAAATGTTATGCCGATTTATATTCAGTTGAACAAAAGAAGGGGAGCGAGGAAATGATAAAAAACAGGAAAATGGACAATTTTTTAAGTAGGGCCGGCCTAACTAAAATCACAGACAGCGAACGTGAATCTTTAGAAGAGAAAATAACAGAAGAAGAGATAATTAGAGCTTTAAATGGAACTAAATCGGGGAAAAGCCCGGGGCCAGACGGATTTACAACTTATTATTATAAAAAGTTTAAAAATATCCTGGTCCCTAGGCTATGTACGTATTTAAACGGTCTCGGCGTAAATTTCGAAATGAGTAAAGAGGCTTTAATGGCCTCTATAACTGTAATCAAAAAAGAGGGCAAAGATGGGATAAAGTGTGACAACTATAGACCAATCTTGCTTCTGAATGCGGATACTAAGCTTTACGCCAAGATACTAGCAGATAGGCTGAAAACCCTAATGAATAAATTGGTCCACCCCGATCAGGCGGGGTTTGTCCCTGGTAGAGAAAGTAGAGACAATGGGGTAAGAACCCTGCTGTTATTATTACAGGAAAAAAAGAAGAAAGGGCCCAGTCTACTCTTGTCGACAGACGCCCAGAAGGCATTCGACCGAGTAGACTGGAGTTTCATGTTCAGGACACTAGAAGAAATGGGTATAGGCCCTAAAATGCTCCAACGTATTAGAACTCTGTATCACTACCCGTTAGCTACTGTAAAAATTAACGGATCTGAGTCCCCATACTTTGAAATGAAAAACGGGACAAGACAGGGATGCCCTCTTTCCCCCATTCTTTTCATTTTATCTTTAGAACCACTACTTTCTATGATTCGAGGAGACCCTGAAATCGAGGGATTTAAAGTTGGAGATGAAATTCACAAATTATCTGCGTATGCGGACGACGTCCTGTTCTACATAAATAAACCTGACTCCTCCCTGCTCCGACTCATGAATATATTAAAAGATTACGGTGAATTATCCAATTTTAAAATAAATCAAGAAAAGTCGGAAGTCCTAAATATCAATACCAGTGTCACCCTAAAACATGAGCTCCAAAAAACCTATAAATTCCCTTGGCGTAAAGACTTAAAGTACTTAGGTATTAAACTGGCACCTTCTCAAAAAAAAATATTTAATTTGAATTATATCCCACTATTAAATGAAATTAAAATGGAGAGTAGGAGACTGACACATAGATCATTATCATGGTTTGGAAGAATCCACGCACTTAAAATGTTCATTCTACCCAAAATCCTCTATAAATTTCAAATGATGCCTATAGATTTGCCAAAGTTCTATCTTGCCAAACTTCAAGCCCTGGTAACGACTTTCCTCTGGAACAACAAAAAACCTAGGATAGCATATAACACGCTTAAACAGGGGAAAAATCGCGGAGTACTGGCAGCCCCAGACATTCATCACTATTATAGAGCGATCGTTCTGTCAAGAATTGTGGAATGGACAAAAGAAAAGAAAAAAGATGGGTGAATTTAGAATATATCCTTAGTAAAGCACAATTAAGTAAAATGATATGGAACCCCCAGAATATCGATAGAGACAGCAGTGAACTCACTTTAAACGCACTTAGGATTTGGGATGAAATATATAAAAAAATAAACGGTCACTATAATTCGCCACTTATTGCTTTAAAAGAGAATATTTTTTTCGCACCGGGATTAAAAATCAATGGGGGGAACTGGTTGAAATTAGAAAGAGCACAGGTGAGAGACATTATAAAAAATGGTAAGATTAGGTCACTACAGGAATTAAAGACAAATGAGGGATTTGAAGGAATAGATGGATGGAGACACCACCAGCTCTCTCACTTCATTGAGAGCCTGCCCCACCCATTTAGGGAACCAAGAGACCTAACGCCTCTAGAGCGAATATGTACAACTAATGACAGTAAAGGCTCTATTACAAGGTGGTACAGGCTCTTACTGGACGGGGAGGGACCGGTGGTCTCCTCATATATTCACAAATGGGAAAGGGAATTAGGGACACAATGTAAGAATGACACAGTTAAAAAAAAATTAAATTGACCCATAGTTCTTCTAACGACAGTAAGTCAGCTGAAACAAATTATAAAATCTTATCTAGATGGTATGCTACCCCTGACAAAATCAGCAAATTCCAACAGAATAAATCAGGGGAATGTTGGAGAGGATGTAATGAACTAGGTACCATGACACATCTTTGGTGGAGCTGCCCAAAAATTAAAGTCTTCTGGGGAAAAGTCAGGTTTTATATAAAAGAAATAACAAACATAGTTGCAGACGACCCATGGACCATCCTATTACATGGCACAAAAGAGGGTATCAAAAAATACCAAAGGTCATTACTCCCGCTCCTCCTAAATGCTGCAAAAAAAGTAATCCCTAATAAATGGCGGGAGACAGAAGCCCCCTTAATCTGGGAATGGATAGATGAGATTGAGGGTATACATAAGATGGAAAGGTCAAGAGGGAAAAATGGTAACAATGAGGAGGACAAAACAGACAAGTGGGGAGCGTGGAAGAATTTCAAAAAAACATGGAGCTATACAGAACAATTAAGGATTTAAGGAATTAGTGAACAGACACTGGAGAGTTTGGTCAAGCCCTGGGAGTGGGAGGAGGCGTGGGTGGGAGGTGGGTGGGAGGAGACAGGGGAAAAAAAATAGAAAGAAAGAAAAAAAAAAAGGGGGAGCAGATATTTAAATTGTATGAATAATAAATGTATGGAGCTTTCTCTTTTTTTTTTGGCTTCAGTTAAACAGAAGATAGATGATAACGCCACAATGATGTGACATGAGAAAAGACAGCTATGACTGGAAAGTTGATTATATGTCTCTCTCGCGATAACTCGCTGAAGTGGCAAGAAAAAAAAAAAACAGAAAAAATAAATAAAAAAAAACAGAAAAAAAATAAAATAAAACAAAATAAAAAAAAAGTCACACTGAAATTAATGAAACCGCATCACTGTGAAGCCAGACTAAAATCTTCATAATTTATTGGTTCTCCATAAAAGACACAGTATCAGACACAACAGCCTTGTTCACTACAAATGCCATGTACAACAGTGCCACAATATATCGTTTATAAACCCCTCCTGGCAGCACATGTCGTTATTTGCCAATGATGGTATTCACCAAATGAGTGGTGATGGTATTCACCAAATGAGTGGTGATGGTATTCACCAAATGAGTGGTGATGGTATTCACCAAATGAGTGATGATGGTAATCACTGTAAGTATACAAGCTGTTTTCATCACTTGTGGAAGACACTAAAGGATTAAGAATCAATATATTTGGACACTACTGTGTATTTTGAACGCAAACACAGAAATTTGGACTATTGGGACACAATTTGGAACTTCTTTCACATCTTGAACAGGACATTAGTGTGATGATTTTTGTGATTTGTTTGTTTATGAATTGCCATTTGAGAATTATTTTACACTATGCTGGTATTAGGTATATAATTGTGTTTAGTGCAGCATTTTCTGTCACATATTTAGGTGTTAACTTTTGCACTTTTATGCTTGCGGCTTAGTATTGCAGTGTGTGCAGAATTTTATTTTTATCACAAAAAAAAAACTGACAGTGATTTTAATCCTCCAATTACTCTATCCAGAAAAGTTTGGCTTTAGATATACTTTAATTTACTGTGATACATAATGATTATACAGCACCACAAGAAACCAGTGCAATTTGTCACTGGCATTTTATATGTGACTGATCTATTTATTATGACTAAGAATTTAACAAGCATCATTCACACAAAATACACTTCTAGACCAAACACATAAATAGAGGATGTCAAGTCAGCATTAATTATCAATGACATATGATACAGAACACATGTAATAGATAAAAAAGAATTACTATTTTTAGCCATGAAAAACAAAACCACATTAAAATAACTGTATGTTCTTTCTTTGAAGTAATGCAGTGCTTTTTAATACAAGTAGAAAATGAATACCAATCAATAAATGGACTACATATGAGATACTGAACAAGCTACCAATATAATAAAAGTAAATCATGAGCAAAATTGTACCAAACGAAAAGCATTAAAGCATATAAAAAAGAAAAACATTTGATCTGCATAGAAGGTTATAAAGTGATATTGGGACATTCTCAAAGGAAGGAGAGGTAAAAGGAGGAACTGAGAAAGGGGAATAGAGGAAAGAGAGCTTTTCATGTTAACCACTTGCTGCCTGCCATATAGCAATATGACGTCGGTAAAATGGTTGCGATATCCTGACCGGACATCATATGACGTCGCCAGGATATCAAGCCACTGCGTGCTCCCTGTCAGACATGAGAAGTGGAGAGCTGATTGATTATCATCACAGTTCCCCAGAGGATGCCCGCACTGGGCCACCAGGGCCACCAGGGGTGCCCACCACTAGTCACCACCAGGTATGCCACCCATGGCCACCAAGAATGCCAATCAGTGCCCACAATGGATACCAATCAGTGCCCACAATGGATGTCAATCAGTGCCCACAATAATGCCTGCCAGTCAGTGATGCCCATCAGTACCATCCATCAGTGCCCATCCATGCCCATCTGTGCCACCTATCAGTGCCCATCCATGCTGCCTATCAGTGCCCATCCGTGCCGCCTTTAAGTACTTATCAGTGCCACCTATCAGTGCCGCCTATCAGTGCCCCATCAGTGCCGCCTATCAGTGCCCATCATCAGTGCCCATCAGTGCCGCCTTATCAGTGCCCATCAGTGCAGCCCCATCAGTGCCCATCAATAAAGGAGAAAACTTACTTGTTTACAAAGTTTTGTAACAGAAACAAAACTTTTTTTTTTTTCAAAATTTATAGTCTTTTTTTTATTTGTTTAGCAGAAAATAAAAAACCCAGAAGTGATCAAATACCACCAAAAGAAAGCTCTATTTGTGGGAACAAAATTATAAAAATTTAGTTTGGGTACAGTGTAGCATGACCGTGCAATTGTCATTCAAAGTGCGAAAATTGGTCTGGGCAGGAAGGTGCCCTGTATTGAAGTGGTTAAAGTAGTTGTAAACCCTTAATATACCTAGTGGAGTGACTGGCCAGAGGGGTGAAATGATACACAGAGATTAAATAAATCCTCCTACATAACTTGTACCTGTTTATCTTCTCTTCGCTACAGACCTTCAAAGTACAGAATTTTTACAAGCTTGTTTGAGCTTTTAGAAAGCAGGGGGTAGCTGAAGTTACACTGTGCAGAGCTAAGTAAGGAGAGCTATAAGCTGATTGGAGGAAAGGGACACACTACCCTTCACACAAGAACAGAGCTGATGCTGTCAATCACAGGCTGAGAGCTGGAGCCCCTGTCACCTATTTTCTCTTGGAGTCAGGAAAACTTGTCAATAGTGGCTCATGAAGACAGCAGAGGAATGAGGCAGCATAAAGAAATAACACTTATGCCGCGTACACACGAAGGGACTTTTCCCGGCGGACCTAAGTCCAGCGGACAATCCGCTGGACTTTCCAGCTGGGTCCGCTGGACTAAAAAGCGAACGGACTTGACCACACACGATCATGCAAAAAGTCCGACGGTTCACGCGATGACGTACAGCACGTACGACGGGACTAGAAAACGAAAAAATACTAGAAAAATACTTGCTACTGAGCATGCGTCCTTTTTGGTCCGCCGGACCATACTACACACGGCCGGATTGTCCGCTGGACTGCCAAGTCCAGCGGATAATTTTAAAACAAAACTTAAAACTTTAGTCCGCCGTACTTTGGCCAAAAAAAGTCCGCCGGCGCCCACACACGAGGGGATTATCCGCTCGACTTCGGTCCAGCGGATAATCCCGCGGGATAGTCCCTTCGTGTGTACGCGGCATTAGTGCTCTGTACTTGAGACAAATATACAATATAGAGGGATGTGCTTTTTCCATATTTCATATCTGATGTTTACAAATACTTTAAATGCCCCATTTAAAAGGACAGTGTATTATGAAACACAATTCCCTTGAGAATGGCCAGACAATTTTGGTTCTTTTGATGAAGCTCATGAATGTGGAGATCACAGATCTATGCCCAAAGGTTCATCTGGCTATAGACCTGAACAGGAGGTCAGGTGTGTAGGCATTAAGCAAACTTCTTCAGGAACAAAAAACAACATCATAAACCCACAAACTTGGCTCAACTTCCAAATGCATGCAGATACTGGAACTCAAGAATAGATATATCATGTTTAAAGTGACTGAACGATAATTTCTAGGTTTAAAATATCCCCAGTTCTCAGCAAGAGTGAAATACCAGGTTTCAATGTGTGACCCCTTAACAGAAATCTATAAACTAACAGATTAATTCGTTTTTTATGGCATCCTTACATTGTCTTTGTGGTGGTGTCAAGGGAGGATAGCAGTCTATGTTTGTTGAAACAACACAGTTTAGTAACGTAATTAATATTAGACTTCTTTTTAAAGGAAGAAAGTAATCCCTGCTAAATTCAGCCTAGAAAAACGTATGCCCCGTACACATGAGCGGAATTTCCGTCGGAAAAATCTTGGATGTTTTTTCCGACGGAATTATTATTATTATTATACAGGATTTATATAGCGCCAACAGTTTGCGCAACGCTTTACAACATGAGGGCAGACAATACACTTACAATACAAATCAATACAGGAGGGATTAGATGGCCCTGCTCGTTGGAGCTTACAAGAAGGGAGGGTCAATTGGAACAAAAGGTAATAACTGTGTGTTAGGTGGGGGCTGGATAGGCTTCTCTGAAGAGAAGGGTTTTTAGGGATCGTCTAAAAGCTAATAAAGTAGGAGATAGGCGGACAGATTGGGGTAAGGCGTTCCATAGGATTGGAAAGGCTCTGGAAAAGTCTTGGAGGCAAGCATGGGAGGAGGTGATGAGGGAGCTAGAGAGCAGGAGGTCTTGAGAGGAACGAAGAGAACGAGTAGGTTGGTATTTAGAGACTAGGCTAGTGATGTAGCTGGGGGCTAAATTGTGGATGGCTTTGTACGTAGTTGTTAGTATTTCGAATTTAATTCTTTGGCCAAGTGGAAGCCAGTGGAGGGATTGACAGAGAGGAGTGGCAGACACAGAGTGATTGGTAAGGTGGATGAGTCTGGCAGCAGCATTCATGATGGATTGCAGAGGTGATAGACTATTTAGAGGTAAGCTAATGAGAAGGGAGTTGCAGTAGTCGAGACGAGAGATGACGAGCGAGTGAATTAAGAGCTTTGTTGTGTCATTGGTTAGAAAGGGGCGTATTTTGGCGATGTTGTGGAGGTTGAGGAGGCAGGATTTGGACAGTGATTGGATGTGTTGCTTGAAGGAGAGTTCAGAGTCCAGGACTACACCTAGAACCTTGGCATGTGGGGATGGGCTGATAGCTGTGCCATAGATTCTGACAGAGAGATCAGGGGAACGGTAAGGGGCATACGGGGGAGGAAAAATTATAAGTTCGGTTTTGGATAGATTGAGTTTGAGGAAGTGGTGTGACATCCAGACGGATATATCTGATAGTAGATTAGTGATACGTGCGGAGACAGAGGGAGTGAGCTGAGAGGTAGAGAAATAGATTTGAGTGTCGTCAGCGTAGAGGTGGTATTGGAAGCCATGGGAGGCTATCAGTTGACCCAGGGAGGAGGCGTAGATTGAAAATAGAAGAGGTCCAAGAACAGAACCTTGGGGGACCCCAACAGAGAAAGGAAGAGGAGAGGAGGAAGTAGAGTTGTAAGAAACGCTAAAGGTGCGGTTGGATAAGTAGGAAGAGAACCAGCGAAGAGTACAGTCACAGAGACCAAAGGTGTGGAGTTTTTTGAGGAGAAGGGGGTGGTCAACCGTATCAAAGGCAGCAGAGAGGTCGTCCAGGAGTAGGAGTACAGAATAATGTTGATTGGTTTTGGCCATTAGTAGATCATTTGTTAGTTTTAGGAGAGCAGTTTCTGTGGAGTGTTGAGGACGAAATCCAGACTGAAGGGGATCAAGAAGACTATTATCAGCGAGGTGGACACTCAGTCGGTTGTAGACCAGACGTTCAAGGAGTTTGGATAAGAAGGGGAGCAATGAGAATTCTGCTCAAGCTTGGCTTGCATACACATGGTCACACAAAAGTTCGCTGAACTTTCGACCATCAAGAATGCAGTGACGTACAACACTACGACAAGCCGAGAAAATTAAGTTCAATGCTTCCAAGCATTCGTCAAATTGTTTCCGAGCATGCGTAGGAATTTTGTGCATCGGAATTGGTATAGACAATCCGAATTTCCGACCGAAAAATTAAGAACCTGCTCTAAATCTTTTCCTGGCAGGAATTCCCGCCAGCAAAAGTCCGATGGAGCATACACACGGTCTGAATTTCCGACCAAAAGATCACATCTCACCTTTTTCTGGTGGAATTTCCGATTGTGTGTACGGGGCATTATACTTACAACACCTTCATGATTACATGACATTTAGTATTTTATTTAACAGTAAAAGCATGGGGGGGGGGGGGTCTTTTTTTTTTTTTAATCAAGAAAAAGTTTTTATTTTTCGTTTTGCACAATTTACATGGTAACAATCACATTGTACAGTTATAATTTCAACATAACAGAGACTATGCAGTCTAAAATTAAGCTTTACAAGGCTCCTGAAACTATATAACAAAAACTAAGTCTTGTCTTTATTAAATACTGTGCAAAACTTTCTTCCCATGACCTTGTCATGCTTTAGTGCACTATTGGTATACCTGTGTTACTATGTGTAAGCATTCACAACAACCATCTTGTGGACCCTGTCTCTGTATTAGTATACTCTGTCTTTTTAAGTTAGCCAGCTCCTCCCCTTCTTTATGTTGGATGAAAGGTGTGTGTCTGTCCTCCATTGTTTTCCCCCCTAAAATCATCCTGATAACAACCTATCCTGAATTAGCTGGTGTGGGGCTAGCCCAGGGGTGTCTAGCCATGGTGACCACATTGCCTGAAACTTTCGTGGAGCATTTCTATGTTGGTAGGTTATTTTTTCCCTGATCAGTAGTTTGTTTACGTTCTCTACCCATTTCTTCCTGGAGGGAATTCTTGGAGTGATCCAGACTTGGGCTATCCTTTTTCGTGCTATGTATAAGAGGCGTAGTATTGCCGTATAAGTGGGTGTACCCAGTGTTTCCTCATCTAGCGCCCCTAGTAGGCATATAGTCGGGTTTTGAGGTATTGTTACATTGAAGATTGATGATATCGTATCCGTTATTTCCTTCCAGTACCTGAAAAGCTTCGGGCACCTCCAGAGCATATGGAGAAGATCTCCGTTGTCCCTT
Source organism: Lithobates sylvaticus (assembly GCA_028564925.1). Classification (NCBI taxonomy): domain Eukaryota; kingdom Metazoa; phylum Chordata; class Amphibia; order Anura; family Ranidae; genus Lithobates; species Lithobates sylvaticus. The sequence goes on along the minus strand of CM053028.1, from coordinate 326,909,026 downwards.
TCACATTTTGGACATATGGGCGAGTCCCTGAGGCCCCACTTGTGCAGTTGTACCGGTGTTCTGTATGCTCTATGTAGTAAATACAAATGCGATAGTTTCTGTGAGGCTGAGACTGACACAAGTGGTGCAGCAGAAAGGCACATATTCCACATTTCCCCGTCTATAAGTCCTATATCTTCCTCCCAGCCTTTCCTACATGGTAGGTTGGAAGAGTCTTGGATTTTACCCAGGAGAATGCCATAACATCTGGATATCATACCCTTTTTTCCCCCCCTCCATAAGGATATTTTGAATGATTGTGTGGTCTGTTTTTCGTAGTGTATTTATTTGTTCTAGCTTGGGTTTGTATTGCATGCCTCAACTGCAGGTATTTATAAAAGTTGGTGCGTGGGATTTGAAATTCCTCCTGAAGTTCCATAAAGGATTTGAAAGTAGGGCCATTGAAAAGTTGAGCCATATAGATTATGCCTGCCTCCCCCCATTTCCTGAATCCTTTCAATTTCTGGATTTCTCTATATTGTCTATTCTGCCATATGGGTGTATGTGTCAGAAATCCCTGTATTCCTAGCAATCTCTTAATATATGCCCATAATGTATTTAAAAGTTTCACCGTCGGTGCTTTGGGATTCAGATGACAGTATCCCGCCTCTAGCCTGGTAAGCGCTGGTGCAATTTCGCCTGGCACACTGAGTAGCTTGCGGATAGGGTCTTCGGTGTCTGGTATTCCCCAGCCTCCCAGCTGTTGCAGCTGTGACGCCAGGTAATACGTTCTGGGGTGTGGGACTGCCAGCCCCCCTTCTTCCTTACTATACTGTAACGTGGATAATTTTATTCTGGCTTTTTTTTTTTCCGCCATATAAGCTCCCGGAATTGAGTCTCTATTTTATCGAACCATTTCCTGTGTATCCATATTGGGGAGTTGTTAAATACATAGAGCAGCTGTGGTGCCCAAACCATTTTTATCAGATTTACCCTCCCCACCACCGATAGAGGAAGTTTGCACCAAGCTGTGCACTTTTCCCGGAATTTGTTCAGTAAGGGGACAAGGTTTTGTTCTATGTATTCCGAGGTGTCTGATGTCACCTGGATTCCCAGATATCGAAATGACTGGACTATCTGGACCATCTCTGCCTCTGCTGGGAGTGGTGTCTTTATCGGGTCTATGGGTAGGAGCACCGATTTGCTCCAGTTAATGGAGAAGCCGGATAGTTGTCCGAATTCTTTAATAAGTGACATGGCCGTCTGTAGTGTGCCCTGTGTGTCCCCTAGATACAGGAGAGTGTCATCGGCGTACATGGACACTTTCTCTGTCCCGGTCCGCCTTTGAAAACCCTCTATGTTATTGTCTGCTCGGATCCTCGCTGCCAGCGGTTCCAGGGCCAAAGCGAACAGCAGGGGCGACAGGGGGCACCCCTGCCTAGTACCACGAAACAACTGAAATGAGTCTGACAGCTCCCCATTAACTCTAATTTTGGCCGATGGTTCAGCATAGAGGAGTTTTACCCAATTAATAAAATTATTCCCCAGGCCCATATTTTCCAGCACAGCCCACAGATAAGGCCACTCGACGCTGTCGAAGGCCTTAGCTGCGTCCGGCGAGAAAATTGCCCTATTGCCGGGGTTGTCAACCGGGAGTTGGAGGTTCAGAAAAAGTCTCCTAATGTTTTGGGCTGTTGATCTCGTGGGTATGAACCCTGACTGGTCCCTATGTACTATCTTGTGGATCACTGTTGCTAATCTATTCGCCAATATCCTTGCTAGTAGTTTAATATCCGCCGTTAGCAGCGATATTGGTCTATAAGAGTCAGGTGAGTTAGCGTCTTTACCCGGCTTCAGCAGAACAACAATAATCGCCTCGTTCATGGAATCCGGAAAAGACCCCTTCTCATATGCATCATTATAGACCTTTAATAGCAAAGGTGTTAGCGTGTCTGCATATCTCTTGTATACTTCGGAGGGGAGACCGTCTAACCCAGGTGACTTGTTGTTTTTTGATTGCGCAAGAGCTAAAGATCTCCTCCTCCGTCAGGGGGGCATTGAGCATATCTGTATCTCCGTTAGACAGTTTGGGTAGAGCGCATACCTCTAAAAAGTCCGTTATTTCCTGGGTAGTGGGGTGTACCTTAGAAGCATACAAGTTTTCGTAAAAGTTCCTAAAAACCTGCACTATGTCTGCCGTTTGTGTTTGTACTTTGCCTTGTGTGTCTTTAATGGTGGAGATAAGGGAGGAGGACCTCTGCGCACGCGCCATTACTGCTAGCATGTGCCCAGTTGCCTCACCCTCCTCAAAGTGCGACTGCTGTAAGAAAAAACGTTTGTTTTCAGCTAATTGCAATGCCAGTTGATTGGACATAGTCTGCGCGCTTAGCCAAGCTCGCTTCGTATCTTCCGTGGGGTCAGCAATGTATCTGTCCTCTGTCGCCGTGACTACCCCCCATACCGTGCATTCCCATGCCTTTGTATCAGTTTTAATACGTGTAATAGATCTAATAAATTGCCCCCTTAGGTAGGCTTTGGTCGCATCCCATACTACTCCCATTCTAGCTGAATTAAGGTTCTCCTGAATAAACGCATTTAAATCATTGCGGATTGGGTCTGGGTCTGGGAATAATGAGAGCCAAAATGGGTTCAGCCTCCAAACTGGTCTTATGCTGTTTATTGGTAGCGAGATGGATATCCAGTAAGAGGAGTGATCCGACACCAGTCTGTCTGCATAGCCCGCATCCTGGGCCTTAAGCAACATTGCCTCGTTCCCTAGGCCCAAATCTATTCTAGAGAGACTCCCGTGTGAGGCCGAATGGCATGAATATTTCTTTTTTGTTGGGTTTTTTTCCCGCCATATGTCAGTCAGTCCCATTTCTCTTAGTACCCTGGCAAAGGGTGTGTGTCCCTCTGCGCCTGGCTTAACAGTGGTGGGGATAGGAAGTTTATCTAGCAAATGGTTCAGGTAGTTATTATAGTCCCCTACAGCCAAAAGTGGAACATCCGGGTACAGTGCCATAAATCCCGCCAAACATTTCAAAACTTCTGATGAGTACGGGGGGGGGGGGGGGTATATATATGTCCGCCAGTATGCAGGTCATACCGTGAATCTTGCAGAGCAGGAATATATATCTCCCTCCTGTGTCTATGTCATCTCTAATACATTTAAATTGTACATTTTTCTTTACTAGGATGCTTACTCCCCTAGAGTATGTGGAATAAGTGGAGTGAAATTGTGTCTCATACATTCGGGGACTCAGACTGGGGGGTGGGTCCGAGGAGAAATGTGTCTCTTGCAGACATACAATATCTGCTCCCATAGATTTAAGATGTCTAAGAACTGCCATTCGTTTTATCGGGGCCCCTAATCCTCTGACATTCCATGACACTATTTTTACACTAGCCGCCATAAGTGCGATTTACTGTCATGGATCCCTGCAGATATTTCAAATGCCATATCACGGTTAATCGTACCACCTTTTTACACATGCTGATAAAATTATGCAGACATCTATTTACCATAATGTGTGTGAGCATCCCCTGGGGAAGCATTATCATGACCATAGCTTGGCTATGTGCTGTTAACTTAAACCAATAGACAAGGGTTATACCATAGTGACATATTTCCTGAGGAAAAAAAACTGGTTGTTGTGGTGCAACGTGTAACTTTGCGAGCCAACTGGGCTCTTGGCCAAATAGGCCGAAAAAGAAATAGTTCCCATGCCTCCGCAATGGGGGGGGGAAGGCTGTGGAAACACCCAGCAAACCCTAGGGTTAAGTGGAACAGGGGTTTCACGCCTGCAGCGTGTGTGGAACTCCACACCATTCAAAAACTTCTTTTTTTAAAGGAGAAAAAAAAAAAAGTGTTCCTCTTCATCCGCCTGGAAAATGGGTGGTGGTGCACCTTCTTACAATGTTCTCCTCCCTTTGTAGTCGATGGCTACTGCTCAGCGGTTCAATAACTGTATAATTTTGGCTGTGAACATGCAGTTTAGTTAGGGAGCGTGTCAGCTGATAACGGATGCTGCTGGATGTCAGGCCTTGCATAGTTCCCGATTAGTCCTGTGCGTTGTTTCTTGCTGCTTTGAGGGCTCTGTCCTCCCGGTCCAGCCACTGTGCGGCCATGGCAGGGCGATCAAAAAAGTGGACTTCTCCTAGTGCGACAACCCTCAGCCGGGCTGGGTACATCATGGCATATTTCAAATTCAAGTCTCTCATTCTTTTCTTCACATCTAGAAATTTTGCTCTCTGCTTCTGTAGCTCGGCCGAGAAGTCTGGGTACAGAGAGACCTTAGAGTTCTCTATTTTAATTTCCCCTCCTGAGGTTCTGGCCTTATGCATGATAGCGTCTCTGTCCTTGTAATTTAATAGTTTGAAAAGGAAGGCTCGTGGGTGATTGCCAGGTGGGAGTGGGCGGGATGGTACCCTGTGCGCCCTTTCCACTGCAAACAATGGGGAGAAAGTGTCCTTTCCAAAAGTATCGATCAACCATTTTTCAATGAATTCGACAGGGTTCTTGCCCTCAGCCCTCTCTGGTATTCCCAGTGCCCGCACATTGTTTCGTCTCATGCGATTTTCGAGGTCATCTAATCGGGCCGCATGCTGATCGACTAAATGACAGTTGTATTGTACATCTCTCTGCATGGGTTCTATGTCATCCTCCATTGCACTGATCCTTCCCTCAATGGCTGCAGTTCTTTCACGCAGCTTCTGCATGTCCTGTCTCACATAAGAGATTTCTGCCTTCACTCCTTTAACCTCATTAGTTAGTGTGGAAACAGACATATTGCAGGCTGTAATTGCAGAGAATATGTCCCTCAATGTGGGTTCTGTGCTATCTGATGTGGGGGATACAGAGGGAGGCCCTGTAAACAAGTCTCTTGGGGTACTCACTGTGTGCCAGTCTGGGTTCAATCCATCGGAATCCTCCAGTGGGACCGTGTCATCTGCCTCAGATTGTCCCCCTTTAGCTTCCTCTGAGATGTGGGGAGCCGATCGGTGGTCTTTGGGGGGTTTATTGCCATATAGCAGCTTCTGGGCAGCTTCTTTGTACTGGTCCCTTTGGGAGCGCTGTGACCCGGCGCCATCTTGGCTGGATTCATCCTGTGCGGCTTTATGTCTCCTGGACATCGTTCCGGTCCGTTTGGGTGCCGCTGAGCTGACCTGGAATGGTCCTGGGATCGTAGTGAGTAAGTGGGTATCTTTCCCTGTAAAGGATGGGGTGCCTGCAGGATAATATCCAGGATTTTCGGCGGAGAGAAGAGCCGGTGTGACCGTCTACATGTGCTGCTAAGCCACGCCCCCCCGGGGGGGTCTTTTTGATAGTGGATCTACTCATAAGCCTTACATATCCAATCATTTAAATAATCCCTATAATGTCTGTATTGTACTTTAGATGCAGATGTAATAGATGTAGATAGTAGTAGTCTCTATAGTGGGCAGCCGCCTTTCCTTCCCTGAATTCTGAAGCCTGTTATGACCCACACCAGTCACCTATACTGATAAGTTCTAAGAGTTAAATGACAATTTAAATATTTACACTGATTGTGACAGTTTGAGCAGTTTACAGTTCTGAGCTTGAATCCTGTGACACATACAACTCAATGTTGCAGGGAAAGGTGCAATCACTATATACAGAAGAAAGCCATGTAACGGTGGTAAACTCAGTAAAAAAAAAAAAAATGTCCCCTGCAAGGCAATGTCATAATGTGCTAGTATGCATCGCATACTAGCACATTATGTGAAATTTACCTTAAAACGATGCCCTCCAGTGGCACGCTGTCACCACTGCCAGGGCTTTCATCTTCACCCGTCTTCCTTCTGGGTTCACGGGCTCTGGTCCTTTGAATGACGTCACTCCCACACATGCGCATGGGAGTCACTGTTTATGGCACAGGGCTCTGAAGGAAGGGCACAGGTAGGAGGTATTTACAGTACCTACAGGTAAACCTTATTATATGCTTACCTGTAGGTTAACCATAACCAAGGGCTTTTACTTCCACTTTAATGTGTGTGCATGGTATACTACATTTACAATGTCTATATAAAATAGGAATGTGCCTTATTACTGTATACACCTACATGTAGGGTACCAGTTATACCACTTTCCTCTAATTACAATGGTTTTTCAGACTCACCCATTTAATTATAAAGCACTTTCTAACCTCTTTTGTTCACATTAAATACTTCCCCATACAATGAATGGGTGGACACAGGCTGCGGTAATAGCTATTCCTTCAGTACATTTTTCACATATTATCTGTTTATCATTAGACATGTGCACACTGAAATGTTCTGTTTCAGAATTTAGTTTTCGTCCAAAAAATAAATTTATTTAGTTACTCCCGAAATTAGTTTTTATTTATTTTGTTTCGTTAAAAAATGCATTCGTCCGAAAATCCGAAATAATTAAGGTTGAATCTGTCATTGAAGGCTTATGGTGTCTGTCAAATGTTCTAAGAAGATTCGACGGAGCAGCTAAACTGATTCGACATAGAGAGAAAAGATTCAACATTATAGAGATAATAGCAAAAAAGGTTGAATGTGCCTAACCTAACTCTATTAGTCCAAGATTATTCGACATGAAGATTCGACGAAGCAGTTGCCGCAATCGTACATTTCCGGTCTAATGTTCTGCCTACAAGCTATAGTAGAATTCTAATGCTGTATGACACTAGTAATAATTATATTTATTAATTATTATTACTAGTCAAACAACATTAGAATTCTTCTATAGCCTATGGGCAGAGCATTTGACCATAAATGTCCGCTCACGCCTAATCTTCATGTCAAATCTTTTCTCTCTATGTCGAATAATCTTGGACTAATAGAGTTAGGTTAGGCACATCCAACCTTTTGTGCTATTGTCTCTATAATGTCAAATGTTTACTCTCTATGTCAAATCTTTTCTTTCTATGTAGAATAATCTTGGACTAATAGAGTTAAAGTTAGGCACATTCGACCACAGGTTCGATGGACACAGATCGCTATTGTCAGCGTCATGTCAAATCTCCTATCTATATCGAACTGTTGTCACAACGAAAATGGAAATAAAGCATTTGTTTATGTCGGATCTTTCGGTTTTCGGATTCTGCACGTTCGTTATCGTTTGTTAAAACGATAACGAAAATACCCGAAATTCGGACGAAAATGCATTCGGACAAAAACGAATGCACATGTCTATTTATCATGTCATAACACAGACTGGTCATTCTCCTCACTATAAAAGGGTCTCTCTCCCTCACTATAAAATTGTGGGCTCTTGGAAGCCACATTGTCAGTGGGGATAGTTTAATGTTTAACCGCCTGGGAACCGCGCCATAGCCAAATGACGGCTACAGCGTGGATCTGATGTGCCGGGACGACGTCTATTGACGTCGTCCCGGCAACGAGCTGCCTGCGTGCCCCCTGAAGGGCGCGCGCGGCGCGCTCTGTGATCCGCGAGTCTGTGAGACTCGCTGGATCACAGATCCGAGTAAGGGGTCGATCCCGACCCCTTACCACGTGGTCAGCTGTCAGCCAATGACAGCTGATCATGTGATAATTACCGAGCCGGTAATCGGCTTTTTTTTCCTGCTCTCGCTGACAGCGCGAGGAGAAAAAAAAAAAGCCGAGCACCGGCGGCAGTGAGAAGGACATAAGTCCCTCTCACTGCAATATGCCAAGGGTCCATGGTGCCCACCATTGCTAATAAAAGTGCCCCCAGTGCCATCTGTCAGTGCCCCCAGTGCCATCTGTCATTGTCCCCAGTGCCATCTGTCAGTGCCCCCAGTGCCATCTGTCAGTGCCCCCAGTGCCATCTGTCAATGCCCACAGTGCCATATGTCAGTGCCCACAGTGCCAGTGCTGCACATCAGTGTCACCTACCAGTGCTCATTAGTGTCCCCTACCAGTACTTATCAGTGTCCCCTACCAGTACCCAGTGCCACCTATCAGTGCCCATCAGTGCCACCTATCAGTGCCATCTATCAGTGCCCATCAGTGCCATCCATCAGTGCCCATCCGTACCACCCATCCGTGCCACCCATCCGTGCCCATCAGTGCCATCTTTGCTGTGCCCATCAGTACCGACTTATCTGTCCCCACCAGTGCAGCCTATCAGTGCCCACCAGTGCCGCCTATCAGTGCCCACCAGTGCCGCCTATCAGTGCCCACCAGTGCCGCCTCATCAGTGCATATCAATGAAGCAGAAAAATTACCTGTTTGCAAAATTTTATAACAAACTATTAAACATGATTTTATTTTATTTTTTAATTTTCCATCTTTTTTTATTTGTTTAGCAAAAAATAAAAACCCCAGCTGTGATTAAATACCACCAAAATAAAGCTCTATTTGTGGGGAAAAAATTGTGAAAATTTCATTTAAGTACAGTGTTGTATGACCACGCAATTGTCATTCAAAGTGCATCAGCGCCGAAAGCTGAAAATTGGTCTGGTCACGAGGGGGGTTTAAGTGCAAAGTAATCAGGTGGTTAATATTTAATTTATTTAATATATCAACATGGGTACAATATGTTTTGGGGGGACCCCAAAACATCCTACCCATGTTGAGGGCATGTGGCCTGGTACAGTTCAGGAGGGTAAGCACTCTCCCCCCCTTTTCCTGCGGCCTGCCAGCTTGCGTGCTTGGATAAGGGTCTGGTATGGATTTTGGGTGGGACCCCTACGCCATTTATTTTTACATTTTGGCACAGGGTTCCCCTTAAAATCCATACCAGACCCTTCTAGGGGGAACCCTATGCTATTAAAAAAAAAAAAATTGGTGCAGGGTTCCCCTTAACCACATGCCGACCGGGCCATAGCCGAAATATGCTACAATCTTGCACTTGGGAACATCTGTAACTGCGGGGCCAGAGGACCCGGCGCATCACGGTCATGGTAAATGGCCACTGATATCGGCAGTTTACCACGTGATTGCTCGGTCAAATGATGGAGCAATCACATGTAAAAAAAACTGCGTCACGTCATGATGCCGGTTCCTCCCTCCCCTCTCTGTACCGATCGGTACAGTGAGAGGGGAAAAGCGGAGAGGGGGAGAGATAGCAGCAGCGCTGTGGGCTGGATGTGTAGTGCCCACAGCGCTGCTCAGTGATAGTGCAACACTGTGCAATACTCTGCCAACACTGTGCAATACTCTGCCAACACTGCTATACTCTGCCAATACTGTGCAATACTCTGCCAATACTCTGCAACACTGCAATACTCTGCCAATACTCGCCAATACTCGCCAATACTCTGCCAATACTCGCCAATACTCGCCAATACTCTGCCAATACTCTGCCAATACTCTGCAATACATTTTAATAGAAACAAAGAATTTTTTATTTATTTTTTACCGAATTTTCTGTCTTTTTTGATTTATAGCGCAAAAAATTAAAAACCCAGCTGTGATTAAATTCCACCAAAAGAAAGCTCTATTTGTGTGAAAAAAAGGACAAAAAATTTATTTGGGTACAATGTTGCATGAAGTAAGTGTCATTCAAAGTGTGAGAGCCTCGAAAGCTGAAAATTGGTCTGGTTAGGAATGGGGTTTAAGTGCCCAGTGGTCAAGTGGTTAATATCAATATCAGGCCTGAAGGGCCTGGTAATGGACTAGGGGGGGGGGGGACCCATGCCATTTTTTTCAATAAATTTTTTCTATATTGCCATGATCTGACAATACATTACAGCCATGATCAGTTTTAAATAATTTTTTTTCCTTTAGAAATGTAATTTTGCTGAGGTACTGTTATAAACACAGGGAAAAATGCACTACTTTACAGGCATACTAAGGCCCCCCCCCAGGCAGGATATTTAAAGGAATATTAAATTTTTATTGTTTCACTTTAAGCATTATTAAAATCACTGCTCTTGAAAAAACTGCCGTTTTAAAAATGTTTTTTTGCATTGATACATGTCCCCTGGGGCAGCACCCAGGTCCCCAAACACTTTTTATGGCAAAAACTTGCATATAAGCCTTTACAATTAGCACTTTTGGTTTTAGTTTTAGTGTCCCATAGACTTTAACAGTGTTCCTCGGCTTTTTGAATTTGCCACGAATACTGCATAATGTTTGCTGTTAGGCACACAGGCGAACACCCAATGTTCGAGTCAAACTTACGTTAGATTCGAACATCAGGCTCATCCCTAATCCTAAGATGTCCAACTCAGCAAGCCAAACAACTGCTCTTTAAGCATCACTGTTTTCCTTATGTGCCAGCTATAGTGCCTAAAATTCCACCTGCAGCTTACCTGTTGTGACATTAAAATATTGGACAAGATTCTTGGCAATAGGCCTAACAAAAAATGTTCCCACACCATACACCCGGACCAGATGGGATTTATGCCCAACCTGTCTAAAGCAGTTAACATCAGGTGTGCTTACCTTACTATACAGGATCTAATAGGTGATCAATCCAATGGGGCTCTCCTGGTGCTGGATACTATAAAGGTGTTTGATAGCGTTGAGCAGTGTTGGTCATCTTACTTTAAAAAGTAATTAGTTAAGTTACAAATTACTTCTCCCAAAAAGTAATTGCGTTAGTAACTTGGTTACTACATTGGAAAAGTAATTAGTTACTCAGCAAAGTAACTGACTTTTTTTTTAATATTCTATAGACAGGACTAGCGAAGGAAGTGAATGTCGCGGCCTCCATCAGCGAGATTGACACCTCGCGAGCCCCATCGCCTGGTATGGATTTAAAGGGGAACCCCTACGCCAAAAAAAACGGCGTGGGGGTCCCCCCAAAGTCCATAGCAGACCCTTATCCGAGCACGCAGCCCAGCCGGTCAGGAAAGAGGGTGGGGACGAGCGAGCGCCCCCCCTCCTGAACCATACCAGGCCGCGTGCCCTCAACATGGGGGGGTGCTTTGGGCCCCAAAGCACCTTGTCCCCATGTTGATGAGGACAAGGGCCTCTTCCTGACAACCCTGGCCATTGGTTGTCGGGGTCTGCTTTATCAGAATCCGGGAGCCCCTTTTAATAAGGGGCCCCCCAGATTCTGGCCCCCCATCCTATGTGAATGAGTATGTGGTACGATGTACCCCTACCCATTCACCTGGGGAAAAAAGTGTTAATAAAAAAAACACACACAGGTTTTTAAAGTATTTTATTAGACAGCTCCGGGGGTCTTCTTCTGACTTCGGGGGTCTTGTCCCACTCTTCTGCCGGGCCTCTGCTATCTTCTTACAGCTCTTTTACTATCGTTGGCCCGGTCTTGACGCTGTCGCCGCCGCTGCCTTCTTCTTCTTCCTTCCGATGTTGACACAATGCTCTCTCCAGCCGTAATGGCAGGGAAGCGTTGTGCGGCGACTTATAAAGACCCCGCCCCTTATGCCTATATAAGTCGCCGCACAACCCGTCCCTGCCATTACGGCCGGAGAGAGCGTCGTATCAACATCGGAAGGAAGAAGAAGAAGAAGATGGCGGCGGCGACAGTGACAAGACCGGGCCAACGCTAGTAAAAGAGCTGTAAGAAGATAGCGGAGGCCCGGCAGAAGAGCGGGACAAGACCCCCGAAGTCAGAGGAAGAAGACCCTCGAAGTCGGAAGAAGACCTCCGGACAGTGGCAGCGACGAAGTAGAAAGCTGCACTCCTCTGCTATTAAAAGAGCTAGCGGTAAAGGAGCAGAAGATAGTGGAGGAGCCTGGCGAGAAGACCCCAGAAGTCGGAAGAAGACCCCCGGAGCTGTCTAATAAAGTACTTTAAAAACCTGTGTTGTGTTTTTTTTATTAACACTTTTTTCCCCAGGTGAATGGTTAGGGGTACATCGTACTCCATACTCAGTCACATAGGGTGGGGGGCCTGGAATCTCGGGGCGCCCCTTATTAAAGGGGGCTACCGTATTCTGATAAGCCCCCCGCCCAAAGACCCCAACAACCAACGGCCAGGGTTGTCGGGAAGAGGCCCTTGTCCTCACCAACAGGAGGGCCCCCCTTCCCCAAAGCACCCCCCCATGTTGAGGGCACGCTCGTCCCCACCCCCTTTCCTGACCGGCTGGGCTGCGTGCTCGGATAAGGGTCTGCTATGGACTTTGGGGGGACCCCACGCCATTTTTTTGGCGTAGGGGTTCCCCTTTAAATCCATACCAGGCGATGGGGCTCGCGAGGTGTCAATCTCGCTGATGGAGGCCGCGACATTCACTTCCTTCGCTAGTCCCGTCTATAGAATATTAAAAAAAAAGTCAGTTACTTTGCTGAGTAACTAATTACTTTTCCAATGTAGTAACCAAGTTACTAACGCAATTACTTTTTGGGAGAAGTAATTTGTAACTTAACTAATTACTTTTTTAAAGTAAGATGACCAACACTGCTCAACGCTATCAAACACCTTTATAACATCCAGCACCAGGAGAGCACAACCAACAGCCAGGGTTGTCGGGAAGAGGCCCTTGTCCTCATCAACATGGGGACAAGGTGCTTTGGGGTGGGGGGGCCCAGGGCCCCCCTTCACCAAAGCACCCCCCCATGTTGAGGGCACATGGCCTGGTGAGGTTCAGGGGGGGGCGCTTGCTCGTCCCTACCCCCTTTCCTGACCGGCCGGGCTGCGTGTTCCGATAAGGGTCTGCTATGGACTTTGGGGGGACCCCCACGCCATTTTTTCGGCGTAGGGATTCCCCTTTAAATCCATACCAGGCGACGGGGCTCGCGAGGTGTCAATCTCGCCGATGGAGGCGGCGACATTCACTTCTTTCGCTAGCCCCGTCTACCTGGTCTCGGGCGGTAGACGTAATTGCGGTAACGCCGCCCAAGTAATGGGAACAGCGTTACCATGAGGGGAAGAGTAATCAGTTAGATTACTCATTACCCTCTAAAGTAACTGCGTTAAGTAACTCAGTTTATTTTAACTGAGTTACTTACATCACTGGCGTTGAGTAGCCTTATCTTTGGGCTGTCCTTGAGAGATTCCAGATGTGTCCTACCTTTTGTAAGTGGGAGAAGTTGCTCTGTGCTGCAATGCAACGCATTGACGAGTTTGGAAGATTCTCCTGGCTAACTATTAACTGGGAGAAATCCATGTTACTATCCCTGAAACCTGCCCCCTTCCTCCCTTCTTTAGCATATCTTAAAGTAGTCTCTAAGTAGTCTAGCCTCTCTAAATATTTGGTTATTACAATGACTAACTTCCCCTGAGATTAGACAATATTATATCCTTGCTATCAGATTTAAAACTCAATGTAAAGTGTAGTGCAAGCTCTCTGTGGTTGGATGTATTAACCTCATTAAAATGATCTGGATGCCTCAGCTCCCCCATACTGCATGGATACCCCTGAGAATCTTCATAAATGTTAATGCCTTATTTAGAGATTTGATCTGCAAAAAAAAGCCCTCTTGGATAAAATTGGAACTGCTGCAATATTCTAAATTTGCAGGAGGATTGGCAGCTCCAACCCTTTGGAACTACTTTATTGCAGCTTAGCTCAGTTACAGCTCTTGGTTGGGTGGGACTCTGAGATATCTTCTTGTTCCTCCTTTCAATTTATTTTATAGGCCGACACTCTCTATATGCTTTTGAAGCACCTGCTTGCAGTATAGTACAGGATTCCCTACAGAGGGTATCCAAAAGATATTTGTAGATTTCTATTCACGGTTGTATGAATCTGAAATCCTAAATGTAAAGGAAAAGACTGAACAATTCTTAGACAAGTTAACTATGCCCAAATTGAATTCAATGGAAAGAGAATCCTTGGATACCCCTATAACTATGGTAGAGTTGGAGGAAGCAAATTCAAAACAATAAATCTCCAGGGATGGATGGACTCCCCGTGGAGATATATAAAATATACGGTCAGATCTTGATCCCAGAAAAGAATTAAAATAAAAAAAGTACTGAATTAAAAAAAAATATACCCCCATTTGGGACAGTGATCTTTTTATGGACATCTCTAAGCGTCAGGGCGTCCAGAGATGGGAGAGGGCTGGAGTGCACACCCTGGTGCATCTGTATGAGAACTTAAAATGTCTTTAAATTCTTATGAGAAATTGACAGATGAGCTTGCTTTCAGTCCTAACGGGTTTTACCAAATCCTTCAGTTGAGACAGGCTATTTTGTCTCCTTCTCTTATATATTTATAACTAATAGTATAGTATGGACATCTTCCACTAAAGGGTTCATCTCAGATACATAGTTTGGGCTACTGGATCATTTCCTTTTGAAATTGCCCCTAATTTGTAAGACTTGGTGGAAGGGACCATCAGCCGACATTTAGGAAGATGCCTTGCAGCCAGTGTTGCCAATCCTTTTTTTACTGACAAAACATGAAAAATTTACTGTCAGGGCACATTGTTTACTGACAATCTATTAGAAACTAAAGCAATTGATATTTAAACAGTATAAACATAAAATGTAAACGCTGACAATATCCATAACAAGTAATTTGCCAGGTTTACACTTTAAAAGTCAGTATATCATGACAAAATATCAGCCCCCCTTCAATACAGTTGAAAAACAAGTTCTGCTATGCATGCCTCAAAGAGCAATGGGCATGACAAGTTTGCATCTAACAGTGTCAGTGGCTTAAAAGAGGACGATTAAACAGAACACCCCCCTAACCACCTACGATTAGGCAGCTGCTTGACCTCAATGCTTTGCTTCACAGTGTGGCAATTTTAGCTTGACATGTCAAGTTTCCCAGATGGCACTGCCTGACAAACTTGCACATTGAAGTCATTGGGACTGCGCTGCAGCCATAAGCCATATTATTGGCTTGCCGTTGTGACACAATTCTTCAATACAAAATTCCCTTTTGGTTGGGAAGAAAAAGACATCCAGGAGACAGCAGTATTGTGAATGGCTGTAAACTGCCTCTGTGAAGTGATCCACCACGGATCACTTTATAATCTCAGGGACTGCAGAACGCTTTTGTGGTGAAAGTTTGTGGTGAAGGGTCCACTTTAAACTGCAAAGGACTTGTTCTGACTCTCATACACTCCATTCATTTTGTGAACATATAAGTTGCTTTGATCCTGCATCCCAGTGATGGACAACTGATGAGGTTTTAAGAGCCTCAAGTGCAGCCCCTGACACACCAAGTGCTAAACATATTACAGGAGATGGTCAGAGACTGCAGGCATACTACAAGAGAGTGTCAGAGTCTGCAAGGCATACTACAAGAGATGGTCAGAGACTGCAGGCATACTACAGAATATGATCAGAAATTTTAGACATACTACAGAAGATTGCCCATATTGTCCCCTGGGAGATTGTAAACTGAGGTCCCCAGTTTATGGCACAGCACCCATGGTATCTTATGTAGCTGGTCTTCAGTCTATGGCACAGCACCCATGGTATCTTATGTAGCTGGTCTTCAGTCTATGGCACAGCACCCGTTGTACTTACAGTATATTGCAGGTTCCCGCTCTACGGCACAGCAACCATTAAATGTTGTTTTGTTGCTCTTCAGTCAATGGGACAGTATTCATGGAATATTGTATTGCTTGCCTTCAGTCTATGGAACAGCACCCATTGCATATATTATATAGCTGGTCTTCAGTCTTTGTCACACCACCTTTGTACTTATATTGCAAGTTCCCAGTTTTTGCCACAGAACCCATGGCATATTATACAGCAGTTCCCAGTCTATGGCACAGTCCGCATTACATATTGGATTGCAGGTCCCCAGTTTATGGCACAACACACAGTGGTTATTGAATAGCTGATCTCCACTGGAGATCAGCAATACAATATGCAATGGGTGATGTTGTACCATAGACTGCATATTCTCCAGTCTATGGCACAACAACCATTACATATTGTATAGATGATCCCAGTCTATGGCACAGCACCCATTGCATATTCTAAGACTGATCCTCAGGCTATTGCACAACACCAATTGCATTTATATTACAAGTCACAGTCTAATGCACTGTACCCATTACATACTGTGTAGATTAGGGATCTCCAAACTACGGACCTCCAGCTGTTGCAGGACTACACGCCCCATGAGGCCTTGTAAAACTCTGACATTCACAGACATGACTAGGCATGATGGGAAATTTTGTTTCTGAACAACTGGAGGGCCATAGTTTGGAGACCCCTGGTCTAGATGATACCCAGTCTTTACAGGTCTCTAGTCTACAGCACAGTACCCATTACATATTGTATACCTGATTGCCAGTCTATGGCACAGCACCTATTAAATAATGTATAGCTGATACCCAGTCTTTTGCACAGCTCCCATGACATATTGTATAGCTATGCCAATATATATACATATACATACAATATACATGATATTGTATACAATACAATATCATGGGTGTGGTGCCATGGATATACAATATGTCATGAGTGCTGTCCAAAGGCTGGGAATCTGCTTTACATTATTTAATGGTTGTTGGGCCATTGATTATGTGGCACAGCACCACTGACATATAGTATGTCTGATCTCTCTTCTGCTTTTACCACTGTTGCAGCAACACATATGTGTATTTTTGACACGTTTTGGTGAATGAGTAAAGGTACAGTGTACCCCAAACGCATGTTTGTTTATATTCTGCTGCTGACCCATTTATTAACAATCAGCTATTCTTCACCCAGAATTTGGATCAGTCAAAATTTTTTAATTCAGTCAATAATGGCTAAAGGAAACAAAATGAAAATAAACTAAACTAATTCCAAAAATGAATAACAAAACAAAACTAGTAACATATTGAATCTATCAAAAATGAAACAAGGTTAAAGCGACGCAGTGCCGAATCGCAAAAAGGGGCCTGGTCCTTTGGCTGCCAATTGGTCCGGGGCTGAAGTGGTTAAGCGTAGGGACTTATAGTTAGGAGTTGACAAGTATTGACAAATGTTGTACATTTGTTCACAGTATACTCACGGATGGTATAAGAAGCCTCGTGGTTAGGGGGTAGGTTGGGACTGTTCCTGGTTTGTGGATTCCTTTCCACAACTGGGGACAGTTGTGATTTCACAGGGGGTGTATGTAGAGCCCACCACCTTTAGGTGGGTGCTAATAGGTAAAGATAGGAGAAATTACCAGTGCCTTACTGTTTTTTTGTTTAGGCCTGGATGTTTGATTTGGGTTAGGGTGGAGCTGTAGAATAGAGGGGGTGTGACCATCTGTTCATCACCCTGGAAACCCTCCCTTGCTTCTCCAGAGTAATGTTCTGGAAAGGAGGAGAGTCAGGGAATGAGGGACAGACAGTGTATATGGTCCTGGTCCAGTCATTAATTTGTTTGGGCAGGGGCGGGTCCATACATATACACTGAGGTTACATGCTCCTGGGGGAGATGGGACGAGAAGAAATCCAGAAAGTCTGCAAGATGTAAAGATGTAAGATGTCTGCAAGATGTAACCTTCAGGAACAGGGCTGGAAGGCCTGGGGGTTCAGTGACAGCGCTGGAAAGACTCTAACCAAAAGGCATGGGCGTTCAGAGACTCCAGAGGTGGAAGGTTCAACACAGCAAGTTGCACTAAAATCCTAGGGAACAGAACCAGGCATCCCGGCTGAGATGGTTTACTATTCAAGAAGCGGGAAGTAGCTACTAAAAGGACTGAGTAGACCGGGGTCCCCTGGACTTTCCTGAGCTGGCCTGGGAAGAAATCGCAGGAGGTGAGAAGGCAGGTGAGGCCTGGGACTTCCAGCATTTCATCAGTACCAAATTTTTTTCGGAGGGGCATTGGCCAGTTTGTTAAGGGAAAGGGTTCTATCTACTCGTGTAGCACAATAAGAGAAGCAACTTATACTTTCCTGCATTACTCACATATCACACACTGCAGCTTCAGGAATAAAAGTTCTCTTATTCAACTGTTGAACTGTGTCAGTGATTACTACAGCGGGGTGGAAGAAGCGGGGGTTAAACCAGCAGTACTGTAATGAACTACCCAGCAGCTCCCAAGGGAGCAGTGAGCTTCATAAATATCTGAAAAGTGTGGCGTGCATTTGTATTAAGCCACCTAACTCTGATACCCCTAACTAAAATCTAGTGGAACCAATTGCCTTAAGAAGTCTCCTAATTAGTAAATAGGGTCCACCTGTGTGTAATTTAATCTCAGTATAAATACAGCTGTTCTGTGAAGCCCTCAGAATTTTGTTAGGGAACGTTAGTGAACAAACAGCATTTTGAAGGCCAAGAAACACGCCAGACAGGTTAGGGACAAAGTTGTGGAGAAGTTTAAAGCAGGCTTAGGTTATAACAAAATATCCCAAGCTTTGAACATCTTACAAAGTACTGTTCAATCCATCATCCGAAAATGGAAAGAGTATGACACAACTGCAATCCTACCAAGACATGGCCCTCCACCTAAACTGACAGGCCGGGCAAGGAGAGCATTAATCAGAGAAGCAGCCAAGAGGCCCATGGTAACTCTGGAGGAGCTGCAGAGATCCACAGCTCAGGTTGGAAAATCCGTCCACAGGACAACTATTAGTCGTTCACTCCACAAATCTGGCCTTTGTGGAAAAGTGGCAAGAAAAAAGTAATTGTTGAAAGAAAGCCATAAGAAGTCCCATTTGCAGTTTGTGAGAAGCCATGTGGGGGACACAGCAAACATGTGGAAGAAGTGGTTAAATTAGACCAAAATTTTACTTTTTGGCTTAAAAGCAAAATGCTATGTGTTGTGAAAAACTAACACTGCACATCACCCTGAAAACCTCATCACCACCGTAAAACATGGTGGTGGCAGCATCATGTTGTGGGGATGCTCTTCTTTAGCAGGGACAGGGAAGCTGTCAGAGTTGATGGGAAGATGGATGAAGCCAAATACAGGGCAATCTTAGAAGAAAATCTAATATGCCCTTACACACGATCGTAATTTGCATTGGAAAAATCTTGGATGTTTTTTTCGACAGAAAAATGCATGAAACTTAAGGGACCTTCTTACAACATTTTGTTGCAGTAGCTTTTGGTAAAACGTACTTACTACTTACATGCTAATGTACGGCAGCACACCAGGCGCAGTGCATTGCAGTGCCATTAATGCTAAATTACATCGCAATGCCTTTACAAAATACACCTGCATTTACACTCATGGACATTTTAGTGCCATCCATTTTGAATAGTGTCCCAGTACACTTACAGAACACACCTGTACTGGAACACACCCAGGCATGTACTGGCCATTGGGACTACCGGGAGTTTCCCAGTGGGCCGCTGGCTCAGTGGGCCGATTTCAGTGGCAGGATCCTGAGTCCTGGGCACTTTCATCCTGGGACAATACAGTGTCCCAGAATTGCCCCCTGTGTTGATCTGATGCCCCCTAAAAAGGCCACCATCGCCGCTTTACTGACTGTCACTTGTTCTGGCTGGGCAGACCGGCCCATACCTGCTTTACCTTGTAGTTACGCTGACTCACTGCCAGAACTGGTTGCTAGCCGCCTGCCGTCTAGCAACCAGTGACATTATCAGAGCGAGGGCCCAGCATTCAGAGCAGAGGAGGATTTAACCTCCTCCTACTCCACGCACCTAGTACTTAGCTCCACCTGCCTCCTATGAGCTGGGGCCAAAACTAGTGGAGCCTGGAGGACATGTGAGGGACACAGTGCACAGGGGGCCGCTGCGCCAACCTCCATTTCCTTGTTTCATTTGACAGGTGTAATGTGGTCTGTGTGCCCATTGCCGCTGCAGCTACATTTTCTTCCCCCACAATCTCTCTACCATGTACAGTTCCAGCACCGCTGGAGAACTCTTTCTGTTAGTGGGGGGATCTGATGTTAAAGGGGATCACTTTCTGTGAGTGGGGGATATGATGTTAAAGGGGGGCTCTTTCTGTGAGTGGGGGATCTTGAGTGGGGGAGCCAGCTGTGCCCTTCCTGCCAATTACTGCAACCTCCGGATCACACCAAGGATTACTTCTATATCCTCCACCATCTGACACCATGGGGCTGGGCAAGGAGGAAGGGTAGCATTTCCCCCCCAGGCCGCCCTAACTTACATGCAAAATGACAGGTCACCGCCTGCTGCCTGCTAAGAATTTTTTTTTCTTGCAGAAAGTCAGGCCAGGGACATGGCCGGGGCGGCAGGCCACTGGCTAGCCGACGCACGCTCTTGCATTCTGGGACTTGTAGTCCACTCCGCGCATGCTCAAGCTCCCGGTGGGTGGAGAAGCAGCCCAGCCAGGAAACTACAACTCCCAGATCTTGGAGACAGAGCACGCCACAGACCATAGCCAGCTCCCAGCAGAAACTACAGGTCAGTGTCCAGCTCCCAGCAGGACCCACTGGCTGTGAGTCCTGCTGGGAGCTGGCCACAAACCTGTGGGTCCTGCTGGCCTGCTGGCCACTAGCCTAGGGTGAACAGATGTCTCCGAACTGAGCACACTGTTCCTGGACCAAGTTTGTCTCCACTTTTCAGGGCCGATCCTGGGCAGGTGCACCACGACCAATTGCGTTTTTGTGCATGTTTGCAAAATTAAAGTGGGTCGGTCTGGATGAGCCAGTCCAGCCCTGAGCACACCACAATGCATGATAAGCAGAAAAAGCATGTTGTGGAACAGATGTTACCAAAACGCCTTCTGATGTAAACACACTCCTCCTGTGTCTTCAATTCAACACACAGTTTATGATTGCCTGTTACTTGTTCTAACTGAATTTAAATGACACTTTGTACTGGTGAAAAGTGACATCTAATCTTCATCTAATCTTTAAACAACTGTGATCTGTGAAAATGAAACCTTCATCGCCCACACTTCATTTCAATTCAGTTACTAATGCAAATCACTAATTTAACAAAAGTACTGTTGTCCCAGAAGAATGGTGGACCAGAAAGGAGGGGTATATTTATAAAGCAGTGAATCTGACATTCACTTAACAATTACTACTGAAGAACCTTGCTGGGGTATTTTTTTTAAATTATAGTAATTGATTCACCTGCAGTGATAGTTTGGGAAATGTCTCATTCGCTGCTTTATAAATATACCAAGACTTTCCTTTTTCCTATTTATGATTTTCTGTTTGTTTTTAGCTTATTACTGTAAAAAGAATAAATGCAGTTTTTTTTTTTCTCTTGCCACTATCTCCCATACACTTCTAAAGTAAATACAACAGTCTGAATTTAAAGCTTCTCTTGGTCACTTGATAACCTCCAACGGCTTCCAATACCATCTCTATGCCGTTGTCATTGATAATTTGAGTCCCTAATCTACTCACTCAACACCATTCCTTATTTTTTTTTTCTAAGGAAAAAAAACAGCTTGGTTGATGTTACAGAATATGTTTTTTTTTTTCCAAGAAAAAGTTTATTGTAAACAAAAAGTACAACAGGTATAGAAATGCAGTAGGTTGTTACATCGTGTACCAGAGAGCACAAAAACATCAACTAGGTGAGACGATGTGGACAGCTGGTAACAGACAATATCCCTGAAAATCCAACATATGTCGGGAATGCTGTCTCCTTAGTTAAGTGCAAACATATAGAACTGATAAACCATAGGTAGAGGAGGGGCAACGGCCCCAGAATCATGTGGTTCAAAGAGAAAACCGAACCAACATCTTGGAAAGTAGAAGTACTACCTAGCACACGTGTGAGGAAGGGGGGGGGGGCACCACCACCTCGTTGACCGTAATTAGGAGGGTAAATTCCGGGAATGCGGTCGCGGACCACTGGCATCCCTGGACGTAGCGTTATGGCGAGGCGTGGGCATGTGAGTAATGGGGTAAATAGGGGCAGTGGGGGGAGGTGTGCGGGTGGGTCAGGATGGAGAGAGGTAGTGGAAGCATAGCGGTGTAACCGTACCCTATGCATCTAAATATAGAGAAATGGGTAATAGTAAACATCATGTGATTATCGGAGTCAGGTGGAGCAAGGCTGATTGAGTGTGGATCCCTAACTTGGGTCTAGGGTGGCCTGGGACCTGTTTCCGTTCGGGGAAAGTAGGTCTATGTATTCATTCGTCGTGGTGAAATGCTGCCAACAGGACCACACAGTTCTGAATTTTGTGGGTGTGTCTTTGGATTGGTGGATTAAGTCCTCTAGCTCCGCAACCTTGGAAACACGTCTAATCCAATCTGCAGCGGTGGGGGATTAGGCGATTTCCAAAGAGCGGGTATGCACATTTTCGCTGCGTTTATCAAATGCATCGCAAGGGATCGGTGATATTGTCCGAAGGGAATGGAGGAATGATGGAGGAGCATTTGGGCAGGCGTGAAGTCTATTTGATACGTAGTGATCTGTGAGGTGAGACGGTGGACTTCATGCCAGAACGGTTGGAGGGAAGGGCAGGACCACCATATATGTAACATAGAACCTTCTCTGTCGGAACATCTCCAACAGTTAGGAGGAGTGGTCGGTGATATTCTGTGAAGTTTAGAAGGGGTTCTATACCATCTAGATAGTATTTTGAAGCCATTTTCTTGCGCTGAGACATTGGTAGAGCCCTTATGAATATGAGTGTGAATCCGTTCCCAATCTTCCACAGAGAGGTCCAAAGACAGTTCCCTTTCCCACCTCTGTGTGGCAGGGTTGGACCTGAGATCAGTGTCAGTGAATAGGAGGGAGTAAATTTCAGATATCAAGTGTCTTTGGGGTTCCTTCTTAGTGATAAGTGTCTCGTAGGGCGTGAGTTGTCTACAGAAGTCTGGGCGTTTGGTTGGGTCGTTGAGGAAGTGTCTGATTTGGAGATATGTCCAAAGCGGGCAAGATTGGTCTGGATCTCGTGTAGGCAAGTCGGCACGGGCGATAAAGGAATCTCTGGAGAAGAAATGTTTAGCCTGTATGTCAGCATGGGGCCAAAGGTCGGCCAGGAATGTGTCGGACATACCAGCTGGGAATCTAGGGTTATGTCTAACTGGAGTCAGTGGGCCTTGTTGAGCAGAGATGTGATGGGTATGACACGCTTTTCGAAATATGTGTAGAGTACTAGCAATGAGTGGGTGTAGTTTACACGGTTTGGGGGTGTCGATTGGGGCGATCCAGGGTAGTTGGTGGATAGGGATTGTGGTAAATTCATTTTCAATTTTTATCCAGGCTTTAGAATGGGTGTGGACATTCCAGTCCACGATTCTGGTCAATTGGGAAGCCCAATGATATTTCACAATATCAGGGAGACCTATGCCACCCTTCAGTTTCGGAGCCATAAGCCTAGATAAGCTTAGTCTTGGCCTATCCTTGCCCCAGAGGAATGCAGTACAGGCCGTACGATACGAGGCAAAGAAGGCTTGGGGTAATTTTATGGGGATCGTCTGTAGGACATATAAGATTCTGGGGAGGATATTCATTTTGAGTATGGCAGCCCTGCCAAACCATGAGAAGACACCCGTGGACCATGACAAAAGATCCTTTTGGACACGTTGTAAAATGGGGACACAGTTTTTGGCGTATAGGTTAGACAAGTCGGAGGGCAGGGAAATTCCTAAGTAGGTGATGGCGTCTCGGTTCCACTTAAATGGGTAGTTGGCCTGACAAAGTGAAACGGTCTCTTGATTTAAGGAGATATTTATGGCCTCTGATTTTGAGAAGTTGATTTGGAGATTGGATAGAGAGTGGAATGTCCTGAAGTCTGCCAATAAGTTGGGTAGGGTGGTGTGAGGGTCTGTAAGGAATAAGAGAACATCATCTGCAAATGCAGAGAGTTTGTAAGTGTCGTTCGAAATTTGTATACCTCTGATGTCTGTGTTAGCCCGAAGTCGTTGGAGAAGGGGTTCCAAGGTAAGCACAAAAATTAGGGGCGACAGGGGACATCCCTGGCGGGTTCCATTGGATATGGAGAAGGCTTCCGACAGGTGGCCGTTAATTCTCACTTTTGCGGTGGGGGAGGAGTACAGGGCCATGATAAATTGGAGCATACGATCACGGATCCCAAGCATTTTGAGAGTTTCTTCCATGTAGTCCCAGGCCACTCTGTCGAAAGCCTTCTCCGCATCCAGGGAAAGGAAGAAGCCCTGCTGTTTAGAGGTGGATAGCCAGTGGTGGATATTGATGGCTTTAATAGTGTTGTCTCTTGCCTCTCTACCAGGTATAAATCCTACTTGATCGAGCGAAATGAGGTTGGGTAAGAGAGGCAAGAGACGGTTGGCCAGAATTTTAGCATATATTTTCAAGTCGACGTTGAGAAGGGAGATTGGCCGATAATTAGTCACTAACGTTGTGTCCTTGTCTGGTTTTGGGATTACTGTTATATGGGCTGATAAGAGGTCACGGGGTGGAGGATTGTCGGAGGAGATGGAGTTAAAGGCGTTTAGGAAGTGGGGTTTTAGTGTGTCAGCAAAAGTCTTATAGTACGCCGTCGTCAGTCCGTCCGGACCAGGACTTTTACCGGGTTTAAGTTGTTTGAGTACTGTATCCACCTCAGTGGAAGAGATAGGTTGATTTAGGTTAGTGGCTTCAACGTCCGATAGGGTGTGAGGGCAGTATTTAGCCAAAAATTCCCGCAGGATTTCCTTCCGCGATGTGTCTTCCGTGTGGGGATCGATGGGGCGTAAGTTGTAAAGTTGTGTATAATACCGCACGAATTGGAGAGCTATTTGTTCGTTGTCCGCCGACTGGTGCCCTTGTGAGTTTGTAATGGAATGTATAGTCGAGGAGGCTTTTTTCACCCTAAGTGCTCTAGCTAGAAGCTTACCGGATTTGTTACCGTATTCGTAGAAAGTTTTTTGGGAAAGAATATAGTTTCGTCTAATTTGTTTATTTAGGGCGTCTAGTAGTTCCTTGCGCGCTTGAAGCAGTTCGGGAAGAGAGTCCAAAGCAAGGGAGCGTTTGTGAGTTCGCTCCAGCGCCCGTATAGTGTTCGATAGTGCGGTAATATGTGCCTTTCTGACTTTGTTCCGTTTGGCCGAGATCGCGATCAGTTCTCCCCGTATAGTACTTTTGTGGGCTTCCCACAGCACCATAGGGGATATCTCCGGAGATATATTTTCTCTGAAGTAGAGAGTCAGACGTTCTGTAATGGTGGCCGAGACGGTTTCATCAGTGAGGAGGGACGGATCTAGGCGCCAGATGCGCGATCTGGGGGAAGCATGTGTAATGTTCAAAGTAATCGAAATCGGGTGGTGGTCTGAGACGTACATGGGATGAATCAAAGCGGACGTCAGTGTGGGTAAGTCAGTTTGGGAAATAAAGAGATAGTCCAATCTTGAGTAGCGATTATGTGGGGTAGAGTAGAACGTGTAGTCCTTAACGTTCGGGTTAAGCGTACGCCAAGCATCATGAAGGGATAGTTCTTGTAGACGTGTCTTAATCGATCTAAGTGCCCTGTATGGCAAGGTGGATGTGCCCGACGATGCGTCGTGAGACGGATTGAGGGGGGTATTAAAATCTCCACCAAGGATTAGCATACCCTCTTGGAACGTAGAAAGACGGTGTAAAGTGCTAGTAAAGAAGGAAACTTGCCCCTTGTTGGGGGCGTAAACATTGGCTAGAGTAACTGGTTTACCATGAAGCAAACCCTTTATGAATAGGAAGCGAGCCTCTGTATCAATGCACGTCTCTTTAACAAGGAACGGGCAGTTTTTTGCAATCAGGATTGATACCCCTTTGGTTTTTGCAGCATGGTTGGTGGCATGGAAGGAAGTGGGGAAGCGTGCATTTGCGAGTTTTGGGATCGAGTCGGACCTGAAATGGGTCTCTTGAAGAAAGGCAAAACTTGCCTTATGTCTGTGGAGGGATAGGAGGATTTGGGACCGTTTTTCGGGCGTGTTGAGTCCACGAGTGTTGAGCGAGACAATAGTCGTCTCTAGTTTGGGAGAGCACCTACTAGTTCCAGGCATGGTACGTGGGCACGCTAACGTTCAGTCTATAAGTGGACTCGGGTATAGTATGAGCTATGTGTGGTTTGCGGGGTAGTCGAGGGGGATGACACAAAAGCACACTGTACCAGTTGCTCGGTATATAGTAACAGGTTTACAGGGTCCGATAAGGTATGGGCAGGAGTGTGCAGATATGGGGACGGAGGGGGGGTGGTAGGGTGTGGACGGTAGGGAATGTAGGTAGGGAAGATCACGTGTATGTGCAGGGGAGGTTGATAGGGGTATGGGATGCGAATCGGAGGTTTGCAAGCACCAGCTCACTAACCCAGGGGTACAGGCCTGCTGTATCCAATAATAACCGAGATGGTTCAGTGGTCGTGGTATAGGAAATCACAAATGAAACACAGTCGGAGAGCCACCGAGTGGGGGTCGGCTGAGACCGGAGAAGAGTGGAGTAAGTTGTGGCTGTAATACTACATGCCTCGTGGAGAGATAGGTCGGTAACTGGAATCTGAGGAGGAGTATGGAATTGAGTGTGAGCAGCTTGGGGATGTGGCAGGGGAGTGGTTACTAGAGGGTTTCTTCCTATAAGCGGAGAGGCCTAAGGGAGAAACCAAAACAGGGATATTTGTGGGAGACAAATGGAGGTTAAGTGGAGGCTGGCTAAGTTTGGTCAGATGAGTACAATTGGTGGGTGGACATGGGGACACAATCGAGAACCTGGACCTTCCGATGGGGCGTAAGATAGAAGGAGATCAAATTTATTGATTCAAATATCCTTACGCTGAAACAGGAGGCATAGTATATGCCGTGAACTTAAGAACGGGCGAATCTTGTATGTATTCAGGGTATGTCAGTAATCCTAAGAATGTAGGCGGCGAAGGGAGGGGATATGTAGTTCAAAAAATGGAGGGGAAAAAAAAAAAAAAAGGAAAAAAAAAGGAGGGGTTAGAGCACCTAGTTATAATAATGCTAGAAAACAACAATCAGAGAGGCAATGCATAAACCATTAGCTTGGTAAACATACACTTATACAGGAGATAAAGGTAGAACCGATCGCAGCATGTGAATCCCCACTCCTGTACTCCGTGAGGGAGGGATGGGTGAAGTAGGGTACATTATAGGGAGGATTAATTTCAGTTTAAGTGCACCCAATTGCAAAGGGATCGACTTGATGACAGTAAGAGAGCGTCGGGTATAGACACAGGACCCCCTATAAATGTCGTGTTGGGGACGATGTCCGCACGTGTGATTGCCTTTTGAAACAAAATACGTGGGGGCTATAAGATTGGACGTGGATATAGGCAGCTCTCCCCCTAGGGTAAGAAGTACATCAGCCAAGTTTCGGGTCAGGGGCATTGCTACAGGCCAGCAGCCATCTCCATGTTATATCTGCAAAGGCCCATGGGTGTACGGAAGAGCTTGTCCCTGGCAGGGTGGAAAAGTGTACAGGAGTGGGGAGAAGCAGAGGACCTGCATATGGCATTGAAGCCTCTACACTTCTACACAAACATGTAATTATTTACGATGTTAGCTAGGCATCTGTAATTTAACAGTGGTCTGGCTAAGTAACCTATATCAATAAGCTCAGTACGACAGTCTTTGTGGTAAATAGGTAGACAGAGTACACATCAAGCACAAAAAAGTAGATGCCAAAAAGTAAAAAAAAAAAAAAAAAAAAAAAAAAAAAAAATGGGGAAAGGGGAAAAAGTATCGGTGTGAGGGGGAGCCAGTTGTGATCACAGCACTGCTGCCCTTTGGGTGTCACTTTCAGAAGCAAAATAGAAGTTTGTAATAACACTGGGGGTTTGAATCCGGAACTCTTGTGTCACTGAGGACTGATCACAACATGTCCCCTGCTGATATTAAGGGACAAAATGGCGGGGGGTGCAGGAAGAGCACAGTCAAATGTTCATCCAAGTTCTACCCCCCAAAAAAGGAAAATTAGCGGTGGGGGCCAGAGAGAGTGTATATAGGGGCCACCGAAAGTAGAGATGGGCTAAGAACTAATAAAAGGTTAGAAGGTGCAGTGGGTTCCGGACAATAAGGCCGTACAGGGGGAGCATGGGGCGATGCCTACGTGACTGGGCCATGGTCCGGGTGGGTAACAGGGTAGCCTGCATATCGTGCAGCAAGGGGGCTAGGGGGGGGTCAGAAGGGGGATAGGAAGGTGGAATAAGTACTCATCTGACCGAACGGGGATGCTGGCGGTGTTGCATGACGCGATCAGTGGTCCCGGCGTGTTCTCCTGGGCTGCGGAGCTGTCGTCGGGCTGGCTGGCGTTCGGCCTGATGTCTGTAGCGCGGGTCGGTGATCGGATGGGGAGCGGCGTCTTCTTGCACTGGATGCCTGCGTCTCCATGCATTCGTCTTCCGGAGCGGGTCTTCTAGCGGTGCGTGGTCTGAACTCGGCGTACCAGTCTGGAGCTTCTGTGAAGGGAGTCCCCAGGGTGTCACAAAAGTGGTGGAGGTCCTCAGGCACACGGAGGAGAGCCGTACGGCCGGCATTAGAGGCCGAAAGACCGAAGGGGAATTTCCACCGGTAAGGTATTTCTTGCGCCCGGAGCACTTCCAGGACCGGACGTAGTTCCCTGCGACGCTGTAGGGTGATATTCGATAGGTCCTGGAAGAGGTGGATGGTAGCTTCATTGCGGGTTAGCGGGTTGGCAGCTCTTGCCCTGCTGAGAATCTCTTCTTTCAGGCGAAAATCAATGACACAGCAAACCACGTCTCGGGGAGGGTCGGATTCTTTCCCTCTGGGGCGCAGGGCTCGGTGTATGCGTTCCATGCCTATCTGGGTGCTCGGCGGCCTATTCAGGAGGTTATTAAAGAGGGCCGTTACCTCAGGCTGCAGGTGTTCCGCGTCAATTGATTCGGGTAATCCTCTGATACGGAGGTTATGGCGTCTTCCACGATTGTCCAAGTCCTCGACATGTCGGTTCAGGTCCCTCAACTGCATGGTGTGGGAGTCGAGGACTTGACATGAGCGCCGGAGTACCGATGAGTGAGTTGCGGTGACTTTCTCTACCTCCTGCACTCTCCCCGCTATCGCCTGGATATCCACCCGGAGGTCAGAGATTGCCGCGGTTAGGGCTGCAGTGAGGGTCTCTTTAATGTCTGTGGCAACCGAGCGTAAGTCGTTGAGGCTAGGCTGTTGCTGCGGTGTAAGTAAGATCCCGCCATTAGCAGATGAGGTGCGCGAGTCAGGGCCTTGTGTTAGGCCTGTGGCCTGTGATGGGCCTCGTGACGACGCCGTGTTGCCTGACTGGGTCCGGAACATCTCCGGTATATTCTGGGATACTCGTCCAGCTGTTTCCCTCGGTGACCGGGAGCGGGAGGCAGAAGAGCCACGGGAAGAAGTTCCCATTGCTGCTAAGGCTGAAGGTGGGGAGAAATCCTCCGTTGTAGGCAGGTGAATCTCTCCGTCGGCAGGAGCTCAGAGATCAAGCTGCCATTCTCTCTCGAGGTCAGGCCACGCCCCCTCCACTATATGAGAATATGTTAATACTTAGCGAAACTTGTGAAATTTACTGAATCAATTTTGTTATATTTCAATAAACATATAATAAACCACCTTAGTATATATCTTTGCGACTTGTTTATCAGGAAAACCATCTTACCAATTTTGATCAAAAATGTCTTACTAGATTAAACATGTAGGTCAGTTTCCTCACAAGGTTTGTGGTTTCACAGACTAAATATTCAGTATATGCTTTCCATTAAAATACATGCACTGAATTTACAGTAGGTTAAAGCAATGTCAAATGAAGTGAATCTAGTGTTTTCATTACCCTGGAGTAATATAAACATACCATTCTACAACGTTATTGGAAAAAGCTAATTTCATTTTATAGTACAGCAACCTTAACAAGCTTAGCATAATCCCTGCTTGAAGTTCAAAGAAATATAATTTAATCCCATTATTTTATTCTAAAAAGCTGTATATCAATTGATATATTATACAAAAAAAAACACAACTGCAGCCCCTGATTATTTTTTTAGGTAAATAAAAAAATCTAGTCTGTTTTTTCCAGAATATTTTATTTTTTAATTTTTTTAATTTTTTTAAAAGTATTGATTTTACTTTTATCATTCCTATTTATAAAACTATTTTAATGATAAAGACAATATCTATTGTTATATTACATAAAAGAAAAAAGACACCTCATTCTGGTTGATGTTAGGTTTAAAGGAGAAGTACAGCCAAAGGTCGTTTGGCTGTACTTCTCCTGTGGATCACAGGAGTGCAGTTCGCTTTGCACTCCTGTGACCCATTTTCATCAAACAAAGAGCAGAAGCCCACTGTGGGCTGATGTCACAGAGCCAGTCCAGGCTCAGGAAAGATCATGAGTCATGACCATATGGTTGTGATCCACCCACATGCCTGGACTGGCACCCAGCTCAGCCTCTCAACGAGCTGCTGAGAGCCTGAGCCGGCCACTCCTGCCCCCTCCATAGCCCAGAGCTCCAGTGAGCGAGGAGGGGGCAGAGCAGAGAGCCGGTAACTGACAGTCAGCAGATCTCTGTGTAGGGAGCACTGATAACCGAACGATCAATGGTGTTTGATCGTTCAGTTATCAGTCTTCGAGGCACTGGGGGACCGATGCTGCATCCAGCTAGGTAAGTATTAGTCTCCCTCCCCCCCATCTCTCTCTCTTTCATTCTCTTCAGCTCTCTCTCTCTCCCCCCTCTCTCATTCTCTCTCTCTCCTTTCTTTAACTCTCTCTCTCCCCCCTCTCTCTCTCCTTCTTTATTTCACTCTCTCTTTCATTCTCTCTCTCACTCCCTCTCCCCTCCCCCTCTCTACCTAGAACCCTGGGTGGAGAGGTAGAGCGCGTCTCCGCCAAGGGAACAAAGGGCTCAGGTGAGTAAAACGGGGGAGGTTGGGGGGTCGGTCAGTGACAGAAGTTTTTTCACCTTAATGCATAGGATGCATTAAGGTGAAAAAACACAAGGGTTTACAAACCCTTTAAGTTAAAAGGGCTGAATGTTTCCACCACACAATGAAGCACAATGCAGCTTAGTTCAGAAAATGAATCTTCTGATTTGAAATTGAGACAGGACCGCCAACAGCAAAAAGATATTTGCTCTTAGAATGGAAAATAAATAAAATTTTCTGTCTGTGATGCCATTAGGTAGATTTATTTTTACATCTCAGCTTAGTCACCGGTGTCATTGAGACAGACAGTAAGGAAAAATACCCCCCAGTGGTGAAAACCACAGGGGTATACAATTTACAGAGGTTTTCACATTCTCCCCAGTCAATTTAAAAGTATGAGAAGATTTGTCAAGAGTTCTGCTTCCACATTAAATAAAATAGATGCTTTCACCAACTAAGAAAGTTTTAGATAAGAGCACAGAAAAATCAAGTATTTTAAATGCTCATTTGCAGTGTTTTTTTTCTGTTATTTATTTTTATTTATTGCAATTAGGGATTAGCCGACAGTTTGGTATGAACCTGTGTTTGCTGCTTGGCAATCAGAGGAATGCCAGAATAGTTGCCTGTTTGGCCCCCTGTTTGGAGGGAGCTGAAAATCATATGTGGTGCGGTATTTCTACTGCTTCTCTATATGACAGATTCCCGCAGTCACTGTTTCCTAGGGAAGCTGCGGGTGCTTGCCTGACATCACTGCCTCATTCCTTATATAGGTGATGATGGCTCAGGTTGCTGTTATTAGTCTATGGGGTTATGTACTAAAGGCAAATCAACTTTGCACTACAAGTGCACTTAGTAGTGTAGTCGCTTTAGATCTGAGGGGAAGATCTGAAATGAGGGGAAGATCTGCTGATTTTATCACCCAATCATGTACAAGCAAAAATGCTGTTTTTTATTTTCCTTGCATGTCCCCCTCGGATCTACAGCGACTGCACTTCCAAGTGCACTTGTAGTACAACGTGGATTTGCCTTTAGTAAATAAACCCCCTATGAGTAGCATTGGGATCCGTCGTGTGCATCATGTCATTGTATTTTTTTTTCCGGCAAGTCAGTGGATGGTGGGTATTGGGATTGGCAATTGATTTTCGTGGCAGAAATAAATGTTAGACTCTTGGAGGTGTCTGTGTGCTGTTTTTTTTTTTTTTTTTAAACTGAAGCTGTCAGTGTTATGAAATTTTTTCCTTTGTAAATGTCATTGCTGCTGCAGCATTTTCTATACATCACACAGGTGTGCCCCTTCATAGACAGGATTAGGACCCCGCCTCAAGCATGTTATTTAAAGGAATTGGGTGTTTTAATTGTTCCACTTTAAGCATGGAACATGGATGAATGGAATAAAAAAAAAAATACTTTTACATTAGTGCCATTTATTAGCCCAGAAATTTGACATTTTAATTTTCTTTTTATTAAAAAAATTTTTTTACAAGTAAATAAGTAATTTTATTAGGTACAAACTTGAAGGTTGTGAATATTTCTGAAACCGACATATATAATAATCTATTGTGATAAATGATTTACAGGAGTCCTAAGTGAGCAGATTCATTACTGACCAGGGACAGATTTAGGTTCATGGTCAATGAGGTTTTTATCCAGCGTTTCATATACCATGGACCATCTCCTTTCTTTCTCATAGAGGCACATCTTCATACAACCTGAGCTGACGTTTCTCGTTTTCATTGTAGAGTATTGTCATTCCTCGCTCATAAAACTCATCAATAGGTTGAAACACATTGCGGGATAGCCAACGAGTGATTGGGTGCTGATAGTACTGGGAGTCTTCAGGAGCCTTCTGGAATTTCTGCCAGTTCGGCTGGACCAACAAAAAGATTGACAAGTGATATGCAGATACCTGCAGGTATTACACCAAACAGTATGTAGAATTTCACGTATTTTATTTAATTTATTGTCATGGTAAAGTGAAGGCCGAATGACAAAGATCCTCTTTCCACCACTGGCAAACTGCACAGGCACCGCAGCAGCCAGCTCTCCTCTCCCCAGCAGCCCATCAGTCCGGAGTGGCCAGCGCTGAGCACACTGCAGCCAGCTGATCATCGCCCCCGCTGACTGAAGGACACTAATCCCCACCAAGATCACCCAGGACGACATTTTTTATTTCATAGATTCAACTCGAATTGGTTTCAATAGGTTTAGGGTTCAGCATCCAAACATCACTAATTGCAATGTGTCTTTTTAAACCTGATGTAAATTAGCCACTCAATTCCATAGCTCAACCCCTTTTCTTATTGCACATCATATCTCTTTCCTCTTCTGGGAACGTATAATTACTCTTTCTATTGGCCCAGCATCTCTGTCTATCTCATCCCATCAGCTACCTACATAAACATTTATGTAGCAGGGAATACTATAGAATGTCACTTGAATGATAGCTCTGAGTCTACTGGGGCTGTTGGCATTACATCCAAGATGGTGACATCCAACAGAAGTTTTGGGGCTTAGGGATGTCTCCTCACTAAACAGTGTATGCAAGCGGCGCTTGCAGAGAGATGCAGCCATCCATTCTGTTTCCTCCCCTGCTTCCTCATTGGCAGGGGGAGAGGGCTAATTGACAAAGCTGTAAAGAATTGCAGGATATGTATTCCCAAACACAAGTGGCCCCAGAGCAGTCCCTGAGGAGCAGGGGAGAGGCAAGAGTACACCAAGAGGCTGCCTGGGAGCTGGGCAGAGACCACGAGGTGAGGAGAAGACCTGACGCAGTAGAAGAGGTGCTGCCATCCAGGGTCGGTGTGCTGTTTCTTGCCACAGATCTACAGCTGTTCATAGACATCCCACCAGAGAGGGACCTGGGTGCATCTTCAGGCACATCATCAAAGACACTGCATGCAGAAAATTATGCTTTTCCTTTGCCTACACCCGTAGAACCCCGAGTCACACCCTGTTAAGCAGTCACAGCGTCCATCTTGCTTCCCCGAATACTGCCAGCATACTGCATTTTCACTCTTTTAAACAGGACATCTAAGTGCACCAACTAAAGTATCTAGCTGAAGATTCAAGGCCTTCATTCTTCCCAGGGACTGCAACCCATTTCCCCTCAAGGGGCTGAAGTCACTGGTGCCATACGGGCACACACATACACCCAGTGGTAAGGAAATATATAGTGAATGAGTGGGGTAGTCTGACTTGGGAGTTACACTATTAACCACTTGCCGACCGGCTCACGCTGATATACATCGGCAAAGTGGCACGTTTCCGTGCTGCACGGCGGTACACCGAATGCGTGTGGCCAGTGGGCGCGATCACTGCCGGCCACCTACAATCACGGGGTACAAGAGCTAGAACAGGGATTTGTGTGTGTAAACACACAAATCCTCGTTTTGACAGGAGAGAAGAGACAGATCTGCTGTTTGTAGTAATTACAAACAGTGATATGGCTTCTCCCCCAGTCAATCCCATCCCACACAGTAAGAAACGAGGGAACACATTTAACTGCTTGATCCCCCTAGTGTTAACCCCTTCCCTGCCAGTGACATTTACACAGTTATCAGTGCATTTTTATAGCACTGATCGCTGTATAAATGTCAATGGTCCGAAAAAGGTGTCAAAAGTGTCCGATCTGTCCGCCGCAATGTCGCAATTCCTGCTAAAAATCGCAGATCACAGCCATTAGTAAAAAAAATAAAAATAAAAATGCTATTTTTTTTACCAGAAATATGTAGAAGAATACATATTGGCCTAAAATGATGAAGAAATTTGTCTTTTAAAACATTTTTGGGATATTTATTATAGAAAAAAGTAGAAAATATTGTTTTTTTTTTTTTCAAAATTGTCGCTTTTTTTTCTGTTTATAGCGCAAAAAATAAAAACCACAGAGGTGATAAAATACCACCAAAAGAAAACTCTATTTGTGGGAAAAAAAAGGACGTCAATTTTGTTTGGCTACAGCAGCGCACGACCGCGCAATTGTCAGTTAAAGTGACGCAGTGCCGTATCGCAAAAAATAGTCTGGTCATTAAGCAGGAAGATCTTCCGGGCTGAAGTGGTTAAACACTGAACTAGATATGGTGTCAGGGGATAGTAGGGAGAGGCCTTACATAAGAAGTGGCCATTCCTCTGCCCTCCTCCTGCCTGGACCAATAGAGCTCAATTCAAGTAGAGTTGGTGGTTACTTTCAAATAATAAATAGTGCAGCGCTATTAAAAAACACTAAATTCAGAGTTTTTAAAAAATGAATGACAGTTGGTGTTTAGTCTGTTAAAGTGTTTGCTATTCAGTGATCTGTCATTGTTAAAGTGTTTGCCTCTGCTTTTGGGGTTATTTGTCTTGAGGAGCCCCCTGAAAGCAGCCAGAAAGTATCATTGAGTTCTATTGCTCTTAATCTTCAGCAATTATTACATTTACTTTAGATATAATTTGTCTACTATTCAGTTATGTTGTTACGGTTTGTTCCATTCTTAAGAAATTTCACAGTAAAAATTATTTCTGTGTTTACTACAATTTGTGTCTTTTTACTGTGGTGTTCACACAAACATTATTGCCAGGTGTGCCAGAGGGGCTGAGACTGTTCTTAGACCCCTTTCACACTGCGGTCATTTTTCAGGCGCTACAGCGCTAAAAATAGCGCCTGCATAGCGCCTGAAAAAAGCGGCTCCATTCACTCCAGTGTGAAAGCCTGAGTCAGAAAAAGTCCTGCCAGCAGCTTCTTTGGAGGGGTGAAGGAGCAGTAAACTCATCCTGCTAGCGGCCGAATAGCGCTGCTAAAACGGCGGTAAGGCTGCGCTAAAAATAGTGCCGCTTTATCGCTGACACCCTAGGTGGCTCGTGTGAAAGGGGTCTCATGGTTGAGAGGCCGTGTACAGAACCAAATATACTCAAGGGGCTCCTCCGGGGGATAGCGCGATACATAAAATATGTAAATGCACATACAGTATAACCTTCTGAATAAATGTTGAAATTAATGTTCTTGGAACAGGGTCTCTTTAAAGTCAGACTACAGTCAGTCTACATTCATGATAGGGTCCTGGCATTTTCCATCGCACCATGATAAGATAATAATGCGATTATAAGCATAAGATAGGTATACATGCACAGGTTTTTTTCTATTCAACCAGTGGGTTGAACGAAAAAAAAAAAAACTAAAGGATCCCCACATCCACAAAAGCAATGTTACTGTTTACACCATTCACTTTATTGAAATGTATGGGCTTTGTAAAATAATAAAAAATATACATCAGAGCAATGTAAAAGGAACATTTTGTACACAAATGTGACCTGGATGCTGACATAAAGTAAATATTATATATTTGAACTTGTTTTAATTGATATCTACATAAATACACCAGTCAATGCTATTCTCTCTCTTATGTCAATTCTAGTAAAGATTCTACATGCAGTAATGTCAGATTTTATTACATCTCTCCATTAATGTTATATGATTAATGTGCACAGCTGAGCCTGGACTTGATTTTAATTGCTGCCTCAGAGGGTTCCACCCTTCTCGTCTCTCTGAATTACTGTACATGCCACGTTAGTAAATGCAACGCAATCATAAAATCCTTTGACTGAATGTCTAATTCATTTTGCATGGACTGTGTTAGGCCATATTTGTGTAGTTTTCCTGTTAACCACTTCAATACTGGGCACTTAGACACCTTCCTGCCCAAGCCAATTTTCAGCTTTCAGCGCTGTCGCAATTTGAATGAGAATTGCGTGGTCATGCTACACTCTACCCAAATTTTTTTTTATCATTTTGTTCCCACAAATAGAGCTTTATTTTGGTGGTATTTGGTCACCTCTGCGATATTTATTTTTTGCGCAAAAAATAAATAAATAAGAAAAGACT
Organism: Lithobates sylvaticus; assembly: GCA_028564925.1. Lineage (NCBI taxonomy): Eukaryota > Metazoa > Chordata > Amphibia > Anura > Ranidae > Lithobates > Lithobates sylvaticus. Next base: position 326,872,708 of record CM053028.1, on the reverse strand, counting down.
GAAATGTTTGAAAAAAAATAGTTTTTCTTTGTTTCTGTTACATTATTTTGTAAATAAGTAAGTTTTCTTCTTCAGTGACGGGCACTGATATGGCTGCACTGATGGGCACTGATAAGGCGGCACTGATGGGCACCGATGAGGTGGCACTGACGGGCACTGATAGGTGGCACTGGTATGCAGCACTGATGGGCACTCGTAGGCATCACTGATGGGCACTCATAGGCGGCACTGATGGGTACTTATGTGTGTCACTGATAGGTGGCATGGATGGGCACTGATGGGCACTGATGGGCACGGATGGGCACTGATAGGTGGCACTGATGGACACTGATGGGTGGCACTGATGACACTGATGGGTGGCATTGTTGGGCATCCCTGCTTTGTAATGTGCCCCAGACATGCCAGTCAGTGCCCATTTGTGGGCACTGACTGGCATATTTTGGGCATATTTTTTTACATGTGGATGGCCATGGGGGATGTACCTTGCCATCCACATGCTGGGGGCTTCCCTGGTGGTCTAGTGTGGGCATCTGAGGGGGGGCTGCACTGATAAACAATCAGCGCAGACCCCCCCTGTCAGGAGAGCCACCGATTGGCTCTCCTCTACTCGCGACTGTCAGATGCGAGTGAGGAAAAGCCGATCAACGGCTCTTCCTGTTTACATCGTGATCAGTCGTGATTGGACACAGTTGATCATGTGGTAAAGAGCCTCCGCCGGACTGACACACCGCACAACCGATCGCCGCAACGGGGGCGCGGGGGCTGTTATCCTGAGTCAGGATAACTGAACCACTGCCCGGCCATCATTCTGCTATAGGCTGGGCGGGAAGTGGTTAATGACACTTCTTCATGCTCTGAATACTCTGTGAGCTTAGATATTATTGTGTCAATTTAAAGTAGACATTCAGTAACAAGTCTGCATAAATCGAAAAAAGTTCTACCTATTATCAATAACTTCTACAACTACGCAATTTATATATGTAGTGTCTGGATGGTAGGCCTTAAAAAGGAAGTAAACCCTGATGGGTTTTACTTCCTCTATTTTACCCTGCAAGTAAAAGCATGATGTATTGGTATGCATCGCATACTAGCCCATTATGTTGCACTTACCTGAAAACGAAGCCCGCAATGTCCTCGCTGTCCCCACCCATCTCCATCCCTCTTCCTTCCAGGGCCGGGGACTCCTGCTCTGTGACTGGTTGAGTCGAGTGACGTCACTCCCGCGCATTTTTATTTCCCCCTGTGTTGCTGTTGGAGATTTTCCCACACTTCTTGTCCAGTAAATCTGTTATCATTGGGACAGTAAGTGAATGGAAATTTCTCTAAGGGCCAGTTCACACCATGTTTTTTTTCTGCATCAAAAACGCATAGAAAGTAGGTTATATGGTTTTCAATGGCATAGTTCACACCAGTGCTTGCAGTTCTAGCGCGTTCCAGTTCCAGAAAAAAAAAGTAGAACATGCTGAATTTTTCCTGCACTGGACTGTACTGGAACACTGAAAAAAGGATCAATAAAGCACTGGAACACACATGTTCTTTTAACAAAGAGTTAATCCAGCTCTGAGCAATCCTCTTTTATTGTTCAGTGAGATAAATCTTGACAAACAGAGAAAGACGTTGTCAAATCCTCCCCCTTGCTGTGAGTGACAGGTGATTTACATATCTCGTGCACCAGCCTAAGAGACATGCATTATTTTTAATTCCCCCCACTCCTTTCTTCTGCTGCTCTGCCAGGATTGGATGTTCCACACCTCACCATAATTGGAAATGCCGAAGTCATGTGGTTACTTTCCTGTCTTTTCACTGGATGTTAGAGATCATAGCAAAAATTCAGTGTAAGAAATACACAGGAGAAAATGCATATTGACAAGGGGAGTGTAGAGGATTTCTACTGACATCACGACTCCACCCACGAGCTCCACCCACAGAATCTGCAGTCTCATAACAGACAGAGGGGAGACATTTGACAGGTAAAGGTACATGCAGGAGGCATCTATATCCTTATAGATACCCCCTATGGCAGTAGTTTAGAAAGGATGACATTGGGTTTACATCCACTTGAAGAAAGAAAAAAGAGGGGAAAAATGCACTGGAATGCATCAAAAACGCGTCAAAAACGTTCATGCAGAAAAGCATCTGGTACGCATCTGGACTGCATTTCTATAGTGTGAACTGGCCCTCAAAGACCCCAAGATAGCAGTATAAGTCTGACGAGTTCTAATGCTTTCCTAACTCTATCAACAACTAAAAAGTAATTTGGGCTGGACATACATTTTAAAGGTAAAGGAGTGTATATTACTGCGCGGTCCCAAATTAAGACAAAATATATATAAATACTGTGTTCAAATTAATAACAATAATGAAAATAATAAAGCTGCTGCAGTCACAAATGCGAGATACCCACATTAAATAACAAAGACAAAAAGAGTGACTGCGCTGCAAGAAAAAAAAACCTTCACAGACCAGTGATGGAGTGTGGTGAAGAGCATTTAGCAAAACAGTGTTTAGCAAAAAACAGTGATATATCAATTAATTACAGGTGATAATATCCAAAATGGTGAACATATAGTGAGACATTCAACAATAAAGGACATATAATTCATTAGTCCATAAATTGATCAGAGGCTAGATGATCAATTTATGGACTAATGAATTATATTTCCTTTATTGTTGAATGTCTCACTATATGTTCACCATTTTGGATATTATCACCTGTAATTAATTGATATATCACTGTTTTTTGCTAAACACTGTTTTGCTAAATGCTCTTCACCACACTCCATCACTGGTCTGTGAATGTTTTTTTTTCTTGCAGCGCAGTCACTCTTTTTGTCTCCATACATTTTAAAGCCCATCTCGGAGCACCTTTGCTTTTACACGTTTCAACCCCTTAGCTATTCTATGGGAGGTGTAAAAAATAGTGTTTGTTTTTCAGTGATCACATATTTTGATTTAGAAGTAATGGGAACTGTAAGGGCAAAAATACAAGTGCATACAATACTTGGGATATTAGATGGCTAGGCAATTAGTCCATAGCATTAAATATGGCAATTCAATGGTTAAGCAAGTATCTGGCAGTTCAGGGATTAAACAGGTAAGTATCGTGGCTGGTCAAAAAGGCGGCTCTCCTCTATCCTCAGAGAGCTGGCTCTGTAGTAAGCAAGAGAAGGTAGAAAAAGGAAGCGCCACCTAAGTGTAGTATTAGAGGATGCTTTAATGACGCAATATAAGGTCACACTTAGGCCCCTTTCACACTGGGGCGGGGAGCCGCGGTGACGGTAAAGCAGCGCTATATTTAGCGCTGCTTTACCGTCGTTTTAACCGCGGTATTCGGCCGTTCGCGGTGCGGTTTTACCCCCGCGAGCGGCCGAAAAAGGGTTAAAAACCCCCGCCGTAGCGGCGCTTTGCGGCGTATTGCCGCGGTTTTACCGCGGTTTCCCATTTAAATCAATGGGAAGGAGCGGTATAGGAGCGGTGAACACACCGCTCCTATACCGCTCCAAAGATGCTGCTAGCAGGACTTTTTTTGCCGTCCTGCTAGCGCACCGCTCTAAGTGTGAAAGCCCGCCGGCTTTCACACTGGAGTTAAAGGGGCCGGATTTTTTCATGCGGTGAACAGGCGCTATTTTTAGCGCTGTACCGCATGAAAAACGCCCCGGTGTGAAAGGGGCCTTACAGGAAAAAAAAGGTTTAAAAGGCTCATCTGTGTGTATAAGATGATCCATGGTGTGGTCCACAGGATGTTCCAGAGGCTGGGAATCATCAAGCCACAGTCCTGCTTCTTTGCAGCACCACCGGAAACAGTACCACCAAATCCGGATCTGAGGACCACACCATGGATCATCTTATACACACAGATGAGCCTTTTTAACCTTTTTTTCCTGTAAGTGTGACCTTATATTGTGTCATAATAGCATCCTCTAATACTACACTTAGGTGGCGCTTCCTTTTTCTACCTTCTTTTACATATTTTGAATCAGTTTTTTGTTGACCAGCTGAGCTCATTAGCACACACCCTGCATCATCCACCCTCCTACATACCCGCCCATTAACAGGTGAATTTTTTTTAATGAAATGCAATCAATCAGTGATCCCTCTTCTCACTAAATACACAGGCATCGATTTTTTTCAACTACCTTAACTTTAATCTTGCAAAGATCGTCCATTTGGCATTTTGAAGTGTGCAGGAAATGAGAGATAAGATAACTGCCATGGTAAGCAATATTGACACATGCTTACCATGGACCCTCAAATTGTCCCTTTTGTACCCGTTGCCCCCGTCATTACATTTAGGAGAGCATGATCTTTACGTGACTGCCTTGTATGTAGTGAATACAAGGGGGGTAACAAAACTGACCCATGCAAAAACAAAGGCACCTTCACCTGCGGGGGTTGCAATTACTGTAGATACCTAAATACCAATCGCAACATTATACTGCCCAATGGTGACAGATTCATACCCAAACACTACGCCAACTGCTCGACCTGTGAGGTAGTGTACATACTGATCTGTGAATGTAACAGTTTTTATATAGGGAAGACCATTCAAGAGTTTTGGTGAAGGGCATATAAACACATTTCTCCACACGCCCCCCGGGCATGGGACGCCTCCCATCTACTGTGCCTAGTTTGCACAGAGGGGGCGGGCTCCCGCGCCATTGACTCGGGGGGCGTCGCCCTCCCTCCCCTTGGTCCCTGGCACTCTCACTGCCTCATCCTTCAAAAGACGGCTCAAACAGACGCCACCTCCACGCCTGACACCCCTATACTTCCACTTGCTGTACCGGCCGCATCACCCATATGCGGACTGCTACCAGCACCCTCTTTTTGGGCGATGTTTTTACCTACTCCTCTGTATTTCAGGTGCATGCTATGTTTGCATACCTGCAGACTGCCTCTTTTTTCCACCATCTCCCCTTGATTTGTGTACCCTGCAGTGCTGGCCACAAGGTAACCTATGCATTATTTCTAGCAATCAAATCTCTCTATGCAATTAAGTCACATCAATAATGATATGTACTTCAGATATCCCTATCACTGCATATTTAATTAACCCCGCAGGTTGCCTTTCCTTTTGGGATCACCGGAGGGGCAAAACAGATGCCCTTTGTTGGGACCTACCCTGCTGTGGAAGCACAGAACAGCGTAACCTCTTTCCTCCATGGCCTTTTGTGCTTTTATACCTGTACACATATAAATACAATTTTTTGGATGCATGCGTGATCAACTGAGCATTTATAAAGGGTCAGTACACCCATACATTTATTTGAAGCAAATTGATGTTACCATGTTAATGCTGTTATACTCTGTATACCAGCCACATGCATTTGTCTCATTCTGTTTTTTTCTTTATAGATTAAAATGTACTTTTGCTGACCTATTTCCCTCAAGAAGAGTTGAATATACTCAAAACGCGTCGGAATACATTACCTGTAGTTGCTCTTTATGCTCTCTGTTTGTGCATCCTTTTCTTTTAGCTTTATACTTGTTATTTTGCTACTTATTTACGTGGGCCGTCTTCGCCCACATATGTCAATTATTGTTGTTAATAAAACTTCTTTCAACCTGCTTTACTACCAGGCAGGCCCAGGGAGCCTGGTTGCTGGAGTAGGCATGCCGCTCCTCAAATTTCAGAGAACTGTTAGCTGTGGGGAAGGCTATAATGGCTCTGGAGGAGAGGGTCTATTCAAAAGACCTGTTAATTTTCTCGGACAATGCCACGACTGTAGCATACCTAAACAAGCAAGGGGCACTCTCTCAGATACTCTTCTAGGGTTAACCCAGCAGATTCTGTCCTGGCGGAGGACAATGCCGCTTCAATCAGGGCGGTGCACATCAGTGGGACAGAGAATGTCCTGGCGGACTATCTGAGCAGAGTTAACGTCAGTACCAGCAGTCAGGAACTACATCAAGGAGATCATGCTGAAGTGGGATCTTCCCACAGTGGATCTTTTTGCTTCCAGTCTCAACAAAAAACTGCCGGCTTTCTTTTCACTGTAAAGAGAGACAAAGTCCTTAGGGGCAGATGCACTTTCCTTCCTGTGGGATTTCACTATGGCCTATTCCTTCCCTTCATTTCCCCTCTCACCGCTAGTAGTTATTTTTTAGTTTATCTTGATTGCCCCTTGGTGGCCCAGGAGGAGTTGGTTCTCCTCACTGAGAGCCCTCTCAATAGAACCCCCCCTGGCCCCTGCCAGAAGGGAGGGATCTTCTCTGTCAGGGGTCGGTGTTTCATTCAAACCCTCAAACCTTCCATTTCACAGCCTGGAGGCTGAACGGCACATCCTACAGTTAAAAGGGTGTTCAGAGAGGGTTATTCAGACTATCCTGGTCAGCCATAAGTTAGTCATGAGAAAGATCTATGGGAAAGTTTGGAAAACTTTTGTTTCCTGGCAAAAGAAGACAGGAATAGATTATTTTTCTACTCCCTGTATATTGGATTTTTTACAGAGGGGAGTGGAAAAGGCACTTTCTGTCAGCACCCTTATGGTTCAGGTTGCTGCCTTATCTTTATTTACAGAAAAAAGACTAGCTGAGAACCTTTTGATTGGGGGTTCCTTTCAGCCAGATCTAGACATACACCCAAATCTGTTAAACAGATTTCTCCCTGGGATCTGTCATTAGTGTTAAATTCTCCTTTTGAGCCTTTGCATGAGGCTTCTCTGAAATTGATTTCCTTCCTTTTGGCTATTACGTCAGGCAGATGGATTCCTGATCTAGAGTCTCTTTCATGTAAAGACCCCTTCCTGAAGATTTTAGAGGACATGGTAGTGATTAGGCCATTTACCCAAAGTTTCTTCCAGCTTTCACAGGTCCCAGGAGGTAGTTCTTCCTAGTTTTTGTACTTCTCCCAAGAATGCGGAAGAGGAAAGATTTTGTTTTTTTGGACCTGAAAAGATGTCTTCTGCTTTATCTTGAAAGGTCTAGTGAGTTTAGGAGTTCCTCCCAACTCTTATGCCCCATACACAAGGTCGGAAATTCCGACCACAAAATCCGTCTGATTTTTTCCGACGGATTTTGTCCGACACTGGTGTTGCATACACACGGTCGGACAAAGTTGTCGGAAAATCTGATTATTCTGAACGTGGTGACGTTCGTTGCGTACAACGGAACTACGTAGAGGCTAGTAGCCAATAGCTTTGGTCTTGTAATTTGATCTGAGCATGCGTGGCACTTTGTCCGTCGGAATTCGCTACACACGATCAGAAAAAGTCCGATCGGACTTTGTTGTCGGAAAATTTGAGAGCAGGATCTCAAATTTTTTCCGACGGAAAAAAGTCCGATGGCGCCCACACACGGTCGGATTTTCCGACAACATGGTCCGATAGGACATTTTCCGTCGGAAATTCCGACCGTGTGTACGGGGCATTAGTGTTGTTCAGTGGCCCCAAGAAGGGTACCAAAGCGTCTAGGAGTTTCATTGCCAGATGGATTAGGGAAGCTATTTGTGAAGCGTATAAAGCATCAGGTCGCATTCCTCCTTCCATAATTAGAACTCATTCAAAGAGATCCATGGCCACATCATGGGCAGAAAGAGCGGGAGCATCATGGGAAGAAATTTCTAAAGCTGCTGTCTGGTCCTCCTCTCATGCCTTTGTCAAACATTATAGAGTCCCGATGCTCTCCAGTCAAGACCTCTCCTTTGGTAGGAAAGTGCTTCAGGAAAACCCCCATTAGACTTAGCGGTAACGGTATTTCCATGAATCTTACAGGACAGCGTCTATATTCCCACCCTATTCTGTATTTACTGGTTGCATTTGTTTACCTGGTGGTGGTGTTTTTATGTGAGTTTCTGTTTTTCCTCTGTCCAGTGCACTTTTGGTGGAGGTTTACTTGATTTTCTAACAAGTGATGGCTGGAAGAATGGGGGGGGGGGGGGGCTTTTAAATTATGTCTGATTTGTGTTTCCTGTGGAGGGCAGAGCCAATCATTTCTCAAGTAGCTGTCCTGGAAGATTCATGGAAATACAGTTACAGGTAAGTGTAATGGGGGTTTTTACAGCCATGCAGTGAGTTTCAACTACATCAATATAGTACTTTATTTTTATTTTTTATTTTATGTTACATCATACATTAACTCAGGGTCAAAATTACCTGAACAACATAGATTTTTTAAGCACTGTACAATATCTATAAACAGAAACATCGGCCTTCATGAATAGAATGCATGTAGCGTTATTATATGTAGCTATGATTAGTACAAATGCACTTGTTACATTGTATTACTCTAAACAACACATTCACAAAACAAACCTTGAGTAGTGTTTATGATATATTTTGAGAAAATGGATTGCAAGAGACACATCTATCAAAATAAGGAAAAACATCTTATTATTTTGTACACCAGTACAATAATTTTTCATTGGTATTAGGTTTCTATTCTCTGAATTTTTCAAAGATTGGATTAGTGATGTGTTGTTATCTTTAATCAAGCTGGACAGTTTTTATCCTTTAGGTAAGGTAAGGTAAAGGTAAGTAGGTATTCCGCGCTACTATAGTGGTGTACCCAGGAATCGATAAAATAGTGGATATGTAATTATTAAAATTAAGTAAATAAAGATAGCATTTGGTTGCAGCAAACCACCGACAGGGGTGCAAACCCCACCCTATAAAATGTGTAAAATGTAAAAATTTACACATTTTATCCTTTACCGTTTAGGTTTTACTTTAAATAAAATCCAGAACATAAATGATATGCCCAAGTAATCTGTAGACGTGTCAGAGAGGGCATGATTTGCTAAAGTAAATGAACAATAATGATAAATTGTTGCAGGAAGGAATGTTTGGGCACATAGCGTTCAAGATCAAGATCCTTCAAATGATCTAGAAAACACTGCTGTTTCTAATTGGCCATATGTGTTGAACTTTCAAACAGAGTTGCCTTTTCACCTAATATTTATTAAAGGTTCTTTACTGAATGCCCAAATCAACAGTTTACGTTAATCCAGAGCATTCACAGTATAGCTCAAGCAGAGATTAAGAAAATAAATTGGAGGGAGTAAAGGGGATGACAAGTAGAAGAGAAAGGTACATCATCTGGTTACAGAAAGGTAGGGTTAGGGTGGGTGAAAAAAAGTTAAAGTGGCAAATATAAAGACAGATGAGGGGAGAAAAAAAGAATATACAGTACAACTCACCCACCTATCACTCTGGTGTAAGTAGGGCTTATGTGGGGGAAAGGTGACCAGAGCTATGATCTGAGCAATTAAATGTGCAGTTGTGCCATATAATAAAGTCACCTCTTGAGTAAGAGAAATCATTAAACAACAAATAAAACAAATAAAATATGTCAAGGGTGGTATATCTAAGATGTGCATGAAGTGTGCCTGGAGTGTGTATGTAAGTCTTCACACCACTTTCCATCAGGCATTTCCCATCACACCCTCCTCATTCATAGGACCCTCATAGAAACTGGAGAACAGGGGCATCACCAGAGGCAATCCAGAATGCCAAAAACTCAGGAGGCAAACATATATATCCCAGTGAGGGCATGGGGAGAGAGGAAGCCAAGTTCACCCGTAGAAACAACAACCAGTACCCAAACCCACTAAAGACAAGCAAAGGTAACATATGAAAGACACTGCTTTCCAGGGAGACAAGGCCACCCTGATCCATAGCACTGTGCAGACCTTCTAAAGCAGACTGAGTAAAGGAAATATTGTGGGCCAGGATTGACCCTAGAGCAAATGTACTGCTGGTATTCAACAGAGACACTGCCTGCAGCCATGCTAAAGCAATAAGTTGAGATAAAAAGAAATAGAGCCTGCATTGATAGGCAGAAAAACAGGTTACATGGCACTTTTCAACCCAGAGCACAGTCCAGCCTACCAATTAGCGACCAGGTCATTTACAGCTACAACAAGCAAAGATGTTGCAGACAGGAGGCCTAAGAAAGTCAAAGTAAGAGGCCAAATGTCCTTCCACTATGTCTGCACTATATCACTACCTAAGGAGGGAATGTTCAAAGAAAGAACCAAGACAGCATGGTACAGTGAGCTGGGGGTCACTGAAAAACAAATGGGCTGGTAGCTTCAGAGTCCCAGGGATAATCCCCCTGGGTCGACAGGAAATAGGAAATGATAGCGCTCCAAATTTGCATGTAGGTGGGGAACCTAAATTTAGAGCCTGGGAGCCAGGGCTCTAAATAGGCTCTACCTGACCCAAGATGGCTGCTAGAGTCAGCATCCAATCGGATAGCTTCCCCAGTGACCCAGGAACCGATGAATGAACCATGTTTCTTTTGATCTTCCTCTAGAAGTGCAATGTCACTCCGAATGAGCACCACCTGCAAAGGAGAAAGTAGACTGCACCTTCCTACATGCAGACTAGACATGATGGGGAGATCTGGAATGTAGAGTAGAATGTTTTATGCAGGGCTGGTTTTCAGCAGAAAAACGTTAATTGCTTGACTGATGCTGGCACATTGGCTTAAATGTATTATGAAACTCTGACCTGGAACAAGTATGAAGATTAACAGAAGTCTGTGATACTTATCTGCAAATCTGTTCTGTGAAGTATTTATTATTGGTTTCAGCTATCTCAACAGTTCAGGCAACTAGCATTTTTAGGATGAAAAGTTATTGGATGCTTCCCTGTTTCTCTTATGATAGATTACCTTTTGGCTCAAAAATTTCTGCTAACAGTGATTATTAAACATTGAAAAATATTGCAACTGTTGTTTAACGTGTATCTCAGGCTGCTTTCCCACTGAGGCGCTTTGCAGGCACTAATGTGCTAAAAATAGCGCCTGAAAGAGCCGCTCAATTCACCTCGAGGGCTTTCACACTGGAGTGGTGCGCTTGCAGAACGGTCAAAAAAGTCCTGCAGCGCATCTTTGGAGCGCTGCAGGAGCGGTGTGTTCACCGCTCCTAAAGCGCCCCTTCCCATTGAAAACAATGGGGCAGCGCTGCAAACCCACCGGCAAATCGCCACTGCAGTGCCGCTGCAGCAGCGCTTTGCGGGCAGTCTTAACCCTTTTCAGCCATTAGCGGGGGTTAAAACCGCCCCGCTAGCAGCCGAATAGCGTAACGGTTTACCGCCAGTGCCTGCCCGCCTCAGTGTGAAAGTAGCCTAAAGCACAAACTTTTCTTTTGTTTTGGGTAGATTGGTAAAGGGTGATATTGGTAAATTTTTATTGCTGTTAGCTTTCCCATTTGGGAAATGAATCCCCTTCCAATTGTCCTGTTGATTGCTGTCACTGGGACTGCAAATAAGTAATCCTACAGTTTTAATTTAATTAGAACAGGAGGCAAGGGGAAATCTATTAAAAACAGCACTGCACATGACAACATTCTAAGAGAGGATTTTCTCAATTTAGAGACATTTTCTCTCACTTTTTGTATTTGCAGGACAGAAAGTGAAGGGAAAAGAAAACATGACAGGCGCTTTAACCATTCTAATGCCGCGTACACACAGTCGGAATTTCCGACAACAAATGTTTGATGTGAGCTTGTTGGAAATTCCGACCGTGTGTATGCTCCATCGAACATTTGCTGTCAGAATTTCCGACAACAAATGTTTGAGAGCAGGTTCTCAAATTTTCCGACCAAAAACTTTGTTATCGGAAATTCCGTGCGTGTGTACACAAGTCCAAGGCACAAAATTTCATGCATGTTCTGAATCATGTATGAGACGGAAGTGATCGGTCTTGTAAAACTAGTGTTCGTAATGGAGCTAGCACATTCGTTGCGCTGCAAATTATTTAATCTTTCAATGCAGCGCATTCTCTTCTTCTTTATAATGCTAGAATAATGAAGTTGCTTTGCTGCTGATATTCACACACAGTTCTGACAAACTGAGTTCTTTATTATTTCTCGTGATCTCATGAATAATCTTTTTATTTTTTTTGCCAGATCTCCAGAATAATGTTTCTTTTTTTTTTTTTTTATAGTGATCTACTTCTTTTTTTTATCAAGATCTCCTGATTTTTTTTTCCCAACAGTTGATCCATTGCTGCCTTCCTCTTTATTTTGTTATTATAAAATGGGTGTTTCACTTGCCACAGACAGGGCAGCTCCCTGTACTTATCGATGAAGTTGAGGAGGAAGTCGTGGTCGTTAAATTTATCCATATTCTCTGCAAGACACAACACAAGAAAAACCCTAATGTCAGGCTAAACTCTTCTAATCTTGTCCCAATATAGGCCTCAATCTATAAGCAGTATAGGCCACTAACCACTGATGCCCCAAGTTAAAATTGTACCTTCGTTAGCACGATCTGCGCTTACGCTATTCCGTCCTACACTCACAGATCATACATACGACGCACGCGTGTTATGTTTTATCTGCACTGCGCATGCGTGAATCTCTGCCCTGACATTCTTTCTTCTTTCTACTCTTTCGGCGCAGTGGGAGAGCACATGGCGGAGAGTCAACAGGTGCATGATAATAGCAGCAATGATGAGGAAAGCCCGGAGCCAGAAACGTCCTGATCCAGGAGATGATTTTAGGCCTCAAATATGGCCTTTGTAGAGATAGTGGAGATGGTGAACATCTTGAAGAGGGCCGGATATGATGGTAAGTATGGACCGTACCCAAACCCAAATGTGAGAAAGGTCAAGATCATGACTAAAGTTGTGAGAAGTCTGCAGAGGAATTTTGGGGTACAACGATCCAAGGAGCAATTGAGGAAATGCTGGTCAGACCTGAAATTGAGGGAGCATGATCAGTACAGAAGGATCAGGAAACTGCTTCTAAAAAGTAAGTATTTGTGGTGTGTTATTATTATTATTATTAATAAAATGGTGGTTAAAATGGCAAGTTTCAGGTTCGTGGGCACAATAATCGTTCGTAGTAAACATTGTTCGACCACTAATACAATGTTTTTGGCAGATGTAGGTTAACTACATTTGTTTAGGCCTATTTGTATTAAAATAAGTTTAGTACATTGTTGTCTAGATGGGTTTGTAACTAGAATGAAATGCAAACTTGTCGAATCGTCTCTCGCCAAACTTCTACTAACACGAGATAAACAAGAGATTAGCATAAGCAGCCCAAACGGTGGCGCACTGGGTATTGAACTTCCTTTTTATAGTGCCGTCATACGTGTTGTACGTCACCGCGTTCTTGTCGATCGGAATTTCCGACAACATTTGTACGACCCTGTGTATGCAAGACAAGTCTGAGCCAACATCCGTCGGAAAAAAATCCACGATTTTGTTATCGGAATGTCCGATCGTGTGTAAGCGGCATTATTCTACCTAAAAAAAATTGTCTTGGGTTTAGGTATACTTGAAAGTCAAAATCGATAAACCTTTGTTTTAGTTTTTTTGTTTTTTTTAAATCTCACTCACTTTTGACAAAATGAATTATCAACCTATCTGCATTCCTGGAAAAAATTATTTTAGCTTCTTCAATTAGAAATACATTTTACTTCCCTGGTAACCTGTATAAAGAGATTCTGCTGATATATTGGGTTGTATTCTTAAATGGTGTCTTTATAAAACATTCAAATAAAATATCTACTTCAGCTCTGGAAGCTTTACCCTCCTTTCTAACCATGTCATTTTTTGCTTTTCGGCACTGCATTACTTTAAAGCGGTAGTAAAGAGCTGAATGGCATAATAGGCTAGTATGCATCGCATACTAGCCCATTATGAAATGCTCACCTTAGAACAAAGCCCTTCCAGCGGTGCCCGGTCACCACTTAGAGGGCTAACATCTTCTCCTGTCCTTTTTACCAGGATCGCAGTCTCCGACGCTGTGAGTGGCTGGAGCCACGATGACGTCACTCCCACGCTTGCGTGCGGAAGCCCTTGGTTCCAGCAAGAAGCTCTGAAGGTCTGGCATGGAATGCCGGACCTTCGGAGCTCATGCTCCGCTGACGTCAGCGACTGCATACAATGTGAATATCTCCGAAATGTAGTACGTTTTGGGAATATTCATTTTACCTAAAAATAACAAAGCAGGGTTTTCAACCGCTTTAACTGACAACTGCATGGTCATGCAACACTGTACCCAAATTAGATTTTTATAATTTTTTCACACAAATAAATCTTTCTTTTGGTGGTACTTGATCAACACTGTTTTTTTTTATTTGCACTATAAACGAAAAAAAGGCTGGTCATTTTGGAAAAAAAATATATATATATTTTTTACTTTCTGCTATAAAACATCCAATAAGAACATTTTTAAAATCTATTTATTTTTCTTAAATTTAGGCCAATATGTATTCTGCTACATATTTTTGGTAAAAACAATCCCAATAAGTGTATATTGATTGGTTTGTGCAAACGTTATAGCTTCTACAAATGATGGTATATATACACTGGAATTTTTATTTATTTGTTTTTATACTAGTAATGGTGGTGGTCAGCGACTTATAGCGGGACTGCAATAGTATGGCGGGCAAGCTGACACTTTTGACACTTTGTGGGAACCAGTGACACTAATACAATGATCAGTACTAAAATTATACCCTGTCACTGTACTAATGACACTGTCTGGGAAGAGGTTAACATCTAGGGTGATCAAAGGGTTACCATATATACTCGTGTATAAGCCGACTTTTTCAGTACATTTTTTATGCTGAAAAAGCCCCCCTCAGCTTATACTCGAGTGAGGGTCTCCCGCTGTGTCATGCAGCTGTAGTCTTAACTGTTTGGCGGCCTTCCACTGTAACAAAGCCCTGCCTCCTCCTCGTCAGTGATAGACGGAACACTGAACACTGATACAATGATGGGAAACCCAATCAGTGTTCCGTCTATCATGGCCAAGGAGGAGGTGGGGCATTGTTACAGTGGATGGCCGCCGAACAGTTAAGTCTGCAGTTGCATGACACAGCGGTGTAGTATATTGTGTCTAATATATGTATATATATATATATATATATATGTATACATGTGTATATATATATATATATATATATATGTTATATATATATTTATTATATGTAGTGTTTTTATTTAGGCATTCTAAAGACAAGGTTATTCTAGGCAGACCGCTTTAGTAGCCGTTATCTAATTGCGCATATTAAAAGAGGGTTTGTTGGTCAAAGGACAAATGGCCAGACCAGAATTACTCCACATATGAAAGGGAACAGATAATGATTATCTTAATCTAATCAGTATTCACACATATCAAAGGGGGAATATGCAAGAATGTAAATTGGGGCAGCTTTATAATTACAACTATTCACAACGTGGGGTTGTCTCCGGTCACTCTGAAAGACCGGGGCAGATCAAAGCATTTAATGGAAACGCCTAATCAAATTGCTCAGACATTCAGTGTGTGTGGGGGGGATATAACAGGACGTTCAATCTGTTTAGAAGTGTGTGTTCTTACGAAGGCACCCAAGAGTCACATGTTTCCATGGGGCTCTAAATATTACTAGCAATGTCGTGATATGAACTCTGTTGGATTTTTGTCATCTGTAAGACTGTTCTGTTTTGAAGTCAATAAAATCTCTCTCTGGGAGAATCGGGTTTTGCTGCGGAGACAATACTTTTAATAACTATATTCCATCTACGAGGAAGGAACGATTATAGATTAGATCACTACAAGCGGGAGACACCAGCTGTTTGTAATCAAAGGTACAAGTGGACACAGTGAGGCTGCAGATGGGCACAGTGAGGCTGCAGATGGGCACAATGAGGATGCATATGGGCACTGATGAACCAGGTGGGCACAGTGAGGCTGCATATGAGCACAGTGAGGCTGCAAATGGGCACAGTGAGGCTGCAAATGGGCACAGTGAGGCTGCAAATGGGCACAGTGAGGCTGCAAATGGGCACAGTGAGGCTGCAGGTGGGCACAATGAGGCTGCAGATGGGCACAGTGAGGCTGCAGATGGGCACAGTGAGGCTGCAGATGGGTACAGTGAGACTGCAGATGGGCATTGTTTACCCAGTAGCTGCTGCTTTTCCTATCCTAGGCTTATACTTGAGTCAATAAGTTTTCCCATTTTTTTGTGGTAAAATTAGATGCCTTGGCTTATATTCAGGTCGGCTTATACTCAAGTATATACAGTAAATATGGGTCTAACCAGTGTTTGTGTGTGAACTGTGAGCTGCTTTTACTAAGGGATATGCCGTTTTTTAAACAAAAAATGCCACATGCCTGCCAGTGCTCCAGGCTCCTCCACTTCGGTGAGTGCCCTCTTTAGAAATCCGCTTTCTAGGTGGGCACTTGTGCAGGCTCGCTCCTGAGCTGACCTGTATGTGTCTATTGACACAGACCAGGTGGCTCGGCCCTGCCTCACGCTCCCTCATCACAGAATTTGATTGACAGCAACGGAATCTATTGGCTCCCACTGCTATCAATCTGTCCAGTGAGGAGGGAGACAGCACATCACTGGATTTGGATCAGGCCCAGGTAAGTATGGGGGGGGGGGGGGGGATCCTGCAGCAGAGAATGTTTTTTATCTTAATGAATAGAATGCTTTAAGATAAAAAAATTAGGGCTTTAGAACCACTTTCATTGAACAAGCTGAAGTTAGAAGCTGACTGGCTACAATGCACAGCTGCATCATATTTTCACTCTCCAGTTTTAGTAAATCAACCTCATTGCATGTAAAGTGCCAAAGGGGTGTAGCTACATGTTGACAATGGATATTTCACTGAATATTCTTTTTGTGAATGCTAGTTCCCTTTAATGCTGAGTCAATGACTTGGAAAAACTATTGAAATAAGTAATTCTGTTCGGACATTCATTTTCTATATATAGTAAAAATGAACTGTAACATGAACCAGAAAGACAGACACATGTAACATTGTCCTGTCCTAATCTGTCCTTCTACACTTTTAACCCATTTTCCCTTGAGATCTTACACCCTTCTGCACATTGTGTATGCCTTTTTCACTCCAATCCTCTATGTTGCTAGCTTTCCTTTACCATCATACCTTTTATATTTTTCTCCTGACAATATTGATCATTCTTATACCATCCATACTCAGCTCCTACATATACTGTCCACTGTCATACCCTTCCTAGTTCTCTTCTGCTGCCCATATACTCATTATCATACCCTCCATACTCCCCTCCTGCACAAACTGCCCACAATAATACTCACCTCATTTCTTTCCTGTACATACTGCCCTATGGCATAGACTTTGCTCTACTCTCCTGCATATACTGCTTGCCACAATACCCTCTATACTCCTCTCCTACACATACCACCTGCCATCATACTTTCTAGTCTCCAGTGCTTCAAATATTGTCCACCATTCCTCTGCTAGAAAATACTTCCTTCTAGCAAAGCCCCCACATTCCTCTTATGCACATACTGACCACCATGAAACCCTCAACACTCCTCTCCCGCCCATAATGCCCACCATCATACCTTACTCAGTTCTCTCCTGTACATACTGCCCTTCATCCACACCTCTGCTTTCTTCTCCTGCATATACTGCCTACTTTCATACCTCTCTTTACTTCTCTCTTGCATGTACTGCTGTCTGCCATCATATGCTTTGCTCTCCTGTCCTGCATATATTGCCCACTGGATAATCCTCTGCACTCGTCAGCCAGAAAATACCTCAGCAATCCTTTGCTAGAAATACTGCCAGCTGTCATATGCTCTGCACTTCTCTTTACTTTAACAGTCTGATGTCAAACACTGTGCACTCCCCTGCTCATACTGCCCAACATCATACCCTTTTCAAATTTCCTGCCCTCTGCCATTCTCTACACTTTCTTTTCCTGCATATTCTGCTGATCCACCACATCACAACCTTTGCACTCCTCTTGAGAACATACTGCCTGATATCTCACTCTCTCTTTCTCTCCTGACCAATGTTTCCTCTGTAAAACCATAAGCACCTTTCTCTGCACATATTTCCTATCATAAAATCTTGTGCACTTCTCTCCAGTATATACTGTTTGCCAACTTACTTTACATACACTCCTCTCCTGCACATACTTAACATATTATCCAGGGTCATAAGACCTGCACTCCTTTTTGCATACTGCCCATTGTCATATCCAGTGGCAGCTGGTGTTTTTTTCCACCATGCATCCTCCTCCTCCTAGGCATCCAATAGGATCGCCTGACCTTTCTGCCAATCAGGAAATGGGTATCAGACCTGCCCTTCCTGATTGGCGGAGAGGTGATTCAGTGTTAGAAAAGTGAATATTAATTTGCTTTTCTAATACACCTGGGTGGGCTCAGAGCGCAATGATCTGTGCTCCAAGTCCACCCTATTTTCAAGCCTTTTAGAGCCTTTTAGAGCCAGGTGCTTCAAAATAAAACCCAGTTGTAATTCATGCGCTCAGCATCCTGAAAGGAGCTGGATGCATGAATAGGGGGCGCATGAATCTATGCATTAACCATAAAGGGGGTGGCCTGGATAGAGGGAGAGGCACCCGTGTGCCCTTAATGGACAGACCACCCCTGGTCATATCCTCTGCAGTTCTCTTTTGCACATACTGCCCTTTTGTCATGCTTTCTCTGCTCTTCTGTCCTACAAATATTACTTGCCATCATACTACCCGCACTTCTTTGTCAAAAATATACTGCCCACAATCATACCTTCTTCACCGCTCTCTTGCAAATACTTTCAGCTGTCACATGCTGTGCACTGCACTCTTGCACATACAGCCTGCTGTCATACCCTCTAATTGAAAATTTAGCCCACTGTCATGTATTCCATACTAACATCCATCACTTCTTTAGCATAGTATTTTATATCACAAGATTTACCTGTTATAGAATGGTCACACTTATTTATACACTATATTTTCAAAAGTATTGGGACACCTGCTTATACAAGCACATGTCCATAGGGTTCAATATTGAAATGGCCCCATCCTTTGCAGCTATATCAGCTTTAACTCTTCTGGGAAGGCTGTCCACAAGGTTTAGGAGTGTGTCTATGGGAGTGTTTAAATATTCTTCCAGAAGCGCATTTGTGAGGTCAGGCACTAATGTTGGACAGAAGGCCTGTCTCACAGTCTACGCTCTAATTCATCCCAAAGGTGTTCTATCAGGTTGAGGTCAGGACTCTGTGCAGGCCAGCCAAGTTCCTCCACCCCAAACTCACTAATCCTTGCTTTGTACAGTGGTGCGCAGTCATGTTGGAACAGGAAGGGGCCATCCCCAAACTGTTCCCACAAAGTTGGAAGCATGAAACTGTTCAAAATATCTTGGTATGCTGACGCCTTAAGAGTTCCCTTCACTGGAACTAAGGGGCCAAACCCAACCCCTGAAAAACAACCCCACACCATAATCCCCCCTCCACCAAATGATTTGGACCAGTGCACAAAGCAAGGTCCATAAAGACACAGATGAGCGAGTTTGAGGTGGAGAAACTTGACTGGCTTGACCAGAACACCTTTGAGATGAATTGGAGTGGAGACTGCGAGCCAGGCCTTCTCTCCAACATCAGTGCCTGACCTCACAAATGCGCTTCTGGAAGAATGGTCAAACAATCCCGTAGACACACTCCTAATCCTTGTGGACAGCCTTCCCAGAAGAGTTGAAGCTGTTATAGCTGCAAAGGGTGGGCCAACTCAATATTGAACCCTACGGATGAAGACTGAGATGCCATTAAAGTTCATGTGCGTGCAAAGGCAAGTGTCCCAATACTTTTGACAATAAAATGTATTTAATGCACAGTAAACTGAGCACTTAAAATCCCACATTTTATGGAAATTGAAAGAAAACTAAATCAACTTAGGACATTTCAACCTACACTTTACTGGATGTGATCTACACTGCACGTCATATAATCTGATATATAGAGATAAGGCAAGAATGGTCAATTTTTTTTATATATTTAATGCGGGGGAAACTGAACATATAAGTAAATTTACGTTTTCGTTTCACATGCTTTTCTGGAAATTAAAAGAAAACTAAATCAACTCAGGACATTTCAAAGTACACTATACTGGATGTGATCTACACTACACTTCATACACTCTGATATATAGAGGAAAGGCATTTTAAAAGATTGAATTTTATTCTATTCGGATTACCATATAACTTCTATTACTTCTTCACAAATTCTTCTATATACATAAAGGTTACTGAATAATATAATTTGTTATATAAAACATTTTCTGTCCCGTAAAATTCCAAGAACAAGCACAAACCTGAGTATCTTGATAACATGGTTAAATTTAGCACCAATATTTCAACAAGTCCTGTCTCCATAATATGTGTTCTGTGACAAGATTCATGATGCACAGCCAATAATTATTTATTAAAAGGTTGTGAAATTTCAGTGTTATTGCACATTCCTGCATCTTTAAGTTGCCCACGGTATTTTGATATAAATAGCCAGAGAAACTAGATTTTCATCTTTTCCAACCTAAGGCGTTGATTCTTAGACAAACACAAAAAATACCTTCATTCTACTATCTCGCTGAAAGCTTAGCAAGTCACTTTTAAATTTGTGCTAATGAACAAGTTATATTTAAACGCATTTACCATACAGATCTAAGGTGGTACTACTAGCAGATTAAAGAGAAATTAGAGGAAAAATATTAGACCACAAAAAGGAGTTAGCAAAGGTGAGCTGTAATAAATTGTCATAATGCAGTTTATATGAGCTATAAACAATTATTCAGATATCACTTTAATGGGAGATGTTTCAAAGCAATAATAGCCAAGTAACAGAGACCAGGCAATTAGTGACTAAGCTAGATAATAAAAAATGTCCCAAAAGTGAAAGTCAAACCGTACCATAGAATTGAATTAACATCCCTGTAATCCAGTCTTAATAAAAAGACCAGTTATGAATATTAGAAAGCTAGAATCTTTAGCAGGGCTGCCATTGGGAAACATATGTATCTATTATACATAAAGACACATACTTCAATGTAAAAGGAACAGGATACAGATGTCAAAGCAAAACATAATTGGCCTAGTGATATTAACAGATCTACAAAGGATGACTTATACCCATATTATACTGTATGTTACCAGTTGCTCTTTTGTGCCTGTAGGCCTAAGAATTTACACATTTAGAAGTTCAAATTGAAGCCTAAAAAGCTATACAATCCCATTAAACAAACCAATTAGTCAACATGCTCTTTTTTGGATCAATGATAGGAATACATTTTTATGTTTCCTTAATTTTGTTTTACAAGCTGAATGGAATTCGTGGGACATTTTAATTTTTTTATTTTTTAATAAAGGACTTATCCCAATTTGACACTTTTTGTGAAATGGTACGGGTACAATGTACAATGTACCCGTTACCATTTCAACAGGGGGGGTGGGATCTGGGGGTCCCCTTGTTAATGGGGGCTTCCAGACTGCCAGAACCACCGGGCAAATGTTGTGGGGATGAGGCCCTTGTCCCCATCAACATGGGGACAAGGTGCTTTGGGGGGCTACCCCAAAGCACCCTCCCCATGTTGAGGGCATGTGGTCTGGTATGGTTCAGGAGGGGGGGGGGCTCTCTCATCCCCCCTTTTCCTGCGGACTGCCAGGTTGCGTGCTCGGATAAGGGTCTGGTATGGAATTTGGGGGAACCCCCACATAATTTTTTTTTATTTGGTTCGCGGTTCCCCTTAATATTCATACCAGACCCAAAGGGCCTGGTATGGATTTTTGGGGGGACCCCCAATGTCGTTTTTTTCAATGACTTTTATCTGTATTGCCAAGACCCGACAATTCATTATAGCCGCCAGTAGTTTTAAAGGACTTTTTTCCTTTGGAAATTTAATTTTGTGCAGGGATTGTTCTAAACACGGGAAAAATGCGGCACTTTACAGGCATACTTTAGACACCCACCGGGTACGAAATTTAAAGAATATTTCACTTTTATTGTTTCACTTTAAGCATTATTAAAATCACTGCTCCCGAAAAAACAACCAATTTTAAAACTTTTTTTTTTTCGCATTGATACATGTCCCCTGGGGCAGGACCCAGGTCCCCGAACACTTTTTATGACAATACCAAACATATAAACCTTTAAAATTAGCACTTTTAATTTCTCCCAATTTGCTGCGAACATCCCAAATTGTTCGCTATTCGGTGAACAGGCGAACACCCAATGTTCTAGTCAAACTTATGTTCGACTCGAACATCGGGCTCATCCCTAGTTGTGACATTAGCACTGAATATATTGCTTAAATGAAACCAGATTGTTTATTACATGATCTGCATAAGAATTCAAAGGCAGTCTGACTAAAAATATCTCTTTGCTGTTGTAAGGATGTTATGAAATGTACTAGCTGTGCATAGTGGTATACATTTTTATGTTTCCTTCATTTTGTTTTACAAGCTGAATGGACTTCATGGGACTTTGTATCTTAGAGTAGGTGCTTCTCACACTATAGCTGAAGCGAGAGAATCCATTCCCTGACACAGAACTTAGCAATGCGTTGAAATCACTTATTTGTCCACCATTTAAAGGATGCAGGAGTGAGACGCTGGGTGAATGAGGGATTAGACAGAATTGGAGCAAGGGACTCTGGGCTGACTGGAGATGGTAGGATGTATTAAGCCTGTCCTATAAAATCAGTAAAAAAGAGAGGGTGTGACACAGGATAGTTGGTCTTTCTTTAGACGGCAGCCACAATAAATGACTAGGAGACTGTTAGGTTGTGGCCGTGCACTCTAAGAAAATCCAAGGCAACAATGTTTTGAGGGCAGGGGCAGACTGACCCTTCGGGCACTGTCCGAGGGCCCCAGCCACTAGGGGGCCCCATCAGGTTTTTCCAGCCTCAGTAAAACCAGGGACAGATTGTAAAAATCTATGTTTTTTTAACATCTGTCTCTGAAATGTCTGACACCGACATCATTTTGATGTAAAATTCCAGAGGCTATAGGTGCTCCGCCCCTCCACTACCTCCTCAGCCAATGGGAACACAGTGTACACGCCCCCTTCCCCTGTGTGGCTTGTTTGACTGCAGAGCTTGGAGATGCCGACATCTGGAGGAGAGGGAGGCGGGAACACAGCCTGTGGTGTGGGATGGGCTGCAGGCTGATAACAAGGTAAGATTACTAACTTGGCATTAAATGTAGTTTTATCAGTGCTTTCTCTGGTGATCAGGAGGAGGAGGCTGTGTTTCCTCTAGCAGAGCTCCTGTCTTAGGTAATTTTCCTGTGTGGGAGAAGTGCACTGCTCCTGGAGGAAGAATGTTCTGAAGTTCTCCCCCAATCTCTGCTACACCTCCCTACTGATTACCTGCCCACCACTACACAGACACATCATTCTCCTCTCCTGTATTACCACTGAATGTGTCTGTGAAGTGCTGGGGCACTACAAATACCAGCATGCCAGTAGATGGGGCAGCAGCAGTGTGTTTAATTAGGCTGATTTCTATATGAAAAAGGCTGGTGTGTGTATCCTGTGTGTGTATGTATATGCTTAATGTGTGTGTATATGTATACTGTATATATACTGTGTCTATGTGTATGTATACTGTGCGTGCGTGTGTCTGTGTGTGTGTGTCTGTGTGTATAATGCGTCTGTATAATGTGCGTGCCTGTGCATGTGTCTGTATACTGTGTGTGTCTATGTGTATGTATACTGTGTGTGCATGTGTCTGTGTGTATACTGTGTCTGTATACTATGTGTGTGTGGGTCTGTGTATATATACTGTGCGTGTGTATACTGTTTTTGTATACTGTGTGTGTCTTGTTTATGTATACTGTGCATGTGTGTCTGTGTGTATACTGTGTCTGTATACCGTGTGTGTGTCTATGTGTATGTATACTGTGTGTGCGTGTCTGTGCATATACTGTGTATGTATACTGTGTGTGTGTCTATACTGTATGATCCATGTGTGTCTACTGTCGCCCGACAGAAGTCTATCTAACATACCTGTGCCCATGAAAAATCCACTTGTTGCCATTTGGAGGCAGCTGATTGGTGCTGAGCTCAGCCTTGGATCAGGCAGCAGAGCAGATCTGGGTGCACACCTGTGCAGTGATATTATGGCACACATCAAGACATGCCCGTGTCTGTGTGTGTGTCTGTGTGTATACTGGGTCTGTATAATGTTCGTGCTTGTGTCTGTGTGTGTTTCTGTATGTGTGTGTGTGTCTGTATACTGTGTGTATCTATGTGTATGTATACTGTGCGTGCATATGTGTGTATACTGTGTGTTTGTGTCTTGTGTATGTATACTGTGCGTGTGTCTGTGTGTATACTGTGTCTGTATACTGTGTGTGTGTCTTGTGTATGTATACTGTGCGTGCGTGTGTCTATACTGTGTCTGCATACTGTGTGTGTGTATGTGTCTATGTGTATATATACTGTGCGTGCGTGTGTCTGTTTGTATACTGTGTCTGTATACTGTGTGT
Organism: Lithobates sylvaticus; assembly: GCA_028564925.1. NCBI lineage: Eukaryota > Metazoa > Chordata > Amphibia > Anura > Ranidae > Lithobates > Lithobates sylvaticus. The sequence continues at coordinate 326,848,514 of CM053028.1, read as the reverse complement.
GTGTCTTGTGTATGTATACTGTGTGTGTGTGTCTGTGCGTATACTGTGTATGTATACTGTGTGTGTGTCTATACTGTATGATCCATGTGTGTTTACTGCTGCTTGACAGAAGTCGATCTAACAATCCTGTGCCCATGAAAAATCCACTTGTTGCCATTTGGAGGCAGCTGATTGGTGCACTGCTGAGCTCGGCCTCGGATCAGGCAGCAGGGCAGGTCTGGGTGTACACCTGTGCAGTGATATTATGGCACACATCAAGCATGGCTTTTATTCACAAAACTCAATGCCCGATCTGAGGTCAACCACAGCAGTTCCCTATTCTGCTGGATCCACGACTCACTTGCGCAGTTCAGAGCCTGCAACAAGTGGATTTTTTTTAAAGCCTTTTCCCGCAAGCGGCAACAAGTGGATTTTTTTTTTAAAGCCTTTTCCCACCAGCTGCCAGGTGTGTGTAAGGGGACACTGATAGAAAGTGACACTCTGGGGACTCTGCTGTAGGGTGGCACTCTGGGGACTCTGCCGTAAGGTGGCACTCTGGGGGCTCTGCCGTAAGGTGAGATTCTGATGTAAGGGGGGACTGACTCTGCAGACTGATTATAGGGAGAATGTTGGGACTTTGGTGTAAGGGAGGACTCTGATGTGATCATGGCACTCATCCTGACTGCTGTACTCTATATGTTGTTTTGTTCGTTACTTACTCCTGACCCACGTACTCTGTATAATTTGCTGTACATAGACCAGACCAAGGTGTTGTCTCAACAGTTGCTGGTTTTAATTAAAGGGATTGTAAAATCATTTTTTTTTTTTTAAAATAACAAACATGTTATACTTACCTCCTCTGTGCAGTTGGTTTTGCACAGAGCAGCCCGGATCCTCCCCTTCTTGGGTCCCTCTTCACTGCTCCTGGCCCCTCCCTCCTGTTGAGTGCCCCCACATCAAGCAGCTTGCTGGGGGTAGTGGTGTAGCGTTGGGGGTGCGAGGGGGACCGTGGCCCCGGGCGCAACATTTGGGGGGGTTAAATCCTGCGCCAGTGTGATCTGTTGTCCTTCCTCCCAATTTTGATTTCCTATGTTTCCATGCTTTGGCCACCATGTTCAGTTGCAGGATGGCCCCTGGGGCCCTGTGATTTGGTGAATGGGGTCATGTGTAGCGGTGGGCAGGGCTGGCCTGTCCTCGATCGCTAGTGAGCGGGGCTGGCCTCAGCTTAGCTGTGAGCCGCTGCTGTCTTCCCCTCTCCTCCTCTGCCCCAGAGTCCAGACCAGATCTCAGATCGCTTCCCTGTTGTGGCAGGCAGTCTGGCAGTGTGACAGACCTCAGAGGCAGAGCAGATGGAAGAAAAGCAGGTGAGTGAGAAACTCCCTCATGAGTCGCGTTGCTGGCCTGGGGGGAGTGGACATGGTCTGGGGAGAGGGAGCAGCCAGTAAGTCAGTGTAGTGAAGTGGGAAGTTTAGTGTGTATTGTAGTGGGCAGTTTACTGTGTAGTGGGCAGTGTAGTGTGTGGTGTAGTGGGCAGTGTAGTGTGTAGTGTAGTAGGCAGTTTAGTGTGTGGTGCATTGGGCAGTTTAGTGTGTAGTGTAGTGGGCAGTTTAGTGGTCAGTTTAGTGGATAGTGTAGTGTAGTGGACAGTGTAGAGTGTAGTATAGTGGTTAGTGTAGGAATCAGGTAGGTCAGTGCAGTGGTCAGTGTAAGAATCAGGTTGGTCAGTACTATTGTAGGAAGGGAAGGGACTCAGGGAGTGCTAAAATTCCGCAGGTTAGGGGGCGCAAATTACTTGCCTTGCCCCAGGCTCTGACAACACACGCTAGGCCACTGGCTGGGGGGCCCCATAATCTCCTATTGCCCAGGGGCCCCATGAGTTGTTAGGCCGCCCCTATTTGCGGGTATGGAAGCGGACCAATTGGGCCAGTTGTGCTGCTTAAAAATATTTTCATAGGTCCAGGACCCCCAAGCCACCTCTCGCTTTAGGGGCAAAGAGAGTACCCTATTCACAGTGCATCTCTTGTCCCCCAAATACATTTTAACATTTTCCGTTGGAAAGATAAAAGGTCCGAATTGTTAATAGCTACAGGTAGGGTTCTAAAATGGTACAGTATCCAAGGTAGGATATTCATTTTGCCAGTATGCAACCTACCAAACCACAACAGATCATCGGACCAGACTGGTATAGGGTGCGTAATGATGAAGTCAAATGGATACCTAAATATGGTCAAGCATCCACTCTCCATTTAAACTTTCCCTTCACATCCTCTAGAGTCTAACCATTTAAGAAAAGTTACATAGCCTGGGACTTTGCATGATTTTTTTCTCTGAAAATAGGTGCAGGAACTCAACCACGACCCCCTAAATCCCCTTCTCCCTCAAATAGTGGGTGTTGTTAAATTTCACAATGGGGGGGGGGTCTTAAAGAGCATTAAATACCAGGAGTGCATTACATACAGAGGGCAGAGTTTGGGGGGGGGGGGGGGGGGGGGTTTACACACAGAGTGCAGAGTTCAGGGTTGCACGACGTGCAGAGTTCGGTGGTACACTACCTACATAGTGCAAAGTTCAGGGGTGAGCTACACAAAGTGCAGAGTTCAGCCTTCTTCCACAGCAGCTTACCTCTATATCCCCTGTCCACATCTCACTTTCACCCCTCTTCAGCTCTGACCTCTGCATGCAACCCCCCCCATCGCCTTATGCTCCCCCCTTCTTAAAATCTCCACCATCCTCCACATGTCCAACTATTGCTGCTGTGTTAAGCTGAAGCACCCATCCAGATCTAGTACCTTCCCTCAAACTGTAGTTTGAGGGAAGTGTAGTTCGCCCCGTCTTTCTCACTTGCAGGGAGATAATCCAGTGGGGGTGTCGGAATCCGCACTGCTCCCTGAACACCTGCTTTTCTTTTTCCCCATCCTGCACTCAGTGGGAGCTGTTCAGGAGAACAGATCTTTGGGAGCCTTTGGGAGACAAGCTGTCCACAAGCTGGAAGAGTAACCAGTAGATTCGGAATTGTATTGATCGGGGATGCAACATAGTTCAGAAAAAGTCAACTTGCCCAGTATTTGGTGCATAATAGGAGATCCATGTCACTGCATGTTCATTAATCTGTCCTGCCACTAAAATATAACGGCCCCCTTTATCCTGATTGCAGTGGATGTGAATGGAACCCTTTTTGAAAAACAAACTGCCACTATGCATCACTCATTTGACCCAACTAGAGTACACTGACCCAACTAGAGTACACTACTTAAAGTAGTATGTCATTAAGCGCTTAACAACAGGCTTATAGCCGAATGACGGCTCCAGGGCGGTTGCTTAACTCTGAGAGGGCGTACTATAACGTCCTCCCAGAATTCCCCTCGAGAACATCCGCTCATTGCGGCCGTTTACCACGTGATCGACGGAGTGATCACATGTAAGCAAACCATGTAAGCAAACCGGTGTCATTTCATGACGCCGGTTCCTCTCTCCTCTCTCTGTACCGATCGGTACAGTGTGAGAGGAGAGGGGGAGGGATCGGTGGCAGCAGTGCTGTGGGCGGGATCTGTAGTGCCCACAGCACTGCTCTGCAGTCACCACCGATCCATCCATCCATGTTCAGCCATCCCTCAATACCCTGCAATACACAGCAATAGCCTGCAGTGTATTGCTGGGTATGGAGGGATGGCTGAGCATGGATGGATGGATAGATACCCAGAAGTACTCTGCAATACCCAGCAGTTCCCAACAATACCCAGCAGTACCCAACAATACCCTGCAATACCCAACAATACTCTGCGATACCCAACAATACTCTGCAATACACAACAATACCCAGCAGTATCCAACAATACCCAGCAGTACCCAACAATACCCTGCAGTACCCAACAATACTCAGCAATACCCAACAATACTCTGCAATACCCAACAATACTCTGCAATACCCAAAAATACCCTGCAATACTCTGCAATACCCAACAATACTCTGCAATACCCAACAATAATCTGCCATACTCTGCTATACCCTGTGATATTCTGCTATACCCTGCAATACCATGCAATACCATGCAATACCATGCGATACCATGCAATACCATGCAATACCCTGCAATACTCGCTACGATCGAAGCCATGTATTTTTTATTTCAGGCTTTCCAGCCTAGAGGTGAGATGTGGGGTCTTATTGACCCCATATCTCACTGTAAAGAGGACCTGTCATGCCATATTCCTATTACAAGGGATGTTTACATTCTTGTAATAGGAATAAAAGTGATCAAAAAAAAATTTGGGGGGAAAAAAAGTGTCAAACTAAAATAAATAAAGTAAAATGAACAATAAAAATTTTTTATTTTTTTTTAAAGCGTCCCTGTCCCCGGGTGCTCGCATGCAGAAGCGAACGCATATGTAAGTCCCGCCCACATATGAAAACGGTGTTCAAACCACACATGTGAGGTATTGCTGCGAACGTTATAGTGAGAACAATCATTTTGGCCCTAGACCTCCTCTGTAACTCTTCATTCAATCCATCCTGCATAAGGAAGCTCTGTACGATACATGGAGATGCCTCCACGCTAATGAAAGGGATTATACCTTTTTCTCCAGCAGGCATTGTTCCTACTCTAGGATAGACATGTTCTTAACTGACCAATGGCTTCTACAAAATGTGGACTCAGTGAAAATTCATGATATTACATGGTCAGATCACGCTGCCATTACAATGTCTGTTGCAGAGAGGGGGATCTCTTCTTCACCCCCCATCTGGCGCTGTAATTCTAGAATATTCCAAGACCCGCAACACCAAAAAAAGATTGCCCAACTCCTAAGTAATTTTTTTTAGGAAAATACGGGTTCTGTCAGTGATCCATATACACTGTGGAACTCACATAAAGCCTTTATTAGAGGTATGCTTATACAAATAGGAGCCAAAGAAAAAAGAAAGAGGTCTCAACAGCTTATTGACATTACATCAGATATCCATGACACCGAACAGCTAAACAAACAAACCCCTACAGCTACACTGGCCACCAAACTTACCTCTCTTAGAGAAAAACTCAGGGAAATACTTTCACAATAATATGATAGACATCTTAGACGCCTTCGCCTTAATCACTACGTAAATGCGAACAGGGCAGGTAAATATCTAGCCAATAGAATCAAAGCGGCCCGCACTAAGTCCAGGATAGCATATTTGACCCATCCTACACAACACCATAAAATCACAAACCCACAAGCAATAGTAAATCAATTTGCAGACTATTATAGCTCTTTGTACAATCTACATAGGGATCCCTCTACACCCCAACCGTCTGCAGATTGTATAAATTCATTCCTACACAAATTAAATTTACCAACAATCTCTGAAGCTCAATTATCAACACTAAACTCTCCAATTACGGATGGGGAAATAGCCAAAACTATAACTACACTCCCCAATGGAAAATCCCCAGGTCCCGATGGATTTTATAATGAATATTTCAAGACCATCACAAGTGTTCTGACACCACACATGATACTGATATTCAATAAAGCTGTTGAGACCGCATCATTCCCACAAGAAATGCTACAAGCACATATAGTCACACTACCGGAGCCTGGTAAGGAACCTACTACACCATCCAATTTTAGACCCATATCCCTTCTTAATTCTGACACCAAAATTTATGCTAAACTACTGGCCAAAAGATTGCTTCATATCCTACCTACAATAATAAAACGCGACCAGATGGCTTTTGTGAAGGGGAGACAAACCTCCGACGCCACCAGAAGAATCGTAAATATACTTCATCACGCTGAGAGAACACGAACGCCTTCTCTGCTGTTGTCGATCGACGCAGAGAAGGCGTTCGACAGAGTCCACTGGACATACATGGAAAAAACTTTATGCAAATTTGGCTTCAACGGCCCTATCCTTCAGGCCATTATGGCATTATATTCATGTTCTTCTGCTCGGGTATATTCAGCAGGGTTCCTGTCAAAATCTTTTAATATTTCCTTTTAATATTTCCAATGGAATGAGACAAGGGTGCCCTTTATCACCAACTATTTTTAACCTGATGATTGAAGCATTAGCAGAAGCTATAAGAACTCACCCTCTAATCACGGGTTTCCAGCTTGGCTCACAGACTCACACAATAAACTTGTTTGCGGATGATGTGATTCTGCTACTGACTAACCCTGCCTCATCTCTAAAACACGCTCACATACTCCTTACCTCCTTTGGGGAGGTCTCATATTATAAGGTTAACTTTACTAAATCCTTTATTCTGAATCTTGGTTTTTCACCATCCACAAGTAACGCCCTAAAACAACAACTCCCTTATGTGTGGAGCAAAGATAGCATTAAGTACTTGGGTATAACTATTACCAATAAATCATCTACACTCATCAAAAGAAATTTGGTTCCCCTGCTGGCCAAGCTGGAAACCCAACTCAGAGAAATGTCAAAGAAAGAAATTACCTGGCTTGGTAGAATAACAGCTTACAAGATGATGATATTGCCGCAAATATTGTATATATTCCGATCGATACCCATCTCTATTCCGACCCATTATATCAAAAAATTAGCAGATATTGGTTGGAAATATATATGGCTTAATAAGAAACCTAGGTGTTCACGTAATAACCTAACAACTCGTCTGGACCAAATTAAACACTTCCAATCTGAGGACACACCACTATGGGTAGATATAGAGAGATCATTAGCCCCAACGACTGAACTGACCTTATTATTACTAATGGATAGCTGGATTCCATGGAATCTGAAAACTATGCCCCCTACTCTACAGACCTCGCTCACAGCATGGAGATTCCTATTGGAACGTAACCACTCTGACAATGGCACCACGCAATGTCAGATACCCCTACATGTTCTTGAATCAAAAATTCCACTGCTAAGTGTCAAAGACTTACTACTCACGTCTCAAATCAGTGGATCAACTTATGTCCCAATTCCGCCTGCAGGCGTCCACTAGATACACGTGTATAAGAATTCTGCACTTCCTTAGACACCACCCCTGTCCAAAGTTCACTGTACAAAATCCAGCCTGGCAATTCTATACTCTTACCAAAAACGATAAGAAGGGCATATCTTTCTTTTACAACTTGATTCGGGACAAACTCACTCTCCACAAAACTAAAGCCATGACAAAATGGGAAGCGGATTTAGGCACTTCCTTTTCTACTCAACAATGGCAACATGCCTTCCACTCTGTACATAAAACTTCCCACTGTGTCAAACATTGGGAACTGACAATTAAGATAACAAATAGGTGACATTACACTCCATACAGATTAGCACAAATCTTCCCAGAAACCTCACCCACTTGCTGGAGAGCGTGTGGTCAAATAGGAAATTTGACACATATGCTTTGGCACTGCCCAACTATCAAGTGTCTATGGAACCAAGTGTTCCGAATGATATCTAATATAACCGGCATACTCACGCCTCCTGATATTGCTCTGGCTATTCTACATATCAATATCGAAAGATTCCCACTGACGTGCAGACATGTTGTATCCCATATTCTACTAGAAACAAGGGCAATTATACTACAAAACTGGAAATCCCCCACTGCCATTAATATATCCTCAGTTACCACTGCGGTCCACAGAAACTACACGTTTGAAAGACTGTTAGCCATAAATTCTTCCAACTGCTCAAAGTTTGATAACTGTTGGTCTATAATGTTGATATTGATGATATTAGTAATTGTATCTGATGTGTTTCATCTCTCTTGTACTGTTGTCGAATTTAATGATAGCACTGTTACTCTCTTATGCTAGACACCACTTCACGGATCTATTTCTATTGATTGTGTATACTAAAGTATCATTCATATATTTTGTATATCCTTGTTACCCCCTTTGAGTTATATTTTATGTAACCCTAAAAATATTCAATAAAAATGTATTGACAAAAAAAAAAAAAAAACTCACCATGCCTCTTTCTAAATACCTTGGAATGTCTTCTTTCCAAAAAGAGGTCATTTGGGGGGTATTTGTACTTTTCTGGCATGTTAGGGTCTCAAGAAATGAGATAGGCCGTCAGTACTTCAGGTGTGATCAATTTTCAGATATTGGCACCATAGCTTGTTGACTCTATAACTTTCACAAATACCAAATATACCCCAATTTGTACTTATTTTTACCAAAGATATGTAGCAGTATAAATTTTGGCCAAAATTTATCAAGAAAAATTACAAATTTGCCAAATTTTATAACAGAAACGAAGAAAAAATTATTTTTTTTTACAGAATTTTCAATATTTTTTCTTTTATAGCACAAAAAAAAAAAAACCCCAACGGTGATTAATTACCACCAAAAGAAAGCTCTATGTGTCATATTGGTACAGTGTTGTATGAGTAACTGTCATTCAAAATGTGAGAGCACCGAAATCTGAAAATTGGTCTGGGTATTAAGGGTGTTTAAGTGCCCAGTGGTCAAGTGGTTAAATATACATTTTTTTGGCCAAAAAATTTGCTCCTTTCACACTTATACGACTTGCCCCACGATTTGGGACTGCAAAGTAGCATGACAAGTCGTTCCCCATGATTTTCAATGACAGCCATTCATATTAGTATGACTTCAAGTCGTTCCGAATTCAAAGTAGTCCCTGCACTACTTTGGTCTGATTTTGATGCCACAGGCATTCCCTGAAATTGCGGCAAAATCGCAGCAAAAATCACGGCAAAATTGTGCGACTTTGAAGTCGCATAAGTGTGCAAGGGGTCTTAGTGTTTGTACTACTGTGTACCCCTTTATATCATTTTGACATAGCAGGAATTCAAATTATGCCTGCCCTCTTCTATTGCCTGTTAAAAAAATAATTTTTTTGTGTGCCGCTGGTTTGTAAAGTTTTAAAAGTATATATATATATATATATATATATATATATATATATATATATATATATATATATATGAAAAAATAACAGCACAGTTGATTTTTTGGGCAGCAATATGACTGCTCTCTGATTCCAAAATGTAATCCTGATATGCTGCGCTCTTTATAATTTTTAATCTGTGTAGTTTTTGTTTAATCTTACTGTGTATTTTGATTGTTATGGCTATTTTGGGAATACTTTCCTCTATTAAAAAAGAAGAGATTCAGTCCATCACACCAGTACCAATATAATGTAGTGTCTGAAAGATCACAGTCATAATGCTAATTTCTGGATGATATAAGACTTCTCTCTGTTTCAGAAATGTTTTTCGATGTGCAACAAATATATTCAATTTTTAAATAATATTTAAGTGACAAAATTAGCATTTCAGACTTTTTCTTTATAAATGACATCTCCCTGCCTTACAAATTGTCACTTACATACCAGCATTTATAACCACTTATGTACCAGCTTGTAATACTTCTTCCTTACCAGGCTGTTTTTCAGTTTTCCATGTTGTGATGGTTTGACTGGCAATTACTGTGTCATGAAACCCTGTTTACAAATGAGTTTTAGATATTTTTTTAGAGATAGAGCTTACTTTTTTTTGATATTTAATAATTTCAGTTTTTTTATTATAAAAAGGAAAATTTTTTTCCTTATTTTCTGAAAATAAAAATGCCAGAATTGTATGAAAACCAACAAAATGGTCCTTTTTGAAAAGAAGAAACCCCAGAGAGATATCATTTTTTGCCACAATTTTTTGTAAATTAAGAAACATGCCAGTACTTAGGAGGCCAAATAAACAGCTTGAGAATAGAGCACCATATACATTAAATGTACAAGTCATACACAGGGGAAGGAGGCAGTGAAGGGTTTAAAGTACTGGTCACATACAGTGGTGGAATGGAGATGATGTGGTTAATGCTCAGATGTGCAGAGTAAAGAAGGTGAAGAGTTAATTTACAAGTCAAATGACAGCATTGGATATAGTATGTGTATTGGAGATGAGGCATGATAGGGTTAAAAAACGATATATGTGTAATGGCAAAGACATCTAAGTGAGAGAAAAGACTGCACACCCCAACTGATTTGTAAATGGGAAATGTTCCCCCACAGGGTTTTTTCAGCAGCAAAATATCACAAATGTATTTAATGTATAAAGGTATTTTATTCAATGAGTAAAGGTCACATATTAAACATTAAAATATCACCAGGATGCAGCATTGCAAACATACATTTATATAGCATTAAAGATAATAATTGCTATATCAACTTAGATGCATTTTGACCTGTTCGGTCATGGTCTTTATCAGGGGGATAGTTTGCTCTAAATCAAACGCATCACATTTTAATTTTCAAAAAACATCTTTCAATATGCTCCAATTACATGTACATATACATTGCTATATTTACCACTGAAAGCTGGAATGAATAGCCTCAGAGCCAATAGTCGGGGGAACTGCATCAGCAACAATTCTCCCAGCTGTTGATAATATGTCAAGAAGGAGTGTAAATTAGTATAATAACACATTGAAATTCCTAGTGTGTTCTACATATCTTATTAAAAGTAAATACAGTAATACTTGCTCATGTGCATGCTGTGAATTGGTATATTAGGTAATAGTTAACGTGTTCAGTATTGCGTATTAACAACAATGAATTCGTTGGGGAAGATGAACTCTTCCCCCAATAACAATATTGTGAGTTAAAAAGTTAAATTACTAACAAAAGAAAAAATGTGCTGTTAGTGAATTGGTTGAGACATAATAATTAGTCTCATATGAAAAAAATATATAAAAAAAACTGCAAGAAGTGAAGATCCTTATTTCAGATATTTGGTAATGTGAAAACACACAAAATAAAGATGAATGTGAATGAATGTGAAAAATCAAAAAATAATAAAGATAAAAATAAAATAAAGACAAAAGTGATGAGGAAAACATCATCATTCTAAGTGATATGATTTACCTTGAGCTTCAATATAGCTGGTGTGGACCATCGATTCTAAAAAGGAATCATGTCTAATTATCAGTGATCAAAAGAGAAGAGGTATGGGCTCTTATGGGGAATTACCAGGGAGCCTAATTATCAAAAATAATAAATATAGACTTAAATTCAATGTGCTATCAATAAAAATGTTCTAACTCAGCTACCATACTAGCCAGGCTCAGTCAGGTAATGAAGTTCTACTTACTTTTGGCAGTGAGTTTAGAGTATCCGTCTGTCCAGGTATTGCATGGGATCATGGGTCAATCCTCATGCTACCTGGTTTTTATATGTTACCTTATATTATGTGAGAAAACCTGATTGGTAGATGCCAATGTCCCCTCTCCCCCCCCTCCAGGTGTTGGCACAAAGGCTGCTGATGAGCAGCCAACGCGCGGCTCCCTCGGCGTCCCGGAAGGCCGTAGCCCAGACCATCGTCGTCACTTCTGCCGCAAAACTGTGTGATGTCATTCCGCGCATGCAGGATGAATTGCACATGTGCGTCCGGCAACCAACAAGAAAGTGCTTTAGGCATAGAATGTGGCTTCTTGTAAGCCTTCTGGGCTGGGTTCTTCTATCGGGGGAGATGCAGATGGCCGTGTGGTCCGCGGGATCATTCAATTGACTTTAGACTATTGGCTCTGAGGTACTCATTGATGAAAAAGATACCAGAATTTATCCAAAAAAAAATCTCTAATCTTGTTCCAAGTGCACTAAATTGTGGCCTCATCATACAGACTGGCTCCACAAGCTGTTAAAAAAAAGAGAGAACTTGAAGGGAAAATGTCATTTTTTTTTGGCCTTTATAAATGTCATTATTGCTGCAGCAGGTTCTATACACGGTGCAGATGTGCCACTTTACAGGCAGACTAAGGGGACCCCTAGGCACTATATTTAAAGGAATTTTTCTTATTTCACTTTAAGCATCAGTAAATCATTTCTCATTTAAAAAGATTTTTTTTCCCTTAATACATGTCCCCCAGGGCAGTACCAGGACCCCATACCCTTTGTATGTCCAATAACTTGCATCTAAGCCCTCAAAATAAGCACTTTTGATTTTTTCCAGTTCGGGTCCCATACACTTTAATGGGGTTCGTTATTCATCTCCAAGTTTTCACATTGTTCAAGAGTTCTGGCACGAACCAAAAGGGATAATTCGGCCCATCTCTACATGTGGTTCAGTAAATGTTTGGAATAATGCGGTATAGGGTTGGTATAAGTACAGTTAGGTTTGGAACTAGTGAGGTATAGAGTGCAATATTGGTGTTGTATGGACTGATTACACTTGGCATCTTGCTCTCAGTGGCTCAGTCATTGCTAACTGTGTAAAAACAAAAAGGATAAGCCCTCTCTCCAGTTCCCAGCATGCTGCGCTGTAGATGCTTGCTGTAGAAGGGGGCCTCCCAGTGTTTTCCTGAAAGCCTCCAGTGATCAATGGTGGGAAACAGAGGGTAAGTGGATACCTCAGGTGTCCTCAGTCTCAGGCTGGCATCCCTGCTAGCAGATAAATACTCTACTCTCCCTCTCACCTCGGAGCCCAGAAGGAAGAACTTTCCCAGGCAGTTTAATAAAGCTCCTCTCTCCACTCCTCTTACTACACATTGTATATTGGGAAATGTAGTGTAACAATTATAGCTAAAGTGGTATTCCCGCGCTGTCAACAAATGAACTAAGCCGTAGCTGCTGCAATCACCGATTTGACCGTGTAAAGTGACTGGTGCTTTGCTGCTACAAATAACATCAATTAAATAAATATAAATATACATCAAAATAGATGGTGATGACCAATAAAATATTTATAAAGTCTTTAGTGATAATAGTGATAAGATATAAAAGGGAGTGAATAAAGTGATAGGTTCACTCTAAGTCACTTGTGCAAAATAAAATATAACAAGGACATAGAAGGTGGGTTTCTTTTCTTTCTTGTGCAGTGACACTTTAGTGCAGGGTGGCCTCTCACCTTACAGCTGTAAGGTAACAATGTTCAGAAAAAAAAATGAAGGTCGTGGATGATGTAATCAATCTTGTTATAAACCTCTATGGGTAGATACCAGCGGTTTCCTCTAGGGGGGGGGGGGCATTTGATCGAAAATCCCCTCCAATATAGGTGTAAGGATATACTTCTTAGATCAAATATGTATGTTTGATATCCCTCCCGGGTTCACTCATATGGATATGTGGAAGAAAAGGGAGTTCCTGATAGTGTAATAATGTAAAACCAAATGTACTTTATTCAGCTAACAGCTGTGGAACAAAACAATAAAAAAGCATATATGCTACGAGCGGCAAACTCGTACGCAAACGTTCCTTCCGGTGTGCCTGTCTGTCCCAACGCATAGCGCCACGCCCACGTGACTTCATCAGGGGATCCGATTATACTGTAGTCATCACATGTTGCCAAATCAGCTGAGGATAAGGCATGTGCGTGTAATCACACTGGAAAAGATTGCTTTCCACTTCCCCACCAGTTCTTCAATATTATCTTTACCTAACACTTACCCTGATTTCCTTCTCTCCTTCCTAAAGATATCATTAAAAGTCCAGTTCACTTCTAGCCCATTCACTATATTTTCAGTGAATCATTTTATTTTATTTTTTTAATGCCATCTTTGCAATGTGTATCACTCACTTTAGTCACTATATTTGTGTATTTTCACCTTATGAGACTTTGAGACTCTATTAGACATACAGTCATACTGCACATCGTATGTATATATTTTTAATTATACAGAGACACATTGCTTTTCAATTTTTTTGGACCACATATAACAATTTTTGGTATATATAGAAGTTGCCTGAACCAGGCAACAAAATAGCCCAGATGATCTAAATAGTCTGCCTTTATACAACTCTTTTACCACAATCTAGGCTGCACATACACAGTACAATCCGATTTTACAGTCTCCTTTTGGATCTATCACTAACGGATTGGAGTGTTTGAGTTTATCCTCATAGTGCTTGGTGTTGGTGAGGCTGGAGCGGCTTTTTTGGGGATTGTACAACCAGATTGTATCATCTATAGCTTGAGTTATACACATTTACATTTTTGTATATAGTTTTTTTTCAATATGTCCTTATTTGAATCCGAATGTATTATATTCATTAGTATTAATATTATTATTTTTATAATTGCTGTTTTTTAACCCAATTGATCACTGTAAAAAATGTCACTGGTCCCAAAAAAAGTGTCAAAAGTGTACGATTTTTCTGCCTCAATGTCACAGTCCGACTAAAAATCACTGCCATTGCTAATAAAAAAAATAATAATAATAATAATAATAATAAAATGCCATAAATCTATCCCCTATTTTGTAGATGCTATAACTTTTGCAATCTCCAAACTACGACCCTCCAGCTGTTGAGGCCTTGCAAAACTCTGACATTCACAGACATGATGGGAAATGTAGTTCCTGAACAACTGGAGGGCCATAGTTGGAGACCCCTGGCGTAAACCAATCAATATACAGTTATTGCGATTTTTATTTTTCCCCACAAATATGTAGATTAATACATATTGGCCTAAACTGATGAATAAATTTTCATTTTTTTTTGGGGGGATATTTATTATAGCAAAAATCTGTAAAATATATATTTTTTTTTTCAAAATTGTTGTTCTTTCTGTTTAGATGGCAAAAAATAAAAGTCACAGAGGTGATCAAACACCACCAAAAGAAAGCTCTTTGTGGGGAAAAAAGGACAAACAATTTGTTTGGGTACAACGTTGCACGACCGTGCAATTGTCAGTCAAAGCGACGCGCTGTCGTATCGCAAAAAATGGCCTGGTCATTAAGGGAGTAAATCCTTTCGGGGCTGAAGTGGTTAAATAGCCCACTTGGCCCCACTCTAGCATCAGGCATGTACGCAAGTCAGGCAAACAGGGATTCTCCGTTTATGGGTGTGGCTAATAGGAATTCTCCATCTGTGGATTTAGCTAACAAACTCTTCTGGGCATATTTCTTCTTTCCTGACAAAAGCTTAACACCTTCCTGCCTGGCCTATAGCAGATTTATGGCCAGGCAGGTACTTTCACCTTCTGAGTGGATGTCATATGACATCCTCTTAAAAGGCCCCACACAGCAGTGCGATCTGTCATCGGTTGTGTCCACCAGACATGATGACTGATCAGTGTGCTGGCTTGCTGCCGGTACGATGTGACCGCTGTGACCAATCACAGCAGATCACAAGGCAGTTCTAAACAATGGATAGCTTCCGTTCATGCCATCCATTGTGTACAATTGTATTGCTAGCTGTGACTGCTCAATGTGATCACATGGTACAGACAGAGCCAATAAGCCCATCTGTACCATATGATTAGCTCTGGCCAATCACAACTAATCACGACAAAGCAAACTGAATGAATTTGTTTCATTAAGTAAAATGCTTGCTTATAGCATTGAAATGCACTGCTATAAGCAATTGTAATGTGTAAAAAACAAAACCTGAATGCTACCCAAGAGTAGTAAAAGTTTACTATGGTAACATTACACTCACCAGCCACTTTATTGGGTACACCTGTTCAATTGCTTGGTAAGAAAAATTGCTAATCAGCCACATGGCAGCAACTCAATGCATTTAGGCATCTAGACATGGTGAAGACGACTTGCTGAAGTTCAAACCGAGCATCAGAATGGTGAAGAAAGGGCATTTAAGTGACTTTGAATGTGGCATGGTTGTTGGTGCCAGACAGACATCAAAAACTGATGATCTACTGGAATTTTCACGCACAACCATCTCTAGGGTTTACAGAGAATGGCCCAAGAATGGTCAGGAAAAGAGAAAATATCCAGTGAGCGTCACTTGTATGGATGACAATGCCTTGCTGATGTTAGAGGTCAGAGGAGAATGGAAAGAATGGTTAGAGATGATAGAAGGGCAACAGTAACTCAAATTACCCCTCGATCGAACCAGTCTCGATTTCAGCTGCGACATTCAGATGGTAGAGTCAGAATTTGGCATAAATAACATGAAAGCATGGATCCATCCTGACTTGTATCAATGGCTCAGGCTGGTGGTGGTATAATCATACAGGGGGTAGTGGCGCAAAAACTGTGGCATACAGTGTAAATGTAAGTCCAAACAAGAGTCCTTTGAGCTGTGTTGCTCTAGTATGAGGTAACAGTCTTTTGTACCCAGGGCTGCCTTGCACAGGGAGTTGAAGCAAACTCCAAAAACATGTAAAAAAGGAAACAAAGAGAAAAGGCACCACTTGAGTAAAGCTGTGTAATTTTAATAGACAAGATGCATTAAAACACTCACATGGAGTTTTCTTTATAATGGTATAGTGGAGTCCAGTGGGACGTCAATCTCCTGTACTGGCTGGCAACATCAGAGGCTTCCTGTACGGCTGTGAGGAGCGGAGTCGGCGTCCTGTTCACCAGGTGTCTTCCGGATTTTGGGCGGGGGACAAGAACGAGGTCTGGAGCACCGTCAGCAGACCCAGGAAGAAAGCTGGAATGTAGTGTACGGCGGGATGACCTCACGGAGGTGATGCAACGTGTTTCAGAGCGTGCGCAGCGATGAGAAGGAGGCATCAAGCTAATCTGTATAGGCTGTAGACAGCCTTTTTATATGCCTCGGTGGTGTCGCCACCTTGTGGGGATAATTGTAATAGCACTCCTTACGACAATAGCGGCTTACAATTATGGGGGCAAGGATAAAACATGTGAAATGGACTAGCAAGGAATTACAGGATTACACTATTAGCACAATTATATATATATATATATACACATTTTGATACATCCCAAAACAATATTATATGGAATAAATGTTAGAAAAATAAGATAAGATAAGTCCTGCCCCCCTGGGACGCAACGCGTACGGGACCACGTGACTAGCGTGACGTTACCCGCGTCTTATCGTTGCTCCTCATGGAATGTTTTTATTACTTGCCCTATTTCTTTGCACTGAGGTACAGTGCCATATTTGTAAATGCAAATCCTTTTATCTTTAATAAATTCTTTTGTACCAAACGGAGAGCACTATATTTTACTGCTTTCATTTTATGTATGAATTAGTCTATGGTCAGAGCACAGGGGATCCCATACTCGTAGTATGCACTCTCCTCCAGCGTTCATCACATCCAGTGACCCAGTTATCATTCCTGTGTGAGGGAACTGTCTGTGTGACCTGTCTGATTTATTCAGGGGTCCACGCTTTGAGGTGAGCGGCTAGGATTACTGCTGGTGGAGGTTGTCGCACGATCACCCTGTGTATAATCCATAGAAGCACTTATATGGACACTTGATGGTGTTTTTTTTAATGTGAATATTATGGACTTTCTTATCATTTTATAATTTATTTTATCAATACGTAATTTCATGTTTATGCGCTGCACTGCTTTTTCACATTTACTGCTGTATGGGATTTGATATTTTGACCCTCAGTGTTCAGCTACTATTGTTAAGGTTTAATTTTGCGCTGATTTACTTGCTTTTTATACATTGATGATATTATGTTGGAGTGCTTGGTCAATAAGTTGTCAATTTGTAATTTGTATTCAGGCAGTGGGTTGGAGCTCAATTTAGAGTATGTTAGATGATCCCCAAGTAGGCATTCAGCTTCCATGATATAATTGTTGCGATTTTGGGTGACAATTCCACTACCCTTATTGGCGGTTTTGATTATAAGTTCATCATTTTGGATGTAATAAGATGTGGACCTTTGGATTGGTATGGGTATTACTGGTGGGGAGGTGTGCAGGTGTTGAGTGTATAAGTCAAGCCCAGTGTAGGAATCATCATGGTAAAGTTGTTCCAGCATCTCAATCATGTCAGCGTCAAAGTCAAAATCGTACACTTCGGGAGTAGGCCCAGGTGCTATCTGGTCTTCGACACTGCACGGGTCTGATGCATTTTTGGTGCTCTTCATCTGAAAAAAACTTTTTAGAGTAAGATTTCTAACGTATCTACTTAAATTTTTAAATAACACAAAAGGGTCAGGTTTATTGTAGGGAGCAAAGTCGAGGCCACCTCACAGCTCATCTTTGTACCCCCCATCCACAGCTCACCTCTGTACCCCCCATTCACAGCTCACCTCTATACTCCCCATCCACAGCTCGCCTCTGTATCCCCCCTTCCACCTCTGTACTCCCCATCCCCAGCTCACCTCTGTATCCCCCTTCCACCTCTGTACCCCCCCATGCATGGCTCACCTCTGTGTCAGACTTCCACTTACCAGACCGGTGAGTCCGCTTGGGCAGAGGGTGGTCTCCCTTACGCGTCCGACTCGCGACCCCTGGTAGAATAGACAGGAGGCACAGGAGTGCGGAGTGGTACGAGAGCCTGGTAAAGAGGATCCAGGAGCTAGAAGCAGGATGATCTGCAAGCAGCAGGTGAGTAGGCTGGAACACAGGCAGTCAGTTGCGGAGCAGGAGCTGAGCAGGCAGGTCAGGGTACAGGCAGGGTTCGGCAACAGGCGGGCACCAACGGTACAACAGGAGCAGGCAGAAACGAGGTCAAACAGGCCGAAGTCAGGTGCAGGCAGAAGTCAGGAATATCCAAGAGGCAACCCAGGTCGTCAGGAGATCAGGAATACAGTAACGCAGATACAGGCAACGGGAACAAGGGCACAGGGGAGCTGATGATCAGGCAGCATCGAGCAGAGTGCACAGCAGACCTAAATAGGGCGTTTGGCGCCAAACACGCGTGTGCGCCCTAACTCCAGCGTGCACCCTAGTGCCACCAGAAGTGCGCACAACAGCGCGCACCAGCACTAACAAGGGTGCGCACAGGAACGCGTGCGCCAGCACGCACTGGCGCACACCAGCACGGCCAGCACGGCCAGCACCGCGACCAACCAGGTAACCTGACTCTCTGTATCCCCTCATCCACCTCTGTACCCCCCATCCACAGCTCACCTCTGTACCTTCCCCCCATCCACAGTTGTCCTCTGTACCCCCTCATCCACAGCTCACCTCTGTACCCCCCATCCACCTTTCACCTCTGTACCAGCTTACACAACCTGCCCCCTACACAACTCTCATCTCTTTTCACAAATGTACCCCCTTCCCTGTACTACACCTCCAACCTCATTACAACTGATTCTCTGCACATGCAAATCCCCCTCCCCCTTCTCTCCACCATTTCTTCTCACCTGATGACAGAAGCTTCACGGCGGTGCAGCAGTGCAGTCTCCACCTATCAGATCTATAGCACACAGCCAGAACACTTCACTCGGCTGTGTGCCACGC
The DNA here is from genome assembly GCA_028564925.1 of Lithobates sylvaticus. Taxonomy (NCBI): domain Eukaryota; kingdom Metazoa; phylum Chordata; class Amphibia; order Anura; family Ranidae; genus Lithobates; species Lithobates sylvaticus. Next base: position 326,829,492 of record CM053028.1, on the reverse strand, counting down.
AAGTCTTTCAGGTGGGGGTGGGGTCGGGAGGAACACGGAGCGCCGCTCGGCTTCACTCCCTGTCACTCTGAAGCTCCTGACAGAAGGAGAAGCAGAACGAGCAGGCTTTAGCACATACAGCCCGCAGCTGTGCCGCTCTCCTGTCCTAATATGGCCGCTTGGGAGAGCAGGGGGGGGGGGGTTCAGCTGCACCTGCTGCACCCACTACTCTGGGAAAACTGCCAGCAGTGTGGGGCTCAAGGGGCAGCTGCTTTGGGCCCCACAACAATGACAGGGCCCAGGGCAGCTGCCCCGTTTTCCCCACGTTAAAGACAGCCCTGACTATTCTGCTAATATGTTATGTTCTTTTTCTAAAGATTTTGTTGTACTTTTCCACATGCTTTGCAGGATCTATAGAATGTATGGATTTCAGTCAATAAGGGACAATACGAGAAATTAGACTTGGAGTTAATGCTTTTAACCTTTGCTGAAGGCATTGGAACATCAGCATCATGCACAAAATCAAATGTATTTTTTGCAAATTATGGTCTATAAAATATACAATATTGTTATGATATTAGATTGAATGATAAAATGCTGTATAAAATGTAAATTGGTAGTGTAGTAAAATACATTCATACGTGTCAGAGATATTCTGGCAGCCTAACCTAAAGTATATTTGTTGCAGATCTTTCAAACATTAAGCACTGAAAAATGTGATGTGAAAATGTATATCGACAGCTAGTAAGACATTAAAACAAAAAAATAAAAAGTAATTGAAATGTGTCAAGCAAGGAATGGTTTTACTTTTTTACTTTAAAGCTCATAAGAAAACTAAGAAGAACACTTTTTTTATCTACAGTATATTCAACAGAAAGAAAATTAATTCTCTTGTAAAAGTGTTTACTTGCTGTCTTGTCAGAATCTTTAAAAAAAGGAATAGACTCTAAAGAAAACATTTCACTGAGCCATTATTAATAACTATGGTATTCTTCATAGTTTCTTTAAATGTGCATCTTTGGTCTTCATTTAAATTGAATTCACTAGAGATCACATTATGTAGTATTCATTAAGGATATATTCTGTTCTTTACAATTTTGGCAAGTCTGAAAAAAAGCATTCGATTTGATTAAATCTTAATGTTAATGTTCACTACAGTTTGTCAGATTTTTATTTGGAAGTTATTATTGTGTAGTAACTTATGTAGGTAATATGGATAACAGTATTTTAATTAAAAATTAGGGCTCTTGAAAACTAATATTTTTTTTTCAAAACATTTTACATATACAAAGACAACTATTGTGCAATAAGCTCCAACCAAACAATAATTATAAGTGCGCTATCCTTGTGCTAGGTATAGGTTAATAAATCACATAAGAGACACAATAAGTGCATTAAACATATGATAAACTCATCCTAAAATGACATATCTGTGCAAACAAAGTCCATATAAAATGTGCAAACACTGTGCAAAAAAATATAATATATATATATACATGTACCGTATTTAACGGCGTATAACACCCCAAGTTTAGGAGGGAAGTTTAAGGAAAAAAATTACATTTAAATGTCCATCAATGCAGCCTTATTAGTGTCCATCTGCAGCCTTGTCCAGTGTCATTGCAGCCTTGTCAGTGTCATTCCAGCCCTGTCATTGCAGCCTTGTCATTGTAGCCTTGTCATTGCAGCCTTGCTCCAGTGTCATTTGCAGCCTTGTCAGTGTAGCCTTGCTCCAATGTCATTGCAGCCTTGTCAGTGTAGCCTTGCTCCAGTGTCATTGCAGCCTTGTCAGTGTAACCTTGCTCCAGTGTCATTGAAGCCTTGTCAGTGTAGCCTTGCTCCAGTGTCATTGCAGCCTTGTCAGTGTAGCCTTGCTCCAGTGTCATTGCAGCCTTGTCAGTGTAGCCTTGCTCCAGTGTCATTGCAGCCTTGTCAGTGTAGCCTTGCTCCAGTGTCATTGCAGCCTTGTCAGTGTAGCCTTGCTCCAGTGTCATTGCAGCCTTGTCAGTGTAGCCTTGCTCCAGTGTCATTGCAGCCTTGTCAGTGTAGCCTTGCTCCAGTGTCATTGCAGCCTTGTCAGTGTAGCCTTGCCCAGTGTCATTGCAGCCTTGTCAGTGTAGCCTTCCAGTTTAAAAATGGCGCTGCCGAGATACAGAGGCGGATGTCCTGTGTATCTTGTTGGCTCTCGGCTCCTCTTGGCGGTTCTCGGCGGCTCTCGGCTCCTCTCGCAGTCCCACCCAGTCCCGCCCTATGATGGACATTAGTGATGAGCCGAACACCCCCGGGTTCAGTTCGCACCAGAACCCGCAAACGGACCTAAAGTCTGTGCGAGCATAAGAACCCTATTAGTTACAATGGATGCGAACGTTCAAAATCAAAAGTGCTAATTTTAAAGGATAATATGCATGTTATTGTCATAAAAAGTGTTTGGGGACCTGGGTCCTGCCCCAGGGGACATGTATCAATGCAAAAAAGATTTTTAAAAACGTCAGTTTTTTCAGGAGCAGTGATTTTAATAATGCTTAAAGTGAAACAATAAAAGTGTAATATTCCTTTAAATTTCATACCTGGGGGTGTCTATAGTATGCCTGTGAAGGGGCGCATGTTTCCTGTGCTTAGAACTGTCCCTGCACAAAGTGTAATTTTTGCAGGAAAAAAAGCTATTTAAAATCACTTGCGGCTAATGAATTGTCGCTCCCGTAATACAGAGAACAGTCATTCATTGAAAGTCATTGATAAAAAAAAAGTCATTGATAAAAATAAAAAAAATAAAAAGCGTGAGGGTCCCCCCAAATTCAATAACCAGGCCCTTCGGGTCTGCTATGGATATTAAGGGGAACCCCGGCAAAAAAAAAAAAAAATGGCGTGGGGTCCCCCTCAAAATCCATACCAGACCCTTGAGGTCTGGGATGGATTTAAAGGGGAACCCCAGCCCAAAAAAATGGCGTGGGGTCCCCCTCAAAATCCATACCAGACCCTTATCCGAGCACGCAACTTGGCAGGCCGCAGGAAAAGAGGGGGGACGAGAGCGCCCCCCCTCCCTCCTGAACCGTACCAGGCCACATGCCCTCAATATTGGGAGGATGCTTTGGGTTCCCCCCCAAAGCACCTTGTCCCCATGTTGATGAGGACAAGGGCCTCATCCCCACAACCCTGGACATTGGTTGTGGGGGTCTGCGGGCGGGGGGCTTATCAGAATCTGGAAGCCCCCTTTAACAAGGGGACCCCCAGATCCCGCCCCCCCTGTGTAAAATGGTAAGGGGGTACAAAAGTACCCCTACCATTTCACCAAAAAAGTGTCAAAAATTTAAAAAATGACAGGAGACGGTCTTTGACAATTCCTTTATTAAAATCTTTTTTCTTCTGGTCTTCCTTCTTCCTTTCTTCATCCTTCGTTTCTTCATCTTCTCCTTCCGGCATCTTCTTCCATCTTCTTCTTCCATCATCTTCTTCCTCAAATCCGCTTCTTCTTGCTCTGGTCTTCTCGTCCGGCATCTTCTTCCATGGCGTCGCTGTCTCTTCTGGGCCGCTCCGCGCAATGGGAGGCTACCGCTGTGTGAGGCTTTGCTGCGTCTGACAGGTCTTTTATAATGGAGGGCGGGGCCACCTGGTGACCCCGCCCCCCTCTGACGTCATGGGGAAAGCCATAGGGAATTCCCCATGACATCCCCATGACGTTGGCATTCATAGTTCCCTCAATGAACTGTAGCTCCCCAGTGCCGGCAGCACTCGTGCAACCCCAGACCATGACACTCCCACCAACATACTTGACTGTAGGCAAGACACACTTGTGTTTGTACTCCTTACCTGGTTGCTGCCACACACGCTTGACACCATCTGAACCAAATACGCTTATCTTGGTCTCATCAGACCACAGGGCATGGATGCAATAATCCATGTCCTTAGTCTGCTTGTCTTCAGCAAACTGTTTGCTGGCTTTCTTGTGCATCATCTTTAGAAGAGGCTTCCTTCTGGGACGACAGCCATGCAGACCAATTTGATGCAGTGTGCAGCGTATGGTCTGAGCACTGACAGGCTGACCCCCACCCCTTAAAACTCTGCAGCAATGCTGGCAGCACTCAAACGTCTATTTACCAAAGACAACCAGTGAATATGATGCTGAGCACATGCACTCAACGCCTTTATGTCCTGTTAAACCACTGTATGGTCTTGGCCACCGTGGTGCAGCTCAGTTTCAGGGTCTTGGCAAACTTCTTATAGCCTAGGCCATCTTTATGTAGAGCAACAATTATTTTTTTCAGATCCTCAGAGAGTTATTTGCCATGAGGTGCCATGTTGAACTTCAAGTGACCAGTATGAGAAAGTGAGAGCAATAACACCAAATTTAACACACCTGCTCCCCATTCACACCTGAGACCTTGTAACACTAACGAGTGACATGACACTGGGGAGGGAAATGGCTAATTGGGCTCAATTTGAACATTTTCACTTAGGGGTGTACTCACTTTTGTTTAGACATTAAGTGGTTTAGACATTAATGGCTGTGTGTTGAGTTATTTTGAGAGGACAGCAAATTTACACTGTTATACAAGCTGTACACTCACTACTTTACATTGTTGCAAAGTGTAATTTCTTCAGTGTTGTTACATGAAAAGATATAATAAAATATTTACAAATATGTGAGGGGTGTACTCTCTTTTCTGAGATACTGTGTATATATGTATATATATACCTATATATATATATATATATATATATATATATATATATATATATATATATATATATCTTGGAGGATTATTAGCTCAGCAGCAGCAGCAACTTTAATGAGATCCTGACAGTTCTGAAGTTCATTTAAGGGCTTGTCAGCCCACTTTTATTTAAGGCCCCTTTCACACGAGGCGGACTCCGCTTCCATGGAGTCCGCCTTTGTCCGCCGGCTCAGCGGGAGATCTCTTCGTTGATCTCCACTGAACCGGCGGATGACAAGTCCCTCTCTGCTCATTGAGCGGGGAGGGGCTTGTGAGCGCCGCTGGTCTCTATGAAGAGATCGGATGAAAACGAACAGTGTTTGTCTGTTTTCATCAGATCTCACCCGATCCGATCCGCCAGCGACGGATCTGGACGTAGAGCCATACGTCTGCTTTTGGCGGATCAGACCGGGTCGGATGTCAGCGGAGATGTCTCCGCTGACATCTGACGCTCCATAGACTAACATGGAGCGCCCATTCAGATCCGCCGTCAAAACTGACAGGCGGATCTGAACGGACCGACCGTGTGAAGGGGCCTAACACAAAAGTGAAAAGTTCAACACCTTCTCCATGCAGGGGTTTCCATCATCAAAATAAGTAGCATAAAATTGCCAAGCCACCTGGCTACTTTTTCAGCAATGCCAATGCTCATTTCACTTATCCCTCAGACTGTCCTACCCAGTTGTCCTATGCTTATTAAAAGTGTTTTCTTTAAAACTTGTCAGAAGCTTTAAAGAATGAACTCTAACAAAAGCATTTAACTGAACCATTATTATTAACTATGCTATTCTTGATAACTTTGAAGAGATTTTTCCTCACTTTAGTTGATGCACTTTGTTCCCATGTGAATGGTGTTTTTTTTTTTTTTACGGATAATGAGGTAGTGCAGTCATTGGGTATCTCATTTCTCCTCTTGCTGCTAATGTGATGATAAAAACTCTTTCTAATCTATAATCTCAGGTTCTTAACATGAGTTATTATGCCTGCAGGTGCCTGGTTACAAGTTTTGTAACAGGACTTTTTTGTTTCTTGCAACATTTCACAGCTGCTTATACTATCCTGCCCCATTCATGCCATGCCCAGTTTTCTTTTTCTTAGTTTTGGATAGAGTAGGAAAGGGTTAGAGCCCCAGTCAGATTTTACTTATATTTAGGGCACTATTAGAGGGATTTCCCTTCACTCCCTGCGTTGGAGACAACAGTGTAACAGACAGGAAGTAGGGGAAAATCTGAAACAGAAAAACACACAATTAAAAGCTTACAGGGATTCTGTCCCTCTCTTATGTACCTTTTTTTTTTAATCAAACATTTTACTTCTGTCTTGGAGAGCTACCTTCACTTCCTGACTGGTAAAAAGTTGAGACAAGACAAAAAACAAGAGGAAAAAAGTTCTCTAAATCTGAGCCCCAGACAAAAAATAAAACCCCAACAGAAGGTATACAGTAATTCTTTCCCATCCTATTCAAACAAAAAAAAAATTGTTTTGGTTATAAATACATTCTAATATACAGTATGTTGGTTCTGGGCAAGAACACAAAAAAAAAAGTAAGCAAAGAAACAGGAAGGCTCAAGCACCTAGTGCATTACCAAAAATGTATTTGAGCAAATAAAATGGATGAAGATTGAATACAAAAGTGCAACTGTTAACAGTGCATGGGCCACAAGATGCCATACAGTGTAGGATATGTATACTCCAATTATATCCTGCTATATAGCCAAGCTGATGCATTTCGGGGGTGCACCTCCTTCCTCAGAGCTAAAGAGCTGTACGTATTTAATCTTCATCCATTTTATTTGCTCAAATATTTTTTTGGTAATGCACCAGGTACTTGCACCTTCCTGTTTCTTTAGTTTTGTAGTTCCATTTTGGATTCCCCTATTCATGGAAGGTTGCATCTGCAAAGCATTTAGATTTTTTGCATAGCCCTTTCCAACAACTAAGGACATATGAGCAATGGAAGTAATTGTTTTATGTTGTAAAAAAAAAAAAAAGAAGGTAAACAAAAAAGCACAACACCAGTTATCTCATGTATTAAATATACCACAATCAAGTGTTACTTTATTAAATGCACCACATATCCAAATAACAGGATAAGAATCATGCCAATTACCCAAGCATAGTAAATATATGTACAACATTAACCCTACAACCATAGCAATGTTCATCTACACACTATAAAAAATATATACAGCAAATATGTCTGCAATTGTTTGCATGACATTGTATGCAGGTTTTCTGCTGAAGATTCTCATTATAAAGACATAAGAATAAAATAGATTGCTTAGTAAAAGTGTTTACTTCAAAATATGTCAGAGCTTTAAAAAAGGAAGGTGCGCTAAAAAATTTCTTTGAGCCTTCATTATTATGTACAGTATTCCTGATAACAGTGAAGACTCCAGAGGCTTTTCATTAGGCCCCTTTCACACTAAGGCGCTTTGCAGGCGCTAAAGTGCTAAAAATAGCGCCTGCAAAGCGCCCTGAAAGAGCCGCTCAGTGCACTCCAATGTGAAAGCCCTGAGGGCTTTCACACTGGAGCAGCGCGCTTGCAGGACGGTCAAAAAAGTCCTGCAAGCTGCATCTTTGGAGCGCTGTAGGAGCTGTGTATTTACTGCTCCTAAAGCGCCCCTTCCCATTGAAAACAATGGGGCAGCGCTCCAAACCCACCTGCAAAGCACCTCTGCATCGACGCTTTGCGGGTGGTTTTAGCCCTCTTTCATTCGCTAGCGGGGGCTAAAACTGCCCCGCCAGCAGGCGAAAAGCGCTGCTAAAACAGCGGTAAAGCTCCGCTAAATATAGTGCCGCTTTACCGCCAGCGCACTCAGCGCCCCAGTGTGAAAGTAGCCTTACTGGTACTTAGCTTTTGACCCTAAATTTGAACTTCCGCTCATTGGATCCCTGCACCCCTGTGGTGTCTTATTTTGAACCTTTTAGGGGGGATGGGTTGCAGATACCTGTGTAAGGCAGGTATTTGCACACACATCCGGCCCTAGACTCCCACAGAAGTATACGCCACATCCCGTCCCACCGTGCTGTCTGCTGGGACACACAGGGGTCCCCGAGCTCGCGCGGACCAGTCCTATTGCATTGCGCAACTGGCGCATGCCCAATAGTGACCCGGGAAGTGAAGCCGCAAACATTAATTTCATGATTGCAAGATCAGAGATTGTAGCTGCACCATCCAAGGGACAGGTGAGTGTACTTCTTTGAAAAGTCACCACCTACAGTATTTAGAGATGATGAGCATTTTTTGTGAATTGTGAGCATGAGACCCTGCTTAACATATTTATCCCCCCCCCCAAAACAGCCTCTGGAGTCCCTGTGTAAGTTACCCCTAAAACCCTTACTACAGCAGTAATTGTATAGATAGTGACAATAATAAACAACCTTACAACTCCAACAACCCAAAGCCAGGTAAACTCAATAAACGTTATGAAGACAAACGGAACTTTCATCAAATATGCGCAAGTTTCACGTACGAATGGTAATTACATCTGCGCAAGTTTCACGTACGAATGGTAATAACATCTGCGCAAGTTTCAGGTACGAATGGTAATTACATCTGCGCAAGTTTCACGTACGAATGGTAATTACATCTGCGCAAGTTTCACGTACGAATGGTAATTACATCTGCGCAAGTTTCACGTACGAATGGTAATAACATCTGCGCAAGTTTCAGGTACGAATGGTAATTACATCTGCGCAAGTTTCACGTACGAATGGTAATTACATCTGCGCAAGTTTCACGTACGAATGGTAATTACATCTGCGCAAGTTTCAGGTACGAATGGTAATTACATCTGCGCAAGTTTCACGTACGAATGGTAATAACATCTGCGCAAGTTTCACGTACGAATGGTAATAACATCTGCGCAAGTTTCACGTACGAATGGTAATTACATCTGCGCAAGTTTCAGGTACGAATGGTAATTACATCTGCGCAAGTTTCACGTACGAATGGTAATAACATCTGCGCAAGTTTCAGGTACGAATGGTAATTACATCTGCGCAAGTTTCACGTACGAATGGTAATTACATCTGCGCAAGATTAGACATATCAAGTATAACCATAGTAGCGCACGTGCTTGACTTACTTTTTTTGATGGCTTTTCGAATTCTCCTGTACTGATCGTGCTCCCTGGATTTGATGTCGGACCATCGCTTGCGCAGTTGATCCTTGCCCCTTCGTACGCCGAATTTCTGCTCCAGGGTGCTGACGATTGTAGTGAGAATCTTGTCCTTGCGCAAGTTGGGTCGAGGGTACGGGCCATTTTCCCCGTCGTAATCTTCCCTTTGGAGGATGTCCACCATCTCCACCATCTCTTCAAAGGCCATATTTGTGGCCTTATATCTGCTGCTGTTTGACTTGTGAATATACAAGCAGCAAGGCAAAATCATTCTTCAAGTACGATAACATACAAATCCCGCTGTCAGAAAAAAAAAAAAAAAAAAAAATTCAGCAGCGTGACGATTGTGGCTAATAGCTAAATGCGTCCTTTTTTTTAAGCCAAGTCCAGCGGATAATTTCAGAACAAAACCTGAAACTTTAGTCCGCCGTACTTTGGCCAAAAAAAGTCCGCCGGCGCCCACACACGAGGGGAGTCCAGCGGATAATCCCGCGGGATAGTCCCTTCGTGTGTACGCGGCATTACTGGTACTTAGCTTTTGACTTGTGAGTGTGGCTAAAATTAAGGAGTGGTCTTTTTGCTTTGTCCTATAAACTATACAAGCTTTAAAAGGGAAGTGTGGAGGATTAGGTAACTTGAGCTGGTATGTGCGGGTACCTAGGCACTTAGGCACCTACAGGATCAAAGTGGTATATCTATTCTTACAAAAATTGTAATGATATTTTGGTGATGTTACTACTGTGCTGCTTGCTGGAGAGGAAAGCTACATGGAGAGGACCTACATGCCATGCATTTCCCAGCTTTCTCTATATTCATTCTGTATATCTGAGCTTTCTACACGACTTCTATTTATCACATCACCAACCATCAGGAGCAGCTCTGATATGGAGCTCATCTCATCTACCAAGGTTACAACCCCCACACATACAGGTGCATCTCATAAAATTAGAATATCATCAAAAAAAAAATGTATTTCAGTAATTCAATTCAAAAAGTGAAACTCATATTTTATATAGATGCGTTTCACACAGAGTGAAGTGAATATATCAGTTTCACTTAATGATTGAATTACTGAAATAAATTTACTTTGATATTCTAATTTTATGAGATGCACCTGTACCATGGAACAAGGCATGGTAAATCAGTAGTGGAAAAATACCAGGTGCAAGGAGACACAAGCAATACTAGTGACTAGTTATTTACCTTCTGTATTCCTTTTTTGACACAGCTTCAAGAAATTAGGTCAAACCAGCTGCCCATCAATTTTTTTTAACACCCCTCTTGATGTAGTTAATGCTGAAGAACTTAAACATGTAGCAGTGAGCTTGCATGCTCATGTCTGTCTTGGGGGTTGCTTGGATGTTATGATGGGCTGAGTGGAGCAGTCTTTTTTTCATTAAAACAAAACACAAAAGACAAAAACGGAAATTATTGGTAAAGCCAAACAGCCAAAGTGGTTTAGACGACCTGCTGGTAAAGTAGATTTTCAGCTTTTTTGTTAATGTTTTAACCTTGTGCAGGGTAGGGTTTTAAAATATCCCCAATCATTGTTTATTTCAAGATAACACAGATTTAACAAATGTTTCTTTGCTCTTTAAAAAAATGGGTCACCCTATTCCCATGGCTTAAAATATATTTCCACCAATGCAGCCAAATTGGGATAACACCTACTTCAGATTTGTTACCAAATCACGTAGCATAACTTAAAGCGGACTTCCACCCAAAAGTTCCGCTGATTTGTCTCCTCCCCCCTCCGATGCCACCTTTGGCACCTTTCAGGGAGAGCGGATACCTGTCAAAGGTATCCTGCTCCCACTTCCGGGAGTCCAGGCCGAGGCCCATGACGTCACTGCTCAGTTCCCTCCTCCTCCCCCTCCCGCTGGGCCAGTAGGAGAGAGGAGTGGAGCCTCGTGCATGTGCAGTAGGGTTCACGGCATGAAGTCGTAATGGAATGAAAACATCAGCTGCAGTGCTGACATCACTGGACTCCAGGACAGGGAAGTGTCCTATTATTAACACACCCTAGATTCACCTTTCAGTGTGTACTGGAAGGGCCCCTTTTCATTCTTCTGGTCATAAGGTCTTTGTACACCTATTGCATTATAATATATCCATCACTCACCTACCCTTTGAAATAGGTGGTATAGATCATCCCAAACAATTTTTGAGGGGATTGATGGTTACTACTTTTATGTTTTCAGCTTACGGTTTCTTTTTCCTCTCTCCATTTTGATTATCTGCTATGAAGGTTATCACTTCAATGCATATCTTTTGAGTCATTACTTATTTATCAGAAACATCCTTTATTTCATAAAATTTGCTCTCCCTAAAGTCATGGGTAAGAGACGTTCCACTCAAACCCTAGCTTGCTAACAGATTGATCCTTTTGTTTGGAGATACTTTGTCTCTCTAGCATCAGCCTTTCTTCCAGTAAATTTCATTTTTTGTTCACCACCTTATCTGTTGGTCTAGGTTTTATTCTCCAGTTCAAAAAGCTTGTTGTTCCACCTGTTTTACTTTAGATGCATGATTGGTTGTCTTCTACTTCAGAGTTGATCCTTGGTACCTTTCCCTTGGTCATGGCAATTTTCATATGTGCTGTGGCCCTTCGTCACATTCTTACTCCAGGTGGTGAATGCTTCATATACTCTTTGTGGTTAGATTCCAAACCCTTTGGATCTCTCAGTGGCTATTGTCCACCCCTCAGTTGGACTTGTACCAAATATCTAAAATGTACTACAATTATTTTTCTTGAAGCCCAGTGAGGGACAAAGGCCCTGCATCTTGGTGTTTTGGCCCACTTGTTCACAAAACTGGTGTACAAAGTTTAGAGTCAGGGAGCTGACTTAACAATTTGTTTGCCAGTGTTAGAACCTCCTAAAGGTGGCAGTATAAACCATATTTCTAAGGATTACTACGGTCCCTCAATAGGCTTGAAAAAAATTACAGTATGTACAAAAGCTGTATTTTTTGTATTAAGTTCTTCTTTATATGTATTTTTAATGCAAGCAGTATAAGGACCTGGTATCAGTCTCTTGCCGTCCCTGTACAGCAGAGCTGGAAGAGGGGGAGTGAGATTTTAATATTAATAAAAATGGTAAAATAGACCCTATTTGCAAACATAAACAGTCAATGTATAAACAAAAAAATACACATCAGTGTATTGATTCTGTAAATCAGGAATGTGTTGATCTTCAACATTGCTTTTTTTTATTTTATTATTTACTGTTTATTGCCATTTTAAACAAGAATACAGATACAAAAGTACAAACACGCACTTAAGCTCTTACGCTTCAAAGTAAAGAGAAAAAAAGAAAAGAAAACCATAATAATAATAAAGGAAGCCCTAAATGGGCATACTGCTTCAGTAACTAACATTACGTGGGCATTGAAGTGCAAATTGCAACATCCAATCCGTTACTGAATTATCAATGGCCGTGCAAGGGCAATTTTTTTCTTTTTTTTGAAGGAATACATAAACATATGATAAAAAAAAGAGGAAATAGAGTAAAGGAGGATTCAAAACAAAGGTGAGGGAAGAGAAAGAAAAGAAAAGAAAAGAATGGTTGCACTACGGCTGATTCCAGACCAGGGATACATAAGAGATAGTAATAGACATTTAATAACAACAATTATAAGATGGTATGGTATTGTCATTGGTATGTAATAGTATCAAAATATAATGGAGTAGTTTTAAACTAGAACCAGCAGGCCCATATCTTTGAGTATTTGTACACAGAGCCCTTAGCAATATGCCTAAATTCTTCCTTGAGACACATATCATTAACTTTACGAAGCCACTGAGTTAAAGAGGTGTGCCCCCTAAAAAAAAAAAAATGTTAAAAGTCAGCAGCTACAAATACTGCAGCTGCTGACTTTTAATAATCAGACACTTACTTCTCCCAGGGTCCAGCGATGCTGGGGAACAAACCCCCCCTCGTTCCCCGCTCCTCTCGCGGCACCGGCATTCTTACTGTGGGCACCCGGCTGTGGCTTCACACGGCGCATGCGCGAGCGGCGCCACGTGTTGGGATACAGCGCTCAGTCATCTGGGATATGTGACAGGTCCCAGATGACTGTGCGGGCACTGAAGGTGGCAGACTACGAGGGACCCCCTAGCAACAGGCATTTAGAGGTGAGTAAAAAAAAAAAATGTTTCCAATTATTTTATTTTTATTTTTTTTTATGATTTTTAAGCAATTTTTTTTTTTTTTTGGTGGCAACACCACTTTAAGGTAGGTACAGACCATTGCCTCTAATTCATAAGGATAAATGATTTAGCAGCATAAATAAATGCAAGATAATCAACCTCCTATATCAGCCTATTTGTTTTGGAGTACAGTGAAACAAAATAGACCATGGGTCAAACAGCATCCTTTTGTATCATAGAAATCATGTTGGTAACCATCTGCCAGAACTTTTGAATAAGGGGAGAAGACCGGCAGATGTGACCATGGGTGGCATGGCTTCCGTACTTTCTCCAGCACAGAGGAGAGTTTGTAGGGAACAATGCATGTACATTTGCAGGTGTGCAAAGCCACCTAGCAAGCAGTTTATAATTCACTTCCTCTATTCTGGTAGAGAGTGAAGACACATTAGAAAGTTGCAGAATATTATCCTTTTGTGTATCTTTTAAGATAAGAAGATTGTAAATCAATTTCCCAACGAGTAAGATATGCTGGTAACCTGGCTCTTGTAGACACAGGAGAACTTTATAAAATTGTGAGACTCATTGCAGTGAAGGGTCTTTATGCTGCAATATAGCCTCCACGGGGTTAAATAATCTAATGATCAGATGGGCTGTGGTAAGTAGTGCACAAAATGCGACAACTGGGCATATCGCTATTGGTCCATATAAGTGTATCTTGTAGAACCACATAATGATCATAAAGATTTCACTTTAGTGAGTTAGAGTCCTCAACTGTTATGAGGTATTTCATCCGAGAACCATGACCTAAAACCTTTATCTAAAAATCCAGGTAGAAAATAAGAATTGTTTAACAATGGCATCAGTGGAGAATTGTATTCCCATGAGCATTGGGAGTGCAAATAATCCCAGATAGCCAGGGTGGATACAGTCAGCGTATTCTGGTGGCGCCTGGTGCTCAACATTTTTGGTGGGACGCAAACAAATTGAAAAATTCTAAAAAACAAACATCAATTGCAGCTTCACTGTGCCATCAAACGCAGCCACTGTGCCATCAAATACCGCCACTGTGCCATCAAACGCAGCCACTGTGCCCATCAATTGCAGCCACTGTAACTGTGCCCATAAAACTGTGCCACTGTGCCATCAAATGCAGCGACTGTGCTCATCAATTGCAGCCATTGTGCTCATCAATTGCAGCCACTGTGCTCATCAATTGCAGCCACTGTGCCCATCAAACACTGCCACTGTGCCATCAAATGCTGCCACTGTGCCATCAAATGCTCCCAATGTGCTGCCACTGTTCCATCAAATGCTGCCACTGTGCCATCAAATGCTCCCAATGCTGCCACTGTGCCATCAAATGCTCCCAATGCTGCCACTGTGCCATCAAATGCTCCCACAGTGCCATCCAATGCTGCCACTGTGATCCCCCCACCTGCTCGCCATCTGCCCGGCACTTACCCTGTCTCGGTGGGGCAGCTGTGATGGCGAGCGGTGTCTTCCATGCGTCTTCTCCCCTCCATGTGTCTTCTCCCATCCTCCTCTCTTCCCGTCCTCTCCTATGATTGGATGCCTGACAGGCATCCAATCACAGCGCCTGACGTTTCAGCCAATCAGGCGACCAGTAAAAGACCCAGCAACCTGATTGGCTCAGAGGCGGGTTAATGTTAGCAAAGAAAATTCCTTCGGCTTTGCAAACATTGAGCTGAGTGACAAGGAACGCACAGCGTTCCGCTGCTTCTCACTTTTTTGGATGCCTATTAGCTTCCAAAAAACACCCCCACTGCTGTAATTCAGGTGTCCGGTGACCAAAAAGGGGCCAGACAAATGAATAGGGGGTGTCAGCAGCGACCATAGATAGATTCATGCAAGTGACAGGAGGGGGGCGGCGCTCCTGCGCCCTTATGGACGCACCACCACTGCTAGCCACACCCAAAGCTTGGAGTCTGCAGCATACTTCCAATACACTATACATGTTAAACATATTGCCTGATAATATAACTTAAAATTAGGGAGAGCTAAACCACCTGACTTTTTTGTACTATGTAATGTGTCACAAGAGATTATTGTATGCTGTCCTTTCAAATCCGAGAATGAATGGTAGAAACCAGACACCAAAAGGAATTATTTGAAAAATAAATAGAATCCATGATGGTATGATCCTTTTTAACTATTTATTTTACTCAGACAGGAATGAGAAATATGGGACCCCTTGCGTAAGTCAGACTTAATTGCGATCAAAAGAGGAAGATAATTTATAGCAAAACAAATTTGAATAACGGGCTGTTAGGTTAATACCCAAATATTTTAAAACTCTTAATGGCTTCGGTTGAAGAAATAAACATATTAAGTATATCAGATTTTTACATATTGATTTTAAAATTAGAAAGAGCTTGAAAAATAGATATACCATTATGTTTGGTAAAGTAACCCTAGGTTGCTGAACATAAAATAAAATATTGTCCACGTACGCGGCCAACTTATGTTCAACTTCCTAAACTGTCACACTGTGGATATCTGGATTAAGTCTAACCATCGAAAGAAAAGGTTCCAATGAAATGGCAAATAACAGCAGTGAAAGGAGGTAACCCTATCATGTGCCGTTATTAACCACTTCGCGCCCACGTCGGGAGGGCGTCCCTGGACGTCCTCCTGTTTACTTCCCCTCTGCACGCCGCCGCGGGTGCGCATCGGGGAAGTTCTGTGTTGGCCGTGTCCCGTTGGAGACAGCCAATCACAGATCGTGCTAAATGGCCAATCACAGCAGCCATTTAGCACTCGATCGGCATGTCCAATGAGAGGTGATCTCATATGTAAACATATGAGATCATCTCTCATCGCCAGCTCTCCCTCCTCACACAGAGACCACGTGTGAAGAGGGAGAGATGAATGGCTGCAGCTGCAGCGTCAGTGTCAGTGAAATGTAAGTGAACACACAGTGCCACACTTACACAGTACACACACAATACACATGCCCACCTGTCCCCAGTGCCACCTGTCAGTGCCATCTGTCCCCAGTGCCACCTGTCAGTGCCATCTGTCCCCAGTGCCACCTATCAGTGCCATCTGTCCCCAGTACTACCTGTCAGTGCCATCTGTCTCCAGTGCCACCTATTAGTGCCATCTGTCTCCAGTGCCACCTGTCCCCAGTGCCACCTGTCAGTGTCACGTGCCACCTGTCAGTGTCACGTGCCATCTGTTATCAGTGTCACGTGTCATAAGTGCCATGTATCAATGCCATCTGTCATCAGTGCCACGTATCAGTGCCATCTGTCATCAGTGCCACCTGTCAGTGTCACGTGCCATCTGTTATCTGTGCCATGTGTCATCAGTGCCACGTATCAGTGCCATCTCTCATCAGTGTCACGTGTCATCAGTGTCACGCATTAGTGCTATCTGTCATCAGTGCCACGTATTAGTGCCATCTGTCATCAGTGCCACATATTATTGCCATCTGTCATCAGTGCCACATCAGTGTCATGTGTCATCAGTGCCACATATTAGTGCCATCTGTGCCACGTATTAGTGCCATCTGTCATCAGTGTCATGTGCCATCAGTGCCACGTATCAGTGCCATCTGTCATCAGTGCCACGTCAGTGTCACATGTCATTGTCCTGGTGCTCCAGGGCCTTCAAAAGTGTAATAGGTAGTCAACAAGTTAGATGTGTAATTTATGCTCCTAGAACACGTGATGTCGCTCCCTGCATGTGGCTAGGCTGTAAAAAAGTCCCACACATGTGGTATCGTAATACTCAGGAGGAGTAGCAGAATGTATTTTGGGGTGTTATTTGTGGTATACACATGCCATGTGAGAGAAATAACCTATTACAATGACACTTTTGTGGAAAAAAAAAAAAAAAATAAAAATTTAATTTTGCAAAGAATTGTGGGAAAAAATTACAACATCAAAAACCTCACCATGCCTCTTACTAAATACCTTGGAATGTCTACTTTCCAAAAGTCAATTGGGGGGTATTTGTTCTTTCCTGGCTTGTTTGGGTCGCAAGAAATGAGATAGGTCACCAGTACATCAGGTGTGATACATTTTTTTATGATTTGCACCACAGCTTGTAGACTCTCTAACTTGCACAAAGACCAAATAATATCCACTAATTTGGGTTATTTTTACCAAAGATATGTAGCAGTATAAATTGTGGCCAAAATTCATGAAAAAAATTAATAATTTGCAAAATGTTATCACAGAAGCAAAGAAAACATTTTTTTTTCATTTAAAGCGCAAAAAATAAAAAAAACAGAAGTAATCAAATGCCGCCAAAAGAAAGCTCTATTTGTATGAAAAAAAAGGACAAAAAAATTATTTGGGTACAGTGTTACATGACTGAGTAATTGTCATTCAAAGTGTGAGAGCACCAAAAGCTGAAAATTGGTCTGGGCAGGAGGGGGGTTTAAGTGCCCTTTAGGCAAGTGGTTAAGTGTAAACAAGTCACTAAGCGAACCATTTACCCGTAATCTTCAACGTTACTTATTGGTAGACTGCATATTTCAAGAAACTGAAAAGCTTTCCATACCTCTACCAGTTAATTTTGATTGCTTTCCTGTGCATTCTTCTAATGTAAATTATGCTGATATGGGCTTTGCAAGACTAATGCCGCGTACACGCGGTCGGAATTTCCGACAACAAATGTTTGAGAGCTGATTCTCATATTTTCCGACAACAAGTATTGTTGTCCGAGCGTGTGTACACAATTCTGATGCACAAGATTCCACGCATTCTCAGAATCAAGCAGAAGAGCCGCACTGGCTATTGAACTTCATTTTTCTCGGCTCGTCGTACATCTTGTACGTCACCGCGTTCTTGACGTTCAGAATTTCCGACAACATTTGTGTGACCGTGTGTGTATGCAAGACAAGTTTGAGCCAACATCCGTTTGATAAAAATACACCGTTTTGTTGTCGGAATGTCCGATTGTCTGTACAAGAAAAAGAAATTGCAAAACACCATCTATTCCAAGTATTTGAATAGTTTCTGTAACACTAATGTCTGAATTCCATTAACAAGAAAATTATATAGGTAACAAGTCACCATTATTTACAATTTTACATTATGCATATCAAATGTTTATTATAAATATAATTTGCAAAGTTAACTGAGCTTTTAGTAGATTAAAAAATAAATGGAAATAATATAAAGAATATGTTATAAAATATCACTAAAGGTAGCAAAATAACTGCTAAATTTCATAAATATAAGCTCTGAAAAAATAAATCTAAATACAATTAAACAGTTCTACTATAATTAAATTGTTTATGGTATTGCATTTTTTGTGCAATTCACGAATTGTAATCAATTAAACAAAGGGGTTTATTTACTAATGGTAAATCCACTTTTCACTACAAGTGCACTTGAAACTGCATGGAAAGTGCACTTGGAAGTGCAGTCGCTGTAGATCTGAGGGGGACATGCAAGGAAAAGAAAAACAGCATTTTAGCTTGCACATGATTGGATGATAAAATCAGCAGAGCTTCCCCTCATTTCAGATCTTCCCCTCAGATCTACAGGGACTGCACTTTCAAGTGCACTTGCAGTGCAATTGTAGTACAAAGTAGATTTGACTTTAGTAAATCAACCCCAAAATGTCTCTTTAAAAAAAATTTGTATTAACATGACACCAAGCTGCTATGATCAAGCTTTCAATTCCACATTCATTTTTTCCACGATGAATTCTGAAATATCCGTTTTCACCCCAAGAGTTTCCCCAAGAATTTGCAATGATCTGAAACAGAAAATAATAATAATAATAAAAAACAAATATTAACTTTCTAAAGGTTAGCATTTTTTAATTAAGACTTGTTTTGCAATTTAAGAGCATGTCATATTCACAGTAGCCTACTGACATGCTCAACATATGCATTACTACATACTGTATGCAACAATTCCCAGTCCTGCTTTCAAGAGGATAACTGCCTGGATGTAATATTGACCACTTAGCTTCATTGCTTGGTGTTCCTGGCCTAGAATAAGAGTACAGTCATTGAAGCCAGAACTTCTGACCGGTTTACTTGATCTAAGTCCATGATTGAATAAGTGAGGAAACTACACAAGCAGCATGGCAGCCAGACAACTGCAGACTGCAAACTAACATACTGGGTCAGGGATTCAAGAGTTAAAAACTCGTTGCCCTAATAAATATTTTCAGTATCCTCTTTTTCAGAGATAAAAGTTTTGTAAACAACTTCCAGAACAGAGATAGCCCTTAGGCAAAGCATTTTTTTGCTTGGTGTAAGTGCCATAGCATGTGTTCAATTAGCATGACATGTCTCTAGTTTTTGGCACCAAGACACTGTTAGAGCTCTGCTCAAGATTGCTGATGTTTTGCACTAATTATTTCCATTGCCATGATCTCATTTAAAATCTGGGCCCATTCCAGGAGGTGGGGCAAGGAAGTAGATTTGCAATGTCGGGCGAGTGGCAAGGTATATGCAACTGAGGTCAACTGGGTCCAGTACCATAAAGACACAATTTCATATTTCCTCTCCGGCAGTCCCCTTCTTCAAGATTCCTTATAACTGGGAAATATTCTGGTCTGGAGGTGCGTCACAGGAGAGAAAGTCTTCCAGTGTCGTGAGAGCTTGCACCGCATTGGATTCCCTCTTAAAGTGGATGTAAACCCTCACTGATACCCAGTGAAGTGAACAGCCTCAGATGATACACAGGGATGAAACAAATCTTCTTTTATAAAACAAAGAAAAAAAGAAACCCCCACATACATTGGTCTTACATGGTATTTATGCTAGCTTGATTTAAAAAATACAGTCCCATGGTACATATGCCAGCCTAAAATATTTGAATGGTCATTAATATTTACCCAATACCTAATGCCATTTGGACCAAACCTTTTCATATTTGAGGAGAGAGCCTCTATTAATATAGGTTTCCCTATATAAAGGTAGGTTGTTGTTAATAAGTTGTTTCCACATAGCCAGTGATGGGGGGGGGGGTGTTTTTTTCCAACTAAGAGCTATAGCTTTACGAGCATAGAACAGGAGCAGCCCCACCAAAGTACGTCCTGCTGCCGTGGGAATACATTTTTCTATCAAACCCAAAATACATATTGTCATTGATAATTGTAGAGGAATAAATGTTATTTGGAATATGAAAGTTTGTATATCTTCCCAGTTAGGGATGAGCCGAACACCCCCAGTTCGGTTTGCATAATGCTTAAAGTGAAATATTCCTTT
Organism: Lithobates sylvaticus; assembly: GCA_028564925.1. NCBI lineage: Eukaryota > Metazoa > Chordata > Amphibia > Anura > Ranidae > Lithobates > Lithobates sylvaticus. Next base: position 326,809,326 of record CM053028.1, on the reverse strand, counting down.
AAATTTCGTACCTAGGGGGTGTGTATAGTATGCCTGTAAAGTAGCGCTTGTTTCCCATGCTTAGAACTGTCCCTGCACAAAGTGTCATTTCTGAAGGAAAAAAATCATTTAAAAGCACTTGCGGCTATAATGAATTGTCGGCTCCTGGCAATACAGAGAACAGTTGAAAACTGTCAACTGACAAGTCATTGATAAAAAAAATGTGTGGGGGTCCCCCCAAATTCAATTACCAGGCCCTTCAGGTCTGGTATGGATCTTAACCACTTCAGCCCCGGACCAATTGGCAGCCAAAGGACCAGGCCCCTTTTTGCAATTCGGCACTGCGTCGCTTTAACTAACAATTGCGCGGTCATGCGACGTGGCTCCAAAACAAAATTGGCGTCCTTTTTTTCCCACAAATAGAGCTTTCTTTTGGTGGTATTTGATCGCCCCTGCGGTTTTTATTTTTTGCGCTATAAACAAAAATAGAGCGACAATTTTGAAAAAAATGCAATATTTTTTACTTTTTGCTATAATAAATATCCCCAAAAAATATATAAAAAAACATTTTTTTTCCTCAGTTTAGGCCGATACGTATTCTTCTACATATTTTTGGTAAAAAAAATCGCAATTAGCGATTATTGATTAGTTTGCGCAAAAGTTATAGCGTTTACAAAATAGGGGATAGTTTTATAGCATTTTTTAATATTTTTTTTTTTATTAGTAATGGCGGCGATCAGCGATTTTTATTGTGACTGCGACATTTTGGCGGACACATCGGACATTTTTGACACATTTTTGGGACATTTGTCATTTATACAGAAATCAGTGCTATTTAAATAGCACTGATTCCTATGTAAATGACAGTTGTAGTTAGGGGGTTAACCACAAGGGGGCGGGGAGGAGTCAGTGTGACGTGATGTGTTGTGTTTACTGTAGGGGGGCGTGGCTGTACGTCTGACGTCATTGATCGGCGTTCCCGATGACAGGGAACCGCCGATCACTGACAGTCAGTGTAGGAAGCGCGGGGAGAGGTTTGTTTACATAGACCTCTCCCCGTTCTTCCGCTCCGTAACCCGATCGCGGGATACCAGCGGCGATCGGGTCCGCTGGTCCCGCGGCCGGGGTCACGGAGCTCCCGACCGGGTCGCGAGCGCGCCGCTAGCGGCGCGCGCGCGACCCATGGGCAAGCACATGCACGATCACGTACAGGTACGTGATTCTGCCTGCCCGTGCCATTCTGCTGACGTATATATGCAGTGGCCGGTCGGGAAGCGGTTAAGGGGAACCCTGCGTCAAATTAAAAAAAAAATGACGTGGGGTTCACCCCAAATATCCATACCCGACCCTTCCGGTCTGGTATGGATTTTAAGGGGAACTTCATGCCAAATAAAAAAAAAATGACACGAAGTGCCCCCCAAAAATCCTTACCAGACCCTTTATCCTGCTGCCATGCTATCCTGCTGCCGTGGGAATACATTTTTCTATCAAACCCAAAATACATATTGTCATTGATAATTGTAGAGGAATAAATGTTATTTGGAATATGAAAGTTCGTATATCTTCCCAGTTAGGGATGAGCCAAACACCCCCCAGTTCGGTTCGCATCAGAACATGCAAACAGGCAATAAATTTGTTCGAACATCCAAACACCGTTAAAGTCTATGGGACTCGAACATGAAAAAAGTGCTAATTTTAAAGGCTTATATGCAAGTTATTGTCATAAAAAGTGTTTGGGGACCCGGGTCCTGCCCCAGAGGACATGTATCAATGCAAAAAAAAGTTTTGTTTCGGGAGCAGTGATTTTAATAATGCTTAAAGTGAAACAATAAAAGTAAAATATTCCTTTAAATTTCATACCTATGGGGTGTGTATAGTATGCCTGTAAATTAGCACTTGTTTCCCGTGTTTAGAACTGTCCCTGCACAAAGTGTCATTGCTGAAGGAAAAAAAGTAATTTAAAAGCACTCGCGGCTATCATGAATTGTCGGCTCCTGGCAATACAGAGAACAGTCATTGAAAGTCATTGATAAAAAAAAAAAAAATGTGTGGGGGTCCCCCTAAATTCAATTACCAGGCCCTTCAGGTCTGGTATGGATATTAGGGGAACCCTGCGTCAAATTTAAAAAAAATTCCCCTCAAATATCCATACCCGACCCTTCAGGTGTGGATTTTAAGGGGAACTCCATGCCAAATTAAAAAAAATGGCACGGAGTTCCCCCCAAAAATCCTTACCAGACCCTTTATCTGAGCACGCAACCTGGCAGGCCACAGGAAAAGAGGGGGGACGAGAGAGCGCCCCCCCTCCTGAACCGTACCGGGCCACATGCCCTCAACATTGGGAGGATGCTTTGGGGTCTGTGACCCCTCAAAGCACCATGTCCCCATGTTGATGGGGACAAGGGCCTTATCCCCACAACCCTTGCTTGGTGGTTGTGGGGGTCTGCGGTCGAGGGGCTTATCGGAATCTGGAAGACCCCAAAGGGGACCACCAGATCCCAGCCCCCCTATGTCAATTGGTAAGGGGTACGGAACGGAAACCTGTGTTACATCAGAGGGGGCGGGGTCACCTGCACGTCACTGGGTAAGCCCGGGTTTCCCCTTGCATCAGAGGGGGACGGGGTCACGTGATGGGTGGCCCCGTCCTCAGCTAAGAGACCATTCGGGCTGCCGGGATTCCTGCAGTGTCTCTGGTGGAGACAGGATGCACTGCGCTGGACATCATCGTTGGACCCTGGACTTGGAGAGGAGAGATCATCCATCGCTGGACCCCGGAGAAGAGATCACCCATCGCAGGATACCGAGAGTGGATTACCACCACTGGAATCTTTTTTTTTTTTATTTTTTTTTTTTAATAAAGGACTTATCCCAACGGTGTCTGTGTGTTTTTTTTTTTACATTTTTTTACACTTTCTTTGTGAATTCGTAGGTTGTACCCCTTACCAATTCACATGGGGGTGGGATCTGGGGGTCCCCTTTGTTAAAGGGGTCTTCCAGATTCTGATAAGCCCCCTGTCCATAGACCCCCACAACCACCGGGCAAGGGTTGTGGGGATGAGGCCCCCATCAACTTGGAGGGTGTCCAGATCAGGCCTTTATCCAAATATAGAAGAAAAAAAAAAAACCTTAAAAATTTAGTTAGCAACAGTTGGTTAATGACCACTTTGTGCTGTAAACCAACACCTAGGTAAGGGAGATCTGGTTCAAAAAAGAGAAAAACAGATCTGGGCATCAATGATGCAACTATCCCAATACCTATGGGGTATAAAAAATGGTTGCTTGCCGGCCGTGGCCAACACTAAAGGGGTCTAGGGGAGGGGTAAGGGAAAAAAATGGAAAGAGAGGGAAAGAGGAGAGGGGGAAAGGAGAGAAATTGAATAAGCAGATTCAACAGTCCAACAATCTAGCAATTTTATCAATCCTGGCCATTTTCAACAAAACTGATCAAAAATAAAAATAAAAAATCCTTCCTTTTTCCCTTCTATTCTCATTTCCCCTTCCCTCGCTCCTCCCCTCTTCCTCTTCCTCTTTCATATACTATGACCGACAACAAGCCAGCCCAGAATATGATATGAGATAGTATAATATGATAATAATATATTGATATGATATGATAATATGATATATGTATAACAAAATTAAAGTTTAATACAAAAAAAGAGCAACATACCAGCATAGCTAAAATAAATAACAGGGTATATGTATTGCATATATACCCAAACACAAAGAAAGAAAAGAAAGAAAGAAAGAAAAAAATTAATCTTTATAGACTAACATAACAAACATATTAACATGTCAAGATTGTATCAAAGTGATGAAACAATAATAGAACATGAAATAATGGAACAATAATGAAACAACCAGCTAGATGGTATATGAGGCAAAAAAAAAGGGATTTCCTTTTTATATATAATCATCCGCGTGTGTCCAACCAGGCTAATACAGCCTCTGGTTTATCAAAAAAACATGTATTGTCACCATCTACAACTCTCATCCTGCTTGGATAGAGAAGACTAAAGTGTAAGCCTTTATCTCTCAGCCTCTTGCGAGCTTCAGTGAAAGATTTGCGTCTTTGTTGTATTTCCTGAGGATAATCGGGAAAAAAGAGAATTTTTTTGTCCTCATACATGATGTCAGGCTTAGACCGAGCTGCAACCAGGATACGGTCCCGGTCCATATAATTAAAGTGGATGTAAACCCAAAAATTATGAGATGAGATATGTAAATCACCTGTCACTCACAGCAAGGAGGCGTTTTTGACAAAGTTTTCAAGACTGTGTCAAGATTTCTCTAACTGAACAATAAAAGAGGATTGCTCAGGCCTCAAGTAATCTGTGTGGCAAGACTGGGCTCAAATTAAAGGAAATCATATTCTCTATATTATGACATAAAAAAATAATAATTTTGGGTTTACACTTTAAGGAAACAGAGCAAAAAGGGACGCAGTGGTGCTCCCTGTCTAGGTATTAGGCTTCTAAACATTGGTACACATTTGTAGTCTTTTGAGAATTAATTCCTCAAATGCCCAGTTGTTAAAACCAATTGAAGCTGACAGCACGGAATATTATATATATATATATATATATATATATATATATATATATATATATATATATATATTGGCTTCACGGTGTGCTTGGTTTGTAACAAAGCAGCTGTCATTTTTATGCTCATTTTATACAAATTTGTAATTTAAATGTTTGCATTGGAAAACATGCAAAACGCATGGCAAATGCCAAAGATGCATTTTAGATATATTTCTAATGCGTTTTCCACTTTTTCTCTGAAGATATTAGACATTGGCCTTTGCTGATATAAACTAAACATTAGTTATCAAAATATCGAGCTTATAAATGCATGTTTTCCAAATGCATAATTTTTACTAAAATACATGTTTACAATTTTATAGGAATGTTTTCCTTATGTCAGCTTTTAACGTACGCTCATACAGTTCTAAATAATACATTTCATCTCTATCATTTATTAGGTAAAATAATAGGTAATCAATTTTATGTCAGATTAAACTTACCCAGAACTTATCCTCTTCTGAGTTTCCTAGAGCCCCCCATCTGGAAAGAGCACAGTGAGACAAGTTACAGTTATACAATTATAAACATTAAAAAATAAAAAGTTGCTTTATGGGTATCTCTTCGTTTCTATCTGCTTTCCTTAGGATAGATTTTGCTTGGCAATATACAAGAGGGTCAATAATCTAGTTTCTCTTCATAGTCCCATTTCATAAGTACTATATGCTGTACAGGGCCAGATTAAGAACATCATGGGCCTGGTGCTGAGGATTTTCGTTGGGCCTTTTATAAATAAAAATGCAAACAATTTTTTGTTATAACAAATTAAATTAAAGAGAGAGAGGGAGGATGAGAGAGAGAAAGAGGATGAAAGAGGTGTGAGGGGTAAGGGAGGGAGGTTGAGAGAGAAAGGGGGGGGATGAGAGAAAGAGGGTGCACATGAGCATGTGTGGGAATGACATCAACGCAGCCCGGCCAAGGCAAGTGACCGAAGGCACAGAACCCGGAAGGAAGACCGGGTGAAGATGGAAGAGCCCCACCGGATTGATCACAGCACAGCACTGGAGGGCTCAGTCTGACAATTTAAGTGTACCCTAATGTGCTAATATGCTGTGCATACTTGTACATTATGGCATAACCTACCTCAGGGCCTCTAAAAAGTAGTAATGTTAGAAAAGTTTACTACCGCTTTAATATCACAGGAGCCTCTCAAAAATATTTTCAGGGACACTTTTTTTACAAGTGGTATATTTAGAGTAGCTGACATCCCCTATGTTCCTATGTACATCACAATAGTAATTACAAAATTAAATGCGTACTAATAATGGGGCAGAACAACTATGAGGACTGAGATTTCCTTTAGTTGAACTAACAAAAGTGTGCCCATTCTAGAGCTGGTAACATTGAGGATATTCACTATAATTTTAAAGAACTGTTTTTGTGGGTAAGAGGTATAGGGGAGGAGTATGGATGGCATAAAAGTGGGAAGTATGTGCAGGTGAGGGAGAGGAATGTGGAGGGTCTAACAGTGGGCACTATGTACATGAGAGGAGTGTGGAGGGTATGGCAGAAGGCACTATGTACAGCAGATGAGTGTGGATGGTATGACAGTGGGCAGTATGTATAGTAGAGGAGTGTGGAGGGTATGACAGTGGGCAGTATGTACAGGAGAGGAGTGTGGGGGGTATGACAGAGGGTAGTATGTACCGGAGAGGAGTGTGGAGGGTATGACAGTGGGCACTATGTATAGAAGAGGAGTATGGAGGGTATGACAGTGAGTAGTATGTACAGGAGAGGAGTGTGGAGGGTATGACAGTGGGCACTATGTATAGGAGAGAAGTGTTGGGGTATGACAGTGGGCACTATGTATAGGAGAGGAGTGTGGAGGGTATGACAGTAAGCAGTATGTACAGGAGAGGAGTGTGGAGGGTATGACAGTGGGCACTATGGATAGGAGAGAAGTATGAAGGTTATGACAGTGAGTAGTATGTACAGGAGAGGAGTGTGGAGGGTATGACAGTGGGCACTATGTATAGGAGAGAAGTGTTGGGGTATGACAGTGGGCACTATGTATAGGAGAGAAGTGTTGGGGTATGACAGTGGGCACTATGTATAGGAGAGGAGTGTGGAGGGTATGACAGTGAGTAGTATGTACAGGAGAGGAGTGTGGAGGGTATGACAGTGGGCACTATGTATAGGAGAGAAGTGTTGGGGTATGACAGTGGGCACTATGTATAGGAGAGGAGTGTGGAGGGTATGACAGTGAGCAGTATGTAAAGGAGAGGAGAGTGGAGGGTATGACAGTGGGCACTATGTATAGGAGAGAAGTATGGAGGGTATGACAGTGAGTAGTATGTACAGGAGAGGAGTGTGTAGGGTATGACAGTGGGCACTATGCATAGGAGAGAAGTGCTGGGGTATGACAGTGGGCACTATGTATAGGAGGGGAGTGTGGAGGGTATGACAGTGAGCAGTATGTACAGGAGAGGAGTGTGGAGGGTACGACAGTGGGCACTATGTACAGGAGAGATGTTTATGACAGCGGGCACTATGTAAAGGAGAGGAGTGTGGAGGGTATGACAGTGAGCAGTATGTACAGGAGAGAAGTGTGGAGAGTATGACAGTGGGCACTATGTATAGGAGAGGAGGATGAAGTAATCTGGGAAGGAAAAATGTAAAAAAGTTTTGTGGAAGGATGTTTAGGGACTGCGTAGTGGTTAAGCGGGCCATACATGGATTATTCCCCCATCCACAGGTCAGCAGGTGAGAGGGTGTGGGGGGACAGGCTGGGGAGAGATACTAGTCAGTGGCTGGGTAGGCACATGTTAGTATCAGAGCCAGATACACACATGTGAGGTATCGCCACGATCGTTAGAGCGAGAGCAATAATTCTAGCACTAGACCATCTCTGTAACTCTAAATAAGTAACCTGCAAAAAAATGTAAAGCATCGCTTAGTACACAAAAAAAAAAATCATGTTAACTTTAGTGTTTTTTTTATGAATGAAACAGTTTCTTTCCAAAAAAAAAACTTTTGAAAAATTGCTGCGCAAATATCGTGTAACATAAAAAGTTGCACCATTTTATTCCATAGGGTGTCTGCTAAAACAATATATATAATGCTTGAGGGTTCTGAGTAATTTTCTAGCAAAATGATGATTTTTACATGTAGGAGAGACGTGTCAGAATTGGCCTGGGTGGCAAGGGGTTAATTATCATAAGTAATATACAAATAATTATTATAAGCACTGTGATCTCATTCTCTCAGTCTGCTGCAGAGTGTTCCAGCTTGTATTTAAACTGGCTGCTCTGTATGTAGCTTCTGACAGGCTGTGCAAGCAGCCCCATATCTCCGGAACCATAAATGATAGCAGCCCCATTTTAACCAGTGTTGAAGTAGGTCTTTAGCTACCTACCCCCCAAATAGGGAGTCTCTATGACTTCTGGTCGCTGAGCTACAATCCTCCAAATCGATCTTTTTTTTTTTTTTTTTATTTTTTTTTTTTTTTTGGCAAATGGGCCTATCTTGAGAAAGGGGCCTGGAGCTGCAGCTCCAATAGCCCCTATGTTAATCCGGCCCTGATGCTGTATGTTTTAAAGAGCATCTAAAGGCAATTTCTTTTAGTTTAGAACAGTTGTGAAGGGGGTTAGAATCTGTGTCAGGTTTTTATCACTGTCATTTTCATAACTCTGTCACTGGGACTGAAAATTTGTAAAAATCTAAAATTGTGAGTTGTCACTCAAAAATGAATAGAAGGGAAATCTTCCAGTGATAATACTTGCTCCAGTGACAACTGTGAAAGAGAATTTTCCTCACTGTGGAGAGATTTGTTGTATCAATAGGACAGGAAATGAAGGGATATCTCCTCAATGTCACACAGACAGCAAAAAAAAAAATGACACGAGGTTTAACCTATTTCCACTACTGTACATTAGGGATGGGCAAACGGTTCGGCCCGAGCATAAGTTCCAGCCAAATTTTCGTTGTTTGGGTGTACGGCGAAGAGCCGAAAGAACGGGACGTTCGGCCGTTTGTTCAGGCCCCCCAAACCAACCACAATGCATTGCGGCACTGAACAGTGCATTGCAAGCCCTGATTGGCTGAAGCAGTGAAAGCTTCAGCCAATCATGGCACAGAGCACTGTCAGAGTCATACTTGGACACTGTCATCATAACTTATCCAACCATGGCTCATTCCCCCCACATTATAAAAGTATTCTTTCAATGGCAGCCATTTTCAGTGTGATATTGGCTTGGAGAGATATAGAACAGTGCTCTGTTCGGTGCTATTAGTTAGTTAGTGTGCTATACTGTGCTATTTTGCTTCAATTGTCAGTGTAGAGTATTAGTTTAGTGTCAGTCTAGGGGCAGTGTGAGTGTAGTGAGGAGGACCATCATTCAGCTTTGCATAGTTTGCAGCTAGAGTAGGGACAGCTCAGATAGTTTTACTGTAGTGTAGTGAGACTGTGTCATTCATACATACATTAGTGTAGAGTAGGGACAGCTCATATAGTTTCAGTGTAGTGTAGTTAGACCGTGTCAGTAATCTTGACATAGTGTATAGCTAGAGTAGGGACTGTTCAGATAGCATCAGTGTAGTGACGGTTGAAGACCGTCTATTTGATTGTGTTACTGCCAGTTTAACGCCATATAGTTTTGAATGCCTTACTGCCAGTTTAATGCCACTTACTTCTGTGTGCGTTACTGCCAGTTTAACACCATTTACTTATGTGTGCATTAATGCCAGTTTAACGCCATATAGTTTTGTGTGTGTTACTGCCAGTTTAACGCCATATAGCTTTGTGTGTGTTACTGCCAGTTTAACGCCATATAGTTCTGTGTGCGTTACTGCCAGTTTAATGCCATATAGTTCTGTATGCGTTACTGCCAGTTCAACGCCATATCGTTTCGTGTGCGTTACTGCCTGTTTAATGCCATATAGTTCTGTGTGAGTTACTGCCAGTTTAACGCCATATAGTTCTGTGCGTCACTGTATGTTTGGCGCATTATATTGCAGTATATTATAGTGTATCTGTGGAGTGTGAGTACTCAAATGAAAGTGTACCAAACACCTCTTCACATTGATTAAAGTGCATCTACGTACAGATTTCAACTTCTTCTTTACATTTGCTTATAAGCACCGCCCCCACCCTCCCAATAATGTCTGGGTGGACAACAAGGAGAAGCAGATGTTTCCTTGGCACTGTAAGGGGGCCAGCAACAAATGGGTCCAAAGGCAAAGGTGGACGTGGTGGTCAGTCCTCAGGCAGGGCATCATTTTCTCTGTTTAGTGAGTTTTCCCGTGGTATCCAGACACAGCATGCGGAGGAGGTGGTGGGCTGGCTTACTAAACCTTCCTCATCCTCCTCATCCTCTGTCACTCAAGCAGAGACAAGTGTGCAGTACCCTGCAGTTGCCAGAGTGGATAAACCTGCCTCCTTGTCCACATCTATTCCTGCCATAGCCCCAACATCAGCCATTGAGGAGTCAGCTGAGTTATTTGACCACAGCGTCAGCCACTTTCTCCTTGATGATGCCCAGCCATTACTGGATTCAGATGTTGGTTCTGAGTGTGGACGACAGGAACATGAGCCTAGGGAAAGGGAGGATCACTGGTACATAAATTGGCATTCATGTTCCCTAAGCCGCAGTGTATTGCCAAGTTGTCTCCAGTGGTAATGATGAAGATGGAGGAGCTGGAGATAATAATGATGATGATGATGAGGTCACTGATGCGACTTGGTGCCAAATAGAGCAGAGGAGGAAACTGAAGGTGAGGCGGCACAACCCCAAGGAGGCCAACATCAAGAAAGAGTAGAGAGCAGCCACCCCATTCCATCACATTCTGCAGCTGTTATCTCCCGGCCCACTCCCCAAATCTCAGCTGTCTGGGCCTTTTTCAGCACATCTGCAGTAGATCGCACTGTTGCTATCTGCAAACGGTGTCTCAGGCACATCAAACATGGCAAAAACACCAACCATTTGGGTACCACATGCTTAACAAGGTATTTAACGTCAAACCACTCAGCCCGTTGGCAAGAACACCTAAAAGCTACAAAAAAAGGTCACAAATCTGTCCCTACTCCTCCCCCTCCTCCTTATCCACTTCAGTCTGCCCCTGCGATACCGAGTCATTACCTTTCAGCAGCCTCCACTGACAGGGATGATGGTATAGCACACAGTGTCCAGGTCCTAGCAGCACATCTGCCAGCAGCACACCACCAGCTGTAGACTGTAGCTGGCAAATTTCTCTGCCCCATCTCCTGCAGCGGAAAAAAATACAGTCCCTGCCACCCACATGCCCAGCGTCTAAATACAAGCTTGTCAAAGCTGTTGTCTCTCCAACTTCTGCCTTTCAGCCTAGTGGATTCTGCCCCCTTCCATGAATTTGCACAATGTGCTGTACCACAATGGCAGGTTCCCAGTCGCTACTACTTTTCATGTAAGGCCATTCCATCTCTCTACCATCACGTGGAAGGGAATGTTCTGGCATCATTGGGCAAGGCAGTCAACCATAAAATCCACCTTACTGATGACACGTGGTCCAGCAAGCATGGCCAGGGACGATATATTTTGTTCACAGTGCACTGGGTAATGCTGCTTGCAACTCAAAAAGGATGCAGGGCAGGGCTCGGTGCTGCAGCTTGTTGTGCCCCCACATATCCATACAGCTGGTGATGATGATGCCAGACCTGTGAGCTATACCTCCTCTGCCACCTCCATGCCCTCCTCTGCAGAATTGTCCTATGAATATCAGGTACCCCCTAAGTGTTCAAAGGGCTATTCCCAGAGTCAGGCTAAAAGGTGCCATGCAGTGCTTCAGCCGGTGTGTTAATTCTTGCAGCTCTGCATGGACATGCCCAGAGGTGGTTAACACCACACCAGCAGGAGCCAGGAACAGTGGTGTCCGATAATGTCTCAAACCTCCTGTCCACCCTTAGACAGGGAAAGTTGACATGTGTGCCATGCCTGGCACATGTCCTCAATTTGGTGGTGCAGAGTTTCCTAAGTACGTACCCAGGGTTGCAAGATGTACTAAAGCAGGCCAGAAGAGTATGTAGCCATTTCAGGCAGTCATACACAGCCAGTACTCGGTTTATTGTCTAAATTGTATCAGCAAAAGAAATCGTTGTGACATCCATGAAGACTAGGGTTGAGCCGAACAGCCCCCTGTTCGGTTCGCACCAGAACCTGCGAACAGACCTAAAGCTCGTGTGAACTTTAGAACCCTATTAAAGTCTATGGGACTCAAACGTTCAAAATCAAAAGTGCTAATTTTAAAGGCTAATATGCATGTTATTGTCATAAAAAGTGTTTGGGGACCTGGGTCCTGCCCCAGGGGACATGTATCAATACAATTTTTTTTTTTTAAAACGGCCGTTTTTTCAGGAGCAGTGATTTTAATAATGCTAAATGTGAAACAATAAAAGTGTAATATTCCTTTAAATTTCGTACCTGGGGTGTGTGTATAGTATGCCTGTGAAGGGGCGCATGTCCCCCGCCCCCCTCTGACGTTGTGGGGAAAGCCATAGGGAAGTCCCCAAGACGTCCCCGTGCGTCAGAGGGGGGCGGGGTCCGATAAGCCCCCCGCCGGCAGACCCCCACAACCAATGGCCAGGGTTGTGGGGACGAGGCCCTTGTCCCCATCAACATGGGGACATGGTGCTTTGAGGGGTCACAGACCCCCAAAGCACCCTCCCAATGTTGAAGGCATGTGGCCTGGTACGGTTCAGGAGAGAGGGGGGGCGCTCTTGTCCCGCCCTCTTTTCCTGCGGCATGCCAGGTTGCGTGCTCGGATAAGGGTCTGGTATGGATTTTGAGGGGGACCCCACGCAGTTTTATTTTATTTTTTGGCCGGGGTTCCCCTTAAAATCCATCCCAGACCTGAAGGGTCTGGTATGGATATTTAGGGGGACCCCTACGTCCTTTTTTTTTTTTCATTTGAAGCAGGGTTCCCCTTAATATCCATAGCAGACCTGAAGGGCCTGGTAATTGAATTTGGGGGAACCCCCACACTTTTTTTTTTTTCAATGACTTTTTTTTTTATCAATGACTTTCAATGAATGACTGTTCTCTGTGTTACGGGAGCCGGCAATTCATTAGCCGCGAGTGATTTTAAATAGCTTTTTTTCCTGCAAAAATGACACTTTGTGCAGGGACAGTTCTAAGCACTGGGAAACATGCGCCCCTTCACAAGCATACTATAGACACCCCCCAGGTACGAAATTTAAAGGAATATTACACTTTTATTGTTTCACTTTAACCATTATTAAAATCACTGCTCCTGTAAAAACTGCCGTTTTTAAAAAAAAATGATGATACATGTCCCCTGGGGCAGGACCCAGGTCCTCAAACACTTTTTATGACAATAACTTGCATATAGGTTTTTAAAATTAGCACTTGAGATTTCTCCCATAGACTTTTACAGGGTGCTTGCGGCTTTTCGAATTTGCCGCAAACACCCCAAATTGTTCGCTGTTCGCTGAACAGGCGAACAGGCAATGTTCGAGTCGAACATGAGTTTGACTCGAACTCGAAGCTCATCCCTAATGAAGACCTTGGTTTCAGCAGATCTATCTCAGTAGATCTATCACAGTGTTAATCAGAGTCTGTTAATTTGTCATAATGTGCCTTATTTGTATTCCAACAAATCTTAAAAAAAAAATACAATTTAAAAAAAAAAAGAAAAAAAGGGGAACTCTCACGTTAATTATTAAAGTGATAAATTGCAATTGTGGCCTATTGCCTCACACTAACCGCCTGGTGCATAGGCCACTCTAGACCTATTTAGGTTGTTTGACTGTTATTTTGAAGTCTGCATTTTGGGTTTGATTAACACTAATAAAAACCATAGTTTGCCATTCTTGACTATTGAGTTACCAGATCACTGTTTGTTTGATTGTGGAAAGTCACCCAGTAAACAAACTTTCTGTTCACTACATTTGTGTCTGTTTTACTGTGTTTGCAAGTACACTGTTTGCTAGGTGTGCCAGAGGGACTGAGACAGTTCTTTGGGGTTGAGAGGCGGAGTAACGAACTGAACAAACTTAGGCAGCTCCTTTGGGGGTATCGCTACACATGTAGAATTACAATCTAAACACAGGATTTAAAAATATTAAACACATATCAGTAATAATAATCACCTCAAGCTGATCACTTATACAAGCTGGTCTAAAAAATATAACTTACCTTAAAGGTTTATTCTGAAGTCATTAAGGGGAATCATGAACAGCATCTATGCAATGTTTTAGAATTTTGTTGTAAATGACACAACTGTTGGTGTTTGCCCCAAATACCAACATTTGTCATGTGGAGGCCAACTGAGGCTGATTATCCTTACACATACTCTGTCCTCAGTGCAGCTGAGCTCCCTCACCATCAACTTTGCTTCTTTCTCACAAACCGCATAGAAGCCTAGGAGTTTTGTAGCAAGGTGGGAGGAGCCACTAGTTCCCAATCAGGTCCCCTCCCTTTGTGATTGACAGCAGACAGTGGGGGGATTCATAGACAATAGACAGCCTGCAACAGCTATAGAATCTACCCACTGCCTGCAGTCAATCACTAAATGAGACTGGAGATGATAGCGCTAGTTAGATAGTTAGTCCTATAGTTTCCCCATAAGGCTTCAGCCACTCTCAGCATCACTGGTTGCTAGGAGCCTGTCAGCTATGAAGCCAACAGCATCCTTGACAACAACCAGTAACAAGCGGGCAAGGGAAGGGGTAGCAGTGGCAAAGAAGTTTAGTTATCTATGAACTGGAGGAGTTAGCTTTTGAAATTGGTAAAGCCATAGTGAAACTTTGTCAAAGTGGCACTGTTAAAATTTACCTAAATCTGCCACATGCTTTCGTAAAGCTACCAAAACTAGCAGCAGGCCTTTTTGAATCCTGCATAGGACCTTTTAATGGGCCATACTGACAGAAACATGGCACAAATTCCCCCCATTAAACATTAGATAGCTTTTCATGAGATATTTCAAGAACTTTAATATTAGAACATTTAGATTACTAAGCCTTTAACTGACATCTGTCAGGAGCTTTAATGAAGTTTTGCAATCTTATTTTGAGTTAGCCATGAGGAAATTACTGTATAGTATTAGAATTTTATGCAGACCTATATGCAGTCGAACAAAAAACGGGGCAAGAAGAGATAACAAAAAACAGGAAAATGAACGATTTTCTAAGTAGGGCCGGCTTAATTAAAATTACAGATAGTGAAAGAGAGTCATTGGAAGGGAAAATAACAGAAGAAGAGATAATCAGAGCCCTAAATGGGACTAAATCTGGGAAAAGCCCTGGGCCGGATGGATTTACAATTTATTATTATAAAAGATTTAAAAATATCCTGATCCCTAAGTTGTGCACGTATCTAAATGGCCTCAGTACAGAATATGAAATGAGTAGGGAGGCTTTAATGGCCTCCATAACGATAATTAAAAAGGAGGGTAAAGACGGGACAAAATGTGCCAATTACCGACCAATAGCACTCCTGAATGCAGACACTAAACTTTACGCCAAGATATTAGCGGACAGGTTAAAAACTCTAATAAATAAATTGGTCCACTCCGATCAGGCGGGATTTGTACCCGGTAGAGAAAGCAGAGACAACGGGGTAAGAACCCTGCTGTTACTGCTACAGGAAAAAAAGAAGAAAGGCCCCAGTCTACTCTTGTCAACAGATGCCCAGAAGGCTTTTGACCGAGTAGACTGGGGCTTTATGTTTACAACGCTAGAGGCAATGGGCATAGGTCCTAAAATGGTTAAGCGTATTAAAACTTTGTACCATCATCCGATGGCAACTGTAAAAATGAACGGATCTGAATCCCCATGCTTCGAAATGAAAAATGGTACAAGACAGGGTTGCCCCCTTTCCCCCATTCTTTTTATCCTATCTCTAGAACCTCTACTCTCTATGATCAGACGAGACCCAGAAATCGTAGGATTTGAAGTAGGAGATGAAATCCATAAATTATCGGCGTACGCCGACTACATCCTGTTTTACATTAATAACCCTGACTCCTCCCTTCCCCGACTGATGACTTTATTAAAAGAATACGGGGAATTAACTAATTTTAAAATAAACCAAGAAAAGTCGGAAGTCCTAAATATCAACACTAGTGCCACATTAAAATATGAGCTCCAAAAAACATATAAATTCCCTTGGCGTAAAGACATAAAATATTTAGGTATAAAATTAGCACCTTCACTTAAAAAAATATATAACTTAAACTATATTTCACTATTAAATGAAATTAAAACAGAGAGCAATAGACTGACACATAGATCACTATCATGGTTCGGAAGAATCCATGCGCTCAAAATGTTCATATTACCCAAAATACTTTTCAAATTTCAAATGATGCCTATCGTTTTGCCAAAGTTTTATTTAGCTAAACTTAAAACTCTGGTGACGACTTTCATTTGGAATAACAAAAAACCCAGGATAGCATATTCCACGCTTAAACAGGGGAAAAATCGCGGTGGACTGGCAGCCCCAGACATAATTAACTACTATAAAGCGATCGTACTATCAAGAATTGTAGAATGGATAAAAGAAAATAAAGAAGAAAAAAGATGGGTAAACTTAGAATATACTCTTAGTAAAGCACAATTAAGTAAAATTATATGGAACCCCCCGAAGTATAGGGACATTGATAGAGAAAGTAGCGAACTCACTTTGAATGCACTTAGGATTTGGGATGAAATATATAAAAAAATAAACGGCCATTATAATTCACCACTTATTGCTCTAAAGGAGAACAAATTTTTTGCACCGGGATTAAAAATTAACGGGGGGAACTGGTTGAAATTAGAAAGGGCACAGGTGAGAGATATTATAATAAACGGTAAGATCAGGTCACTACAGGAATTAAAGAAAAAAGAGGGTTTTGAAGAAATAGATGGGTGGAGACACCACCAGCTCTCCCGCTTCATTGAGAGCCTGCCCCACCCAATTAGAGAACCAACAGATTTAACGCCCTTGGAGTCACTGTGTACAACTAGTGACAGCAGAGGTGCAATCACAAGGTGGTACAGGCTCTTACTGGACGGGGAGGGACAGGGGGTCCCCACATATATTCACAAATGGGAAAGGGAAATAGGGACACAATGTGAGAATGACACAGTTAAAAAAATTCTAAAATTAACCCATAGCTCCTCGAACGACAATAAGTCAGCTGAACTCAATTATAAAATTTTATCTAGATGGTACGCTACTCTAAATCAGCAAATTCCAGAAGGACAACTCAGGGAAATGCTGGCGAGGATGCGACGAAATAGGTAACATGATACATCTTTGGTGGAGTTGCCCCAAAATTAAAGCCTACTGGGGGGAAGTCAGGTCTTATATAAAAGAAATTACAAAGTTAGAAGTCCCAGACGACCCATGGACCATCCTATTACACGGCACAAAAGAAAGTACCAAAAACTATCAAAGGTCATTACTCCCGCTGCTTCTAAACGCAGCAAAAAAAGTCATTCCGAAGAAATGGCGGGAGTCAGAAGCCCCCTCGATCTGGGAATGGATAGACGAGATCGAGGGTATATATAGGATGGAAAGGTTGAGAGGCAAGAAGGGAAACACAGAGGAAGATGAAATAGATAAGTGGAGAGAGTGGAAGAATTTCAAAAAAACATGGAGCTACGCTGAACAACTAAAGATCTAATGAATTAGGAAATAGACAGTGAGAGTTTGGTCAAGCCCTGGGTGGGGAGGGGGAAAATGGTGTGGGAAAGTATAAAACAGAATATTTTTGGACAACTGGCACAGGGAAAATATATATATATAACAAGAAAACGCCACAATGATGTGATATGAGTGAAGACAGTTATGACTGGAAAGTTGATTTTATGTCTATCTCGAGATAACCGCTGAAGTGGCAAAAAAAAAAAAAAAAATTTACCTAAATCTGCCACATGCTTTCGTAAAGCTACCAAAACTAGCAGCAGGCCTTTTTGAATCCTGCATAGGACCTTTTAATGGGCCATACTGACAGAAACATGGCACAAATTCCCCCCATTAAACATTAGATAGCTTTTCATGAGATATTTCAAGAACTTTAATATTAGAACATTTAGATTACTAAGCCTTTAACTGACATCTGTCAGGAGCTTTAATAAAGTTTTGCAATCTTATTTTGAGTTAGCCATGAGGAAATTTCTGTATAGTATTTTCTCAATGTTCTGAAAATTAGCAAATACTGTAAGTTATACTTAGAGATAAAAATAAAATCAGCTCTGGGGCGTGTCCGGATGTAGAGGGAGCAGGACGTGTCACTAAGGAGCTCCGCCGATCCTGAGCGAATCCGTCGCCATCCTGCACACCACAATAACAGGTGCACTCCACCTCTCTCCCCAGCTGTCCCCGGACACCATCCACATCAGCCCAACCCGAAATTGCGGGGCTCGGCCGGTTGGACAATCTTGCAAGGCCGCGACCGGCTGTCCTTCCCGCCGCCATCTTGCGGCCTACTAGGCCTCCCTCATCCCCGGGCTCTGGTGGCGATCAGCGGGGGCTAATCCGTCCGATCCGGCGGCGGATGCCCCTGGGAGGTGGCCACACAGCGCGGTGAGCCAGCTAAACACCGGAGGACCTACCTGGAGCCGGTCCCGGACGCTGCGATCCGCCCGCCCTCTTGCGGCCTGTGAGGCCTCCACCATCCCTGGGCTCTGGTAGCGCGATCAGCGGGGGCTAAACCGTCCCATCCAGCGGCGGATGCCCCTGGGAGGTGGCCACACAGCGCGGTGAGCCAGCTAAACACCGGAGGACCTACCTGGAGCCGGTCCCGGACGCTGCGATCCGCCCGCCCTCTTGCGGCCTGTGAGGCCTCCACCATCCCCAGGCTCGAGTGCCGCGATCGGCCGAGCGGGAGCTGGCGTGACATCAGCAGCCCACCATCATCCTGCGGCCTACATCACCAGGCAGATCCACTCAAAGGTACTGTGACCAACATTAGAATGCCCCAGAGATACTGAGGTTCTGTGCCTCAGCAACACTGTGCTGTCTTCCACCCACCATCCTCGCAAGCTGTACCCTGAGGCAGGCCCTGACCCTGTGCAGCTGTGTCACTACCTCCTCAGCTCCTGCCCTGTGTTCACCTTCCATCCTTCCCCAGGCGGATGGGCCCTCCCAAGACCCGTTACTCGCAATCAAAGAAAAAAAAACAGGCTTCCCATTCCGCTCCGTCAGTGGCCATAGTATCCGGGCAGCAGCCAGTGGCTGCAATGGCAACGAGCACTCCGAAAGCTGCGGAGTCCGGGACAGCGGAGTCCCCCACAGGAGCAGACATCCTAGCGGCCATCACGGCATGCAAAGAAACCCTAACTGCCAAGATAGACTTCCTAACGGTAGATGTAAGCCTCATCCGCCAAGACATGGATAAATTCCGATCCCGTGTGGCGGAGGTGGAGGACAGGGTCTCCGCAGTGGAAGATACGGTCAGATCAGATTCCAGAGAGGTGAGGGCCCTGCAGATACAGGTGAAGGCACTTCAGGAACGAGCTATAGACACAGAAAACCATTTCGGCGTAACAACATCCGCATACTTGGATTGCCCGAGAGAGCTGAAGGCTCCAAGCCAGCAGAGTTCACCGAACAGCTACTATCCACCCTGTTTCATCTGGACAATCTGCCACCCACGTTTGTAGTAGAAAGAGCCCTAAGGGTCCCGCCACTCCCTCCGAGACCTGGGGCCCCTCCGCGTCCATTCCTGCTACGCCTATTAAACTACCGTGATCGTGACCGTATCCTGGCGGCAGCCAGAACCATGCCGGAAATCAAATACGAGAACGCCAGACTGTCTTTCTTCCCTGATTTTTCTCAAGAGGTGCAGCAGCGCCGAAAATCTTTTACAGACGTCAGACGCCGACTTAGAGAAAAGGGAATTCGTTTTGGCCTTCTATACCCCAGCAGGCTGAGGATCACCGATGGGGACAACACCCGGTTCTTTGAGACCCCAGAGGCCGCCGCGGCGTGGTTGGATACCCGCTAGTGCTATGATACCAATTGGAACCATGCCAGACGTTTAGTTTGCTGAGACCAGCAACGTACTTCGCCTTCCGGTAATGATCCGCCCTTCAATCCCATATTGACTTCCAGCGCTATCAGTTATCACTTCCTGCACGTTGCTGCATTCTGCCTTCACCCTAACTCTGTTATGTACCTTTTGCTATACGAACTAAGACCAACTCCTCCTGCCTGCGGAGCTCTGACACCTATTTTTAGACTTTGTCTTTGACCCCTAAGCGGTGATTGACCCACCCCGAAATTGTTTCTCTTCTCACGGACACCCCCCCTCCCTCACTCAGGTCCCAGTGAGGACTTCTGCCCCTAACGGCAGCCCCCCCCCCCCCCCCCCTTTTTTTTTTTTTTTTTTGGTGCTTTTTTGGTCCAGGACGTGACCATACTAACCAAAGTTTAAAGGTTTACCGTTGGTAAGTTCTTGGGTACAGGCCTGATCTGATCACTCCCCAGTTTTCGGGATGTCATCAGATGAGGGCAGGGCTGACACCTCGGTGTCATTACGGGTATTGTTTCTTAGTTTCATGTATGTTTATGTTCGGTTGTTTACCTGGTCTTACATTGGTCATTGCAAAAGGAGGGGTGCAACTGCGCAAACCAAAAAAGGGGGTGGGGGGAGGGGAGAGAGCTGAAATGAATCAGCTACACAACAATAGCAACCAATGCCGCAGCCACCATCAGGGTGTTCACACACCGACAGTACATGGGAATAAATATATAAATAAATATATAAAATGGGGCGCCAGCATACATACGTAGAAAGGTTAATAAAATAACAAGAGTAAATTAAATAGATAATCAGGTAAAAATGTGGCGCTGATACACGTCTACCACTCCAAGGGGGATCATCCAGCCAAGGTGGCTCCAGACACAGCGTCCAAAGGAATTAATGGAATAAAAGAAGGAGTATAGCTTCAAATAATAAATAAGGCTATACAGACAACCTCAGGTGGGTGAATCAAACAATATAAATAAATAACCCTTGTGTCCAAGAAAAATAAAAATAGTGCAAAGTAAGGACTAAAAGTGGCAATAAATAATCAAATATACAATGGCGAATAACATGCATAAGCCACAATTCGATTAAAAAATATTATTAATAATGCACAAAGCAAACCGTGAATAAATGCACATGTGTGTTAAAAACAAACAGCACAAATAAACCTGTGTTGAAATATATATAATAACGTGAGTCCAGGATAAAAGTGTATGTAAATAAATAAACGACAAGTCCTGTGCAATCAAGCGGATATTCCCATATATGGTGCACAATTCCTAAACAATCTCCAGGTGAGGTGGTGGATATGATATTTGTGGTAGTCTTTAAGAGAAAAAAGTGATGCTCCTTAACATGCAGGTGTCCTGGGCTGTTTCCCCAACCCCTTACCTTAAAGGTAAGGAAAAACAACCTTACTGAGGCTCCTCCGGATCTGTTCCTCTGACTGGGTCCCTGCCAGCTCCTCTCAGGCGGACATGTGAGCAAACAGATAGATGCAATCCATTGTGTAGTATTTCAAAAGGTTTAATAGGTATAAGCAATAGATAACTTACAGTACATGCAGAGTTAATGCAGCGGTGGATGAAAAAACACACAGTATGGGGTCCCGGCCGAGATCTCACACAGCTAAACGTCACCAGGCTCTGACTCTCCTTACGCGTTACATCACGCACACGTGACTTTCTCAAAGGGTGTCCTTTGAGAAAGTCACGTGTGCGTGATGTAACGCGTAAGGAGAGTCAGAGCCTGGGGACGTTTAGCTGTGTGGGATCTCGGCCGGGACCCCATACTGTGTGTTTTTTCATCCACCGCTGCATTAACTCTGCATGTACTGTAAGTTATCTATTGCTTATACCTATTAAACCTTTTGAAATACTACACAATGGATTGCATCTATCTGTTTGCTCACATGTCCGCCTGAGAGGAGCTGGCAGGGACCCAGTCAGAGGAACAGATCCGGAGGAGCCTCAGTAAGGTTGTTTTTCCTTACCTTTAAGGTAAGGGGTTGGGGGAAACAGCCCAGGACACCTGCATGTTAAGGAGCATCACTTTTTTCTCTTAAAGACTACCACAAATATCATATCCACCACCTCACCTGGAGATTGTTTAGGAATTGTGCACCATATATGGGAATATCCGCTTGATTGCACAGGACTTGTCGTTTATTTATTTACATACACTTTTATCCTGGACTCACGTTATTATATATATTTCAACACAGGTTTATTTGTGCTGTTTGTTTTTAACACACATGTGCATTTATTCACGGTTTGCTTTGTGCATTATTAATAATATTTTTTAATCGAATTGTGGCTTATGCATGTTATTCGCCATTGTATATTTGATTATTTATTGCCACTTTTAGTCCTTACTTTGCACTATTTTTATTTTAATTTTATTTTTCTTGGACACAAGGGTTATTTATTTATATTGTTTGATTCACCCACCTGAGGTTGTCTGTATAGCCTTATTTATTATTTGAAGCTATACTCCTTCTTTTATTCCATTAATTCCTTTGGACGCTGTGTCTGGAGCCACCTTGGCTGGATGATCCCCCTTGGAGTGGTAGACGTGTATCAGCGCCACATTTTTACCTGATTATCTATTTAATTTACTCTTGTTATTTTATTAACCTTTCTACGTATGTATGCTGGCGCCCCATTTTATATATTTATTTATATATTTATTCCCATTTACATTGGTCATTATTCCACCTGGCAAGGGTCCCTGAGGTCTTTGCTGCTCCTGAGATGTGCACACACACCTGCTTCAGCCCTCCTTTCCTCCCATATCAAGCCCCCACACAATGACAGGACGTGACACCCCCACTTTCAATATAATGTCATGGAACGTCCGGGGGCTTAATTCCAAATTTAAAAGAGCAGTGCTCTTCAAATACCTTAAATTGCATTCCCCACATATGATAATTCTGCAGGAAACGCACCTTATGGGCAGCAAACTATTGGCACTGAAAAAGCCATGGGTACAGAGGGCCTTTCACGCCTCTTACTCCACATATGCTAGAGGAGTCACAATACTGATTAGTAAGTCCTTCCCCTGTGTGATGGAACAGGTTCACACTGATCCTCAGGGTAAATATGTGATAATAGTGTTCACTGTCTGGGGAATCCGATATGTAGTGGTGGGTGTTTACATCCCCCCACATTTTTCCCCCTCCACCCTGTACACCATTCTAGAGAAAATCACACCATACTGCCCGGCCAAATTGTTACTCATGGGCGATTTCAATGCCATTTTAGCCCCAGACCTGGACAGACCCATCCCCCCTAAACAATTCTCCACAGACTTACTCTCTTGGGCTGAGGCTCTGGGAGTAACTGAGGTGTGGAGATGGAGACACCCCACGACCAGAGCATACTCCTGTTTCTCCACTACACATAAAACTTCCTCCCGTATAGACCTCGCCTTTGCTAATTCGACTATGCTGACAGACATATTAGATGCCGCTTACTTACCCAGCGGACTCTCCGATCACTGCCCCCTACTCCTAAACATTCGCTCCCCGTCCTCCCGCTCTTCGTCCCTCTGGCGCTTGGGAACCCACTGGATCTCCCATGCAGACCTGGCTAATGTCATTCCACCACGTTTAGCAGAGTTTTGGGAAATTAATACAGGGTCCGCATCCACGACAATGACCTGGGACCCCTTCAAGGCTTTTACGAGAGGACAATACATCTCGTCTATTGCTGGGATTAGGAGGGAGCAAGCTGAGGCCACGACTACCCTGCAGTCCGCTGTGCAATCCCAAACTGACATTTATGCTGCCGACCCCAGTGACACGCATTTTGATTCCCTCAACACAGCAAAACGCGAGCTACACCTCCACCTCACCGAGGTTACCAGACTGGACCTCTACCGGAACAGGCAACGGTTCTTCGAACAGGGAGACCGTAACGGTCGCCTTTTGGCGATGTTGACGCAACATGATAAACCCCTGACGGTGATCCCTAGCGTGGTGACCCCTTCGGGAGAGTCAGCCTCTTCGCTGTCGGACATACTAGAGACATTTCACCAATATTACGACTCTCTCTACACCTCAATACTGCCGTCAGACTTCCAGCCAAGAGACCTTGCACCATGGTTAGACCCCTTGGCACTAGGCTGGCTGTCTGACGAGGAAAGAGAATCCCTAGTGAGACCGATCACCCCTGAGGAGGTTCTGAAGGCGATTGGGTCCTTCCCCTCGGGAAGGTCTCCGGGCCCGGATGGCCTCCCCCTTGAGTTCTATAAGACTCATGGAGACCTACTGGCCCCCAAACTGGCTCAGCTTTACACCCACTGTCTGGCTGAGGGTGCCCTTCCGGCTTCCATGAGTCATGCCCACGTCATTCTTATCCACAAAACAGCTAAAGACCCCACTTCCTGTGCCTCCTACAGGCCGATCGCCCTCCTTAATACAGATTTCAAGATCCTCACCAAATTACTAGCTACAAGACTACAGCCCCTGCTGCCCTCCATCATCGAGACTGACCAAACTGGTTTCATGGCCAATCGAGCAACTGATGTAAATTTGAGACGCCTGTTTACCAACATACACGCACGTCATCTCAATGAGGGGTCCAGGGTGGTGGCCTCACTCGACATTGAGAAGGCCTTTGACACGGTGGAGTGGCCTTTCCTCTGGGAAATCCTCCGATGAATGGGGTTTCCCCTGGTCTTTATCGAATGGATCAAGGTTCTTTATCGAGACCCCACCTCAGCTATCAAGTTGGGAGGGGGCCTGTCACGGTCCTTCCATCTGTCCAGGGGTACGCGGCAGGGCTGCCCTCTTTCTCCGGCCCTGTTCGCCATCGCGATGGAACCTCTTGCAGAGGCCCTTCGTACCTCCCCCCATATTAAGGGGCTGCGGATTGGCTGGCTGGAGGAGAGGGTCGCCCTGTATGCAGACGACCTCCTACTTTTCCTCAATGATGCAGGGCCATCACTTGAGGGCGCCCTGCAGATCCTCAACTCCTTTTCCTCTGTCACGGGCCTCAAAGTCAACTGGACAAAGTCTCTTTTGTTTCCCATAGACTCAGCGGCCCGTGACACAGCTCCCACTAACATTCCCCTTCAATGGGTAGAGACTTTCAAATACCTCGGGGTGGTGGTCTCCAGACAGGCCTCTGAATACTTACCCCTAAATCTATCTCCGGTAGTTCAGGAGACTCGGCAACGGCTGAAGGCATGGGAATCACTGCCCCTATCACTGTTGGGACGTATAAATTTGTTCAAAATGAAAATATTACCCAAATTCACCTATTTATTCCGCCACTCCCCACAATGGATACCTAAATCCTTTTTCATACGCTTGCATCGTCTCCTTGCCTCTTTTCTATGGGGATCCCAGTCTCCCAGATATAGCTGGACTACGCTGACACGCCCGACCTCTCAGGGTGGCTTGGCATGTCCGGATCTATACAAGTACTATTTAGCCACCCAACTAGTATCAGCAGCTTGGTGGCTCAATCCGGACATGTCCAATCCAGCTACCCAGCTTGAGATGGCAGTGCTGGGATCCCTGGAGGCGCTCAAATTTTTGCTCTTTCGCGGCCCTCGGGCCCCATATCAGCTAACGCCCTCCATGCGCACCACGATGCATGCATGGGGGGCAGGTCTCAAAATTGAAAAATACCCTAAACAGGCAATATCACCCAATGCCCCCCTCTGGCTAAACCCAACCTTAGAACACATCTACAAATTGCCTGAACCCCATGCCTGGACAAAATTCAATATAAAACTGGTGTCACAGATCATACCCAACCAATCCCTAGTCCCGCTTTCCAAACTGAACTCAGATTTTAACATACCACTGACATATTTTTTCCGATACATTCAACTCTCCCATGCCTTCGGTTGCCAATTCTCTAATTCCCCTCCTCAACTGATCCAATCTTCACTGGAGGACCTCCTTAGGTCAGACTGTGCAAAAAAAAACACCTCGCAGTTGTACTCACATCTAATCATCACCTCTCTTCCAACTCTGGGAAAACTAAGGTCTAAATGGCTGCATGACATCCCGGAGTTCGATAATGATGACTGGGATGACATGTGGGATTTCCCTTTCAAATCCCTGGTCTCTTTAAGAGACCGCCTGATCCAATTCAAAATAGCTCACCGGGCTTATCTCACCCCTCATAGACTTCACAATATGAACCCTGACTCACCTCCCGGGTGTTGGAGATGTGGTGGGATTCCTGGTGACTTCACCCATATTTTCTGGACTTGCCCGGCAATAGTCAGTTACTGGAGAGAGGTATTAGATTATATCACGCAAATTACATCTGTGCAAGTACAACCTTCAATGGTGATATGCATACTAGGTCTGGTGGAACAACTAATCCCTACAGCAGCGGGCCGTACGCTAATGGGACTCCTGCTGTTTTATGCCCGCAAAGCCATAACCCTTAGCTGGCGCAAGCCAACCCCCCCTCCTCTTTCTCTATGGAAACGCCTCATCAACAACAGCCTTCCTCTTTACAAAGACACGTACGCAAATAGAGGTTGCCCCAACAAATATGACAAAATCTGGTCTAAATGGCTAGCGGACCCCTCCTCTGCCTCAGAGGTCTCCTGAGGGAATCTGCCGATGGTGGCTCTCGAGTGGGTGTGGAGTGTGCACAACAAATTAATCAGGTGTCATCCTATTGTATACAAGTGTGTAATAGATTATCTAATGACTCATTGACTGTTGCTATTGGACATGGTATCCTGATTTGTGCTACATATGTGCCATTGCTGTTTAACAGACCAAATAAGTGGTCCTCACGTGGGCCATATCATTTCAATGTAAGACCGAACTATGTTTAATTGTTTGTTTCTTTTGTTTTATTAATTGCAAACTAATAAAAATATTTTCAAAAAAAAATAAAATCAGCTCTAATCAGTTATATGTCTAATGCTGTAAATAGCAAATCTAATTAAAATAATGATAATTAACCTATTTGATTATAACAGTATCAATTTAGTGTTTTCTGTAAATGCTAAATTAAAAATATCTCTAAACAATTCAAGTGCCGTGAAAGAAAATAGTTTACTCTGTAAATCTGTAAAACATGAAGCAAGATTACAATGTTATAGAGCAAAGAGGAACATGCAAGATTTTTTTCAATTTTTTTAAAATCATGTTGCCACTTGCTCTTAAAATGCAGTAGAAAAGCAGCAGTTTGGGTTTAGACACCTTTCTGGAAGTCTGCATGGAATCTACATGCAATTGTCACCTTTTAAACTTCAGTCACAAAAAAGTCACAATAATGCTTTTAGCATTTTCACAACTACATCAAATTCATTATTATATTGTAAAAAACAAAAAACAAAAAAAAAGCCACACTCAGAATATTGTGTCTAAATAGTGAACAGATTTACCTACAGCTTGGCAATTATTGCTACCTGTTTCTGACATTTTATGCAGATGCTACTTACTATTCATACATGAATTTCGAATATTTTGCTTGTCCAATAAACTAAACAATGCTAAAGAATTTTCTTTTCAACATGTTACAAATATTTTTTTAATTTAAAATGCAGTTGGGCTTCTTGTTAGAACATTAAGTGACTACTTGCTTTGCTCTTTTTTATCAAAGGATAAATGCAACAAAGTCAACATTAATTTTATAGGTGAGTTTAGAAAAGGGTTATAACCTCTCTCAGGTTTTACAGCTGTGCAGTCTGTGTTCCTATTGGAGAAATCTCTTGTCACAGTGACAGTTTGTCATTGGGACAGAAACTTATGGGAAATCTCTCAATGGGTTGGGGCAGCAACTAAAACATGTTATAGTACAAGCAAAAAAGATGGACAATTTTGTGGCATTTTTACTGCTGTATGCGTCTTTCTGTTTCAGGGACACCTTTGCTTTGTTAACATGGTCATTGAGACTTCCTAGACATGTGCATTAGTTTTCATCCAAATGCAATTTCGTCCGAATTTCTGGTATTTTCGTTATCATTTTAACAAATGATAATGAACGTGCAGAATCCGAAAACCGAAAGATCCGACATAAACAAATACTTTTATTTCCGTTTTCGTTGTGACAACAGTTCGATATAGATAGGAGATTCGACATGACGCTGACAACAGCGATCTGTTGTCCATCGGTGACTGGTGTCTATTTCCTTATAGTTGCTTGTGACACCTCAGTGCTCTCTAGCAGCTTACCTTACTGCTGTAAGGTAACAGCATTAGAAAAATGGGTCTTTCCCTAGGGGTCCAAGTATCTCCACCCGCCTCCAAGGATGTTTTCAGTAGTAAACACAGCCTGTGGATCTCTGAGACCGGAAAAACCTCCTCTATAAAAATCCTAGGGGTTCTGCCTGATAATCTCCTCAATATTGATATGCAAGGAAGAAATCTCCAATAGTATAGTATGTTTAATAAAAATTTATTAAGAAACGGCTAGTTTATTACTCACAATTGAATCAGAAAAAAACAACATAAAATCCACGAGCGCTGAGCTCATCCTTCTGCATCACTTCCAGTGTGCCTGTCACCCATCCCGATGCATATCGCCATGCCCACGTTCACACCCCTCATAGGGGGCAATCTTCCTAATAGGGTCACAGACAACAATAAAAACATGTCAGGTGTTCTAATCCACCTCCATTCTATCCAAAACTAATACAAAATGTTTCCTTTAGAAATCAACCCCAATGATTTCCATATTTCCATATTTAGGTTTCTATGTATTACTGTTGAGAGAACTAATCCAAAAAGGCAGAGACTACTCAAAATTGGTTATTATATTTTTACATTTCTTAACCACTTCAGCCCCGGAAGTATTTGCCCCCTTAACCACATGCCGACCAGCCGCCGCAGTTGTACTCCGGCAGAATGGCATGGCTGGGTGAAACAACGTTATTTAACTTTGCTTCGCCCTGTGGCCACGCATTTAATTATTTACTTACTTCTGTCAATTGGCTTTAACCTCTATTTCATGCAGTATTTACTGACAGTTTTGAGCATTTTGCAGTAAATACTGCAAAAGGCATAGCGAATTGACAGTTGCAGGATCGCATGTGATATTTAGGGAAAATATGTCTGGACACCTACATACTGCATGTGATCTGGTTCTGTGAATGGAGCCCAGCGTCTCTTTGGAGCTGCATCGGACAACCTTATCTAGGCCTCAAGCTGTGAAGAGTTACCCACTTTTTGAGGCCAAGAAAAGTTCCTTTCATTTCTCTGAGGCATTAACATCCAAGGCCAGACTCAAGCTAAAAGCTCAGTTCAGACACAAATCCTGGACCTGTAAATCCCCCAAGCCTGCAGACAAATCCTCTTCAGCATGAAGGGATGCCTTTGTGGACACTTGGTCAGACAGAATCTCAGATGTCTGGGAACAGGGGGTAGTTTCCAGGGGCTACAAACTATCTTTCTGCTTTCAGCCCCCCTTCCATGTATTCCAACCTTTCTGTGTCACCAACAGTGAGTTAAAATAAACAGAGTTACTTAACGCAGTTACTTTAGAGGGTAACGAGTAACGAGTAATATAACTGATTACTCTTCCCCTCATGGCAACGCAGTTCCCATTACTTGGGCGGCGTTACCTCAATTACATCTACCGCCCGGGAGGCCCGCCGTGACCATGCTACCTGGCCGTTCATTCCGCCGCGGGGAGGGGGGCTTTCGTCCGCTGAGCTGAGAAGAGGCTGAGACTCAGAGAGACTGTCTGGACCACCCCATCCCGCCCCTCCTATCCAGAGAGAGAGAATGTAGGGAGGCGGGGCGGACACTGAAAAATGAAGTCAGCTGACCAGCTGACACCAATTGAGTGAAGGGGAGGGTCTCCCTCTCTCCCCATGAGGAAAGGCATCCCTGGAGGCATTCAAGTAAGTGACTGTCTGATGATTCGAATTGCAGTGCAATCGATCCATCCCAAGTCCTCCACAACCTCTGCTTCTTACTGATCCCATCCCTATCCACCCACCATCACTTCTACAACAGAGGTGATGGGGGGGATAGGGTAGGGATGAGATCAGTGGTGGTGGAGGATGGGATCAGTAAGAGGCAGAGGTGGTGGTGGGAGAGGATGGCGCCACCACTGCTGCCACCCCCACCAAGTTCCACCGCTGCCTGCCACCCCCCAAGTACACCACCGCTACCACCCCCTGAAGTACCACCGCTGCCACCCCCCCAAGTACTGTACACCACCACTGCCACCCCTCAAGTACCACCGCTGCCATCCCTCAAGTACCACCGATGCCAACCCTCAAGTACCACCGCTGCCACCCCCTCAAGTACCACCACTGCCACCCCTGTCACAGTTACTTTGCTGAGTAACTACTTACTTTTCCAATGTAATAACCGAGTTACTAACACAATTACTTTTTGGAAGGACTAATTTGTAACTTAACTAATTACTTTTTTAAAGTAAGATGACCAACACTGGTCACCAACCAGCCCCTGCAAGTCTTCTGGATCAAGAGGTTATTGCTGCAGTTTCTGTGGTAGGAAGTTTACAGGGATTTTATTCCAATTTTTTCAAAGTTCCCAAACCATCAAGTGATGGGATCTTCCTTTAAAAGCACCCTCTACTGGATCTGGGAGTGCTTCTTTGGCTTTTCAGCATCAGGCAACTGTTTCCCAGATTTGCAGTTTATTCTGTTTTTAGTGGGGATGTTAGCATTTTATCTGCTGTGTTGTTCATCCCTCAGTTGAACTGCTTTTAGACATACCAAATGCCCCTCAATAAACAGAAATAAGATGTTTTATTCACTATAAAATCCTTTTCTTGGACTTCATTGAGGGTTCAGGTCCTCTGTATTTATGGTCTTGCTCTCAGCTTCGCTTTGCTACAAAACTGAGGCTTGCTGCAAGTGGAAGGGATAGTACCAGGTTGGTCACTGTTATTTTATGCTTGCCAGTGTCCAAATTCTCCTGCAGATGGCAGCAAAATATAGATCTGGATTATGTGTCCCCACAATTTACCCCAGTTTTTTTTTTAATGCCGTCATACTTTTTTAATT
The DNA here is from genome assembly GCA_028564925.1 of Lithobates sylvaticus. Lineage (NCBI taxonomy): Eukaryota > Metazoa > Chordata > Amphibia > Anura > Ranidae > Lithobates > Lithobates sylvaticus. Next base: position 326,778,844 of record CM053028.1, on the reverse strand, counting down.
GCAGACAGTAAAACTCTTGTATTCCTTTTATACAGTTTTTAAGAACACCTCTCCATGGAAAACATAATATAAAGCTGCAACATAAATTAAAAGCAGTTGAGAAATAGTTAAAAAGATGTACACTGTGATTGTATTGTGCCTGGTTTTCATAGTGGCTGATTTACTGAACAATGAAAGCTTGTTCTCTTTTGCAAAGCAAATTTTCACTTAGCAATGGGAATTTTATTTAGCTTAGCAGAATAGGTCAGCTAGCAAAAATCATTTTTTCATATTTCTTGCACATGATTTTAAATTCTTTGTTACGTGAATTTTCATCACATTAACGAAGGAATGCAAAAACTCCCTTGTAAAGTGAAAATTCACTTTTCAAAGTCAACAAGCTTTACTCTATTAATAAACACATTTAGTAAACATAACCGCACAAGGGGGTAATTTAATGTAGTGCTGCACATGGTCGAGATAATTAGCGCCCAAACAGAATTCACAGTAGCGCTGGGGCAAAAATACTCCCAAAACCGAATTTACTATAGCTCCCAGACAACAGATAGTGTCCAAACCCCTACTCTTGTTAGGAACTGGAATTTTGCACATGAAAATAATATTTGGAGCATGATATGATCGCCTAAATGGTACTGAAATATGTGGTATATTGTTTAAAGATAATCTGCTTTTAAACTGCTTGAAAAAGTGTTATATACACTGAAATATCTTTAAAAGTCTTATGCCCCATACACACAATCTGACTTTCCGACAACAAAACCGTGGATTTTTGTTCAAAGGGTGTTGGCTCCAACTTGTCTTGCATACACACGGTCACACAAATGTTGGCCAACAATTACAAACGTAGTGACGTACAAGACGTACGTGATGTCTACATTAGGAACGCTAGTCTTACAAGACCGAGTGCTTCAACATTTCCCGTTGGAAAATCCGATCGTGTGTACGCGGCATAAGAAGAGATAAATTCCCTTTCTCTTTACAACTAGGTGCCAGCACACCTGAGCATGCTCAGACATGCAGTCTACTCTCATTTTAACTCCCATGAGTTATAGTAAATACCAAAATGACCGCTGGGTTAAAAAGCGTTTTTTGAGGGTGAAAATTTGAGTTATGTAGCCCAATGCAAGTTTCAACCATTGATGCTAATGGTGCAATTGTAACTTCCCCACATGAATACTTTTCATGTTGAGATGAAATGTATCTTTCTCTCAAAGAAATTGTACTTGCAACAATGTTGCTTCTTCGTCATCTATTTTGTTTTTAAGAATGCTAGAATGCTATTGAGGCTAGAGCCCTGAATCTGGGGCCCATACCCCTGAGTCCAGGGCTAGCCCTACCATGAGAGTGTCCCGGGCTGCCTGATACAGCACTTCCTGCACAGCCGTGGCACATTCCCTCAGTCTGCACTCTGTCCATGCTTCAGTAACAGCCAGAGAAGGGAGATGAGTGTGAGAGCGAGTCTCCTCTTTGCTCCACCCATATCATAGTGTCGGGAGGAACTTTCTCACGCTGAGCTCCTGAGCAGGTGAGTGAAGACCATGGAACAGAGGGAGGGGGGAAACTCTGTATTACCCTAGCCTATCTTCTGTATACCCAGCCTCTCTGTATATACCCAGAATCTCTGTATATACCCAGCATCTCTGTATATACCCAACCTCTCTGTATATACCCAGCATCTCTGTATATACCCAGCCTCTGTATACACCCAGCATCTCTGTATATACCCAGGCTCTGTATATACCCAGCATCTTTGTATATACACAGCCTCTCTGTATATACCCAGCCTCTCTGTATATACCCAGAATCTCTGTATATATCCAGCCTCTGTATATACCCATCACCTTTGTATATACCCAGCCTCTCGTGTATACCCAGCCTCTCTGTATGTACCCAGCCTCTCTGTACTTACCCAGCATCTCTGTATCTACCCAGCATCTCTGTAAATACCCAGCATCTCTGTATATACCCAGCCTCTCTGTTTATACCCAGCATCTCTGTATACCCAGCCTCTGTGTATATATCCAGCATCTCTGTATACCGAGCCTCTCTGTATATACCCAGCATCTCTGTATATACCCAGCCTCTCTGTATATACCCAGCCTCTCTGTATACACTCAGCATCTCTGTATATACCCAGCCTCTCTGTATATACCCAACATCTCTGTATATACCCAGCCTCTCTGTATATAACCAGTATCTCTGTATACCCATCATCTCTGTATACCCAGCCTCTGTATATACCCAGCATCTCTGTATATACCCAGCCTCTCTGTATATACCCAGCATCTCTGTATATACCCAGCATCTCTGTATATACCCAGCATTCCTGTATATACCTATCATCTCTGTATATACCCAGCCTCTCTGTATTTACCCAGCCTCTCTGTATATACCCAGCATTTCTGTATATACCCAGCCTATCTGTATATACCCAGAATCTCTGTATATACCCAGCATATCTGTATATACCCAGCCTCTCTGTATATACACTAGCATCTCTGTATACACACCAGCCTCTCTGTATACCCAACTAGCCTCTCTGTATATACACCAGCCTCTCTGTATACCCAGCCTCTCTGTATATACATTAGCCTTTCTGTATACCCAGCCTCTTTGTACATACCCAGCCTCTCTGTATATACCCAGCCTCTCTGTATACCTATCATCTCTGTATACCCTGCCTCTCTGTGCATACCTAGCCTCTCTGTATATACCCAGCCTCCCTGTACATAAACAGCCTCTCTGTATACCTAGCCTCTCTATATATACACTAGCCTCTCTTTATACCCAGCCTATTTGTATACCCATTCTCTTTTCTATATACCCTAGCCTCTCTGTATGTAACAATCCACATCTGGTGGTAGGTGACATGGAAAGTGACAATCTGCATCTTGTGGCTGGTAATGTGACAAGTTCTTTCGTGGAGGCTCTCTGGGCACAGTGATGTAATTAGGGGGGCTTTGAGGACCCTGATGTAATGATAATATATAATGTTATGTATATGTGTGTGTGTGTATATATATATATATATATATATATATATATATATGTATGCCCGCCCCAGCGTATAACTTTCTTTACTTCGCTGCTATGGGCTCTAGCCCCAGATCTTTTGTAGACCTAGCAACACCCTTGCTAGAATGTGTAATGTTTTCACGTTTTTGTAAAAAATATTTTCTCTGCATCTCTCACTTGTTGCTGTCCATGTCACAAAAATCTTTACTCAAACCCACACAGGTGTCTTTACAAACCACAAACAATACCATTGCTGATGCAAATTTAAAATGTCACAATTTTGTGTGTTTTTTTAACATTTCCAAAAAATGTGATATGTACCAACATAGTTACATAGTTGGTAAGGTTGAAAAAAGTCCAAGTCCAACCTGTGTGTGTGTGCTTTTATGACAATAGTACATTATATAACTCTGTATGTTTTGGTCATTTAGGTGACTATCTAATAGTTTTTTTGAAATGATCTATGCTCCCTGCTGAAACCACTGCTTGTGGAATATAATTCCACATTCTTACCTCTCTTACTCTAAAGAACCCTTTACACAGTTTCCGGTTAAATCGATTTTCCTCCAATTTTAGTGAATGACCGCAAGTCTTTTTAAATATCCTTTCGCAGAATTTTTTTTTCCCCATTGTGGGGGTCACCAGTACGGTATTTGTACATTGAAATCATATCCCCTCTCAAGTGTCTCTTCTCCAGAGAGAATAAGTTCAGTGCTTGTAATCTTTCCTCATAACAAAGATCCCCAGTCCCTTTATCAGCTTTGTTGCACTTCCCTGTACTCACTCCATTTCCAGCACATCCTTCCTGAGGACTGAAGCCCAGAACTGGATGGCATACTCCAGGTGCGGTCCAGACCAGAGTCTTGTAGAGTGGGAGCATTATCGTTTTATATCTGGAGTTAATTCCCTTTTTAATGCATGCTAATATTTTATTGGCTTTGCTTGCATCAGCTTGGCATTTTTTTTCCTAGATTTCCTCAGAGGTTCTCCCCCTATAGTGAGTAGATTGCATTCATGTTTTTGCCACCGAAAATGCATTATTTAAATTTTTTCTACATTAAACCCTTATTTGCCATGTAGTTGCCCACCTCATTAATTTGTTCAGATCTTCTTGCATCCTGTGGAGAAGGTATTGCCCTGCTTAGCTTAGTATTGTCCGCAAATACTGAGATTGAGCTGTTTATCCCACCCTCCAGATCATTTGTGAATAAATTAAATAGGATTGGTCCCAGGACAGAACCCTGAGGGACCCCATTTTCCACATTGGACCATTCTGAGTACTCCCCATTTATCACTACCCTCTGAACCCGCCCTTGTAGCCAGTTTTCAATCCAGGTACTCATCCTTTGGTCCATGCCGACAGACCTTAGCTTGTATAGTAAACATTTGTGGGGAACTGTATCGAATGCCTTTGTAAAATCCAGATACACTACATCTACTGGCCTTCCTTCATCTAGATGGCAGCTCACCTCCTCACAGAAGGCTAATAGATTTGTTTGGCAAGATGATTTTTCTTGAATCCATACTGATTACTGCTAATGATACCATTTTCATTACTAAAATCCTGTATATAGTCCCTTATTATCCCTTCCAAGAGCTTGCCTACTATTGATGTTAGGCTAACTGGTCTGTAGTTCCCAGGGATATATCTTGGTCCTTTTATAAAGATTGGTGCTACATTGGCTTTTCTCCAATCAGCTGAAACCATACCAGTCAGTAGACTGTTTGTAAAAATTAGAAACAATGGTCTGACAATTACTTGACTGAACTCCTTAAGGACCCTTGGGTGCAAGCCATCTGGTCCCGGTGACTTATTTACTGTATACTGTATGTTAAGTTTTTCAAGTCTGTTTCTGAATGTATTACCCTTTGGGATGCACTGGCTAATACCCTTATTATATGCTCCCAAAGAACACCTATTTTTTCCTTCGTGTTCTTTGTTTCTAGGATTTTATCAAGGAGCGTGGTTTCTGGGAGTTGGCTCTTTTAAAATTGAGTGTCTTTGTATTCCCCATTATGTTTCCTATTTGTGTCATTTATGCTGAAACTAATTGAACATCAGAAATCAAAATGTCATTCCCAAAAATCAGAGGGTAACATCAGTATTCTACACTCACACACCAAGAACCACCAAATATCACAGAATAACTCAAAAAGAATAACTCCTGACTAATGTAATTCCACCACCTATATGCCCAAAGAAATGCAGTATTTATGTATATTTACCCACAGACCCCGACAACCACAGCCCAGGGTTGCCGGGAAGAGGCTCTTGTCCCCATCAACATGGGGACAAGGTGTTTTGGGGTGGAGGGGGGCGCAAGAGCCCCCCCTGCCCCAATGCACCCACCCCACATGTTGAGGGCATACGAGTTGGTATGGTTCAAGAGGGGGGGCACTCGCTCACTTTTCCCCTCACTTTCCTAACCTCCAGGCTGCATGCTTAGATAAGGGTCTGGTATGAACCTGGAAGGGACCCTAAGCCGTTTTCTTCATCTTTTTGTTTTTTGCTGGTAATTTTTATTTTTTTACATTCAGCTGTCAGTGGGGAATCTCACTGACAGCTGATGACTCATTGGTTGTTAAGGATGTGGCAGCCAGGCTTCCCGGCCCCTTGCTTAGCAACCAGCCAAAGCTTACATCTTAATTAGCAGCATATGCTGACAATAGGCGAATGCTTAATAGCCAATGCCACATAAGCATGGTTATTACCATAATATTAATGCCTCAAATGCAAAACATTATTGTATAGCATTAAAAGAATCAAACATTAGTACGTGTATTTCCTGTGTATGATTGTGGTCAGCTCAGTAGCGAGTAGTGTAGTGGTGTGCCCTTCTAACTTCAAAGATTTAAGCCATGGGTTCAAATCCCACCGATGGTATCACCTGCTAAAAACTTGCATTGAACTCAGCAGCATGTTCCAAAAATGACACACTAGTTAACAAGTAGGGTGTTAGTTAACTTTTTTAGTTTTTTGGGGTTTAATTTGCTTGTGAACTGGAAAAATCAACACGACTACTGGATGGTAAGGTGGCTGGGATTTGAACTCATAACCTGGGTGCTTTGTAGACATCAGTGCACACCACTAAGCCATTGTGCTAAGTACACTGAGACCTGCATAATAATGTGGTGTGGTGTGGTGTGGTGTGGTGTGGTGTGGTGTGGTGTGGTGTGGTGTGGTGTGGTGTGGTGTGGTGTGGTGTGGTGTGGTGTAGTGTAGTGTAGTGTAGTGTAGTGTAGTGTAATGTAGTGGTTACAATTGCCGGCACCCGGCTATTTAAACATCCAGTCCATACCAGGCCCTTTGGGTCTGGTCTGGATTTTAAGGAGAACACCACGGCAAAATTTGAAAAAAAATGGCATGGGTCCCCCCAAAATCCAGACCTGCAGCCTGGCAGGTCAGGAAAGAGGCGATGAGCGAGCGCTCCCCCCCCCCCCGAACCATACCAGGCCACATGCCCTCAACATTAGGTGAGGAGAGCTGTACCCATGTTGATGAGGACAAGGCCGGGGGGCTTATCAGAATTTGGAAGCCCCCTTTAACAAGGGTGCCCCAGATCCTGCCCCCCATGTGAATGAGTACCCCTTCACATTCACCAAAAAAAGTAGTGTAGTGTGACAAAAGACAATAGCCAGTTTTTAAAGTCCTTTATTAAAAATGTATTCTTCTTTCCCTGCTTCTTCCTCCGGTATTCTCCTTTTTCCTCCGGTCTTCCTCCGGCTTCTTCTTCCCCCACTTCTTCCGCTGGTCTTCTCCTTCTCCCGCTTCTTCCTCCGGGCTTCTTCTACCGCCACCACTGCTGCCACTGACCTGCTGAAGATACAAAAACGCTGTGGCCCGCTGATCTGTCCGCTTTCATGGCGCACATTTCATATATAACTATGGGGCATGGCCACCGGAAGGCATCATGCAGAGGCTCCTCCCCTTAGGACATCACAGATGCATCATGCCCCGGCAGGGAAAGTCACAAAAGGCGGGGTCCCTTAATGACAACATCCGCTCCATCAGAGAAGGTTCTTTTTTTTATTTTCATCGGGAGCGACTGCGGAGGAAGAAGGCCAGAGGAGGAAGCAGGGGAAGAAGGCAGAGGAAGACAGGAGGAAGAAGGAGAAGGCCGGAGGAAGAAGGACAAGGTGCATGTCCATGACCCCAAAGCACCCTCCCCATGTTGAGGGCATGCAGCCTGGTACAGTTCAGGAGGGGGTGCGCTTACTCGTTCCCCTCCTTTCATGACCTCCAGGCTGCATGCTCGGATAAGGGCCTGGTATGGACTGGGGGGGACCCCGCGCCCGTTTTTTTCTTTATTTTTTAATAGCCGAATCCTGGCAATTGTAACCGCGAGTCATTTTAAATGTGATTTTTTTTTTCTTTAGAAATGTCAGTTTTGCTGTAGCATGTACTGTATATGCTACAAATGCAGAATTTTACAGGCACATTAAGGGAGACCCCCGGGCGCGATATTAAAGGAATTTTAATTTTCATTGTTGCACTTTAAGCATCATTAAAATCACTGCTCTTTAAAAAAATTATGATTTTCTATTTATTTTATTTTATTGACACATGTCCCCCAGGGCAGTACCCAGACCCCCATAGCCCTTTTATGGCCAATTACTTGAATAAGCCTTCAAAATTAGCACTTTTGATTTTTCCTGCTCGGCTCCCATAGACTTCAATGGGGTTCGCAATTGACCCTTGCAGATCCTCGGAATCGCAGATTCCAAATTTACTTAGACATGTTTGCTGCTAATAGTATGATTTTTCAGGCACATGTTCACCTAGTTGAACTCTCAATTGCCTGAAATTGGCGCTATTACATGTAGAGAGTCAGTACTTCTCGGAACTCTTATTAAATGACCCCCACAGCCACATTTGTTTTGCAGCTTTACGTGATTATTTTCTGCTGTAAGGTCCTCTTTTAAAGAATCAGCAAAACAGCCAGAGAACTAGCATTTTTATAACTACCATTTTAGCTCTTTTTATATGACCTCTGAGAAAGTCCCCTCCCAGGGGCAAGTTATAGAGTGATGTGCTCAAGTGCAGCCGCTTACCCTCCAAGTGGCAGCTTGTTTGTTCTTTCCAGTCCCAACCATTAAAGTGATTGTAAAGGTAAACAAATAAAATAAATAACAAACATGCCTATACTTAACTGCTCTGTGCAATGGAATTGCAGAGTGGCCTCAAACCTCCTCTTTTTGGGTCCCCCACCGACACACCTGGCCCCTCCCCTCTGTCCAGTGCCCCCATAGGAAGCCGCTTCCTATGGGGACACTCGTGTATGCTTGTACCCGAGGCCCACTGCTGCATCCATTGACAGAGACAGCGGGACTCGGCCGTCCCCCGCTCCCTCATCATTGGCATTGTTTGACAGCACTGCCCCGGCAAAGCCAGAGAGACCTGAAAGTGAGGGGAGAGAAGCGCTGCAGGGCGAGTGGGGATGCTGACACCTAAAAATGTTTTACCTTAATGCAAGGAATGCATTAGGGTAAAAAACTTTTCGGCTTTACAACCACTTTAAGGATTCGGATCCAGGGTTTAAGGACTATTATTTTGCTGGCTTACAAGTGTTTTTTTTGTGAGTATGTATATTTGTTTTTTACAAGCAAAAAAGATCTTTACAGAGAGCAGTAGATGTGATTAGGATCTTTTACCATGTATTGGAATGAACTTAATGGAGATTAAGCTGTGAATGATTCCCTTGCCAATATTGAGAGTGGTATATGGTGTTCAGATCTTTGATGAGACACAGCAAAAGGCACCATTCAGTGAGCCAATGAGGAGAGAGGCGGGGCGAGCCACGCTGAATGGACACACAGAGCAGCGGCTCAGCTCAAGCTGCTTGCTGTGGGGGCACTCGGCAGGAGGGAGGGGCCAAAATCGCTGACGGGGAACCTGAGAAGAGGAGGATCTGGGCTGGTCTGGGCAAAACCATTGCACGGAGCAGGTAAGTATAACATGTTTATTATTTTTAACCGCTTCCCGACCGGCGCACGACGATGTACGTCAACAGAATGGCGCGGACAGGCATAAGGGCGTACAGGTACGTCCCCTTTAAGATGCCGCCATGCCATCGAGCGCGCCAGTCGGGACCCCCGTGAGTCCGGTCGCGGGTCCTGCGGACTCGATCGCCGTGGGGATACCCGCGATCGTCTCACAGGATGGCTGAACGAGGAGATGTGGAAGTAAACAGCATATCCACGTTTTGCCTAGCAACTAGTGACATCGATCTCTGCTCCCTGTGATTGGAGCAGAGATCAGTGTTCACTAGCTCACAGCCACGCCCCCCACAGTTAGTAACACGCCTCTAGGAACACTTAACCCCTACACTGTCACCTAGTGGTTAACCCCTTCACTGCCAGTGTCATTTACACAGGAATCAGTGCATTTAAATAGCACTGATTTCTGTATAAATGACAATGGTCCCAAAAATGTGTCACAAATGTCCGATGTGTCTGCCATAATGTCGCAGTCACAATAAAAAAAAAAAATTATTAATAAAAATGCTATAAAACTATCCTCTATTTTGTAAACGCTATAACTTCTGCGCAAACCAATCAATAATGGCTTATTGCAATTTTTTTTACCAAAAATATGTAGAAGAATACGTATCGGCCTAAACTGAGGGAAAAAAAAATTATTTTTATATTTTTGGGGGATATTTTTTATAGCAAAAAGTAAAAAATAATGTGTTGTTTTCAAAATTGTTGCTCTTTTTTTGTTTATAGCTCAAAAAATAAAAACCGCAGGGGCAATCGAATACCACCAAAAGAAAGCTCTATTTGTGGGAAAAAAAGGACGTCAATTTTGTTTGGGAGTCACGTCGCATGACCGCGCAATTGTCAGTTAAAGCGACGCAGTGCCAAATTGCAAAAAGTGGTCTGGTCTTAAGCCAGCAAAATGGTCCGGTCTGAAAGTGGTTAAACAAAAAATTAAAACAAGACTTTAATATCATTTTAATATTAATTGATCGCTGCCATTTAGTTCATAATCCTTAATGATCTGTAATATTAAGGACATCAAATAATTGTATATACAAATAAGTATGAAATATTTTTTCCTATAATTTTCTTGTTTATCTTGAGATGTTAGGATAAGATCTTCCATTTTGTTCATCTCTTCCACTTTCCTTAGCCACATTGCTAAGGTCGGTGGATTCTGTTGCTTCCATAGTGTCGGAATGCAGGACTTCGCTGCATTGGTGAGATGTCGCAATATGGACTTCCTATACTTTTTCAGTGGTATGGGTGAGACATGCAGCAGGAAGAATGCTGGGTCGTCTGGGATCTGAAATTCCGTGAATCTCTGAGATGTGGTACGGACCGCATTCCAGAAAGTCTTTAACCTAGAACATGACCAGAACACATGTAGCATTGTGCCTTCCTCCCTTTGGCACCGCCAACAAAGGTCTGAGGTTTCAGGGAAGATTTTATGCAGTCGACTAGGTGTTAAATACCACCTTGTCAGGATCTTAAAATTAGACTCCTGTATTTTAGTGCAGAGGGAGGATTTCAGGGTCAAACTGGTCATGTTCTGTCTCTGGGTCTCAGTAAAGGTGCATTGCAAGTCTGATTCCCATTGTTCTATATATTTCAGATTCGGTCGCATGGAGGGCATGTTCAGGATGGCGTACATTTGTGATAGTACTTGTGCCATGGGTTCCCTTTCTGTCAGTATTTCCTCAAACGAGGTCTTCGGTCTATTGTATAGGTGTGGGTCTGGGATGTCGTGTAGAAAGTGGTGGATCTGCACTGCGTTCCAGAAGGGAAGACCAAACCTACCTCCCTGTTCTGTCAGTTCCCCAATAGTGGGCCACCTATCATGCGTCACAAATCTTTCCGCTAGTATTTGATTATTACGTCGTAGGGTTTGGAAACTTGTTGGGGAGTTCCCCTGGGGGAAACTAGGGTTGTCAAGTATAGGCGTCATGGGAGATGTTTTGGTCGTTTGGGCATTTTGGAGAAGCGCCCGTCTACCTTGCTTCATGGTATTTCCAATCAGTGGGTGTGATTTTATCTTTGAGGGCAGGGCATCATAGCACCATAATGCCGTACCCAGGGGCGTGTTGGATTGACGTTGCTCTATCTGGGCCCATAGCTTACAGTCTTGGTGTCGTCTCCAGTCTGTTATTCTGCCTAAGTGTATGGCTTGATAGTATTTTTTTATGTCTGGCAGTGCCAGACCCCCATGCTGTTTTGGCGCTGTAATCAGGGTTCTTGGCAGTCTCGTTTTTTTTTGGGCCCATACAAAGTTGGTGAATAAAGCCTGTACCTGTCTGAAATACGCCGGGGGAATTCTGATTGGTAGTGCCTGGAACAGATATAGGAATTTGGGTAGGATACTCATTTTAATCAGGTTACACCTCCCAAACCAGGAGTGCAAGCCTTTGTGCCATTTGTCCAGGAGAGTTTTTACCTTCGTCAGTAGGGGGGGGAAGTTAGTCTCATATATTCGCGATATGTCTGGTGGGATTTTAGTACCGAGATAAGTCAGTGCTGAGGTGGTCCATCGGAATCTAAAGTTTGCTTTTAGAGTCTGGAAGTCTGCTGTTGGGACTAATATCTCCATGGCCTCCGATTTGTTATAGTTTATTTTGAGATTAGATATTTTCCCAAATGTCTCTAGCTCCTTGAGGAGGTTCGGTAATGATGTCACTGGGTCTGTTATTGAAAAAAGCATGTCGTCTGCGTATGCCGATATCTTATGTTGTTGTTGTCCGTTCAGTACCCCGTGAATATTAGGGTTAAGTCTAATCGTGGAAAGGAGGGTTCGAGGGATATAGCGTATAGTAGGGGTGACAAAGGACATCCCTGTCGGGTGCCATTCGTGATGGGGAACGAGTCTGATAGGACTCCGTTGGCCTTTACTTGGGCTGTCGGGTTTTGGTATATACTAGCTATGCGGTTGATCATCACTTCCCCCCAGTCCTATACCTCTCAGTACTGTGAACATATACGGCCAGTTAACCCTATCAAACGCCTTTTCGGCTTCGGAGAAAGGCATTCAGGAGAAAGGCATTCAGGAGGTAGGGTAGCTTGGTGTCTTTGAAGTGTGTTTCCTGTAAAGGCGGGAGAGGGCCCACCCCACAGAGCGACTGAGACAGCAAACCTTCTACTGACCAGTGATGGATGCCCCACAGAGCGTTTACCCACAGATGTACCCTTCCTTGATTATCTAGATAGTTGGATCTGGATGCTGTTTAGAACGAGGATCTGTGTGTTCAGCTATATCTCTATTGCTTAGTGACCTGTTTCAGGTCAAATGCTCGAGGTGAGAGGCCATCTATATATGTGGTGGAGGGATCACTGAATTATCAGACTTATCAACCTACATTGCGTGTTTATCTTTCCATCTGCACTATTTCGGATAATTTTCTATTTATTTATGGACATGTAATGTATTGTGCAGTACTGTTTACTTCTAGGAGTGCCATGAAAATAATATGTGATTGTAGGCCAAAAAATTAGGCTTTCTGTATTGTTTTCAATATGTCCTATAGATAGGCGGTAGCTGAAGTTTTAAACATACCATATTGTAATTCTGAATGTTATTTTAGTAAGACCAGAGCTAGGTTTGAACTATTTTTTTTTTTTTTTTGCTGATAGCTTGAGCTATGCCTATCCTCTAAGATATTAATGCCTACAATTTATCAATGTTCCTGGACTAATTACCAATGCTCTACTTATGAGGTGCACAAGCTGTGAATCAGGATCCTTAATGGGGTCATCCATGAATTATAATATCCTAATGTATTACATATGACATCAATCTATTTCAGTTTATTGGGAAACACATCCATCTAGGTTCTTGAGATTTAGGACAATGGCAGTCGAATAAAATGGCATACACACAATTGTTTCTTATTATCAAAAAGGTTGTAAGAGTCTGCTTTAAATCTAAAATTAGTTTAAATGAGACTGAAAAAACAAAAAATGGGTTATTTTACTTTACCCTGAAATACTCTTCACCATTACAATGAAAAAAATTAAATGGGAAAAAAAATATTGCCTAAAAAAGAGTTAGGTTGCCCTTTGCATTTTTGTAGTCATGATCAATTCCTGCTGGCAAAAAAGTTACTTTAGGTATGAAGAAAGTAGGGATCTCATTTGTGCTCTGTGTTACAGAATGTAGCATAAATGTTTACTGATGTTTAGATCCATTTACTGGGGAGATGAAGAAGAAAATTGACTTAATCCCAGTGTTTATGTATGCAGTTTTTAATTATTTGAAATAGCGTTTAACGGTTATCCTAGAATATGAGAACATCATGAGGAAATATTGTTTGCACCATAAGCGTAACTGGTCAATATTTCCTGACCATCATACAACCACACAATCATTACCCCTGATGATTGTGATCTTTTTATTGATTTGTTTACCCTTTGTGTTCTTTGTCAAAAATGTGTATGTGCATTAAGGACCTTAAAGTGATGTAAAGCTAAATTTGTCTTTTAAACAAACATTTTATACTAACCTGCTCTGTGCAATGGTATTGTACAGATCAGCCCCAAACCTTATTTTCTAGGCTCCCCATAGGTGCTCTCCACTCCTCCTCTTCTCTGTAGGCCCCCATCGGAAGCTGTCTCCTATTGGGATTAGGGATGAGCTCGGTGTTTGGGTTCGCTTAACAGCGAATATTATGGGGCTTTCATGGCAAATTCGAGCTCTGTGGAACGCCCCATAATGCACTGCGAGATCGCAGTGCATTCATGTCTGATGATTGGCCAAAGCATTCACCTGACCTGCATGCTTTGGCCAATCACAGCCCGCTCTGCTGCGAGAGCCATAATTGGCCAAAAGGCAGGGTGCCTTTGGCCAATCAGGGGGACTAAGTCCACGCCCCACACTATATAAGGCTGCTTACATAGCGGTCATGTATAGTGTGTGACTGTTGGAGATAGATTGAGCTAGATTAGGCAGGCAGGTTAGTTAGTGGCAGTGTATTTAATATATATATATATATATATATATATATATATATATATATATATATACACATACACAGTCTAATGTGTGTGTCTGTGTGTGTGTGTGTATATATATATATATATATATATATATATATATATACTCTGCATTTAGTGTAGACTAGATATTCAGTGTAGATGCTATATTCAGTGTAGTATATATAACACAGTGTATTGAAGTGGTTAAGTTAAACCCTGTGCCAAAATGTAAAAAAAAAATGGTGTGGGGGTCCCCCCCAAAACCCATACCAGGCCCTTCAGATCTGGTATGGATTTTAACCACTTCAATACCTGCCCAGTGTCAAATGATGCCCACAAGGTGAATCTCCCATCCTGGGTGGGCGTAATATGACGTCCTCCCATTCCAGGCCGTCTAGGGGGCGCAACCCAGGGGGAGCAACCCATGTTGCTGGGGACAAGGGCCTCATCTCCACAACCCTTGCCCGTTGGTTGTGGGGGGTCTGTGGGCGGGGGGCTTATCGGAATCTGGAAGCATTGTACCCCTACCCATTCACCTAATTAAAAAAAAAAAAAGTAAAAACAACAGGAGACAGTTTTTGACAAATCCTTTATTTGAAAAAAAAAGTGTCCCACGATGTCCATCCATCTTCAATCATGGCGCCCGACAGACCCGCAAAAAATAAATAAAAAAAAGCTCTGCCTTAATGGGAGGCATCCGGCCGACTGCTGTCTCTTGACTGTGACAGCTGTTATATAGGCAAGGGCGGGGCCACCCGGTGACGTCCAATCATGTGACCTTAGAGGGGGCAGGGTCACCCATTTTCATCACCGGGTGGCCCCGCCCTTGCCTATATAACAGCTGTCACAGCCAAGAGACAGCAGTCGGAGCCAAGAGACAGAGTTCCCCTTAATATCCATACCAGACCTGAAGGGCCTGGTATGGACTGGGGGGGGGGGGCACGCCGTTTTTCTCAATGTTTTTTTTTTTTAGCTACATTGCTGGGAGCCGACAATACATTACAGCCATGAGCAATTTAAATGAAATTTTTCCTTTAGAAATGTCATTTTGCTGCAGTACTGTAATAAACATTGGAAAGATGCGCTACTTTACAGGCAGACTAAGGCAGACTAAGGGCACAAAATTTAAAGGAATATTTAATTTTTATTGTTTCACTTTAGGCATTATTAAAATCACTGCTCCTGAAAAGAATGGTCATTTTAAAAACTTTTTTTGCATTGATACAAATACGGGTCCCCAAACAATGGCAGGAAAAACCCTGGAAGCCGCACACCGGAAAAAAGTTAAAATCCTGTGCTTTTAATTAAAAAACGAAGGTCACATCACATCAAATAATCCACAGCAAAGAAAGGGGTACAGAAACTGACGCATTTCGCACTAGAATCATATCCAGAGTTTTTCCTGCCATCGCCTGCCTATTGTGTGTGTGTATTAGCCAGCACCTGGGGCTCCTTGAATAGGAAGACGAGCATTTGTCCTGGAGCGGTGAATTCCTTTCTCTCCCTAAACACTTTGTATGACAATAACTTGCATATAAGCTTTTAAAATGAGCACTTTTGATTTTTCATGTCCGTGTCTCATAGACTTTCGCACATATTTTTTGTCTGTTCACATGTTCTGGAGCAAACCAGGGGGGTATTCGGCTCATCCCTAATGGGGATTTGCAGACTTGCTCCAGGTCCAGGCTATGTGTGTCTATTGACTCACACAGCACAGCTCAGCCACCCCCCTCTCTGTCCACAGAATTTGATTGAATGGCTCTCATTGCTGCCTCTGGGAGCAGAGCAGGAGGAGGGAGCAGCTGTAGACAGGCACAGTACTAGGTCGAGAAAAGATTCAGGTAAGAATACAGCTGAGCAAAGAGGTGATAGAAATACTGGAACATTTTTATTCTAATGCAGTGAACGCATTAGGGTAAATAATGTCCAACTTTTAGAATCACTTTAAAGGGTATCAATACTTGTTGAAAATGTACATAACATATATAATTGCTACACAGCCATTCTTGCTGAAACATTTGCAATATTTGTAACTTACCAGTGAATGATTGTTTTTCTCAGCAAAAGTGAAGTAAGTAATTAGTAAATATGCTGTTTTGAGAAGATATTGAATAACTGGGCTGATTTACTAAATGATTTTAGAATCTTTTCTCAAAAAAAGTGTGAATGTTCACTTCAATTATCCAATGATGCGAAAAGCAAATTTCTGGTACTTTAAATACCCAATCGTGTGCACATGTTTTTCACACTGAGGCTGATATACTAAAAGATGTTTAGAGTTTTGGCTTAATACATTTAATTATTCAATCATGTAAAAGCATAATTCCTTTCATTTATTTTACCTACATTTCTGTTCATCTGATGCACCTGTACATAATTGGACATTTAAAGTAAACACAGCTACAATTTATTATTTTTTGAGTGAAGATTTGCAATTCCTTTATTAAAGCAGCCTGATTATATAAGGGCAAATCGTGTAATGTACAACGCAAGGGTCAAGCAATAAAAGAAAAAAAAAAAGAAAAATTTACAGTGTATAACTATCAAAGTACGTATATTGTTTTGAAATATTGAAGATATGATTTAAAAGTCAAAATTATACTCCACAATAATACCATAATAATATGAAGAATATTTTAAAAAGGGTTTATTGAATAAACCAGTTCAACAGTAGTAATGGCAATGGGCAAAGTATTTTAACCTATTAAAGAAAAAAAAAATGTATAATTCTTACTAGTGCACTAAAATAATAGCATTTATTTACATTATTATTTTGCACTGCTTTACTGAATACACCTGCTTTTTATTTTTTTTTATTTTAACTGTATGTATTTTGAAATTGCCTCCCTTTCATGTTGAAATGTTAGTGAAGCATTGTCTTACCCAATAATTTTAACAGAATGAGTGCCTTTCAGATGTCTATCAGATCTTTCTTTGTCCAGCCCACTGTATCTGTAGATCCCAGATTTATAGAGGAAAAAATCTTCATAGACTGTCATTACCGCTGAAAAAAAAAAAAAAAAAGAGAAAATTAAACATTCTAAGGTTTAACGTACATTTGATTCTTAAAAGTAGCCTGTCAGGATGGATATATGGGTGCTGCCAATGCTCACTTGATCTGAATGGTGCAGATCTAGGGCTGTCATCTGCATTCTTCCCTACATGCTGAGTTCTAAAACAGGAATATGCATGCATTGTAGTGGTTGCATGCTTGTTCTAGAGTTTTGAATACTGTATTTAGATTAAGCATACCGCATAGCCAAACTGCTTTAGCAATAAGTTTGTATTAGGCATATACATACAAATGGATAAAAAGAGTGTGACTACAAGGGCCTAATGTACACTACTCGGCGCCTAATGCCTGCAATGCAGTCTGTTAATGTGGCTAGACACACCAGTATAAACAGTAATAGATATATAAATAAATAAATTAATAAATATATATATATATATAAATAGATATCAGCAGCTGTTTAAATAAAAAGAAAATATAAAAATTGGATAGTAAAAAATTTTCAAGCACTGATGTACATGAGAAATAAACTACTAAAAACAGCGCTAGAAATACAATATCACAATGTTCAATCCCAAAGTTTTGAAAGATACTGGATTCACAGTCACAAAATTAAATAAATAAAAAATGCAAAAAATAAACTGAATAAATAAATGTTCGTTTGGTGCAGAAAATATTGGTGAGTGAACAGTTCAAAATTGCATCAAGGTGACATCCTCTGTAGACCAGGTAATATCCCGTGTGACTTGTTTCACCACGTGCGGAGAAATCCCCTTAGGGGTTAAAACTCACCAGAGGTAAAAATCAAACAGGCATATCAGGTACAGGTCATCGAATGGTTAAACTGCATCAATAATTCCTCAACCAAGATGGATTGGTAACCTTCTTAAACTCTCAGCATCTCAAAACACCACTGCATCAGGGGTCCAGGGGGGGATTGCCTCCAAATAAACTCGCCATAAAGACAAATAAAGTATTGTACATAGCGTAATTCCGTTTATTTTTAAAAATTGCAAATAAAACCACCCATAAAAGAACCCATAAGTATAGCAGCGTACATTAAAGTTACTTTCAGTTATGCAGAATAAGAATCACTTGCGTTTTGGGTTTATTAGGAAAAACCCTTCAGCGGCATCCA
This sequence comes from Lithobates sylvaticus, assembly GCA_028564925.1. Classification (NCBI taxonomy): domain Eukaryota; kingdom Metazoa; phylum Chordata; class Amphibia; order Anura; family Ranidae; genus Lithobates; species Lithobates sylvaticus. The sequence goes on along the minus strand of CM053028.1, from coordinate 326,760,734 downwards.
TAGAACTTCCTGTAGTCTGTGAGTGTGTCTATCCAGACACAGGGACAGCTTCCTGGTAGCGGTGGAGCGCAGCTGGAACGCAGGCGTCACTTCCGGTCAGCGTCGTGTAGGCCACGCCCTTACGCGTTTCGTCACTTCCGACTTCAACAGAGGGCGTGGCCACACGACGCTCAACGGGGCTATTTGTATCCAGCCCCCTTGGGCAATGACCAATCAGGGAATAGACACCACATCTTCATGATGATAGGCTAGAATCAACCCTGACAGGAAATGCCCACATTGAGAGAAGGAAATGCAATCACGCAGTGGTTGTAATGAACGCACTGCGTGCAGGGGGATCTATTCTGTCAATCAGCAATGACAGCTAGTTAATTCAATGGAAAAAGATGGACTTTGTACATCGGAACATATGGAGAGATAAACAAAGTTAAAACCAGGCACATGACGTTTAAATCTAGTCATATTATGTTGTAACATAATGCGGTGTGCACAAAGTAAACAACCTGTCTTTGCAGGCTAAAAATGCATATATAAGACTGCATATATAAAACACTGTGAGATAAATATGTGTCAGTGTTAGATGATGAGTACAAGCCGTTCTGAGCATCAATATAATTAAAAAAGGAGATCTATGCTATCTTAATCATAAATCTTAAGTGGCAAGACGAGGGGATCCATTGATTTAAAATGAGAGAATATATGTCGGTCTGTCCAATCGCATGTGTATGGGGGTATTCATGCGACATTGTTATTATAATGGTGTAGTCATGGTATACTTAATTCATTCCCATGACAGAAGAATCATATAGTATAATAAAATAAAGAAACCATGGCACCAGGTCATAGTGGGTATTTTCGGCAGAGTGTAACATATACATCTGATGGTAAATGGAAATATCGATCTGGCTATGTGATAATTATAGGGTAATTATAAGATCACTTGATGTGATTATATAAAACACATATTAGAGGGCAAAGAGTTAGTAGGCTAAAAAACAGCACATAAGAAATTATAATCGCTGAATCAATGTGAATTTACACTTAAAGTAAAAAAGTGTAAAAGCATATCCAAAATATAAGGTGCATCCGATGCTACTGATAACAAGAATAAAACGAGAATAAATCAGACACAATAGAATATTAGATGCGAGCATATATAGATATATATATATATATAGAGAATAAATAAATATATAAAAATATAGAAATATAAAAATATGTGTTATAGCGATCTTAAAATCTTTATATATTTATTTATTTATTCTCTATATATATATATATATATCTATATATGCTCGCATCTAATATTCTATTGTGTCTGATTTATTCTCGTTTTATTCTTGTTATCAGTAGCATCGGATGCACCTTATATTTTGGATATGCTTTTACACTTTTTTACTTTAAGTGTAAATTCACATTGATTCAGCGATTATAATTTCTTATGTGCTGTTTTTTAGCCTACTAACTCTTTGCCCTCTAATATGTGTTTTATATAATCACATCAAGTGATCTTATAATTACCCTATAATTATCACATAGCCAGATCGATATTTCCATTTACCATCAGATGTATATGTTACACTCTGCCGAAAATACCCACTATGACCTGGTGCCATGGTTTCTTTATTTTATTATACTATATGATTCTTCTGTCATGGGAATGAATTAAGTATACCATGACTACACCATTATAATAACAATGTCGCATGAATACCCCCATACACATGCGATTGGACAGACCGACATATATTCTCTCATTTTAAATCAATGGATCCCCTCGTCTTGCCACTTAAGATTTATGATTAAGATAGCATAGATCTCCTTTTTTAATTATATTGATGCTCAGAACGGCTTGTACTCATCATCTAACACTGACACATATTTATCTCACAGTGTTTTATATATGCAGTCTTATATATGCATTTTTAGCCTGCAAAGACAGGTTGTTTACTTTGTGCACACCGCATTATGTTACAACATAATATGACTAGATTTAAACGTCATGTGCCTGGTTTTAACTTTGTTTATCTCTCCATATGTTCCGATGTACAAAGTCCATCTTTTTCCATTGAATTAACTAGCTGTCATTGCTGATTGACAGAATAGATCCCCCTGCACGCAGTGCGTTCATTACAACCACTGCGTGATTGCATTTCCTTCTCTCAATGTGGGCATTTCCTGTCAGGGTTGATTCTAGCCTATCATCATGAAGATGTGGTGTCTATTCCCTGATTGGTCATTGCCCAAGGGGGCTGGATACAAATAGCCCCGTTGAGCGTCGTGTGGCCACGCCCTCTGTTGAAGTCGGAAGTGACGAAACGCGTAAGGGCGTGGCCTACACGACGCTGACCGGAAGTGACGCCTGCGTTCCAGCTGCGCTCCACCGCTACCAGGAAGCTGTCCCTGTGTCTGGATAGACACACTCACAGACTACAGGAAGTTCTATGGATGCCGCTGAAGGGTTTTTCCTAATAAACCCAAAACGCAAGTGATTCTTATTCTGCATAACTGAAAGTAACTTTAATGTACGCTGCTATACTTATGGGTTCTTTTATGGGTGGTTTTATTTGCAATTTTTAAAAATAAACGGAATTACGCTATGTACAATACTTTATTTGTCTTTATGGCGAGTTTATTTGGAGGCAATCCCCCCCTGGACCCCTGATGCAGTGGTGTTTTGAGATGCTGAGAGTTTAAGAAGGTTACCAATCCATCTTGGTTGAGGAATTATTGATGCAGTTTAACCATTCGATGACCTGTACCTGATATGCCTGTTTGATTTTTACCTCTGGTGAGTTTTAACCCCTAAGGGGATTTCTCCGCACGTGGTGAAACAAGTCACACGGGATATTACCTGGTCTACAGAGGATGTCACCTTGATGCAATTTTGAACTGTTCACTCACCAATATTTTCTGCACCAAACGAACATTTATTTATTCAGTTTATTTTTTGCATTTTTTATTTATTTAATTTTGTGACTGTGAATCCAGTATCTTTCAAAACTTTGGGATTGAACATTGTGATATTGTATTTCTAGCGCTGTTTTTAGTAGTTTATTTCTCATGTACATCAGTGCTTGAAAATTTTTTACTATCCAATTTTTATATACATACAAATATACAACAGGTACAGATAACCAAGTATGTCATCTAACATCAAGTGCAATACAACAAAGATATTCAGTCCAAGGTTGAATCATGACAAAAAACATGCATATGGGTGCAATGAGCTACACTTAAAACGTATATGTTCAGAAATACATATAGGAATTCAGTACCCTTGATAGTGTAATGAAAAGTAAAGCTGAGCCAGACCCTGGTAAAAAGAGAGAGGGGTAGGAAAAAACAACATTTCGGGGATGTGAAAGGGGTCTTGTTTAGAAAAAAAAACTTAGTGGTGATTAAATACCACCAAAAAAAAGCTGTATTTGTCTCTAAAAATTATAAAAACTGGATACAGCGTTGCATGGGCAGGAAAGGGGTGAAAGAGTTCAGCATTGAAGTTTTTAATGCATAAAACATACACATTTAATGTTCAATAAAAATTTATAGGGATCTGTAAAACAGTTATTTGATATTCATGATCTAATTTGAATTGCTCTTCTGAAACGTTTTGTTTTTAGTCATGTGACTGGCACAGCACCAATTAGGGCAGAGAGCATACATCAGCAGAATAATAGAAACCCCTCCCAAAGGTTTTTCCCTGCAGTTGCCAAAGAACCGGGAAAGATCATGTGACCACACAACAGAAACTTCACAAATGAGGGACTTAAAGTATTTTTTTAGAAAATACAGCAGCATGATATACTGCATATGATTTTTGTGAAATAATTACAGCAATAACACTTCATTGTTTAGTATCACTTGAACTTTCTCTCTCAAAAAAAATGACCAGGCCTGGGACGCCTTTCATAAAATACACCAATAGGTATACAACTCCTCTATGCCATCCTTAAAAAATTCACCAGGGTAAGATCCTAAATTAGACTATAGGATATTGAGATGCTGGGCTAAAAAAGATTATCTTAGATTGCAATATTTATTAAAAGAAAACTTCTTGCTTCTTTTAGAAGATATTTGATCTAAATAAGCCTCACACCCAGTAGACTATAGGGGGTTTCAACAGGTTAAACACTTTTATAATTCTGAAAAAATGGGGGAATTTGGGAAATTGGGACTTTAAATGTATTCTTTCTATAGAGGAACTGAATCTATTTGAGAAATTCTTCTATAATAAATGTACACCATTTAAGTCTGTGTTGGCCCTATAAAAACACCTATTATCTCTTCCGACCGTACCAGGGTATATAGTGTTAAATAATGTGAATGCAAGCTAAACTCACATCTTTCTGATGAAAAATCACTAATGATGATAGCTATAGTTCATATCTTATCCATTGGTATAAAATAGAGGGATCTAACTTCGAATCAATATCATGTTTAGAAAGATTACTAAAAATACCTACACCAGTGTAGCACCCTCCTAGTTAGGCTGCTAGGTAAATTTAGTTGTTGGCTTCTTCTGTAATCAAGGGGGCAGAAGATTGCTTGGTCTGGTCTGTTCAGGGTTTCAAATCCAGGGAGTTTGATTGTTTACCTCTGCTGCTAGAAGATTATAGAGATTAGGGAGGGAGAGTTCAATTGGCCAGCCTGAATATTGATCAGGGCCTAGCCAATCTCTGGGGAGGTGCTCCCAAATGGTGGTTGGGCAGCTGATAAATAGTCTGTAGAATTGAAATGTTTGTCTTTCCCCAGTAAGGAGAGTTCACAGCCTCAGGGGGACTGTTCCCTTTGAGGCAGCTTATGGACTGGATTGCTTTTTTGTGAGGTCTCAGTAGGTGTGTAGGTACAGGCCTGGGATGTAGAAGTAGGATGACCACATTTCAAAAATACCATTCAGGGATAATCCCCCGGAATGCGCTGGTTTGTGATATCACAAGGGGGTGGTGCGACCATGTGACATCACTGGGTGGCCCCGCCCCTTACCTATTTAAGAAATGTCACTTGGCTTACAATGCAGACAGCGGGTGGTCGGGCTTGAGAGCAGAGCGGGGTTTATATGCAACTTTAGTGCCTTAGATAGGCTAACATACATGAAACAAATGCTTTTTCTAACATTGCAGCTGCAGGCGGCCACTTAGATTCAAAGAATGTAATTGTTCTTTCAATGTTAGGCTAACATACAAACATTAGACAAATGGTCTTTATATCTAAAGGCACTAAATAATAAAAAAAATAAAACATACTTTATACTACAATAGGTCCACTGTCCACTACACTGACCTACCAGTCCACTACACTGACCCTTACATTGACCTACCCGATTCCTACTCTTACCCTAAAGGCCCGTACACACAATCAGACTTTTTGACAACCAACATGCAAATTAGCTGTTTTGGACCAACATCCGACTGTGTGTATACCAACTTGGGGCCAACGCCCTTTGGACAAAAATCCACGGGAAAGTTGGTCCACAGTCCGATCGTGTGTATGAGGCTTTACACTGACCTACCTGATTCCTACTTTGGCCTACCCGACTTACCTGACCACTACACTGACCTACCTGACCCCTAAACTGATCTCAATGATAAATGAATATTGTCAGCACAAACATGCATTGGGAAGGTATAAATAATATGTTGCTAGCTGAACACTAAAGGTAAATTCACATTCCTCTAAATAGCCATATAAGAAAAAATACAGCACACTACTATCTAACACTTAAAAACACACACAAATATAAAACCATATAAAAGTCCAAATGAGGCAGTACACAATAGAACCACAGAGCCCAGACAGCAGCACAAGTATCCACGTGGGTGAAGGAAAATCTGGTATCCTTAATAGGTGACAGCACCTTCCACCACCATAAGAAATGCTTGTTCACATCCAAAGGTGGATCCCTGAATCAGCAGAAGGTCAAAAGCACTTGTCCCACCTTGGGAAATGTATGAATGCCAGCAGCGGGTCTTGATACTTGGATATATTCCAGAACATGCGGGTAAACAAAGTATACTAAGTGGTCTCCGTTTGCTTGAAAAAATATTAGTTTATTAAAACAAATACGCACGCACATGAAATCCTCTTGATTCAGAAGTGTGTAGTAATACACAAAATGCTGATTGCGCGTCAGCACAGCAGGATGGCAGCGGGTGACATCATCCAGGTTAGCTCCTCCCTTCTCTGTCCATCACACTGACCTACCTGTCCACCATACTTTCCACTACACTGACCTACCTGTCCACTACACTGACCTACCTGTCCACTACATTGACCTACCTGTCCACTACTCTGACCTACCTATCCACTTCACTGACCTATCTGTCCACTATACTGTCCACTACACTGACCTACCTGCCCCCTATACTGACCTACCTGTCCACTAAACTGACCTACATGTCCACTATACTGTCCACTACACTGGCCTACCTGTCCACTATACTGCCCACTACACTGACCTATGTGTCCACTATACTGTCCACTACATTGACCTACCTGTCCACTATACCGTTCACTACACTGACCTACCTGTCCACTACACTGACCTACTGGATTCCTACTTCCTGTAATATTCCTCCCACACATTTACAATGTCAATCGGTGGATTCTGTTCACCTCTCTATGGCCTCCATTGGATGAGGACTCTCCCCAGCACCGGGTACTGTTCTAGAGTCCTGACTCTCACCACGCCACAGCTCCTCGGTGTCCCTCACTGGCCGGGTGTTCCACCAACAGCTGCTGTACGCTCTGCACCGAGCACTGCCCCTGTCCCTCTGCTGTTCTCACACTCACACACCCGGCCACCCTCAACTGAGGGATCTTGAGGGACAGGCTGGACAAAAGGAGTCCCTGGCCATGGGGAGGGTGCTGTGGAGCAATGCCTGCGATATGTCTCATCTGAGGTGTAGGGGGCCAGAGCAGAGGAAGTACTTGGTACAGTACACTTGACTTGGGACAGTGCAGCAGTGGCAGTAACAGCAGCACAGTAATATTGCTGCTCCCGGGGCTGCCCCCCATCCACGCTACACCACTGGGGTGACCTCAATCGATGGGTGCAGAATCGTGAACGGCTGCATCAGTTTCATTCCGGGACACTGTAATGTCCCAGAATGAAGGTGCCCGGTACAGAGCTGCCAATTGTGGGAAAGTCCCAGGCAATCCAGTGACCACAGGTCACGTGGTCACCCTATGTGGAAGTGACCTGGAACTGACTGCAGGATTCTTCCAAATGGATCTGAGAAGGACTGTCTCACTCACTGGATTGTGTCCAGAGGCAGCTGGAAGGTGTGCAGCTGTCCTGGGAACTTGAGAGTAAAGATTTAGAATTGATCCCTGTGACTGTACAGTGTTTTAGAGATTGCACTGGGTAGCAACATTTGAGCATTGGTGCAAGGTAACCAAATGCCAAAGAGACTTTGCCTGACTTCAGCCATAAGGGAATAGACTATTCTTTATTCACGTGTGCTTAAGGAGAAGATTGTCCTCTATCTGCTGTTTGCTCTTTGTGAGTGGGTGAAGTGTAGTTATTAGTCTTTGCTATTTATACTATCATATGACATGCTGGAACAAATATTGTACCACACTGTTTGTTTTTAAAAAAAATACATTATTAATGAAAATAAAATCATCAATTTGAGCTGCTTGGCTGGGATAAATTAGCATATTGTTTCTTCACACTGTTGCTGACAACACATTTGCAGCTCCTGGTGCTAAAGTTAATAACTCTCCCAATAGTAAAACTGCAGTTGGAGATATGGGAATGCAATTTTTCACTGCCACTGTTCTCCAAACATTAAAACAATAATGTATTTACCTGACAGACTGAGAGATTGATCATCCAATTGACTAAGACTAGGATTTTTGCTGGCTAACGTTTTTTTTTTTACTTCAGGTTGCAAGTTGAAATATGCATGTAATTTATCTTTGTAGCATAGCATTGCATACGTGTCCAGTAAAGTAAGTTGAACCACATATTCATTCCCTTTGTTGCCAGGCTTAGGCAGTGTTAGGCATTCCCCTCTATTAACATGTCAGACAAGCCTAAAGTGTGAGTTAGAGGCTCTGCATTTGGAGGTAGCAAGGAAAAAAATGGTTCTGCAGCACAAAGCGGTGGTTGGGTCACAAAATCTAGAGGCAGGGCATGATTTCCTTTTCTACTTCAGTGTGGCAATGCTATACAGTCATAGAAAGTGCAAGAGCCTTCTTCCTTTCCTCCCCTGCTAATCCCATCATAGCCCTGCAAATTGGCAATGAGATGATCTTGGTCGTGTGCAAGCATTTCTACTTTCGGATATGGAGAATGAGAAAGATAGCAACATAACCATAGTGGAAGGGGACATGCATTATGTTCCAGCAGCTGACACTTAATGCAAAGTGGGCTTCAGGGCTGAGGATAGGGTGGATGATGAGGTGCCAGACCATCTGTACGTGCCACCAATTGCAGAGGAGGAGAGTTCTGAGTTCTGAGGGAAAGGCAGAACAGCAGTGAGGGAGGATTTTGTCCAGGACAGGGACAGTTTGAAGAAAACTGAGGTAGAAGCTGTCCTAATCCATATGACAGCATTGCCTCACAGGTATAGGTTTTTGTTATCTCAAGAGCCAGTCCACAGAGCTCTGCAGTGTGGGCCCTTTTTAATGTATCTGCTGCTGACAGCACCGTTGGGTTCTGCAGCCTCTGTCTGCATCAGATTAGCTATGTTAAAGTACCAGTTATTTAGCCACCCCATGCATGAGAAAACACATAACTGCATCACAGAGCTTGGTAAGAGAAGCAGCTCAATAAGACAAGACAACAGCAAAAACAGTCCCATAGTTCTCCTCATTCCTCACTTATACCTCCCTCCACAAAATGCTCCTGTTGCATCCTTCAAACATCTGCATCATCTAGTGATATGGAGAGAAGTATTACAAGGAATTTCAGAGGCTTAGGATACAACACTTCAAGGAGAAAAAGAGTCACGAGGTCATTGTGAGGTGGATCAAGCAAAGGCTTGAACCTCTTCAGAATTATTTTACACTCACCTCACTGTTTCCAGCAGAATCCTTCCAAGGGCAGGTCTCTTCAAATATTTTTTTGAACAGTTCTGTAACAGAATAGTTACAGATCACAGAGTGTTTGCAGGTAGAGATAGTTTCTGCCATCCTATATCTAACTCGTGTTCCTGTACCTATATGCCTTTAGTATCTGGATTGGCTCGAATGCATTGAAGAATGGGTTCTAGCGTAAGTATATAAAGCAAGGGAGAAAAGGGGCATCTGTTGTGGATGGAGAAGGCGTCCGACAGATGGCCGTTGACCTTGACCCTAGCTCTGGGGTCAGCATATAATGACAGGATAAAGCCCTGCATCCCAGCGAGTTCAGCACCGCGTCCATATAGTCCCAGGCTACCCCGTCAAACCCCTTCTCTGCATCCATTGCCACGAAGAAGCCCTCCTGCTGGGTACAAGTCAGCCAGGCGTGCAGGTTCAGAGCCTTAATAGTATTGTCCCGGCCTCTCATCCAGGGACAAACCCTACTTGGTCTAGGCCCATCCAGGCCGGTACGTGGTAGGACAAGCGAGTTACCAGGATTTTTCCGAAAAGCTTGATGTCCACGTTAAGGAGGGAGATCAGGCGATAGCTGGTGACAGTGGTGGGGTCATTCCCTTCCTTGGGAATAACAGATATATAGGCTTCAAGGAGTCTTTCCGACATGCACGGATTGGTGGAAAGTGAGTTGAATGCTTTAAGAAAGCTTGGCGCCAGAATATATGAGAAGGTCTTATAATATTGGGCCATAAAACCATCCGGGCATTGGCTTTTGCCTGGTTTTGTAGCTTTAAGTGCTGTTAGGAATTCCTTCAATGTTAAAGAAGCTTCCAAACCAGAGAATCAGTGGCCAATAATGCAGATGGACTATATTGACTCAGGAAATCTTTAATCAGTTCCTGGCGTTTTGACAACTCAGTAAAGGTTATATAGGTTGCAGTAGAAGCAATGGAACTGCTGTGCAATGTCCTCATTTTTAGCATGGGTCTTGCTGGAGGTGTCTACAATGTGATAGATTGTGGAAGCCAATTTGCGTTGTTGAGTGGCTCTGGCTAGTAACCTACCTGGTTTGTTTCCCTGTTCATAGAAAATCTTTGGGATAAGACATTAAGCCGGTACGCACTTTTGAAAAGTTGTTCTAATAAAAGTGAGCACGTTTCCACCAATTTTTGCAATGTTTAAAGTGCTAACGTGCGTTTGTGTTGTTGTGTCATGGGAGAGACTTCAGGCGTATAATTACGGAGAAACAAGACCCCAATCTCTTGTCTTACAGTTGCTTGATCCCTAGGATCCGTGAGAAGAGATGCATTTAGTCTCCAAAGTTTGGTGGAGGTGAAACTATCAGGACATAGCAAGGTAATTGTGAACGGGTGGTGATCAGACAATGTCATGTTCTGTCATGTTCTCAATAGAAGTGCTATGGAGATAATATGAGTCCGCTTATGGTATAAAAAGGTAATCCAGCGAATACTGATTATTCGGGGGAGAGAAGAAAGTGTAGTCTCTGTCTCAGGGGTAAAGGGTCCTCCAAGCGTAAAGTCAGGGAGGCAAGCTGGAGTTTAATTTGGCAGAGGGCTGCGTAGGGGAGGGAGGAAGTGCCCGTAGGAGGTATCTACCAAAGGATCTAGGGGGATGTTAAAGTCACCCCCACCCCAAGATTAGGAGACCTGAAGAGCGTAAGTTTCACAATGACCTCCTTCAGAAACAGAAATTTTTTGGCGTTGGGGCAGTAAACATTGGCTAGCGTTACCAGAATATTTCTCCCCAAGCCCTTCAGGAAAAGGCAGTGGAGTGCAGGCGCACTGAGCGTGCTGTTGCTAACGGCGATCATGGGAGTGATTGGCCGGAGCCGCGATACCTGAAAGGAAGATAGACACTTTGTGGAAGAGGGGACAGCGGTGACATCGTAGGCTCCTGTGTCAGGTAAGTGACACATAATGGGCTACTATGCGATGCATAGTAGCCCATTATGCTTTACCTTTGCAGGGAAACAAAGAGGAAGTAAAACAAATCAGAGTTTACTTCCTCTTTAAGGATCAGGTTAGAAAACTGTCTGTCATGTCCTTAACAACTGATGGATTCATCAGCTATCAGCAGGCTTCCCCACTGACAGCTGAAATGTAAACAAAAGAATGCCGGCATTAAAAAAATCTGGGAAAAAAAACAGCACCCCCCCCCCAATCCATACCTGGTCCTTTAGGTCTGGTATTGATTTTAAAGGGAACCCAATGCCAAAATAAAAAACATTGTGGGGCCCCCAAAATCCCTTATCGGAGCATGCAGCCCAGCAGGCTAGGAAATGGAGGGATGAGTGAGTGCCCCTCCTCCTAAAAACATATATGCCCTCAACATGGGGGGTGCTTTGGGGTGGGGGGTTTGTGATTGATGATGGATCTGCCCCTTGGGACTTTTTTTTATTTTTTAATAAAGGAATCTTCAAAAAGTTCTGTTCTGTTTTTATTAACTTTTTACACTTTTTTGGTGAATATGTACCCCATACTCATTCACATAGGGGAGAGGCTAGGATCTGGGGGCCCCCCTTGTTAAAGGAAGCTTTCAGATTCTGATAAGCCCAACACCTGCAGACCCTCATAACCACAGGCCAGGGTTGTGGGGAAGAGGCCCTTGTCCCCATCAAGCACTCCCTCATGTTAAGGGCATGTGGCCTGGTATGGTTCAGAAGGGGCACTCACTTTTTTTGGTAGGTTTTCGACCTGTTTAGGTAGGAGGGAGAAAATCAGAGAAATGTCTCTCATAAAGCCTGCTTACTGCATCAGAAGGAATGCTTTTCATGGGGGAGGAGTGGCGTCCCTCCAAAATCCATACCAGACCCTTATCAAAACATGCAAGCCAGGAAGAGGGTTTGGTACGCCATTTTTATTTTAAATTTTGGTGCGGGTTCTACTTAAAATTCATACCAGACCTGAAGGGCCTGGAATGGATTTTGGGGGGGACCCGCACGCTATTTCTTTTTACATTTTGGCGTGGAGTTACCCTTAATATCCATACCAGACCTGAAGGGCCTGGTATGGACTGGGGGGGACTGCACATAGTTTTTTCAATGTTTTTTTATCTATATTGCCGGGAGCCGATAATATATTACAATCGCAAGCGAAATTTTAAATACATTTTTTTTGTAACTTTGCTGTAGATAAACTGTACTGTAATAAACATCTGAAATATGCGCTACTTTACAGGCAGACTAAGGGTCTATAGAACTCTGCAGTTTCTTTGTGCAATTGGACTGAAATCTGAGCCAGCCTGTGCTAGATGCTGTAACACAGGTACACTAATACATCTTTTGTGGCGATGTCCAAAACTGCAAAGATACTTGGTAGAGGTAATTGGTACCTTAAATAGGGTATTGGATATTAATATTCCGATTGAACCGCGTATATGTATATCGGGTTACTGTGATACCTCTATCTATACCTCCCCTATTGGTAACACTATAAGGCGTGCACTTTTTGTTGCCCGTAGACAGATTGCTCTTAAGTGGACCTCTCCACATCCACTGACTGTGTCCGATTGGATTGTAGATCTCAATAGGATCATTCTTTTTGAAAAGCATACAGATTCCCTAAGGAACTCCCTGAATAAGTTTGATGTTATCTGGTCTAGATAACTTCAGTCTATGACTTAGGTATCGTGTCAACCAATCTGTATTGTGTACTTTGTAATGCTGGATATTGTTAGTCTTTTTTTTTTTTGTGTGTCAAATATACTCAGAATAAGTGGGGGTACGGGGGGGTTAAATGTTAAAGGCAAATCCACTTTGCACTACAAGTGCACTTGGAAGTGCAGTTGATGTAGATCTGAGGGGAACCTGCAAGAAAAATAAAAAACAGCATTTTTGCGTGTAAATGATTGGATGATAAAACCAGCAGAGCTTCCCCACATTTCAGATCCTCCCCTTAGATCTACAGCGAATACATTTCCAAATGCAAAGTGTATTTGCCTTTAGTAAATCATCCCCATTGTTTTTTTTTTTCAAAATTGTTGCTCTTTTTTTGTGTATAACGCAAAAAATAAAAACCACAGAGGTGAGCAAATACCACCAAAGGAAAGTTTGTGTGAAAAAAAGGACGTCAATTCTGTTTGGGTACAATGTTGCATGACTGCGCAATTTTCAGTTAAAACAACACAGTGCCGTATAGAATAAAATGTCCTGATCAATAAGGGGGAAAATGAGCCAAGAGGAGCTGAGAAGCCCGGTCGAGAAGCCAGCACGTTCACGACACTGGACTTTCGAGGGCTCAGGTAAGTAAACGGGGGGCTGGGGGGAGCGATAATTGGCGGATGTTTTTTCACCTTAATGCATAGAATGCATTAAGGTGAAAAAACATGTACCTTTACAACCCCTTTAAGTGGTTAAATATCCTCAAAATAAAGCTCTACCTGTCCTAAGAAAATTTGATAAAATTAATGTGGGACAGTGTTGCATGACTGAGTAATTGTTATTCAAAGTGTGACAGCACTGACAATTACAAAATGGCCTAGGCAGGAAAGGGGTGAAACAGTATGGTTTTCATGTGGTTAAAAGACAAAACAAAACAAAAATTCCCACAGCATAAATCCTCAATCATGATTACCGCCAATTCCATCAACCCGCCAAAACAAAATTTACAATCTTTTCCCGATGGACACTTGCCGCAACTGATAGCTTTCTCGCAACTACATCCTTATGTCATGCAATCTATTCAAGGGAATCAGCCAATTTGTAACTGTGCTCTCCATGTAGCACACACCTGAACTCTGCACCCTGTACATAGTATCCTCCTGAGCCCTGAACTCTGTATGTAGTACACTCCTGAGCTATGCACCCTGCACGTAGCATCCTCCTGAGCCCGGCACTCTGTACGTAGCATCCTCCTGAGCCATGCACTCTGTATGTAGCATCCTCCTGAGCCATGCACTCTGTACGTAGCATCCTCATGAGACCCGCACTCTGTACGTAGAATCCCTCTGAGCCCTGCACTCTGTGCGTAGCATCCTCCTGAGCCCTGCACTCTGTACTTAGCATCCTCCTGAGACCTGCACTCTGTACGTAGCATCCTTCTGAGCCCTGCACTCTGTGTGTAGCATCCTCCTGAGCCCTGCACTCTGAATGTAGCATCCCCCTGAGCCCTGCACTCTGTACGTAGCATCCTCCTGAGCATTGCACTCTGTATGTAGCATTCTCCTGAATCCCGCACTCTGTAACTAGCATCCTCCTGAACCCTGCACTCTGCATGTAGCATAACCCTGAACCTGCACGTAGTATCCTCCTGCACCCTGCATGTAGTATTCTCCTGAACGCTGCACTCTGCACATAGCATCCTCCTGAACCCTGCATGTAGCATCCTCCTGAACCCTGCACATAGCATCCTCCTTCAACCTGCACGTAGCATCCTCCTGCACCCTGCACATAGCACCAGCATACAGGGGTACGCTGACCACCAGCATACAGGGGTACACTGACCACCAGCATACAGGGGTACACTGACCAACAGCATACAGAGCCACATTGACCACCAGCATACAGGGGCACACTGACCACCAGCATACAGGGGCACACTGACCACCAATATGCAAGGCCAGTGGTTACCAGTATACAAAGGACATAACAAATCAAGTAAAACAACTACCATGCAACTAAAAAAATCTCAAAAGCAATAAGAGAATCTTAAGGAAAAAAAATCGCGCTCTTAGAGTCTGTATACAGGGTTTGAGAATAAAATTCGTTCCAAAAAAGTCTCTTTTTATGGGAAATATTTCTCAAACACTGGTTTCCACAGGTTGCTTATATACTCATGGAGGATATGCTTACCAGAAGTAAGCCATAGATCAGCATATGGCTTTAACCCAGCCTGGGTTGGTGATTCGTTGGTTATGGGTTGTAACGAAGCAATACCAAATACCTCCTTCTCTTTCTCAGGTGCACTCACAGGACATGGTTAGCAATCACCGTAAAAAACAAAAACATATACATAGCGTAATACTGACAAACTATATATAGCAAAAACCAGTAGGTGAAGGGTTACCAAGTGGGAAAGGTATCCAATTGAGTGTGAGCAGACACCAGTGATCACAAATATATTTAGGTGACCAAAAAGACACCACCACCATATAAAAGACCTAATTACCAGATATTCAATTGTTGTGCACATAGATAAGGAAACTCTTCTTTTGAATGTTTCCACTTAAAGGTAAACCGCCACAAGTGAGGTTGGACGCGCTATATCTCCAAATCATAGGTAACCACCGTAAGAAGTGCCTCCTTACCAAACAGTGAAATGACAATCAGCAATGAGAATCAAACAGCAGGCAATCAGATGCACACTCCTTTTAAGATGTCCCCTTACCGCATAACATAGTTTCAGAGAGCCAGATACAGCAAACACAAATTCATGAGACCACGCACGGATCGATGGCAGCGATTTTTCAGCAGATACCCAGGAGTAAAAATATTCATACCATAGCGTTATACTGCATTTTTAAAATTTTATTCAAAATATAAAAAGTTTGCACTTACAAACTGGCGAAATAAAATAGCAGATTCAAAAGAGTTGTAGAGCCGGCCGGCTACAAACGAACAGACACTCCCGTCCTTCTTAGCGTGGTGACGTCAGCACGTATACCCTCAGACGCGTTTCGTTAGAATTAACATTATCAATGAGGAGCGGGCAGCGTGCTGTGTCACCACCTTATATAGAGCTACCCTTGATCTGAGTCACGGATACGAAGCTCAAAGCGCCATCTTAGTTATGGGCAATCGTTATGTGTTGTCTATGGAGGACCTCTGGCAGATGTCCCATTTAAAACCGGAACAAAAAATTCCATGAATGTTGAGGTCAGTGGTTAACTTCCTAGGTGAATTGAGGCAACTTTATTTAGACTCAATATCTCAGACATTCCTACATACTATCTATGTGAGACTTCCCCCGATCTTTTTGAATATACCAGGAAGTTCCTATCACAGTGGACGGTGTCCAACTTCCCCAACTAGCCGAGCCAACTTTATTGAAACTCAACATCAGTGACAAGCTGGAAACTGCCCCATGTGTGTATTTAATGATCCTATGGTTAATGTATGTGAATTATAAGCCCGCAATCATGCGGGAAAAAATATAACAAAGAGAGTGAGGATATTTATTTAAACAATAAAAAGTGAACCCGCGTTACTACAGTGCTGCGGAAAAATAACAAAAAGTGAAAAATCCTTATTTAAAAGGAAATTGAAAAAACTTTTTGTATAAGGGTTTTTGTATAAAGGGTTTTATTATTATTCATTCAAGTTAATCCCCTCTGTACTAGTGATTAGATAATACCATGTGATTAAACATATATGTCCACCTTATTGTGTATTAAATTGTGTATAGTGATTATAACAAATATAATAAGTGAAAATATATTTAAGATTAGAAATTAAAAATATACCGTGTACATATATAATCACATCTCGTGTGTATATACTGTACTCACATAATATTGTAACATATGTGAATATTGTGACCTATGTGATATTGTATGTAAATACTAGGAATCACAAAATCCTGTCAAATATTTCTATATTTTACATTCTGCACTACATAAGCACGTATACATAGTTCAATCAAGTGTATATATGTGTATGCACCCCACAAACACATATCAAGTGTACACACGCAAATGGGGGGTGGTTAATTGTAGTTGTTAATTGTATGAGAGATACGCATACATAGCTCAGATCAAGTTTACAAATCGAAGACAGAAAAAAGCTTTACAGTTTATGTTTTACAAGGAAAACAAATATCTAGTCACTATAAGGTACACATCAGGAGTTGTCAATAAATGCGTTAACATCCACATCAATGTTGAGCCCATAGGGGGCATAAGTCCTGGCCTTATAGATCCATGACATTTCTAACTTGGAGATTTCTCTCACAAGTGAGCTCCCCCTCCAGTTTGGGCTAAATTTATCTATCCCCAAAAAAAGAGTGTTTGTGGGATCTTTTTTGTGGACTAATAAATAATGTTTCGAAACTGAATGGTTTTTAAAACCAGTTAATATATTTGTGATATGTTCATTTAACCTGACTTGTAACGGTCGTTTTGTTCTCCCTATATACTGTAATCCACACGGACATTGCAGTAAATAAACTACACCGGATGTGGCACAGGTTATAAACGGTTTGATATCGAATTGGATCTGTGTACTGGTAGAACGAAAATTCTGGGTCCGTCTATGGGTGCAGCTATTTAAGGAACAAACTCGACACCTACCACATTTATAGTATCCTGATAGCTGGAAGAAGGTTAAATTACTCCTATTAGGGGGATCCAAGATGTTAGGGGATATTCTATTTCTCAAGGAGGATGCACCCCTAAAGATTACCTGGGGTCTTTCTGGTAGGATGGTACCCAATATTCGATCATTGCAGATGATATGCCAATGTTTGGCTACCATCTGTTTGATCTTCTTATGTTGCAACGAATAAGTCGTCAAAAAGGGTACCCCCTGTGAAAAAGGATTCAACCTCGGTGCTTCTCTCTCTCTCAAGAGATCTCCCCTATTCAGAGACTTCACACTATCGAGTGTACATGCCAAACTTTCTCTAGAGTATCCCTTTTCCAGAAATCTCTGAGTTAGATTCTCCGCCTGCATCAAAAAATCACTATCCTTAGAGCAATTTCTCTTGAGCCTGATGTACTGGCTCTTTGGAACCGAATCCAACCAGGGTTTGTGATGGCATGAATTTGTGGGTATGAAGGAATTCCTATCAGTAGACTTGAAATATGTACAGGTAGTTAAAGTCCCACTATCAGCCTTTATAGTCAAATCGAGAAAATTAATTTCCGATCGACTGGCCTCATATTTCAGTTCAATGCCCCTCTGGTTGTCATTGAGGGAAGTCATAAATGATTGGAGTGATTGGGTGTCACCTTCCCATAGGAGGAGGATGTCATCAATGAATCTTATCCACAGAACCAGTTGGGGTATGTTCTGTGAATAGATGACATCCTCCTCCCATTTGGCCATAAATAAATTGGCTAGGCTAGGGGCATATTTTGCCCCCATAGCCACGCCTCTGCTTTGGATGTAAAATTGATCCCCAAACCAGAAGTAATTGTGTGTTGCTGCAAATTCAAGCAGGTCCATAATAAATGAAACCTGCTGGAGTTGCAGACCAGAATCTCTGGCTAAAAAGCCAGAAACAGCATCGAGACCCAGACAAAATATGCCCCTAGCCTAGCCAATTTATTTATGGCCAAATGGGAGGAGGATGTCATCTATTCACAGAACATACCCCAACTGGTTCTGTGGATAAGATTCATTGATGACATCCTCCTCCTATGGGAAGGTGACACCCAATCACTCCAATCATTTATGACTTCCCTCAATGACAACCAGAGGGGCATTGAACTGAAATATGAGGCCAGTCGATCGGAAATTAATTTTCTCGATTTGACTATAAAGGCTGATAGTGGGACTTTAACTACCTGTACATATTTCAAGTCTACTGATAGGAATTCCTTCATACCCACAAATTCATGCCATCACAAACCCTGGTTGGATTCGGTTCCAAAGAGCCAGTACATCAGGCTCAAGAGAAATTGCTCTAAGGATAGTGATTTTTTGATGCAGGCGGAGAATCTAACTCAGAGATTTCTGGAAAAGGGATACTCTAGAGAAAGTTTGGCATGTACACTCGATAGTGTGAAGTCTCTGAATAGGGGAGATCTCTTGAGAGAGAGAGAAGCACCGAGGTTGAATCCTTTTTCACAGGGGGTACCCTTTTTGACGACTTATTCGTTGCAACATAAGAAGATCAAACAGATGGTAGCCAAACATTGGCATATCATCTGCAATGATCGAATATTGGGTACCATCCTACCAGAAAGACCCCAGGTAATCTTTAGGGGTGCATCCTCCTTGAGAAATAGAATATCCCCTAACATCTTGGATCCCCCTAATAGGAGTAATTTAACCTTCTTCCAGCTATCAGGATACTATAAATGTGGTAGGTGTCGAGTTTGTTCCTTAAATAGCTGCACCCATAGACGGACCCAGAATTTTCGTTCTACCAGTACACAGATCCAATTCGATATCAAACCGTTTATAACCTGTGCCACATCCGGTGTAGTTTATTTACTGCAATGTCCGTGTGGATTACAGTATATAGGGAGAACAAAACGACCGTTACAAGTCAGGTTAAATGAACATATCACAAATATATTAACTGGTTTTAAAAACCATTCAGTTTCGAAACATTATTTATTAGTCCACAAAAAAGATCCCACAAACACTCTTTTTTTGGGGATAGATAAATTTAGCCCAAACTGGAGGGGGAGCTCACTTGTGAGAGAAATCTCCAAGTTAGAAATGTCATGGATCTATAAGGCCAGGACTTATGCCCCCTATGGGCTCAACATTGATGTGGATGTTAACGCATTTATTGACAACTCCTGATGTGTACCTTATAGTGACTAGATATTTGTTTTCCTTGTAAAACATAAACTGTAAAGCTTTTTTCTGTCTTCGATTTGTAAACTTGATCTGAGCTATGTATGCGTATCTCTCATACAATTAACAACTACAATTAACCACCCCCCATTTGCGTGTGTACACTTGATATGTGTTTGTGGGGTGCATACACATATATACACTTGATTGAACTATGTATACGTGCTTATGTAGTGCAGAATGTAAAATATAGAAATATTTGACAGGATTTTGTGATTCCTAGTATTTACATACAATATCACATAGGTCACAATATTCACATATGTTACAATATTATGTGAGTACAGTATATACACACGAGATGTGATTATATATGTACACGGTATATTTTTAATTTCTAATCTTAAATATATTTTCACTTATTATATTTGTTATAATCACTATACACAATTTAATACACAATAAGGTGGACATATATGTTTAATCACATGGTATTATCTAATCACTAGTACAGAGGGGATTAACTTGAATGAATAATAATAAAACCCTTTATACAAAAACCCTTATACAAAAAGTTTTTTCAATTTCCTTTTAAATAAGGATTTTTCACTTTTTGTTATTTTTCCGCAGCACTGTAGTAACGCGGGTTCACTTTTTATTGTTTAAATAAATATCCTCACTCTCTTTGTTATATTTTTTCCCGCATGATTGCGGGCTTATAATTCACATACATTAACCATAGGATCATTAAATACACACATGGGGCGGTTTCCAGCTTGTCACTGATGTTGAGTTTCAATAAAGTTGGCTCGGCTAGTTGGGGAAGTTGGACACCGTCCACTGTGATAGGAACTTCCTGGTATATTCAAAAAGATCGGGGGAAGTCTCACATAGATAGTATGTAGGAATGTCTGAGATATTGAGTCTAAATAAAGTTGCCTCAATTCACCTAGGAAGTTAACCACTGACCTCAACATTCATGGAATTTTTTGTTCCGGTTTTAAATGGGACATCTGCCAGAGGTCCTCCATAGACAACACATAACGATTGCCCATAACTAAGATGGCGCTTTGAGCTTCGTATCCGTGACTCAGATCAAGGGTAGCTCTATATAAGGTGGTGACACAGCACGCTGCCCGCTCCTCATTGATAATGTTAATTCTAACGAAACGCGTCTGAGGGTATACGTGCTGACGTCACCACGCTAAGAAGGACGGGAGTGTCTGTTCGTTTGTAGCCGGCCGGCTCTACAACTCTTTTGAATCTGCTATTTTATTTCGCCAGTTTGTAAGTGCAAACTTTTTATATTTTGAATAAAATTTTAAAAATGCAGTATAACGCTATGGTATGAATATTTTTACTCCTGGGTATCTGCTGAAAAATCGCTGCCATCGATCCGTGCGTGGTCTCATGAATTTGTGTTTGCTGTATCTGGCTCTCTGAAACTATGTTATGCGGTAAGGGGACATCTTAAAAGGAGTGTGCATCTGATTGCCTGCTGTTTGATTCTCATTGCTGATTGTCATTTCACTGTTTGGTAAGGAGGCACTTCTTACGGTGGTTACCTATGATTTGGAGATATAGCGCGTCCAACCTCACTTGTGGCGGTTTACCTTTAAGTGGAAACATTCAAAAGAAGAGTTTCCTTATCTATGTGCACAACAATTGAATATCTGGTAATTAGGTCTTTTATATGGTGGTGGTGTCTTTTTGGTCACCTAAATATATTTGTGATCACTGGTGTCTGCTCACACTCAATTGGATACCTTTCCCACTTGGTAACCCTTCACCTACTGGTTTTTGCTATATATAGTTTGTCAGTATTACGCTATGTATATGTTTTTGTTTTTTACGGTGATTGCTAACCATGTCCTGTGAGTGCACCTGAGAAAGAGAAGGAGGTATTTGGTATTGCTTCGTTACAACCCATAACCAACGAATCACCAACCCAGGCTGGGTTAAAGCCATATGCTGATCTATGGCTTACTTCTGGTAAGCATATCCTCCATGAGTATATAAGCAACCTGTGGAAACCAATGTTTGAGAAATATTTCCCATAAAAAGAGACTTTTTTGGAACGAATTTTATTCTCAAACCCTGTATACAGACTCTAAGAGCGCGATTTTTTTTCCTTAATATTTTCTTGTGTTTATCTCATTATTATTGCAGCTAATGTTAGAGTTTTTATTTTGTTTGATTAGCGCAGTTTTTTTCCCTTTATAATAAGAGAATCTTGTTATCTGGTTCCCTCATGTAACAAATGTCACAAATATTTTGAGAAATTGCAGAGCTTCAATGTGTAAATAATGGTGAAACCCCCTACATACAATAATAATAACAGAGATGCAAATCAACCAGTGTATTAGAACATATCACATAAAATCCCTATAAACGACATTTTACGTTTACGTTTTTGGTTTTAATATGACAAAATGTTGAAAATTTCAAGGGGTATGAATACTTTTTGAATACTTTTTGAAGGCACTGTACATTTGAGCCCCTGGAAATGGGGGACTATGTATAAAAATGGTTGCAATTCATGCAATTTGTACTTGATACATATGTTCAACACCTTGAATTAAAGCTGAAAGTCTGCACTTCAAATTAATTTGGATTGTTTTGTTTTAATTTTATTCTGGTGGCATACAGAGCCAAAAATATGAAAATTGTGCTTGTGTCCAAATATATATGGACCTAAATGTATCTTCTAACTGGTTGATTTGTATCTCTGTTATTATTATTGTATGTAGGGGATTTCACCATTATTTGCACATTGAAGCTCTCCAATTTCTCAAAATATTTTTACAGAAGGAGTGACACCCTCACTACTATATTGCAACACATTGGTTGATTTGCACTGGATATTAAAAAAAAAAGCCGCCCTTGCCCAGATTGGATTAGAATTTTGCCACCCCATCGCTCTCTCCAAGTTTTTTCTCTATCTTATCTTCTTAACATTTGGTAGTCATATCCCAAACAATTCTAAGAAGTATCTTCTTTTTAAATCTCATAAAGGAAATTTGAGAAATAACGTATAAATCATACAATCATTCCATAAACACATACCACATACGCTGCATATATAATTTAAGGAAAATATGCTTATAAAATGGTTTACCATTTGCCAATAAAAAAAATATGTCTCCAGATTTATTAAAAAAAATCTTGTCACCTTATCTATCTGATTCAAAACCTGTTACTGGGCTTTCTGAGCCATTTTTTCAAGCTCTGTAAACAAATACTTACTTTCAGAATGGAAAAAATATGAATTAGCTCAATATGTCAAAACAGAGCCTATGGCGCCACGTGTTGACTGAATGGGCAACTGCATAATATTCATATTAATATTAATGTGTGCTTGGTGTACTTAACTGCTATGATAGAGGGAGAACAACTAGACAATAATATTTAAATTTAACAGAATTTAAGCTTTGCTAAGTGAACAGACACACACACGCTTCTCCTTTGTGCTTTATGTACATATAAACTTTTTTTTTAATGATACAGTATATGTTGTCTAACCTAATAAAAGGCATCTGTCTGCATTTTTTCATGATAGTGTAATTTACCTTGCACTGGACCATTTTCAAATATTTCTTTCATGATTGCCCTTTCCTGTATTTAAACAAAACATTAAAGTTACTTATCCTAGTAAACACCAGAAAATAAAAGGAAAAGTATACTTCTTTTAGTGGAAACATTCTTTGAGTTATTAGTGTAAGTTTACCTGAAAGTAATGTTTAATGTGACTTTTACAGTCTTTCACGATTGTAGCATAGTTTCATAACTGTGTTACATATATTATTATTATTATTATCATACAGGATTTATATATCGCCAACAGTTTGCGCAGCGCTTAACAAAATAAAGGCAGACATTACAATTACATAACAATTTGATACAAGAGGAATCAGAGGGCCCTGTTTGTTAGAGCTTACAATCTAAAAAGAAAGGGTCAATTGATACAAGAGGTAATAGCTGTGGGGAATGAGTTGATGGAGGAAGTAAAACAGTGTTAGTTAGAAGCAGGATAGGCTTCTTTAAAGAGAAAGGCTTTCAGGGATCGTCTAAAGATGGATAGATTAGGGGACAGTCGGACAGATTGGGGTAGAGAGTTCCAAAGGATGGGAGAAGCTCTGGAGAAATCCTGGAGGCGAGCATGGGAGGAGGTGACAAGGGAGCTAGAGAGCAGGAGGTCTTGGGAGGACCGAAGAGAGCGGCTTGGTTGGTATTTTGGTACTAGGCTAGTGATGTAGCTGGGGGCAGAGTTATGGATGGCTTTATAAACTATTGTTAGTACTTTGAATTTTATTCGTTGGGTGAGTGGAAGCCAGTGGAGGGATTGGCAGAGAGGGGTGGAGGACACTGAATGGTTGGTAAGGTGGATGAGTCTTGCAGCGGCATTCATTATGGACTGAAGGGAGGATAGTCTATGTAAAGGTAGTCCAATGAGGAGGGAGTTGCAGTAGTCGAGGCGAGAGATAACCAGGGAGTGAGTTAGAAGCTTGGTGGTGTCATTCGTTAAAAAGGGGCGTATTCTGGAAATGTTGCGGAGGCTAAGGCGGCATGATTTGGACAGGGATTGTATGTGGGTCTGAAAGGACAGTTCAGAGTCTAGGATTACCCCTAGCACCCTGGCATGTGGGGACGGACTGATAGATGTGCCATGGATCTTGACTGGGAAGTCAGGGGAAGGGGCACGTGGAGGAGGAAATATTAAGAGCTCAGTTTTAGACAGATTAAGTTTGAGGAAGTGGTATATACTGTACATATTTGTAGATTCTCTCTTTGTTGGCTATTCAAATGTTAGCCTTCCCAATAAACAACTTCTGAGAATAAAATCTCAGCCAAATATAATATGTCTTGTTTTTTACTGGTCAAACCTGGTTGATAAACTTGATGAACGGTAAAGCATAATCATTGTGCAGTACTAACACACAAGAAGCATTAGATATTTTTAACAAAACATGTCTGATCCCATATGCGTACTGAATATTATTACAAAATAATTCACCTAAAATTGAACATCTTATGTATGTATTAGAATAAAGGAAAGGGATGATCGTCACTCAGGATGGCATCCAAAATAGTATTTCTTTATTAAATGCATGTACAAAGCTGTAAACTACCCTACGTGTTTCTGACGTTAGTCATTAGTCATGGCTTAGGACTAATGTCCGAAACACGTAGGTTGTTTTACAGCTTTGTACATGCATTTAATAAATAAATACTATTTTGGATGTCATTCTGAGTGCCAACCATCCCTTTCCTTTATTCTGGTACGTTGGAGGTGTCAGCGGCCTCAAGGTCTGAGCACCGGGCGGAGCTTTTATGTGGGAAGGTTGCAGCGCCTATACACCCGTTTTCCTATGTATGTATTGTTCTATTTTTGGTATGCATGGGGATGTTTGATATGTAATATAGATTTATATACATGTGTTTCCTGACTGCATACATGTATATAAGTTTGAAATGTTTTGGCCTAACTTTCTATATAGATCGAAAATTCAGAGGTAAAAGGTACCATCATCCGTATAATGTGGAAAAGTTTTTTTAGAGGAACCTGGTCCCCAAACCAACGTCCTCTAAGAGGGGGGGAGCTGTCGGACTATCACGGTACAGTACACTGTATTAACACAGTGTACTGTACCGTGATAGTCCAATGTATATAAGTTTGTGTATGTGCTTATGTGCTTGTGTATAGTAGAATTCTTAAAAAAAAATTTTTGTCATTAAGTATTTTATCTTACTTTTTTAGGTTTTTTACTTTTTTTAACCTTCCCAGCGGTAATCCCGAGTCTGGCTCGGGTTCAGTTTTTTCTGTTAGGAGCGGTAACCCCGAGCCAGACTCGGGCTTGCGTGCAGGATACAGGGGGGGAGTTACTAACCTTTTCCCCTGGATCCTGCAATGTCTCCCCGCTGTGTGAGCGAGCCGTCCGCTCGCTCGATTCACACAGTGCCGAGTGCCGCTGATCTCCGTTCCCTGTGACGTTACGACGCACGGGAGCGGAGATCGGCGCCAAATTTAAAAAAGTTTAAAAACACACAACACATACAGTACTGTAATCTTACAGATTACAGTACTGTATACAAAAAATACACATCCCGTTTGTCCGTAGTGGTCTGCCCAGTACCCTGTATGTCATTTTATATAATAAAATTATTTTTTTTTTCTGCCTGGAAACTGGAGATTGTCCATAGCAATCAAAAAGTGTCCCTTTATGTCAAAAGTGGTTTTAGACCAGCTAGAAAACACCGATAAAAAATTAGAATCACAATTTATCATCAAACAATAAATTTAATGACAGCGACTATTCTGCAACTGAGCAAATTTCAGTGTTTTTGATTTGATTACATTATTGAATCATTTTTATATATATTTTTATTATATTATAATTTATGATTTTGTGTTTCAAACTTTATCATACAGACTCCGGACAGAATCATACCGCCAGGGAGGTTAAAAATCTTCTGTAACAAAAGGGCTGATAAGCCCCCCTATATAATAATAGTAACAGGTGTTCTTTATAAGACATGTAGTATGGTGTGGCTCCTGATGCCTCCTGTGCCAACAGGTCAAGCAGATCTCCATGGAGGAGTTCAGGGAATGGGAATTTCACAATATTCACCATTCACTTTCCATCTTGAAGCCCCCTGGATGGTTCCCAGGGTAATTGAGAAAGTTAGGGAGTTGATGGGGAGCACACTGAAATGCAGTATAATATGCTGAATTGTTTGAGTGGCTGTACAGCCACCCACATAAATTCAAACCTAAACTAACACACTGTAGCATAAAACAAAAAAAAAAAACAAGCCTGCAGCCATTATTGCCTCCATGGGTTTGTTTTTATCTTTTCACTGCCCCACCATAACACAGTTGATGAGAAATCCATTGTTAGGGTTTACATACTCTTTATCATAAGCAAGGCTAGTATTTGTTGCAATAACTTTAAAACTATTAATGACAATCCCTAAACTTACCAGA
Organism: Lithobates sylvaticus; assembly: GCA_028564925.1. Classification (NCBI taxonomy): domain Eukaryota; kingdom Metazoa; phylum Chordata; class Amphibia; order Anura; family Ranidae; genus Lithobates; species Lithobates sylvaticus. The sequence goes on along the minus strand of CM053028.1, from coordinate 326,734,296 downwards.
GAACCAACTAATACAATATCCTATTCTTATTTGTCTTCCTCTATATCAACCATGTGAGCCTGAACTGGTTAAACATGACATACTTACATTTGATGGTATCCTATAAGGTGGACTGCACCGATAGAGGTAATTAGAATCAACTAAACTGTTTGGGCAGGGCTTTGTTGCATAGCTTTTGCCATATTTGTCTGTAGCACTTGAAAGGTTGCACGTGGTATGTACAATGTTACTGTCTTCAGCTATAAAAGGATAGCATTCATGCGATACCAACCTGGAAAATATACATAATTAGTTATAAGATTATTAACAGAAAGTTAATTATTGCAAGCTAATTATCACAAACTCAAGTTTTAAAGGTAAAAATTAATGACTGACCATAATTTCTGAACATTTTGCTTGGAAATTTGGATATTCATAACAATTATTTAATGCTAAAGTGGACATTTTAATGATTAGAGAGATATGTCAGAATTATTAGATATTTTAGATTTTGAGTAAAACACTTCTAGTACATTGTACGTTTTTGCCATTGATTAAAAATATTGTATACATATAGTAAAAAAAGCTGATATAAAACATGTGTTTAAAAACATAACACATAAGACCTTTGATTAACCCCTTTACGGGAAGGGTACACACCATACGCAGCCTTATTGCAGTGGATCTACCTCTCTAGGGCTTCATATGTGCTTAACTATGCTTGTGCTACCAGGGCCTGGTATGGACTGGGGGGACCGCACGCCACTTTTTTCAATGGTTGCCGGGAGCCAACAATACATTACAGCCGCAAGCAATTTTTTTTTTTTTTAATTCTTTATTTATTTCAAAGTTTTTTCAATACAAATACAAGGTACATTTCCTTTTGCCCGACCCTCCCCCACCCCTTCCGCCCCGTCTTGCAGATCTTTCTCCAAAACCCAAAAACTAAGATTAAACAATTTGTTTCGTCGTATTACTGTTTCTTATCTAGTTATTTCTTCAAAGTATCTCCATGACTCTCTAAAGACAATCCAGCAGGACCATTTATCTTCCCGTCTACTCGAGTTGTCTCCATTTTCCTGTACTAGTTCTGCATTCTCCAGTATTCGCTGTCGGTTTACTCTCGTAAACCATTCAGCTATTTGCGGACTCCTCTCATCCATCCATTTCCTAGGGATTAGGTTTTTCGCCTCATTTAGTAGGATTGGGATTATTGAGTTTCTATATTGCCTTATGGGGATGTCTGTCCCATGGAACAAGACCACCCATGGGTCTTCGGGGATATGTTTTTTTGTAATGCTTTCAATTAGTGATAATATCTGCTTCCAATATTTTTTTATAATTGGGCAGTCCCACCAGATATGTGCCATTGTACCATTGCCTCCACAACCTCTCCAACAAAGAGAGGTTTTATCTCTTTGTATCTTACTCATTTTTACTGGGGTTATATACCACCCCATGAGGCACTTATAATTAACTTCAATGGTTTGGCTGTCCATCATAGTCCCATGTAAGATTTTCAGAATCTTATCGCATTTATTTTCGGTGCAAGGGATCCCCAATTCCTCCCCCCACCGATTGACGCCGGGAGGGACCTCCTTGTGTCTCTCCTGCATTAACATTTTATATAACCGTGAGATTGTGTTTTTAACTGGGAGGCTTGTACAGATTTTTTCAACCACCGTGAGGCTATCCCCATCCCGTATTGGTTGTGGAAGTCTTTGTACAAAGTTTGTCAGCTGGGTGTACCTCCAGGCGTCAACCGATATTAACTCCACTTCCTTGCTCAACTCGTGAAAAGTGATAAGTTTACCTTTTTTAATGATATCCCTTAAACGTTATCAGGGACCTGGTCCGCCGCGCGCCCCAGTGCGCAGACGCATAGGTCCGGCGCTGCGGCGCACAGTAGGAGTCAGAGGAACGATGTGGCGGCGCACGAACGTGCGCGGCCATGCTGAACGGCGCGCGCGCATGCGCACTAGTGCACGTCCCATGTGACCTCCAGCCGGCCTATAAAAGAGAGGCCCCTGGACCCAAACAGACGCTGGTTCGTCTCTCAGCTGTTCCCTTGTCCCTTGTACCTATGCCTGCTGTATCTACTTGCCTACCCGTTGCCGACCCGGATTGTCTTGACCTTGTTACCTTCTCCAACCTTGACCTTTGGCTTGTTTACCCGGATCACCACCTCTCTCCTGTGTTTGACCCTCGGCCTGCATACCGGACTTCCACCGCCTGCTTAAGCAGTACTTGACCCTCAGCCTGCCTTGACCCCTTGCTTGTACTTGACCATTCTATCTGGACTTGCCCTTCTGTGTTAACCTTCTGCTTGTGCCTGATTAACCTTGTGTTTGATCCTCAGCCTGCTGCCTGTTTACCCATCAGTGTTGGAGCCTCCGCCAGTCTGCCAGTATACCCCAACTACACCTGGATCCACGCCTAGCCACCACCCAACAGGTGGCTTGTGCCTCTTGGTGCCAACTGTCCCCTGTACCATCTTCAGGGGTGGTAGGCGCTGAGTCGCAAGGGCAACCGCTCTCGGCATCTTGGCCTCGGTGAGTACTTAGTTCCTGATAGTACGAACCAGCCATGACAGAGGCCAACAGAGCGGGATCTCCTCTGGAGATGCTATGCCAACAGGTATCTGCCCTCATGGAAGCTGTACAAAAGCTACAAGAAGGCTATGTACAGGTGGACAGCCGTCTTCAACAGTTGGCAACGGCCTCTCTTCCGTCAAGCCCAGCTCCTGGATCAGCCAGTGGAAGTTCTGCACCGCAGGCCCAAGCGCCACCTGCCATGATGATGGCTGTACCCGAACCCAAGGTCCCAGTACCTGAGCGATTTTCAGGCGATCGCAGGAAGTTCAGGTCTTTCAAGAATGCCTGCACCTTGTACCTTGCCCTACAGCCCCGAACTTTCTCTTCAGAGATTGTAAAAGTGGGATTTGTCATGTCATTGCTATCAGAGGAACCCCAGACCTGGGCCCACGGTCTCATGGAGCAGAGGAACCCCCTGTTAAACACTGTGGACTCTTTCTTTGAAGCAATGGGCCAACTTTATGATGACCCTCAGCGTTCTGCCACTGCCGAAGCCACACTACATACTCTTTCCCAGGGCAAAAGGCTAGTGGAAGACTACACGGCAGAGTTTCGCAAATGGTCAGCCGACACTACCTGGAACGAGGCAGCCCTTCGTTATCAATATCGATTGGGGCTGAACGAAGTCCTGAAGGATGAGTTAGCTCGGGTGGAGACCCCCACAACCCTGGAGGAGTTAATCCAACTGGCCACCAAGTTGGACCGGCGCATGCGGGAACGGCGTTCCGAGCGCCTACAGAATCCCCGACCAGTGTGGGTACCCCCTAGGGCACCGCCTACATACCCTGCCTCCTCCTTTTCTCCAGGTACGCCGGCTCCGGAGGGGGAGCCCATGCAACTTGGCCTAGTTCGCCCTCGGCTTTCTCAGGAAGAAAGGCAACGCAGACGCAGGTCTAACCTGTGCCTCTACTGCGGGGGTTCCGGGCACTACCTACTGAACTGCCCCATCCGGCCCAGTAAGTTGCCATCTCAAACCACTATCAACTGTCAAACCATTAACCTTGTCCAGGCTTACGTGACTCTTTCTGTCTCCTTACAGCTGGCGGGAAAGAGGATTCGGCTCCCGGCCGTAATTGATTCAGGTGCCTGCAGTTGTTTTCTGGACATTTCCATCGCCAACGAATGGCACATCCCTTGTCTAAATAAAGAAAGACCTTTACTGGTCCACTTGGCTGACGGGTCCCTTCCACACTCAGGACCAGTAGTCCAGGAGACCCCACCTATCCTCACCACTACAGACTCCGGCCACCAGGAACTGCTACGTTTTGATTTGATTTCTTCCCCGATGTTTCCCATCATCCTGGGACTCCCTTGGTTACAGGCCCATGATCCTCAGATCCATTGGGACCGGAAGGAGGTCTCCTTCTCTTCTCCCTACTGTCATCAACATTGCATCTCCCCGGCTCCGAGCTGTCATCTGGCAGTCATCTCAGCACCAGAAAACCTCCAGCACATTCCGCCTGCCTATCAAGACTTCAGGGATGTGTTTGACAAGAAGAAGGCCGACCATCTACCACCTCACCGGGCTTATGACTGCCCCATTGAGCTTTTGTCTGGCTCCGAGATTCCTTTCGGGCGCATATTCCCGTTATCTGAAACTGAGTTAAAATCGTTGAAAGCCTACATTGACGAAAACCTTGAAAAGGGCTTCATTCGGCCCTCTACCTCCCCGGCTGGGGCTGGCATTTTTTTTGTAGGGAAAAAAGATGGGTCACTCCGACCTTGCATTGACTATAGGGAGCTTAATAAAATCACGGTGAAGAACCGGTACCCGCTACCTCTAATTCCCGAGCTCCTCCAACGTTTCCGATCGGCCAAGGTTTTTTCCAAGCTTGATTTAAGGGGCGCTTATAATCTTGTCAGGATCCGCGCCGGTGATGAGTGGAAGACAGCCTTCAGGTCCAGGTTTGGCCATTATGAGTATTTGGTGATGCCCTTTGGCCTGTGTAATGCTCCAGCTACCTTCCAACATCTGGTGAATGACATCTTTAGGGAGCACCTGGACGACTTCTTGGTTGTATACCTGGACGATATCCTTATTTTTTCAGCCACCTTGGAAATGCATCGGAGCCACGTTAGGAGAGTACTTGCCATCCTTAGAGCCCATCAACTATATCTTAAGGCCGAAAAATGTGAATTTGAGAAAACTTCTGTACAGTTCTTGGGGTTCATCATCTCTACCGAAGGCACTGCAATGGATCCCCAAAAGGTCAAGGCGGTGATAGAATGGTCAGCTCCCAAGGACAAAAAGGCCGTCCAACGTTTCATTGGGTTTGCTAATTTTTATCGGAGGTTCATCATCGGGTTCTCCTCTATCGTTGCTCCCATCACCCGCCTAACCCAACAACATGGCCGTTTCCAATGGTCCCAGGAAGCCCAGGATGCTTTCACCAAACTAAAGACCCTCTTCACCTCTGCTCCTATTCTACGACACCCGGATCCTCTACTTCCCTTTGTACTGGAGGTTGACGCCTCGGAATCTGCCACAGGTTCCATCCTGTCACAACGCCACGGGCCAAAAGCCCTCCTTCACCCAGTGGCCTTTGCCTCCCGGAAATTGAGCCCATCCGAAAGAAATTATGATGTTGGGGATCGCGAGTTATTAGCCATTAAGGCCGCCTTGGAAGAATGGAGGTACCTTCTGGAGGGGGCAACTCATCCAATTACTATTTTTACTGATCATAAAAACCTCGAATATTTACGTACCGCCAAACGGTTGAGGCCTCGGCAAGCTCGCTGGGCACTTTTTTTTTCTAGATTTACCTTTCATATTTCTTATCGGCCAGGGTCAAAAAATGGCAAAGCAGATGCCCTCTCCCGAATCTCTCCGGAATCTTCTCAAATGTCGGAACCAAGTACCATTTTGGCTCCCCAAAATTTTCTGCTTCTTACTCCGGCAGATCTGTCTACCTCTCTCCTCACTGCCTCAGCTCATTGTCAGGACCCCATTGTGTCTACTCTAGAGAAACGTGAAGACCTATTCTGGTCTCGGAATAAAATTTTTGTACCCCTAGAAGTAAGACCTTTGGTCTTGAAGACTCTCCATGACCACAAACTGGCAGGTCACTTCGGGAACCGGAAGACGGCCGAACTCATCTCTCGCACCTTTTGGTGGCCAGGCTGGAGGCAGGACTGCCGTACTTACATCTCTTCCTGTGTCCCGTGCCAACGAAACAAGGGTCAAAAAACCAAGCCCTGGGGGTTATTGAGGCCATTACCCATCCCGGAACGTCCATGGGCAGACATTTCAATGGATTTTATTGTGGAACTACCCCCCTCAGAAGGATTTTCTACCATTCTGGTAGTGGTTGATCGACTGTCCAAAATGGCCCATTTCTTGCCCATGGTTGGTACTCCCTCTGCTCTCGAGACTGCCAACATCTTTACCAAAGAGGTCGTCAGGCTCCATGGGGTCCCCAGGAGCATTGTCTCTGACAGAGGTTCCCAATTCACCTCAAAGTTTTGGAAGGCACTCTGCAAAACCTTAGGAATCAAAATCTGTCTTTCTTCAGCCTATCACCCGCAAAGTAATGGCCAAACAGAGCGTACCAACCAGACGCTCGAGCAGTATTTGCGATGCTTCTGCTCCTCTGCTCAAGATGATTGGTCCTCCTTGCTGGCGTACGCGGAGTTCGCATACAATAATTCTTCCCACTCAGCTACCAACCAAACTCCTTTCTGGGCAAACTGTGGCTTCCACCCATCATTTCTGCCAAACTCAATTCCTGAATCACCAGTTCCTGCGGTACAAGAGCGTCTAGAGGCCATTCAAAACAACTTTCGAAAACTCCAGGAGACCATGCAACAGGCTCAAGAAGGGTACGAAAGATACCACAACAGAGGAAGGAGGGAGAACCCCCATTTCAAAATTGGAGAAAAAGTGTGGTTGTCAACGGCTCATCTCAGGCTCTCCTGCCCCTCACGGAAACTGGGCCCCAAATTCATTGGGCCATTTGAGGTCAAAAAGGCAGTGAACCCTGTGGCCTTTGAGCTTTCGCTACCAAAAACATACAAGATACATCCTGTTTTCCATGCATCTTTACTGAGACCTTTGGTTCCAAGTCCCTTCCCAGACAGGGAGGAACCTCCGCCACCACCTGTCACAATCGATGGTATGGAAGAATTCGAGGTGGAATCACTTCTAGGGTGCAGGAAGGTGGGTCGTCAGCTACAGTATCTAGTGAAATGGAAGGGGTACCCATTGGAGGATAATTCCTGGGAGCCATCGGGAAATTTCCATGCACCAAGGTTAATTAAGATTTTCCAGCAGGAGCATCCTGAACTAATGGATAGCCTGGGCGTCCGGAGTCCGCCCCTCGGGGGGGGCACTATCAGGGACGTGGTCCGCCGCGCGCCCCAGTGCGCAGACGCATAGGTCCGGCGCTGCGGCGCACAGTAGGAGTCAGAGGAACGATGTGGCGGCGCACGAACGTGCGCGGCCCAGCTGAACGGCGCGCGCGCATGCGCACTAGTGCACGTCCCATGTGACCTCCAGCCGGCCTATAAAAGAGAGGCCCCTGGACCCAAACAGACGCTGGTTCGTCTCTCAGCTGTTCCCTTGTCCCTTGTACCTGTGCCTGCTGTATCTACTTGCCTACCCGTTGCCGACCCGGATTGTCTTGACCTTGTTACCTTCTCCAACCTTGACCTTTGGCTTGTTTACCCGGATCACCACCTCTCTCCTGTTTTTGACCCTCGGCCAGCATACCGGACTTCCACCGCCTGCTTAAGCAGTACTTGACCCTCAGCCTGCCTTGACCCCTTGCTTGTACTTGACCATTCTATCTGGACTTGCCCTTCTGTGTTAACCTTCTGCTTGTGCCTGATTAACCTTGTGTTTGATCCTCAGCCTGCTGCCTGTTTACCCATCAGTGTTGGAGCCTCCGCCAGTCTGCCAGTATACCCCAACTACACCTGGATCCACGCCTAGCCACCACCCAACAGGTGGCTTGTGCCTCTTGGTGCCAACTGTCCCCTGTACCATCTTCAGGGGTGGTAGGCGCTGAGTCGCAAGGGCAACCGCTCTCGGCATCTTGGCCTCGGTGAGTACTTAGTTCCTGATAAACGTGCTCCCTTATTAATCCAGTTCCCCCATACTTTACTCCTCCCCGGTTCAAAATAAACATTATCTTTTAAATTTAATAAAGGGGAGTTATATTCCCATTTATTTTCCCTGTGCACCCTATCCCATATTTTTAAAGTAACTCGTGTAATTTCATGTGTATCCTCTTCTATTAATCTAAATTTTGGTGGGTTCCAAATTACGTGCCCCCAGTCCCTATTACCCAGTGCGTTTTCTATATTCACCCATCTTTTTTTTGTTCCTTCCCTAACCCATTCAGTGATCCTAGATAGTGCTACTGCATTGAAGTATTGTTCAAAGTCGGGTAGCGCTAGGCCCCCCTGTTTTTTCCCCCTGGACAGGGTTTCTGCTGCAATGCGCGGTTTCTTGTTGAACCATATAAACCTAGATATAATCCCCTTTAGAATTCTGAAAAAGACTTTAGGGATACATATTGGAAGCATTTGAAACTTGTAGTTTATTTTTGGAGCTATGATCATTTTGACAGCATTTACTCTCCCCAACCATGACAATGGGCTATGGGTCATATTTTTTATTTCCTTTTTGATCTCATCTAGCAAGGGTATATAATTTATCCGGTAAGTCTCTCTCAATGTCCCTGCCAGTTTTATTCCCAGGTACTTTATGTTCTCCCTCCACGGGAATTGGAACTCTTTAGCTAAACAAACCACTTCTTCTTGTTTTATATTAATGTTAAGAATTTCTGATTTGGTCGGGTTGACTTTAAAATTAGAGACTCTACCGTATAAATTCAACACCTTTATCAGGTTGGGTAAGGATACCCGTGGGTTGGATATGAAAAATAGGACATCGTCCGCGAAAGCCGCGTATTTGTATGTCTCACCTCCTACCTTAATCCCACTTATGTCTGTTGAGTTGCGTATTGTTGCTAATAACGGTTCCAAGGCTAATATAAATAAGAGGGGGGACAGCGGACACCCCTGGCGCGTTCCATTTTTCATAGAAAATGGGTGAGATAAAAGACCGTTGACCCTCACCCTCGCCTGTGGTTGGGCATATAGTGTCTTTATCCAGCCTATCATCCTCGGACCTATCCCCATTGCCTCCAGCGTTGCGAACAAATGTCCCCAGTCTATCCTGTCGAACGCTTTTTCAGCGTCAATCGACAGAAATAGACTGGGGACATTCTCCTTCCTACAGGCCTGCATGAGGAGCAGGGCTCTAATCCCATTGTCCCTCCCCTCCCGCCCAGGGACAAAACCCGCCTGATCAGCAAACACCAGTCTGGACATCCTACTTCTTAACCTGTTGGCCAGTACCTTCGCAAAGAGCTTGGTATCTGTGTTCAATAGGGCAATTGGGCGATAGCTTGAACAAAGCGTCCTATCCTTCCCTTCTTTTAGAATCAGTGTTACAGATGCCATTAACGATTCTTTGCCTATCCCATTCTTCCCTCCCAGGGAGTTCCAATACTGGCACAGTCTGGGGACCAAAATATCTCGGTATCTCTTAAGATAGGTGATAGAGAATCCGTCGGGGCCTGGGCTTTTGCCAGCAGAGGAACTCCTCAGGGCCTCGTGTATTTCCACCTCTGTAATGGGTTCCTCCATAATTTTACTGTCCTCTGCTGGGATTGAGGGGATTGCACTATTCCTCAGGAAGTTTCTACTCTCCTCCCTTTCAGCTTGTGGTATCTGATCTTTAGATTTAACGTCGTATAAAACTTCATAGTAATCCCTGAACTCTTCAGCTATATCTTTTGACAGGTTTACCATTGCGCCTGTTTTACTTTGTATTTTATCGATATAATTGAGCTCTCTCTTTTTTTTGAGTAATCTAGCTAGGTGTTTACTGCTTTTATTTCCCCCAATGTGTCTTTCCCTATTTAGTTTATGGAACCATTTCCTTGCCTCCTGCTCTATTTCTGTTTTTAATTCTTCTCTTTTATTTAATAACCTGTGATAGGTGTCTCCTTTCCTCAATGTTTCTTCCCTGTGTTCATGTTCCAGGTCCCGAATCTCTCCCACCAGCCGAGCCCGGTTTAACCTTTTTTCTTTTTTTTTTCCAGCCCCAATGGAAATTAATATTCCCCTAATATACGCTTTCTGGGCCTCCCATAGGGAAGCTAAGGATGTCTCGCCATTATCGTTAATTTCAAAGAAAGCAATAATTTCCGTGCGTATGATGTCTTCTACCCCAGGCTCGGATAGCAGGCTGTCATTCAGGCGCCAGGAACCTATTCTTGTCTGTCTTCCAGGGAGTCTAATTAGCATTGAAATCGGGGCATGGTCTGAAAGTGTAGTTATTTCAATCTTCGTTTCGATCACCTGTTCTAAGAATTTATGCTCTACTAAAAAATAATCTAGGCGGGAATAGGTTCCATGCACTGGAGAGAAGAAGGTGAAGTCCTTTACATTGGAGTGCTGTGCTCTCCACACATCTATTAACTGTCTCTGTCTAAGTTTAGATTTTATGCTCTTTAACTGGCATCTACTCTGACTCCCTGTTTTCGATGTGGTGTCCAAGTTAGGGTCCAATCCAAAGTTCAGGTCGCCCGCTATAATCACTTCCCCCATTTGGAAGCCTGTCAGGCGTCCCAATACCTGGGATAGGAATCTAATTGGATTTTTATTTGGGCTGTAAATGTTTACTAAATTTAGCTTATTTTCTCCTATTTTGCCTTTTATTGCTATAAACCTCCCACCAGGGTCTACAAGACGTTCACTAATGATAAATTTGACATTTTTAGCAAACCCTATAGCAACCCCCTTCGCGCCCCTTGTTGGAGTATCACCTTGGAACCACAGTGGATATTCATGGGTGGCCAACCTTATCCCTCCATCTAGTGTCAAGTGTGTTTCTTGCAAGAAGACAATCTCCCCCTGGTAGTTTTGTATTTCTTTCAATATCTTGTATTTTTTCACCTGGGAATTTAACCCTTTAACATTATACGACAGAAACCTCAGTTTACAGACCTCCATATTTCCAAGGAGGCCTTATACAATTACCGGACCACGTTGTCCAGTAATTCAATGTTTGTGTCTGCAAGACGGGGACGGACCCCTCTCCCCCCTCCCCTTCCCTACCTCCCTTGTCTCGCCCTCCCCCCCTACCTCCCTCCCCCCTCTCCCCTTCCCCTGGTCGAGTTTTGACCATCTGTGAGCAGTGAGGTGTCCCTTTGAGACACTTCCTGTCCACTCCGCCTCTAGGGTGGAATTCGACTGCTGGAACTCTGGTGTTGGGTCCACCCCCCCCGTCGCTTTCCGCGTAGGGGGGGGGGACCAACCCTGCCCCTCGGATCCCGTGTCCCCCCCGCCCCCGCTCCCCCCACCCTGATCCTCTCCCCCACCCGAGAGAGGGGAAAAAAAAAAAAAATAATAATTTATTTCCTCCCTCTCGGGGTGGGGCGGGGGGGGGGAGTACACCCCACAACACCCCCCCCCCCCGCTGTACTTTTCAAACCGGGGGTTACTATTTTAGTTCCGGTTCTGGGGGATTTTTGGGACGGTAATCCCTAGTTCCTCACAAAAATTTTGCATCTCCTCCAGAAACTTCATGCGTACAGTTTTCCCTGATTTCATAACGATCAATGCGGTAGGGAAACCCCAGCTGTATTTAATGTTTGAAGCACGTAGAATTTCCAACAAGGGCTTCATCTCCCTTCTCCGGGCCAAGGTCCCTGCTGACAAATCCGCAAAGACCTGAATTTCTGTCGTCTCATACCTTAACGGGGGTTTACCTCTAAGGTTTTTGTAGATCAAGGCTTTTTCCTCGTAGGATTGAAATCTGATGAGGACATCTCTGGGCACCCCTTCTCCCACTCCGGGGGGTTTCCTAATTCGGTGGGCCCTTTCTATTTTTAAGACCGTGCCATCTTCCTGCCCAGAGATTGGTATCAAAATGCTATTTATTTTCAGCATGAGGTCTTCTCCCCTCTGTTCTGGTAAAGATCTTAACCTCAAGTTTTGTCTCCTACTTTGATCTTCCATACTTTCCATTTTGTATTTCATGTCTCTTTCAGACCTTTGTATTTCTTCTATCTGCCTTCTAAAAACTTTGTTTTCTTTAATTAGTTCGTTTGCAGTTTCTTCGGTTTTTTCAACTCTTTTGGCCAGGAAACCCATATCGATTCTGATGTTTAAAATTTCAGTTTTTATGGCACTTTCTAAATTGGCAAACATTTCCGCCATTTCTGTTCTGGTTGGGATTTGTGAGATGTCACTGTGTTGGGATGTGATACTCATGTCCCCTGCCTTTTCCAGCTCAGGTTCCATCCTAAGTGATTCAGCCTGATCCGCTTTTAACTTCTCCAATTCTTTCTTTCTTTCCTTCCCTCCCTGTTGTCTCCTCTCCATCTCGGGGCTCTTAGTACTAATATCTTTGAGATATTTTTGTATGGTACTGTTATTTAGATTATCTTTCGGTGTTTTAGGGTCTGTGCCTCTCTGCGTTCTCCCCTTCATCGTATACCCAATGTCTTCTATGCTTTGGCCATCTTGTCCCTGTGAGGGAGTGCTTGGACTAAGAAGTTTTTAGGGGTAGAGTTTTCTCTTTTTCTTCTTCCTTTATTCCTCCTTCCCCTCCTCTCCTCTCCTCCTCTCCCCCTCTCCCCCCTGCGTACCGGTTGCAATAGTTTCTTGATTCTCCTTTAAATCCCTACTAGCGTCTGAGCTCTGCAGCTTCTCCAATCGAGGGATACACTTCCCCTTAAGAGGAAAGGCGAATCTCTATGTTCTTCCTAGCCACAACATAACCACAGCATAGTTTTGTAGGCTTATCATTGCAGACAATTCCTTGTGGCAGGCGGCCTCTATTACTGCACGGTCCAGTTTAACTGTTTTAATCCCCTGTTCTATAGTTGGGGGATTCTTTAAGCTTTTGTGCCAGTTTTTAGTCTCTCAGGTGTCTATCTCTCCCAATTAAACTCTCCTTGAGTAGTGTATTATTGGATAATGCTTTTCCTGCTTTTCCTACTTGTGTTCCTACAGGATATTAAACATTTGTCTTCTTTATTGAGACTCCCCTCACAAACATTATTATTGCACTGTTTTTTTCAAACACATCACATTTCCTCCTTTCATAGAATGGTCATCATATTTTATATTCAAATGCAGGGAGGGAGGGGGTCAAGGGGGGAGAGAAGGGCAGAGAGAACACCAAAAAAAAAAAAATACCAAGTCTGTATAGCAGGGGGGAGTTAGAGTGTAGCGTTCCTACCTGAGAGAGGGATGCTCTTCAGTAGATCCCCTCTCAGACCGACGTGTTCCTTTAGCAGCTATGCAGAGTGGTCGTTCGGGTTGAGTACCCCTTTTTGCTGTAGCTCCCTTATGTGCAAAGTCACTCTCAGTGGTCCTTCATATTCTCCGAGGGAGCCGCATCGGTTTCCACGGGTTGGGGCTCAGATGGAGACCGGGTTCAGGATCTCCGTAATCTCCGCTCCCCCGCGCTCAACTCAGATCCAGACTGAACCCCCCGGCTTCCTCTTCTCCTCCCCTCCGTGTCTGACTGCCGGGCGGGCGGGTAGGCGGGTAGGCGGGCGGGCGAGCGGGCGGGCAGGCGGGGGGGAAACCCCAGGCTTTCCGAGGTCCTCTCCGGCGGGTTAGGGGAGGTTTTCGCGGGCTCTCACTTCCGCGTTACCTCTCCCTGCTCTCATCTCCCAGCCGGAGAAGCGTGCAGGTGCCCAGCTCAGCGCTCGGCTCCTCTCCCAACGCCGACGTCTCACGTCAGCATGGCGTGCCGATGGTGCTCGACTGGAACGAGCCGCAAGCAATTTTAGATGACATTTTTTCCTTTAGAAATGTAATTTTGCTGTGGTACTGTAATAAACATCGGAAAGATGTGCTACTTTACAGACAGACTAAGGGGACCCCCAGGCACAATATTTAAGGGGATATTTCATTTTTATTGTTTCACTTTAAGCATTATTAAAATGACTGCTCTTTTTTTTGCATTGAGACATGCCCCCTGGGGCAGTACCCAGGTCCCCACAGACTTTTTATGGCAATAACTTGCATATAACCCTTTAAAATTAGCGATTTCGATTTTTCATGTTTGTGTCCCATAGACTTTTTTTCGCATGTTCGTACAAATTTTTTATCTGTTTGCACGTTCTGGTGCGAACCGAATCTGGGGGTGTTCAGCTCATCCCTAGTAGATATTATTTTGCCTTGGGATTGGCAATGTTAGCTTTTGTAGTATAATGGATTATTAGTGTTGGGCGAACGGTTCGGTCCAAGAATGAGTTTGGGTTATACATTGGCTGTTCTCCCTGTTCGGGGAACACCCAAATTTGCAGGGTGTTTTGTGGGTGCTCGCCCCTCTGAACACCCTGCAATGCACTGCATGCTGCACATTGCATTCTGTGCCCAATCAGAGTGCAGTAAAAGCTGGTTGTTAAGGTGAGGGGCTGGGAAACAGCCGGGAAGCAGGCCGCAGCATCCTTAACAACCGATGAGTCATCAGCTGTCAATCGGCTTCCCCACTGACAGCTGAAAACAGCTGAAAAAAAATCTTTTGCACTGGACCCTGCCGTCAAAAGGGGGGCAGTGCCACCAGGTGACGTTGCCAGGTGGCCCCGCCCTTACCTATATTAGAACTGTCAAAGAGCGGAGGAGGCATTCGGCATTCGGCAATCAGCCGTCAATGAAGGCGGATCGTTTTTTCTTTGGTTATTTTTTTCGGGTGTGGCAGGCAGCGTGATTGATGGGGGATTTACTTCAGGGTTTTTTTTATTTTTTAATAAAAGGAATTGTCAAAAAACTGTCTGTGTTTTTAGTACTTATTGACACTTTTTTGGTGAATGGGTAGTGTACCCAATACTTAGTCCCATGGGGAGGGGCCAGAATCTGGGGGCGCCCTTGTTAAAGATTCCAGATCCCTTCCCGAAGCACCCCCCATGTTGATTTTTTTATTTTATTTTGGCGTGGAGTTCCTCTTAAAATCCATACAAGACCCAAAGGGTCTTTTTCTTTATTTTATTTTTTCGATAGTCGAGTGCCGGCAATTGCAACCACGAGTCAATTGAAATATGATTTGAATCTTTTTTTCTTTAGAAATGTCACTTTTGTTACAGATGCGTCACTTTACAGGCAGACTAAGGGGACCCTCCAGGCACTATATTTAAAAGGCATTTAAAATCACTTATTTTTTTATTTGTATTGATGCATATACCCCAGGGCAGTACCTGTACCCCCATACCCCTTTTATGGACAATTACTTGCATATTTGGCATTTGGTATTCAAAATACGCAAGATCTTAATGGCATCCTGTGCATTTGCTGTAGGCATGTAACATTTGTATACATGTGCACAGCAGGCAGTGTCCAGGGATCTTACTGACCACCTCCAATGCTCCTGACCAACATGGTAATAACAACATGTGTAATTGCACATTGACAGATTGAATCAGTCATTGGTTCACTGGCAGCACATGCACAGCTTGTTCTGCGCAAACACTGCTAGTGCATCATTCAGACTGGCAGTGTGTAATCTCATTGTTGTAATTGACATGTCTGCCAATCCTTATATGCTACCTGCTGGATGGCACCAGATGCAGCCCCCTTCTTTTAATGCTGCTATATGCAGTAAAAAATTTCCATTGCTATACGCAGCTGTGCAAATGGGCCCATAGACTGAGAGATATAGATTAATACAGATATTTACAAAACTGTACGCTGTATACATGTGTTACATGAACGTGAGCAAGCCCTAAAAGGGAAATAAACATTGTTATGACCAAATTTAAACACTGTATGACCAATTTACTTTACTTAGCTTACTTTAAATTAGAATTTGTTCCACATATGTTCTATTTTAAAATATATTTACCCACGTTTTCTCAGGAACCACCAAGCACCATCTATGTTTCCTCCCCTGCACCCATTTTGATTGTGAACATTACAAGAGATTAAATGTTGGGGAGAGAGGTTTGATGTGTAGTGTCCCTCAGAGTGTATTGCTATCCGATCTGCTGCAACACCTGCAATAAGAAGATCACATATTTATATTAAAATTAGCCATCGCTTATTTTTCCAAAAATTCCACAGATCTTTTTTTGCATCTCTACTATCATAACACTAATGTAATTTCAATCACAAGAAATGTATATATATATATTTTTTTTAAAACACATATTGGGGGGGGGGGGGGGGGGGTTACTAAAACTGGAGCACTCAGAATCTGTTGTGGCTGGGCATGATATCCAATCAGCTTCTAACTTCAGCTTGTTCAATTAAGCTTTGACAATAAGCCCTCGTTCACACTGAATGCAGGATTGAAATCGTGCAAGTTCAGCTGAACTCGCATGATTTCAAACCCGTATTTTAGTGCGAGTTCGAGGGTGATTTGAAAGACATCTGTGCTAAGAGATCAAATAAATTGTGCAAAAAGTTTTCCTAGCAACTTTTTGCACAATTTATTTGATCTCTTAGCATATTTTGCACACTAGATCACTCTTTATTTTTATATCTGATTTTAGCAATCTCCGTGCACTTCAGCCACATTTGATCACTCTATCTATATATTTTATGAATTTCTATACCTACGTGTATTTATTTATTGTGACAATAATTTTGCACTTTTATGCTGTATACCATTGTTATTCAGCTCAACAGTTTGATATAATTTTTTTTGAGCGCAACACCACATATTGATTTATTCCATTCAGTTGACTTTAGACTTTCCCAAAATGACAGCTGCAATTGTCCTCTTTAAAAAGGGAAACAGGGAGATGCATGTGCCAACCTGGAGATCATGAGACAAAAGAGGGAGGAATAGTCTGCAACATAGTCTGAGAAGAAGAAGATCAATGAGAGAGCATTCTAGAAGAGGGTAGCCAAGAGAGCCTTCAGAGATACATCCTGTTAGACCGATTAGCAAGATTCCATTTTTTTCATGGTTTAGAGGAAAGTGCAGAGAAGTAGGAATGATTCCACCTATCTGCCTAAGAAGAAAAAGTAGGGGTCCAGACACTGCTGCAATGTACGGTAAGTGGCACGTGGGCTATGTAAAGAAGTTCATCATGCTACAGTGCCTCTGCTACAACACAGAACTGCCATATGCTTAGGTATTTTTTTTTTTTATCTAATCAGGAACTAGTGGGAAGGACTGTATTGCATACTCAGGGAAAGTTCAGCTGCATACAGAAATAAATACAAACAATTACAGTATTGTCTGCTAAATAATGCAAACTGTCTGGGAAGAGACTTAATCCAAAGTGAATTATCTCAAGGGGACCACTCACCTGTTATTTTTTCATTGTGTAGTATCCCAAAGAGACAATACATTTGTTAAGCTAGCTATACCTAGTAGATTTTTAAACAAACATTTGTATGAATATACATATGAACAATTGTATAGAAATTCTTGGATTTGATGAATGTCGCTTGAAAGTACGTCAAAAATATTGTTTGCTTACAACTTTTGATTTTGGAATGAATGCAATTACCCAAACAGAAACCATATACACTATTGAAAACCTGTTTGTATGAAAAAAAAATTCCGTCCTGAATCTTTGAATTTTATTGTCGCTGTGTTCAAAAATGAATGGAAATTTGACCCCATTAGCAATTAGAAAATCGCATGAAGTGCACTACTCCCTTGGGAGCTGCTAATAAGTTCATTGCAGTACATGCTGGTTTAACCCCCGCTTCTTCCACCCCTGCAGTAACGAGACACAGACAATGTACAACAGTTCAAAACTTTAACTTTATTCCAGATTTGTGGCAAGTGCTACCATCTCAATGATGCACAGGATACAAGTTGCCTCTGGAATGCTGTGTGTGAGTGATAGTCCCTCTATTTTGTGAGCTGACACTCATATCCCTCTGAAAGGTATGTGGTATTCGAAAATGCTAGCAGTCCCAGGCCCAGAGGCGGCTCTCTAATTAGGCAAATTAGGCGGCAGCCTAAGGCCCCGCGCTCCTAGGGGCCTCGCTGGCTCCGCCTAATTTGCCTAAGTTGTGTGTGGAAATGGGAGGGAATGTCCCCGGTCGGTGTCACCGAACCGTCTTTACCATGGGGGAACGCGGTGTCTGCAACTACTTTTCCCAGCCGCGGGTGGGTGGGTGGACTGACCACTTGAGAACTGCTCGATGTTCCGGGTCAGTGGGTGGCTGTATGTATTTCCCTCCTCTGGCTCCTCCCCCTTCTGCTGCGCTCTGCGAATCCCCTGCATGCAGCGGCTGAGTTGCTGCCTGCTCTCCCCCCCGGGATGGATCGACCTGCAATGGAGGACTTGCCAGAGCTGTCGCGTCATCGAGGAGTCAGTCTGTCACACACAGCCTTAAGGTACTACCCGACACTGACAGGCTGAAAGCATCCCGTGATGTCACCTCCTGACCGAGTGCACCCGAAAATCAAGGCTGCCAGCCGTCCGTGACCTCACTGCCCTGAGTGACGTGATACATGCCATCTGGCATATGATGTCACCCACTGACCCCCTGCCACAATCATAATCTGATTCCTCCTCATCATCCCTCCTGTTCCTTCCTGGCATCCCACTTCCCTATCTCCTGTCATCATACTTCCTATCATCCCCCCTGTCATCATTTCTATCCTCACCATAATCCCCCTGAGCCTGACATCCTACTACCCCCACCCCGTGTCATCCTCATCCCCCCTGCACCCCACTGCCAGCTTCTTACCACCCCACCCCCGTCATCCCCTCTGCACCCCACTGCCAGCTTCTTACCACGCCACCCTATCATCTTCATCCTCCCTGCACCCCACTGCCAGCTTCCTACCACCCCACCCCTGTCACCCCCCCCCCCGCACCCCACTGCCAGCTGCCTATCACCCCACCCCATCATCTTCCTCCTCCCTTCACCCCACTGCCAGCATCCTACCACCACACCCTGTCATCTTCATCCTCACTGCCAGCTTCCTACCACCACACCCTGTCATCTTCATCCTCACTGCCAGCTTCCTACCACCCCACCACCCCACCCCGTCATCTTCATCCTCCCTGCACCCCACTGCCAGCTTCCTACCACCCCACCCCTGTCACCCCCCCCCCCCCACCCCACTGCCAGCTGCCTATCACCCCACCCCATCATCTTCCTCCTCCCTTCACCCCACTGCCAGCATCCTACCACCACACCCTGTCATCTTCATCCTCACTGCCAGCTTCCTACCACCACACCCTGTCATCTTCATCCTCACTGCCAGCTTCCTACCACCCCACCACCCCACCCCATCATCTTCATCCTCCCTTGACCTCACTGCCAGATTCCTACCACCTCACCACCATCATCTTCATCCTCCCTGCACCTCACTGCCAGCTGCCTACCACCCCACCCCTGTCACCCCCCCCCCCCCTGTCACCCCCCCCCGCACCCCACTGCCAGCTGCCTATCACCCCACCCCATCATCTTCCTCCTCCCTTCACCCCACTGCCAGCATCCTACCACCACACCCTGTCATCTTCATCCTCACTGCCAGCTTCCTACCACCCCACCCCATCATCTTCATCCTCCCTGCACCCCACTGCCAGCTTCCTATCACCACACCCCGGTCATCTTCATCCTCCCTGCACCTCACTGCCAGCTTCCTACCACCCCATCCCCATCATCTTCATCCTCCCTTGACCTCACTGCCAGATTCCTACCACCCCACCCCATCATCTTCATCCTCCCTGCACCCCACTGCCAGCATCCTACCACCACACCCTGTCATCTTCATCCTCACTGCCAACTGCCTACCACCCCACCCGTCATCTTCATCCTCCCTGCCCCCCACTGCCAGCTTCCTATCACCACACCCCGTCATCTTCATCCCCCTGTACCCCTCTGCCAGTTCCCACCCCCCACCCCTCTGTCATCTTCATCCCCCTGCACCCCACTGACAGCTTTCTACCACCCCACCCCCGTCATCACCCTGCACCCCACTGCCAGTTTCCTACCACCTTACCCCCATCATCTTCATCCCCCCCGGCACCCCACTGCCAGTTTCCTACCACCTTACCCCATCATTTTCATCCCCCCTGCACCCCACTGCCAGTTTCCTACCACCTTACCCCCATCATCTTCATCCCCCCTGCACCCCACTGCCAGTTTCCTACCACCTTGCCCCCATTATTTTCATCCCCCTGCACCTCACTGCCAGCTTCCTACCACCTCACCCCGTCATCTTCATCCTCCCTGCACCCCACCCCCGTCATCTTCATCCCCCCTGCACCCCACGGCCAGCTTCCTACCACCCCACCCCCGTTATCTTCATCCCCCCTATACCCCTATGCCAGTTTCCTACCGCCGACCCCTCTGTCATCTTCATCCCCCCTCTACCCTACTGCTGACATCCTACCACCTCATCCATTGTGATCAGCATCACCATCATCCCTCTGTATCCCACCTCTGGCATTCTACCACCCCACCCCCTGTCATCATCATCTTAATCCCTCCTGGTACTCCACTGTTAGCTTCCTACCACCCCACTCCCTGTCATCACCCCCCCCCCCCCCATACCCCACCTCTGACATTCTACCACCCTGCCTCCTGTCATCAAAATCCCCATCATTCTCATGTACCCCATCTCTAGCATCCAACACCCTACCCCGTTATCATCCTTATCTTTCCCCCTTTACCCAACTGTCAGCTTCCTACCAACCTACATCCTGTCATCACATCTCCATCCTTATCATAATCCCCCTGTGCCTGGTGTCCTACCACCCCACCCCCTGTAATCTTCAACCCCCCTGTACCCCACTGCCAGCTTCCTAGCACCCCACCCCCATCATCTTCATCCCTGTTGTACCCCATTGCCAGTTTCCTACCACCCCTCTGTAATCTTCACCCCCCTGTACCCCACTGCCAGCTTCTTACCACCACACCCCTGTCATCATCATCCCACCTGTATCCCATTACCAGTTTCCTACCACCCCACCCCCTGTAATCTTCATCCCCCTTTACCCTACTGCCAGCTCCCTACCACCTCACCCGCTATCATCGCCATAGTCCCCATACCCCACCCCTGCCATCCTACCACCCTGCCCCCTGTCATCAACATCCCCATCATCTCCCTGTACCCCACCTCTAGCATCCAACCATCCTACCACCATCATCATCCCCCCTGTACCCCACCTCTAGCATCCAATCATCCTACCCCATCATCATCACCCCCCCCCCCCTGTACCTCACTGCCAGCTTTCTACCCACCCACTGTCATCATTATGCCCCTTTGCTGACCTCCTACCATCTCACCCATTTTCATCAACATCCACATCCTCCCTCTCTACCCCACCTCTGGCATCCTACCACCCACCCCCTGTCATTATCATCCCCATCATCCCCCAGTACCCCACCTCTGGCATCCTACCACCCTACCTCCTGCATTAGCATCCTCATCCCTCCTGTACCCCACCTCTGGCATCCCATCACCCTACCCCTTATCGTTATAAGGAACATATGATCTCAGCCTCTCACCCCAATGCTGCCACCATCATCCCAAACTGCATCCTGTCATCCAACCAACTGTACCCCAACAGTTGCATCACACACCACAATACTGCCTTGCCCACCAGCGAGAGGTAATGATGTGTTGTAACCTCTGGCAAACAATCAGTGAGTGATAAAGATGAACAGTAATCAATAGCAATCAATCAGTGAGCAGTAATAATGTGCAGTAACCTCTATCAACCAATCAATGTGCGATAATGATGTGCAATAACCTCTAGCAACCAATGGGTGGGCAGTAATGATGTGCAGTACCTCTAGCACCAATCATTGAGTGGTAATATTGTGCAGTAACCTCTAGCAACCAATCAGGGAGCAGCAATGATGTACACTAACCTCTAACAACCAATCAGTGAGCTTGGAGCAATCAGTGAGTGTGAACCAGACTTTTATGTGTACATTATTAACCACTTCAATACCCGCCTATAGTCATATGACGCCCACAAGGTGGATCTACCATCCTGGGTGGGCGTCATATGACGTCCTCGGATTCCCGGCCGCCTGGGGGGCGCGCGCGCGCCCGCGGCATCGCTCGGGGCCCGGTGTGAGTGCCCGGCGGCCGCGATGTCCGCCGGGCACCCGCGATTGCCCGTTAAAACAACGGGACCGGGCGGGACCGTGGAGCTGTGTGTGTAAACACACAGCTCCACGTCCTGTCAGCGGGGAGGAGACCGATCATGTGATCCCAGTACAGAGGATCACATGATCGGTCTCCTCCCCTTAAGTCCCCTCCCCCTACAGTTAGAATCACTCCTATTAGGGACACACATTAACCCCTCCAGCGCCCTCTAGTGTTAACCCCTTCCCTGACAGTCACATTTACACAGTAATCATTGCAATTTTATAGCAACGATCGCTGTGTAAATGTGAATGGTTCCAAAAATGTGTCAAAAGTGTCCGAAGTGTCCGCCGCAATGTCGCAGTCACGAAAAAAAAAACGCAAATCGCCGCCATTACTAGTAAAAAAAAAAAAAAAAAAATTCAATAAATCTATCCCCTATTTTGTAGACGCTATAACTTTTGCGCAAACCGATCAATATACGCTTATTGCGATTTTTTTTACCAAAAATATGTAGAAGAATACGTATCGGCCTAAACTGAGGAAAAAAATAGTTTTTTTTAAAAAAAATTGGATATTTATTATAGCAAAAAGTAAAAAATATTGTGTTTTTTTTTCAAAATTGTCGCTCTTCTTTTGTTTATAGCGCAAAAAATAAAAACCGCAGGGGCAATCAAATACCACCAAAAGAAAGCTCTATTTGTGGGAAAAAAAGGACGTCAATTTTGTTTGGGTGTAACGTCGCACGACCGCGCAATTGTTAGTTAAAGCGACGCAGTGCCGAATCGCAAAAAGTGCTCTGGTAAGGAAGGGTTTTTAAAAGCCCTGTATTGAAGCGGTTAAAGTGTTTTTTTTTTTTTTTAGAAAAGTCTATGTGCATGTTTGTTTTTTGGGATATTGGGGTGGACAGGAAAATTGCTAGGGGTCTATCACTTGAATTATTTTTCCCATTATGGAAGTTAGTAGGGCCTCATGTCTAAGATTTGCCTAAGGCCTCACATAGCCTAGAGCCGCCTCTGCCCAGGCCTCACCGGCCTTCTCCTTCCTGCCCTTTTCCTCTTCCCAGGCCAGCTCAGGAAAGGTCCAGGCAAATCCTGGTTCACTCCGGTCCGTTTGTAGCTACTTCATGCTTGAAAACCTTCCAGCTTTGGAGTCCCCGGACCTCCATCACCTACCGGCCAGGGCCGGATTTCCCACAAGGCCATAGAGGCCAGGCCTCGGGGCGGCTGTTGTGCAGGGGCGGCGCCTCTAGAGTTGCCACCTGTCCGGTTTTGAAAACATTTCTTTTAAGCCGCCTGAAACATAGGCACATATAGCAGCAGGTCACACAGGTTACACATTTACTGCCTGTGCTCTCCGCCTCCGAGCCGAGATCAGCGATGTGCAGCAAGCATACCTATTCAGCCTGTGATTGGCTGAATAGGTCACGTGCGGGCGGCGGACACGAGAGTCTGTGATTGGTCACATGTGGAGGCGGGGCTGGACTGTGGGTGATCGTAGTTGCCCGGAGTCCCGCCTCCTTGCCTGTCGTGTGCTCTGCTGTGTCTCCTGGAGTCCTCACTGAGGTATCGTTCTCTGCACTCTCACCCCCCTCTGTCAGCCAGTCCCTACTCTGTAAGCCACTCCCCCTCTGTCAGCTCCCCTCCCCTGTCAGTTACCCCCCCCTCTGTAAGTTATCCCCACCTGTCAGTTACCCCCCCCTCTGAAGTTACCCTCCCTCTGTCAGTTATCCCCCTCCCCTCTGTCAGCTCCCCTCCTCTGTCAGCTACCCCCCCCTCTGTCAGGCCACCCCCTCTCTTACCATCTTTCTCTCTCACCCTCCTCCCTCTCAGCCCCCTTCTCTCTCCCCCTCTGTCAGCTACTCCCCCCCCCTCTGTCAGCTACTCCCCCCCCTCTGTCAGCTACCCCCCCCCTCTCTGTCAGGCCACCCCCTCTCTTACCATCTTTCTCTCTCACCCTCCTCCCTCTCAGCCCCTTCTCTCTCCCCCTCTGTCAGCTACTCCCCCCCCCTCTGTCAGCTACTCCCCCCCCCCTCTGTCAGCTACTCCCCCCCCCCTCTGTCAGCTACTCCCCCCCTCTGTCAGCTACCCCCCTCTGTCAGCTACCCCCCCTCTCTGTCAGATACTCCCCCCTCTGTCAGATACTCCCCCTCTCTCTATCAGGCCACCCCCTCTCTTACCACCTTTCTCTCTCCCCCTCCTCCTTCTCAGCCCCCTTCTCTCTCTCAGATTCTGCCCCCCCCTCTGTCAGATACTGCCCCCCCCCCCCTCTGTCAGATACCCCCCCCTCTGTCAGATACCCCCCCCTCTGTCAGATACTCCCCCCTCTGTCAGATACTCCCCCTCTCTCTATCAGGCCACCCCCTCTCTTACCACCACTCTCTCTCTCCCTCTCCCCCTCCTCCTTCTCAGCCCCCTTCTCTCTCTCTCTCTCCTCCCTCTCCACCCCTCTCTCTCCCTCTCAGCCCCTTCTCTCTCTCCCACCCCACTCCCCCTCACAACCCCAATCCCCTCCCCCTCTATCTTTCTCACCCCCTCTCTTTTCTGCCTCCTCACCCCCTTACCTCCTCCTCTCACCCTTTCTCACCTCCCTCCCCCACCTCTTCTCCCCCCTCAGGGGGCGAGGGCCCCATGATTCCTAACAGCGGCCCTGTGAGTGTACAAGTTTGGATGTGTTTTGATTCATTCCTGTGTCCGCCCGACAAACTAGGCACAGCGATGCAGCACCTGCCTCTACTTCTTCTTCTAAAGGAAGAAGGAAAATAGCACTACAGTAGAGCAGCTTGGCTCCGCCCCCAAACTCTGGCTTACACATTTCCTGGCTCAAAACGGCTCTCGGTAAAGCAGTCTAATGTGGGTCTTTAGGGGCAGGGGACGCTGATGGGGGGGGGGCGGTATTGAAGGACCCGGCCTTGGGGCGGCAAATGGAGTAAATCCGGGCCTGCTACCGGCCATGTTCAGTGGCTTTCCAGCCCTGGAATCTCTGCATTTCCAGGTCTTCCAGCCCTAGGCCTTAACGCAGAGCCGATCCGCCCTATACGCGGACTACGCAAGCTGCTCTGATCGGATCGGCTCTGCTCGGGGGCCCCTGGGGCCGCTGCCGCCGATGTTAGGGCAGCGGCGCCTGAAAAAAAGATGGCCGCGGGACCGACATGCAACTGCGCATGCGCCCGCCTTTCCGAAAATTGCTGAGCAGCGGCAACAGCGCTGGCGCATGCGCAGTTGCATGTCGGCCCCGCGGCCATCTTTTTTTCAGGCGCCGCTGACCTCACAGCGGCGGCAGCGGCCCAATGCGCAGTGACACAATGGCGCCGAGTGGCGCCATTTTTAAAAAATAAAACATCCCCTCCGCAGCCTCTGACCTCCTGGGCCCCCTCCCCCTCGCAGTCTCTGACCTCCTGGCCCCCTCCCCCCCTCAAAGCCTCTGACCTCCAGGGCCCCCTCCCCCTCGCAGTCTCTTACCTCATGTCCCCCCTCCCCCCCCTCAAAGCCTCTGACCTACTGGGCCCCCTCCCCCCCCGCAGTCTCTGACCTCATGTCCCCCCTCCCCCCTCAAAGTCTCTGACCTCCTGTCCCCCCCCTTGCAGCCTCTGACCTCCTGTCCCCCCCTTCGCAGCCTCTGACCTCCTGTCCCCCCCCCCCTTGCAGCCTCGGACCTCCTTCCCCCCCCTCGCAGCCTCAGAACTCCTGTCCCCCCCCCCTTGCAGCCTCAGACCTCCTGTCCCCCCTCGCAGCCTCTGACCTCCTGTCCCCCCCTCGCAGCCTCTGACCTCCTGCCCCCCTCGCAGCCTCTGACCTCCTGCCCCCCCCTCGCAGCCTCTGACCTCCTGTCCCCCACCTTCGCAGCCTCGGACCTCCTGTCCCCCCGCTTCGCAGCCTCGGACCTCCTGTCCCCCCCCTTTGCAGCCTCTGACCTCCTGCCCCCCCTTCGCAGCCTCTGACCTCTCCTGTTGCCCCCCCACAGCCTCTCACCTCTTCTGTTGCCCCACCGCAGCCTCTGACCTCCTGCCCCCCCTCGCAGCCTCTGACCTCCTGCCCCCCCTCGCAGCCTCTGACCTCCTGTCCCCCCCCCTTCGCAGCCTCAGACCTCCTGTCCCCCCGCTTCGCAGCCTCGGACCTCCTGTCCCCCCGCTTCACAGCCTCTGACCTCCTGCCCCCCCCTCGCAGCCTCTGACCTCCTGTCCCCCCCCCCCTTCGCAGCCTCGGACCTCCTGTCCCCCCGCTTCGCAGCCTCTGACCTCCTGTCCCCCCCTCGCAGCCTCTGACCTCCTGTCCCCCCCTTCTCAGTCTCTGACCTCCTGCCCCCCCCTCGCAGCCTCTGACCGCTCCTGTTGCCCCCCCACAGCCTCTCACCTCTTCTGTTGCCCCACCGCAGCCTCTCACCTCTTCTGTTGCCCCCGCAGCCTCTGAACTCTCCTGTTGCCCCCCCCGCAGCCTCTGACCTCTCCTGTTGCCCCCCCCCCCGCAGCCTCTGACCTCTCCTGTTGCCCCCCCCCACAACCTCTGACCTCTCCTGTTGCCCCCCTACAGCCTCTGACCTCCCCTGTCCCATCCGCAGCCTCTGACCTCCCCTGAGTCAAGAGAGGGAGCGCAGCCAGGATGGGGGTCATGGGAGAAGTTAGACATGTATGGACTGCGGAGAGGAAACTATGGGATAAAACCAGAGCCACCAAGCTGGAGCCGACTGACTGAGCCCTGCATGATGCACCTGAGAGGAGGTCAGTGACAGCACCGCCAGGCCAGTCTAGGGGGGGTCAATACAATATTGTAAGGGGGCACTGATATAAAGGTTTCCCCCTTATATCAGTAAACCCCCTTATCTTAGTGTTTTCTTTCTCTGGTCACCAGAGTCCTCCCCACATTCCCAGAGTTCCCCTTTACATCATAGCATGCAGGATTCCACCTTACAGTGCAAGGGGGAACTCTGATGTAAAGGGCAATGCTGCAGACCCTGATGTAAGTAGGGAGGCTCTCTGAGGACAATGATGTATGGGGGGCTCTCTGAGGACACTGATGTATGGGGGGCTCTCTGAGGACACTGATGTATGGGGGGATCTCTGGGGACCCCGATGTAAGGAAGGGCTTCTTAGTGATGCTCTCTGGGGACCCTAATGTAAGGGGGGTGCTCTCTGGGGACCCTAATGTAAGGGGGGTGCTCTCTGGGGACCCTGGTGTAAGGGGGTGCTCTCTGGGGACCCTGATGTAAGGGGGTGCTCTCTGGGGATCCTGATGTAAGGGGGTGCTCTCTGGGGACCCTGGTGTAAGGGGGGGGGCTCTCTGGGGACCCTAATGTAGGGGGGTGCTCTCTGGGGACCCTAATGTAAGGGGGGGCTCTCTGGGGACCCTGATGTAAGGGGGTGCTCTCTGGGGACCCTGATGTAAGGGGGGGTGGCTCTCTGGGGGGGGGGGCTCTCTGGGGACCCTGGTGTAAGGGGGGGGGCTCTCTGGGGACCCTGGTGTAAGGGGGGGGCTCTCTGGGGACCCTGGTGTAAGGGGGGGCTCTCTGGGGACCCTGGTGTAAGGGGGGGGGCTCTCTGGGGACCCTGGTGTAAGGGGGGGCTCTCTGGGGACCCTGGTGTAAGGGGGGCTCTCTGGGGACCCTGGTGTAAGGGGGGCTCTCTGGGGACCCTGGTGTAAGGGGGGCTCTCTGGGGACCCTGGTGTAAGGGGGAGGCTCTCTGGGGACCCTGGTGTAAGGGGAGGCTCTCTGGGGACCCTGGTGTAAGGGGGGGGGCTCTCTGGGGACCCTGGTGTAAGGGGGGGCTCTCTGGGGACCCTGGTGTAAGGGGGGGCTCTCTGGGGACCCTGATGTAAGGGGGGGCTCTCTGGGGACCCTGGTGTAAGGGGGGCTCTCTGGGGACCCTGGTGTAAGGGGAGGCTCTCTGGGGACCCTGGTGTAAGGGGAGGCTCTCTGGGGACCCTGGTGTAAGGGGAGGCTCTCTGGGGACCCTGGTGTAAGGGGAGGCTCTCTGGGGACCCTGGTGTAAGGGGAGGCTCTCTGGGGACCCTGGTGTAAGGGGAGGCTCTCTGGGGACCCTGGTGTAAGGGGGGCTCTCTGGGGATCCTGATGTAGGGGGTGGCTCTCTGGGGACCCTGATGTAAGTGGGGGATCCACACTCAGATATGTAAAGATAAGTTGTACTTATTCTTTGACTGTTTTGTTTAAAGGAGGGAGGATTGTATTGGGAGCGCTGAAGTGTCAGGTGTGACTGTGTGGCAGTGGCAAATGGTTTACATAGCTCACGGCATCACGGGTCAGGTAGAGGGCCCCTTAGCAGAATTTTGCTTAGGGCCCCAGGGAGGTCAGGATCGGCACTGCTTAACGTCACATCTTTACGCCTGTCTGGATTAATCAGTTTCCCATCTCCAACTCCCCAGGGAACATGTGACCCCAGTGTATATGTATGAGCCCCGCCCCTGACCAAGCAAATTAACTATTGGACAGGGACCCATACACACTGCCTGTCCTTCAGGGCCTGAACCGCCTCCTTTCCAGACACTTCTCTGGACAAGTGAGGGAGGGTTTACCAGGGTGATGAACAGGTGGTCACACCCCCCTCTAACCTATAACTCCACCCTAACCCAAAACAAACCTCCAGGCCTGTACAACACACAGTAAGACACTGGCAATTTAACCTGTGTTTAAACTAATAGCACCCACCTAAAGTGGTGGGCGCTACACACACAAACATTCCTAAAATAAAAATGTAAAAAAAATAATTCTACTAATACAGTATATCGCCAGCTTTGCTATATTGCCTTTAAAAGGAATCTATCACTGCGCAGTTGTTCTGGGCTCCAATCAGCCTTTGTGAGCTCACATATGGACACGTTTGGGACTGTTAGCTTAGCTGAGTAAAGGATAGTGAACTGTTAAATTCATTTGTTGATGTTTTAATGCCAAATGGTAAGTGAACTTGTAATTATTGAACCTCTTGCTCTGTTTGCCTTAACCGTTATTCTATTTTCAACATGCAGGTGACGCTGAATAAAATTGCCTATTATATAATTATCTAACTCACTGTGTCACCCGCATACCTATGAAAGTTCACACTTATAGCTGCACTACACAAACACCTTTATTATCTTTTGTTATGGGCAGTTACATGGCGGCTCTATTCTTCCCTGAGCTTCATGCTGTGGAAATGAGACTGCTGTCTCAAATGTGCAGACGCTCAAGTGACAGTGACTCCTGCTGGCAGCTGCTGTCAATCAAGCAATGTAAGGCGTATCAGCCATTGACATCACAGACTGACTACAGGAAAATTCTGTGCATTAGCACAGCTTCCTTCATGTCTTAATGTCTCAGGGACAAAGTAGGGATGCAAAAATACTAAGTTAGTACAGAATGGTTAGTAACAAACAAGAAGGTCTGAATATACAAGGGGACTGGCAGGAAACAGGAGGTATACCTACAATCCTTAAGGATGAAGGTCATATATATATATATATATATATATATATATATATATATATATATAGTAAATATATATATATATATATATATATATATATATATATATATATATATTATATATTTTTTTTTTTTTTATAATCTTTGCGGCTACTTTGTGTATTCATATGAGTTATACCTTGTTTTTTAAGGGTAACGTGAGTCTTCCTCTGTTTTGTAAATGTTAACAGATAACATCTTATTTGTTTTCATTATGACAGTAAAACTGGCCAAAAAAACAGTAAAACCGCTACCAAAAGGCACAAGAAAACACAGAGAATTTTACGCTGAGCATATTTTTAGTTTAGCCTCCCAGAATCTGTGTGCGTAAGGTCTTATTTATTATGTTAAGATTTTTTTTACAGACTGTTTGACAGACTTCTCTTCTAAAGAGCAGAAAACATACAATTTATTTTCTTCCTCACAGATAAGTGAGATGCAAGATTGCCTATATCAGTAATTACATAATCAAAGGCCAGTTCTCCCAGCTCCTGATTGTTATAATGAGACCGGAATGGTCTTTGACAGTTTCGTCTCCATGCTGGGGTAATGTGTTGATGTGCAATGGCACAAACACAGGTACGCATTTCTGTGGGCCCATGGAAGAAGGCCCAAGTCTGTGAGGTAACATATGTGCATATGTTTGGCTAGAATGGCTTTTATAAAAGTTACACTTTTTTTATGTGAGAGAGAAAAGAAAACTGTCCCTCTTTTAATTTTGAGGTTAACATTTTAGGTTAGGAGGCTACCTTTTAAAGGATAGGTTAAGGTTAAAGCCCATTTTAAGCCCATTTTATTTCACTATTGAGGGGGCAGAGATTGGGATTGGGGGCAACATTTTTAAGGATAGGTGAAAGTTTAATTGTTTTCATGCTTAGGTTAAGGGAGACTTTAAGGTGTAGGTTAAGTAATAAGGGTTGATTGTAAGTGTTAGATTAATGGTTATGTTAACACACAACCCCTCCTAAATAGATAGAATAATGGGGCAAAACGTCAGCTAGTATGGCACTTGAAGCA
This sequence comes from Lithobates sylvaticus, assembly GCA_028564925.1. NCBI lineage: Eukaryota > Metazoa > Chordata > Amphibia > Anura > Ranidae > Lithobates > Lithobates sylvaticus. Next base: position 326,704,204 of record CM053028.1, on the reverse strand, counting down.
CAATTTGAGTGCTAGAGAAATAGGTTTACTCAAGCTTTATTGCTATATTGAATCTGGAGACTCTGGAGAACGGTGCTCTGGCTATGGTGTTCCCACAATAGCAAATCCTTATCAAATAAAGCTGGCAGCTTGGAGTGCTCTTGACGTAAATCCTTTTTTGTCTACATGTAGAAAGACACAATACTACAAATGCTGAAAAAAAGTGATTGATAATATATATATCTATGTATATATGTATATATCTATATCTCGATATATCTCTATCTATCTATCTATCTATCTATCTATCTATCTATCTATCTATCTATCTATCTATCTATATAGAGAGAGATATCACTCTCTATATATATACTGTGTATATATAGTCTAATGCCCCGTACACACGGTCGGAAATTCCAATGGAAAATGTCTGATCGGACCATGTTATCGGAAAATCCGGCCGTGTGTGGGCTCCATCTGACTTTTTCCATCGGAATTTTATTTTATTTTATTATATCTTTTCATGTGACAACACTGAAGAAATTACACTTTGCTACAATGTAAAGTAGTGAGTGATCAGATTGTATAACAGTGTAAATTTGCTATCCCCTCAAAATAACTCAAAACACACGCAATTAATGTCCAAACCACTGCCAACAAAAGTGAGTACACCCCTGAGTGAAAATGTCCAAATTTGGCCTAATTAGCAATTTTCCCTCCCCGGTGTCATGTGACTCATTAGTGTTACAAGATTTCAGGTGTGAATGGGGAGCAGGTGTGTTAAATTTGGTGTTATTGATCTCACTCTCTCATACTGGTCACTAAAAGTTCAACATGGCACCTTATGGCAAACAACTCTATGAGGATCTGAAAAAAAAAGAATTGTTGCTCTACATAAAGATAGCCTAGGCTATAAGAAGATTGTCAAGACCCTGAAACTGAGCAGCAGCACAGTGGCCAAGACCATACAGTGGTTTAACAGGACAGAATCTAGAAGGCCTCATGAAGTTGAGTGCACATGCTCAGCGTCATATCCAGAGGTTGTCTTTGGGAAATAGACTTATGAGTGCTGTCAGAATTGCTGCAGAGGTTGAAGGGTATGCATGCTGTCGTCCCAGAAGGAAGCCTCTTCTAAAGATGATGCACAAGAAAGCCTGAAAATTGTTTGCTAAAGACAAGCAGACTAAGGACATGGATTACTGGAACCATGTCCTGTGGTCTGATGAGACCAAGTTAAACTTATTTGATTCAGATGGTGTCAAACGTGTATGGCGGCAACCAGGTGAGGATTACAAAGACAAGTGTCTTGCCTACAGTCAAGCATGGAGGTGGGAGTGTCATGGTCTGGGGCTGCATGAGTGCTGACAGCACTGGGGAGCTACAGTTCATTGAGGGAACCATGTATGTCAACATGTACTGTGACATACTGAAGCAGAGCATGATCCCCTTCCTTCGAAGATGGGCCGCAGGGCAGTATTCCAACATATATGATACATGATAATTACCCCAAACACACCTCCAGGATGACCACTGCCTTTCTAAAGAAGCTGAGGGTAAAGGTGACAGACTGGCCAAGCATGTTTCCAGACCTAAACCCTATTGAGCATCTGTGGGGTAGCCTCAAACGGAAGGTGAAGGAGGGCAAGGTTTCTAACATCCACCAGCATATCGTCATGGAGGAAGAGGACTCCAGTGCCAACCTGTGAAGCTCTTGTGAACTACATGCCCAAGAGGGTTAAGGCAGTGCTGGAAAATAATTGTGGCTACACAAAATATTGACACTTTGGGCCAAATTTGGACATCTTCACTTAGGGGTGTACTCACTTTTTTCATCAGCAGTTTAGACATTAATGGCTGGGTGTTGAGTTATTTTGAGGGGACAGAAAATTTACACTGTTATACAAGCTGCACACTCACTACTTCACATTGTAGCAAAGTGTAATTTCTTCAGTGTTGTCACATGAAAAGATATAATAAAATATTTACAAAAGTGTGAGGGGTGTACTCACTTTTGTGAGATACTGTATATGTAAGGCATAACCATGTGGTGAGTGAGACATACATAGGGTGAGCACTTGGAGTGGGATAATCACATCATAGAACACAGCTATTTGAAGTTATATCATGTGGGACTTTTGCACGTACGTTTTAATGAACTTTAACACTTCATGCTTTGCATTT